>OW240912.1:23362870-23850907 GCA_933207985.1 Pelobates cultripes | reverse complement strand
TGGAGGGGGCTGTGTGAGCTGTGGCCGCACAGTGTCCCATGGTAGTTAGGGTGCCGTGCGGCCAGTACAGTTCACACAAGCAAACAGCTGATAAACTGGCCGCACGGAGGAAATGTGTATGTGTGACTCTCTGCCTGTAACTGTATGTGACTGTCTGCCTGTAACTGAGTGTGTGACTGTCTGTAACTGAGTGTGTGACTGTCTGCCTGTAAATGTGTGTGTGGGGCTGCAGGGATTTTGTAGAAGGGGGCGGGGGTTTTGTATTGGGACAGGAGTCTTTATAAGGGGGATAAGCAGGGGATTTGTGGAAGGGGGTTGCGGGGGTTTTGTAGACTGGGCAGTACAGGATTTGTAGAAGGGGCAGGACAGAGGTTTTGTAGGAGGGGTGGGGCAGGACAAGGGTTTGTAGGAGGGAGGGGCTAACAGCTGGTTTTGGGGGTTGGGGGGTGGGAGGGGTGCCAAGCACAGAATCCGCCCCGGGTGCCAAATGCTCTAGGTACGCCCCTGACATTACCACAAAAAAGAAACAAACCTCTGTAAAAGAATCGCTTAAAAGGATCCGTCTAAACACCATGCCAACCTTGTATTATTTTATAGTTATTGGTGTATTGAGTACCCTTCACCCACTCTCACAAGACGGGGGTTTATGGAGCAAGATAATATAAACAATAAAACATCGGGAAATGCTCCTGTTTCTTCCTGGTCCATTATTGATACATACCATTAAAGTGCCATTAGCATTACGAACCTGCATCACCTTTACAAAGGATTAAAGGAATAGGGAGTGATTGCTGCCCCACTCCTTCCCTTTAATTATTAAGGACATATGAAGAATTGAAAAGTGGTTATGGCGCATCACATGCAAAAACTATACAACTGGAATTTTGAACTAATTTCTGAGATTATATACAAATTTTACAATCTGATGGCAGATTCAGATCTCAATCAATAACTAATAATCTGGTAATTTACTTAGGGCGTTTCAGCTTGTTTATTCACTTACTTCCATAAATGTACACTACAAAATAGGCATTGTATAAAATTCTTATATTTAAATGAAGAATAATGCCGAACGATTCGTGGTACTGAGTATAATGGATCTTATTACTAGGTAAATTCACACGGAATACACGTGTTCCCATTGACCTCACCCATCATAAATTAACACTAAAAGATATGCATTGTATTTTTGTATGGTGAATAATGACGCAGTGTTAGCAACAAAAAGGGACAGCACTTTTTCGTTATTTAGATTTTTCACTAAAATTATACAAGATATAAGGAATTTAATGTATTCTCTAAAAAATACATTATGTAAACAAAAAGCTACAAATTGTAGTATATTTTCAAACTCTCAATGGTAAGGCGTCTGCTTATTGAAATGAAGAATTATGCCGTAAGATTCACGGCACTGAGTATAATCCTTCTTATTACTATATTAATTCACACTGAATTCATGTGCTCCCAGTGACCTCAGAGCGTGCCACACACCTGGAAGTAGTGAAGACTAATTAATCTGTCATTGTAGCTAATAGCAGCTACAAAGAACTTATCCAGCCTTAAATTTCTTGCCATGTTAAGAGGCTTAAATATGCATTCATTTAATACTACATAAACAGAAACACTGAACAACCAACCTGGATCAACAGTAATATTGTTTCCCACTAATAACAGAACAGAAATTTGGTAGACTGGAAAATGCATGATAGAAAGGAGCTTTTGTAGGGTGGAAACTTGTTCTGACCACTTAAGAAAGTAGTTGTACGCCAAGGACTACATTCATTCTTCAAACAAAAACCAACAGCTAACAATGTTAAAGGGTCAGTCTAAGCACCATAACAATTATACATTATTGTAAAGTGAATGGTTCTTATACCAGCAGGGGTTTGTGAAAAAAACTGGCGCTATAAGACAATTAGGCAACTGCGACTATTCACAGGGATATTCAGTAAATTTCAAATTTAAGGCCAAAATAGAAAAAGTGATATTTTTTTCCCAAAACTTTTTTTAAAATTTCCTTAAATGGACACTATAAGGCACCAGAATAACTTTAGCTTAATTAAGCAGTTTTTGTGTATAGATCATGCTCTCTCATTGCTGAATCCTCTGCCAATTAGGAGTTAAATCACTTTGTTTATCCATCCCTAGTTACACCTCCCTGCATGTGAACCTTCCTAAAAACTCCCTGTAAAGAGAGATCTAGTGTTTAAACTTTCTTTATTGCACATTCTGTTCAATTTAGAATTTATTATCTCCAGATCTGCTAATATCCTTCCAGACCCTGCAGGAGCTTCCTGTGTGGGTGATTAAAATTCAATTTACAAAGCAGGAGATAAAAACTTCTAAAGCAAATTAGCATCTGATTGAAAATCAAATGTTTTTTTTCATGCATACTGTATCAGTCACAGCCTATACACCCACCCTGCTTCTTTAAGCTAAAGTTGTTCTGGTGCATACGTTGTCCTTTAAAATTTGAAATTCGGGGTGCAGAGCTTAGCCACAGAACCAAGCAGTCTCACACACGGAGAGCTCCGGCCAAAATGAGAAAAAATCAACGAGAAAATAAAACTAAAAGAGCCCACATACCTCTGGAACCCTGCGGGCAGACCGGGAGAGCAAAGCAGACACCCGACTGATGCCCTTTACATTCCAGCAGACAGGTCGGAAAGTCAGCCACAAAGCCAAGGCCTACCCAGATTACAGGGCCCTTGAAATGGCGCTATACAGCGCAGCACTCTCCATAACCGCACAGCCAGCAGAGAACAAACACACCGATCCGGACACCATGGGAAGAAAATCCCAGCGGACGGCAGCAGGTGCATGTAAGTACACCCATGACATTAGCGCCATGCTCCAGCGCCCAGCGGGCCCAAAGATGGCGGCCACACCTGACCCAGAGACTAACTCCACAAACTCGGATCATGCTGCGGGAGATACACTAGACCTACGGCCACCCCATGACATACAGGCTGACCCAGATGCGCTAACACCAGCCACCAAACTGGACATTAAAAACCTCTTACTTGAACTAAAACAAATGTCAGCAGCAGACATGGCCATAAGAAAAACGTAGGTCCAAGCGGTCACGGACCGCGTGAAATCCACAGAGGAAGATATAAACAACATAACACAAGAAATAAAAGGCCTTAAAGAAACAGTATCACAATTAAAATCCTCTCACTCAACTCAGCTCAGTAAACTAGAGGCGACAGAAGAGAGGAGCCGCAAATGCGTTGTAAAAATCAGGGGAATCCCCGACAACATCAGCCAGTCAGAGTTGCCGCATTACCTCAGGCGACTGGTAGCCACCATATTGCCACACGCACAGGCCAAAAAACTGGCCATCGCAGAGATGTTTCGCATCCGCAAATCACCACAGGCACCCCCCCAAGCAACCAGGGATGTAATCGTCAGGTGCCACACTCGTGCAGACAGAAACGCCATCTTTGCAGCGCTAAAGGGCAAAACACCACTGGACTTTGAATCCGCAAGTCTTACCTTTTATCAAGACTTAACACGATCCACAGTTCAATGGAGACGAAATATACGCCCAGTGACCCGTCGCCTTCAAGATGCCAAGGTAATCTACCGTTGGAAAACACCCAAAACCTTGTCTGTGGATCACAACGGCACTACTCTGCATCTCACCTCATCCCAGGAGGCGGACTCCTTCCTCCAGGCACTGAAGCTCCCACCGAGACCAGATCCAACTGACGAGCCAACTAGCTCCCATACATGGGACCCCACCAGAACTGTCCCCTTTGTACCGAGGAGAAGGGAAATCCCGATAGCGGACACTTGACGTAAATGACTGCTGCTCAGCCCGCTAACAAAAGTTACCAGAGTTAACAATAATGTTTTTCTTTTACCAGTTCTATGATTACTTATATACCAAGGGTTTAGCAACAATTAGGGAACCCAGCAGGGCACACACCCATATAACACTTCCTTAAGTTAAAGGGCCACCTCACAGGCGATGATCCACATACCAATAACACAATTACCGGGCACTGCAATACCCACAAAAGCCATCGCCAAGCCGGAGCCTGCTCATATACCAATAGTACATCTCCACTACCCCTACCCCCCCCCCCGAGGCCCTCTAGGTTAGGGGTCAAGGACTACACACACATCGTACAATCATCTACGAGGCACACAGAACAACGTAACGATAGAGAGACCTAAGTTCACGCACAATACACCCAGCCACAATGCCCTGGACTAGGGATAAATTGGCGAGTAGTGTGGTACGAATCTGTTTCGCCAGAGCATCCACTAGGACCCACTTACACGAAATAAGGTACCATAGTACACCAATCAGAGCTGAACATGCAATGTAACACCTAGATAACTACATGTAACTTATCACCTTAGGGGGACCTATGGCGACACAACGATAGATCAAGCAGGATTGTTGTAACATGTAAAATTAACCTTATAAAAAACCTGTGCACTGTCTTTTAATGCCAACTGTTCATCTATGTTATATGCTTTGGAGAAATTGCACTGACAATGATATTTTTAAAGAACAAGCTAAGACAGCTCTAGATTAATTTGTACAAAAGAAATATCCCGAAACATTACTTGAAAAAGCATTTGAAGAGACTAATTTATTAAGTCAACAAGAATTAATTTCCAAATGTAATACTATTAAAAGATCTGACAATTTTGATTTAATACCCTTAGTTCTAGATTTTAATAGTGATAATAAGAAAGTTAAAACTATTATAAATAGACACTGGCACCTTCTTAAAAAAGATAAAGAACTATTAAAAGTGATCCCTGATAAACCTTTTATTACTTTTAGAGGAGCACCAAGTTTTAAACAGATGCTAACTTTTAATCACCCAAAAGCGGAAGTAGTTACTACTTTTTTTAAAAATAATAAAAATGGTTTTTATTCATGTGGTAAATGTGTGGGCTGTAAATGCAGTAAAAATAGAACTATTAAGGGTATTAGTAAATTTAAAACAAAGTATAAAGAAGAAGATTTCCAAATAAACGATTTTATAACTTGTTTTAGTAAAAATCTTATTTATCTTTTAATTTGTCCGTGCGGATTGCAATATGTTGGCCGGACTATTCGTCCTCTACATAAAAGAGTGTATGAACATATTAATAATATTAAAAAGGGTTTTGAACAGCATAGCGTTTCAGCTCATTTTAAAAGATATCATAAGTCAGATCCAAGTGGTTTAACATTTTTAGGGATTCAGATAGTGAAAAAATCTTGGAGAGGTGGCAACTATATTTTAGACATTGGGAAGGAAGAAATGAAATGGGTACATAAATTAGGTACCCTAGAGCCCAATGGACTTAATATAGAATTAGATTTATATAACTTTTTATGATAAGTCCCCCCCCCTTCTTTTATATATATATATATATATTTAAAAAAAAAAATTTCCTCTGCTCTCACATATTTAAACATTTTTTCATGAATATTGGGATTATTTATATTTATCTATTATTGGTCCATACATTTATATGTCTGTTATGAATTTTTATATGAAGTAATCTCTATATCCCCTTTTTTTCCACGTAGTAGGATATTCACTTGTATATGTGTATTAAACCTAACCTATTTCCTTTATTGAATGATATTATTAATATTATATATATAATATTTTAGATAATGGACATTTATATGAAGAGACATTTAGGCAATATGCCCTAGAGTCCATAGACTTTGATTACATTTGGGACTAGACTAATTATGTGCATTGAAGATGATACCACGCCTACATAGACGGGTATATATTTTGAGAGACGGCAACCACCCGAACGTGATCTGAGGAAGCCGGCAAGGCGAAACGCGTCATCACGTTTTTGAACGCACGACGTCGGTACGTGTTACTAGCACCTCCTATTCCCGGAAACATCTAACCACCGAAAGACCGCAAGTGCATGCCGCGAGTCAAAGTGGGTCTGAACCATCTCGGCTTTCCAGGGAGAGGGGTGATGATCTTTTGTTTTATCCTGTACCAATAAAAGGTTTTATTTCTATTCTGGTGCCGTCCTGCTTGTTTCAAGCACACCATTCAACTGTTCTACAGAATCCTGCAGAGAGGATTTGAAAGCGTTTATAGTTGGAGCAGACTTTATTCTGCTCTACCATTGTGAGTGGTATTCTCCTATTATTATTTTTTGCTTATACTGATTATACAGATTTACACTATATTGTGTCTTTTGTTTTCCTATATTTTTTCTATTTATATGTGGAAGCGATTTAAAGAGATACTCCTTCAATCTTCAGCAGTTCCTATATTCTAAGGAGTAAGTGTTTCTCTGTTTGAAATTCACAAAAGAGCACGTATTCACAGAGTATAAATTATTGGATAAAATTTATTTATATGGTATTTGCACTTTATTCACTATTGTCTGACCAATATTTGTTTATAGATTGTTTCTAAATTGTTGAATTAGCACTTAAAGGCACAGCGCACTTTTTTCTTTTTTTTATGTTATATGCTTGATTACCTGAGAGAGCTGTTGTGGCATCTTCATCACTTGTAATATGCAATTGCACAACAAAAATAAAGAATTAAAAAAAAAAATTAATTACTTCAATGTAACTGACTATGTTAGAAAATAATATGGATTGTGCTTTCATCTAGAAAGCTAAATAAGTGTAATTAGACATATGCCTCATATGTAATTATGCAGAATAAAAAATGCTAATAAATTAAGATGAGAACAATTAATAAAAACAAAAACCCTCAACAAAATAGAGAAAAAACTTTCTATATAAAATGAACACTTTCCATATTAGAATTCCCTTGTGACACTAGATCATATGTCAGTACCACATATTAATTAACACAACATAAGACTTTACTTAACATTCAAAAAGAAAGCAACAAAAATAACATAATGTCAAATTAACAAAATGATGTGCTAAGATATGCAGTTCTAATTAAAAAAAAAAACTACTAAAATGAATATGCATTCATAAAGTAGAGATTAAAAACAGTAACACCAATAAGGTTAGCCATAAGTCACCTCGTTTGTCCACATTGTCAAAAACACAATAAAGGAAAGGTACATTTGCTGGGGGAAAAAAAGTAACATGTAAAAAAAAAATGATCAGATTAAATCTTGTTCTATCTTAAAAATATTTCTTTCTTTCATAACAACATTAGTCAGTTTGTTGACTTCATTATTTTCTTATGCTCTTTTCATGTAAGTGCATTGTGTGTTTGTTGATATACCTCCAGAATAAAAAAAAAAAATTTCTTATTTCAAGTAAAAAAAAAAAAATAATAATAATAATTTGAAATTCACTTTGAAGTCTCACTTTAGCAAAAAAACTCCTGTTAGTCCTGTTAGTTGCCTGTTTTGTCCCTTATATGCCCGACACATGCACAGACCCAACAGGGCCGCCCACAGGAGTACACACACACAGACACAACAGGACACAGACACACAGGAAGATACACACATACTAACAGACACGCAGAAACTATATAAACATATAGCTTGTGATGCCGGTCGGGCATGGCTGTGCCATGCGGCGGGCCGGGAGCCGCAACACATACACACATATAGACACATACACAGATACACACACACACACATGCATACTGACATACAGACACACACACTGACGTACATACATACTCACATACTGACACACACACATACATACAGACATACATACATATTGACAAACTGACATATATACACACATAATGGCATACATACACATAAATACTGATATACATACATACACACACAGATACATACAGACATACTGACTTACACACACACAGACATACATGCATACTGACATACATACAGACAGATATATACATGCTCACATACATACTGACATACACACACAGACATACATACAGACATATATACATGCATACAGATAGACACATACACACATACAGACATACTGACATACACACACAGACATACATACTGACATACACACACACACATACATACTTGCAGACACATACACAGACATACATACATACTGTCAAACAGACATATATACATACTGACATACACACACATACAGATAGACACATACATACAGACATACACACATACATACAGACATACACACAGACATACATGCATACTGACATACATACACACATACATACTGACACACACACAGACATATATACACACAGACATACACACAAACATACACATACACATACAGATAGACACAAACACACAGACATCCACACATACATACACAGACATACATGCATACTGACATACACACTGACATACACACAGACATACATACAGACATATATACATACTGACATACACACACACACACAGACATACACAGATATACATGCATACTGACATACATACACACATACATACTGACACACAACCTGACATACATACTGACACACACACAGACATACACACAGACATATATACATACTGACATACACACACATACAGACATACATGCATACTGACATACATACACACATACATACTGACATACACACAGGCATACATGCATACTGACATACACACAGACATACAGATAGACATACAGATAGACACATACACATGCATACTGACATACATACTAACACACACAGACATACATACAGACATATATACATACTGACACACACACACACATACTGACACACAGACATACATACACACAGACATACATACATACATACACACAGACATATATACACACAGACATACACAAAGACATATATACATACTGACATACACACAGACATTCATACAGACATATATACATACTGACATACACACAGACATACATACAGACATATATACATACTGACATACACACAGACATATATACACACACACACACAGACATATATACCTACTGACATACACACAGACATATATACATACTGACATACAAACAGACATATATACATACTGACATACACATACACACACACACAGACACACACAGACATACATGCATACTGACATACACACAGACATACATACTGACACACAGACATACATACTGACACACACACAGACATATATACATACTGACATATACACACACACATACAAATAGACACATACACACATACATACTGACATACATGCAGACACATACATATACACACACACACTTCATTTATCAGCCACCCTCTTACCTTTAAGTTGCAGGAGGGTGGCTGGGGATGATGGGAGTGGATGCCTCTGGTGTCCTCCGCTGTCCCTCTGCTCTCCCTCTTCTCCGCTCTCCGCCCGCGCGGAGTAAGCTGGGAGGAAGTGACTGGCCGTCACTTCCTCCCAGCAGCACTTGCGGTGTAGCCGCAATTTGTATTTTTTTTTTTAAAGGGGCCCAGTCGCGCTATTACCCGGCAGCAGCGCTGACCGGCCCCTGAAGATATAGGGCCCATTGGGTGGCCCTAAATGCTCTGGCCACCTGATGGGCCCCGGTGCAGATGCACCTGCGGCAGTTTCGCCGCTCCATGTGGGGCCCGGACAGATGCCCCCCCCAGGGCCGCCAGGCCCGTGACAACCATCATGGTTGTCACCCCCTGATGGCGGCCCTGAGACCCAATGCAAAATAAGAAGACACCCCAGAGTTTAAAACACATCAAGATTCACTAAATCAGGCTTCCCCAAACTCCGACCCTCCAGATGTTGCTGAACTACAACTCCCATGGTTCTCAGCCTGCCTATTTCATTCATAGAATAATGGGAGTTGTAGTTTAGCAACATCTGGAAGGCCGGAGTTTGGGGAAGCCTGCACTAAATAGATAAGGTATTGATAAGAGATAAGCTACTTATCCTATAATCTCTCGCTAGATGGTAGATTAGGGAATTAAATCAGTCAACGAAGACGAGAATGAGAAACAGCTGATTGGAGCATCTCATCCTGGTGTAGGAGGAGTCTGTCTGCAACTTCAGGCAGACCCAGAAAGTAGGAAAACTTTCGAAGGAAAACTTTAGTTTAATTTTTTTACATTTTATTTTTATAGCATTTGAAGGTATTTTCTATATAATGCATTAAAAATATAAGATAAAATTGTAAGTAGACTAAACCTCTAAATCTCATTTCATGCCTCTCACTTTGCTACACTGATGACATCGATACTGTAGTGAAAACGAGCTTCATTCTATCTTTGGAATCTTCAGAGAAAGATTAAAGTTCCACATTCAAAGGTCACTTTATGATTAATTCTGCACTGGGAATCTCTGCAGTATAACTGTAAATAATGGCTCACTCTATGCTCTCACACTCAAGCAACCTTTGCAGGTCATACTTCACTGCTTAATTCTAGCAGCCAGACCTGAGAGAGGGCTCTTAGCACACCATAGGGGCTACTGCAGACTTCAATAGCGGCCTTCAATTGCATATATTTTATCGATGCTTGGCTAAACTGTATATAATATATGCTCAATAAAGGAATATAATATAAAAAAAGCTATTATTTTTTCACTCCACACAATGTTTTAAAGGTAATTAAACCTTTTTTAATTTTTATTTTTTAATTTGTGTTTGAATAAAAAGGTTTAAAAAGTTAAGATAAACAAATTTCCATACTTTGTGTTTTTTTGTTTTTTTTGATCTTCACTTGTCCCATTTGGTCAGTCTGGCATCAGAATGCTGTTTTTACAAGCTTCTTTCTTGGCTTTTTCCTTTATAATGTTGACTTTAATGCTGGGTTTTGAGGGTTTTATTTGTCTATAACAATTCCCATTTTAAGATTAAGACTGTAACATGCATGTATTGCCACTGACTCAGGAATCTGCAAGTTTTTTTACGAGGAATGCTCAAAAAAATGATGTAATCGCAGTTATAGATCAAGCAGATATTTTTCAGAATGATGAATTTATATGCCAGTTTCCCATTCATTTTCTGTGAAATTCATTTTCAGCTGACTTATAACCAAAGCGTTTTCAAGCTCTGAAGTAAACACATGGCAGTTCATTTTGAAACTGTGGTTTGAGTTAACATAGTTTAGGGTTGGATATTAGCTTTAATAACTTCTTTAAGGAACACTAACGTGTAAGGAATACAAACCGGCCTAACTCAAATCCTCATAGATTGTAAGCTTGTTGGAACAGGATCTTCTTCCCCTTTAAATATGTTTGTGCTATAATAAAAGTCTAGGTATTCCTGAAACTACACTCTGACTGAGGTTAAATGTTACAAGTAGACTATATAAATTATATTACTTAGCTATAGATGACCATGTCATTCACATATATGTCCATTGTAATATTTCTCAGTTTCTGGTTTATACAGCCTTTCACATTACTGTGATGGTCCACCATAGACCAGTGCCAGTCCATCGGTGACCAGTCCATAGAGTGTCCATCACTAAGACAGAGGAACAGTTATGTCACCACGGGCCCTTAGGAGGTGGGTCTCCATGCAAAATGACACCAGAACAATAATAATTTGACTTAATCCTCTTTACTGATACAGCACACACAGTTAAATGTATGCGGGGTCCTAGGAAGAGGTGGGTGGTTGACTGTGGATGACAGACACAGGGGGACAGGAGATGGCTGACAGACACAGGGTAACAGGAAAATGACTGAGGACACATTGGAACAGGAAAATGACTGAGGACACATTGGAACAGGGCAATGACTGACAGACAAGAGGACAGGGGAATGACTGACAGACACAGGGGAATAGGAAAATGACTGAAAGACACAGAGATACAGGGGAATGGTTGAGAGACACATTATTATTATTATTTTATTATTTATATAGCGCCAGCAAATTCCATAGCACATGGGATTTGTTAGTTTGAAATCCTCTCCAGACTTTAACACTAGGGCTTCCTTACACAGCTCAAAGTCTGGAACCCTGTGGCCCTCCCGTGAGACCATCCACAGGTCCTGCTCTCCAAAGCACTGCAGTAGGAGATGCAATTTATGTGCTTAGGGAATGTAGTGTAAGTGTGAGGAATCATGTAGAGGATGTAGTATGAGTGTTTGTGTATAGTGGATGCAGACTGTGTGTATTTTATTTTATTTGTTTAAGTTTATTCCCCTCTCCATGCTTCTTATATTTGGCCAGGAAGGTAGAACATTACATTGGTACGGCTACTTTAGCTCCTACTTGCACCTCCGTCAGGTGGAAGCTGACCCATTTAAATACGGTGAAAACATTTCCTGTCGCACCCTCAAAAAAGAGGAGAAAACCTGTTACAAGCTAAGATGTCTATAACATGTAGAGCTCCCTTAATTCTGTGGAAAAGTAAAGCAAGGAATCCATATATTTAAATGAAATCCATTGAAGACAAGGGATATTTAATTAATAAATATCAAGAAAACTGCCGGTCTATTAAATCTACATATTTAATGTAATGTGAGGGACAGGCCCACCTTAAAACTGCCAATTTCTATAGGCAGCATCCTTTATACATACATTATACATACATTATACAAATATTTGGTCCTGTTTTTCTAATTATATTGTGCGTCTTCTGGAAAAACACTCACCACTAATGCCAAAATGCCATAAATTGCACACATTTATCGAAGTGGAAAGTGTGAGGGATCTCATGGAGTTTCTGATCTCTGTTTCCATGTTTGGAATGCACAAGTTTGTTACATTCAAAGTATAAAAATTGCATTAGCGAGAGGCTGTCAGGAGAAATCACACAATACCATATGGGTCCTGCGGCCGAGCTATGAAGAGAGTTAAGCCTGTCGGATTGTTTAGAGTTAATGGCCCATTAAGTGTTTCTCAACAGCCATTTCCCATTATTTTTAATCTGAATCGGGATTATGTACTGAAACGTGCAAAGTGTTATTGTGTAGATATAATGACACATTTAGCTGAGGAGGCTATTTGGGGATTTGGACTGTCATTAACCGTGATGAATGCCTAACATTAATTTATGGCGGAATTTGGATTGAGTTTTGAGAATGCCACATTGACGATAATATTTACAGTCAAATACGCGGCAACGGAGAAAATGTAAAATAGAGCAATAGTTGCCTTTTTAGAACAGTGGTGCAATCTGGAAATGTAGAAAGTATAATTAACCGTTCAGTATTGTGACTCGTGTGTCATAGATATTATCTTGTTATTTGGGAAGCACTGAACGATGGTAGGTATATTTTACCACGCTTCGTATTAGCGCAGTCGTGAATTGTTCGCTGTCCTCCACCTCTGTCCCTGTCTAAGAGGGGAATCTCTCCATCCGCAGTTCTTAATAGTATAAAGTCATTCCTTATAACCTTTTTCTAAACAATCGGGCTGCTGCTAAAAAAAAAAAGAGTTACGCTTGAAAGTCAGTGAGAGCTGAGATACTTACTAATAGTGATGTCGCGAACCGTTCGCGAACTTCCCGCGAACTGCTCGCCGCGAACTCAGGCGGCTTCAACATGGATGCTGTCCAGGAGGTGGGAGGGTCTGGGAGGGAGGGTCTGCTGGAGATTGGCCGGGATCTGTCAGCTGACCGGAGCTCGCCGCGAACGGTTCGTGGCGAGCCATTCGCGGGAAGTTCGCGAACGGTTCGCGACATCACTACGTATAGAGGATGGAGTGTGTGTATTTGTGGGCTGGGATAGGGGTTGTGTTTTGTGAGGACTGAAAAGGGATTACATTTATTTTTATTTATTTTTTTTTGCTTGTTTAAGTTTATGTCAATCCGTATTCTCGGAGTTAGTGCAAGCTTTACATGACACTGGGAAAATAACATGTGTCACCTGTTAAAATATATTAAATTGTTCAAAATTGATAGGTAGATGCTGGAATCTGTGTAATTATTTTTATTATTATTTATATAGCGCCAACAAATTCCATAGTGCTGTACAATGGGTGGGCTAACAAACACGTAATTGCAACCAGACGAGTTTGTCTCACAGGAACAGAGGGGTTGAGGGCCCTTTTCAATTGGCTTACATGCTAGAGGGAGTGGGGTAAAGTGACACAAAAGTAGAAAAGTAGGTTGATTGAATAGTATTCACTGAAGACTGAGTGTTTTTTTTGTTTGTTGGTTTTTGAGTTTTTTTAATTGCTACTGCAATCTGCTTCTCAGTGGTCTTACGTGCTCCCAACTCGGTTTGTCTTGGAGACCACGATTACAGTCTATAATAAATGAGGGGTGAGGCTTATCTTCCTGTCTGCCTGCACCTCCCACGCCTCTGTCAGTCCCTGCACTGGCTTCCCGTATGATGTAGGACTCAATTTGAAATTCTGGTTCTTGCTTTCAAATCTCTACATAATGCTGCTGCCACTTACCTATCCTCTCTAATGTACAGGTATGTCCCATCTAGGCCCTTACACTCTGCCGAAGACCTGCGTCTATCCTCTGTCCGTACTCCCACCTCTGATGCTCGCCTTCAAGACTTCTTGAGGACTGCACCGTTCCTGTGGAACTCACTTCCCTCCTCCGTTAGATGCTCACCCATTCTACACTGCTTTAAAAAACATTAAAAACCCACTTCTTCAGGAAAGCAGATCAATTATTAAACTGTTAATAGCGTTCCCTACCCACACCCTGATTCCTCTCTTGCAACTGTCATTTAAAAATAAATAAAAAACACACCATGCACTTAATATATTAGTTAGATTGACGCTGCTCACCTAGTGATACCTTACGGCTTGTAATATTAGGCATAGCATTTATACCATGAAACAGTGATGTTATTTAGTATATAGCAACCGTTGCTGCAGTTCCTATTGTACATTTACCATAGAATTTTACTAACAGGTGTTGCAGCATAGTTACACTAGTTAGTAAATTGCAGTTTTGGCATAACGTTAATGCAATACCCAAAATTTGGCTCTAGTAAATTGACAAATATCGCTTTACCAATTTTCTCAGCCCTTAATCGGATACTCAAAGCACTACAACAACCTTGTTCTGTACATTATCGTTAAAGAAACTTCCTTGCCTTAAAGGGACACTATAGTCACCTAAACAACTTTAGCTTAATGAAGCAGTTTTAGTGTATAGATCATGCCTCTCAGGTTTTACTGCTCAATTCACTGCCATTTACGAGTTAAATCACTTTGTTTCTGTTTATGCAGCCCTGGTCAAACCTCCCCTGGATCTGATTGACACAGCCTCCATGAAAAAAACAGGCTTCACTTTCAATCAGATGTAACTTACCTTAAACAATTGTATCTCTTGCTCTGTAAATTGAACTTTAATTACACACAGGAGGTTCTTGCAGGTTCTAGCAAGCTATTAACATAGCAGGGGATAAGAAAATCTTAATTAAACAGAACTTGCAATAAAGAAAGGATAAAAATTAGATGACTCTTTACAGGAAGTGTTTATGGAAGGCTGTGCAAGTCACATGCAGGGAGGTGTGACCAGGGTGCATAAACAGATTTAACTCCTAAATGGCAGAGAATTGAGCAGTGAGACTGCAGGGGCATGATCTATACACCAAAACTTCTTAATTAAGCTAAAGTTGTTTTAGTGACTATAGTGTCCATTTAAATCCAGTATTCTGCATTAAATCTGCTGTGATATTCAAACATTGTCACAGTTCTATATCGCAGGCAATTGTATGGCATACTGTATACCTATGGGGCACGCACATGCCAAACAAACCTCCACGTACTCCAAGAGACTATTTTAGAGCGTTGTTTGATGAAGCTGGGGTTGCAGCTGCACACATTGTATGCCAAATCTATAGCTCCAGTTACGTAAACAAGTCAGATGCAATTGTCTTGCTGAGGAGTTTTATTCATGTTGTGAAACCGCAGTTAAGGCTGAACTACACATCTCTTAGCCTCTGGCCTGTGCATTTTCTAACACTGAACACTGTGGGAGTGCCAGCATTGGCTGAAACATTCACAGTAACTTCCTGCTCTGTGCACAATTCCTGCAACAGCCTCAGCAAATGTAAGAACTTTCAAAGTTATTCTTGATTGTTTTTTTTTTTTTTAACTTGTACATTTTTATACTAGTTATGTATTTATTTATTGATTTCATGTGTAAAACATAACAATGTCTATTTCATGTGAAAAATAACCAATTACTAAAGTGAATTGCCCCCTTTCTTGCTCCCTGTACGTGCTCGGAGTGCCCTGATCGCTCCTGCATCCTAAAATCTGCCCAACAGATTGAACTATTGGGCAATTTGAAAATATGTGACCAGTGTTTGCTGGGAAAGTACCCCAAAACGCAGCACTGTTGGCACCTATCAGCATTGTACATTTTATATATTATATGATTTTTTAAAATTAGGGCAATGGTTGACGCTAATTTTCCTTTAATGTTAGGGCGGCGTTTAGATATACATATAGTCTGCTGACTAGGATTTGTGGGCGTTACATTACAAGAAAGCAGCTTCTCTCTCTATTAAGTGATATGCTGGGAGTGGAGCTGAGGCGAGAGAATCGCATTGTCAAATCCCTATTTTATTAGTGGAAGAGGGATACAATTAATTGTAGTGATGGCTGCCCCGGAGTGTAATTCCCACATTGACACACACACACACACACACATATATACATATATAAATACTGTATATACAAATTAGTCAAAAGTTGTTGTGGAGCTTCCATCTACAAACTATAGAGAAATCTTAGAGAAAATATTTTTGGCTTCCGCACAAGATTGTTCGGAGCTGTTATTGCACAGACTAGCTTGTAACATAACATATTCATGGCTCAGCTGTGAATTTGTTTTGGCAGACATGGGTTTTACATCAATACTTCTCCCGCCTCGCTCAGCGCAGCCCCAGTTTCGAAAGGATCTGTCGGGTCAATGTGGCTATTTACTCGGTTTGTCTTGGAGACCACGATTGCTCCAGAGCCCATTCTGCTCGCGTCCTAATTCTCATATAAATAAGGTCTGAAAAATCCCCACAAGAATAAAAGTGATGCATTCATTACGTTACATAGCTAAGCAAATTTATGGGAGTTTATTCTCTCAGTATCTCAGTAGATATGATGTGTTGACGTACTAAGGTGTAAATTCTGTAAAGTGAAAAAAAAAACTATAACACATTTAGCACTACAGACATCATGAAAAAGTATATCCCTATTATAATGATTTTTATATTGAATACGGAAAGCCTGAACTAAATTCTCTTTTTTTCATCATATCCAGATTTGTCCCATTCATATTTATGTCAGGTAAAAAAGAATCTAGTGTGTAAACTCAGGATAATTGGAGATGATTATGTACTGGGGGAAAAAAGGCTTCTTATTTTTCAATTTATGCGTCAATGTACATTTTACTTAACTCCAGCAGTGCTTGTCCGGATGGCCCATGCTGGTGTATTGCAGTATGGACACTCTAAGAGATATAAGTGATATGATAATGAGTATCAATAATAATAATAATAATTAGTAATAGTAAGTAAACAACCATAAAAGGTACATAAAAGGTAACTTTCATCAGTTTTCAAGTAAGTGTTTTTTGTTAACTGCACCCCTACCTTTTGGGGTAATGAGTTAAAAGAGGAAAGGATGAGTGGAACTAATTTAGAATCATAATCAGGTTAGTTTAGGTTATCAAGGACAAAAAGAAATAATTCTTGCAGAGGGACTGTAAATACATTCACCCCACCTTTCGCACTCTAAAGGAGCTTTGATGGCTCCAAATACAAGGCAATAATATATCAACCACGGAAGGAAGAGGAAGAAGGGCAGTAGGTGCACTAACTGTTCATCCCAGGTTTCAAACAAATGCTACTTTTTTAAAAGCAATAAGTAGATCATATATAACAGAACATTTAGGGATATGTATAGAGTGGTATAGACGGGTAAACCCTCCAACTTTATGCCAATGCCAAGTTTTCACTGAATCTCCTGAATATTATACAGAGAAATTGTTTATTTACATACAAGTGTTCCCTTTCATAATTAACCATCTGTAGTACTAATTAAGGCTTTTCTGCGGTAATTTGACTTAATGGAAAAAATTATACGCACACATTGAATTTAATTGGCAAATTATATTTACATAAAATCAGGTTATGAGATCATGTATTATTTATTTTTTAGCTAATGCAGACGCATTTTTCTTTTTGTGTTAGGTGATTATAATTACATGTTTATTTTTCACTGTCATAAAACAACGTTAGAAATGAAGAGCTGGCATTGATTATATGTAATACTAAAAAAAAAAAAAAAGATAGGAATTATTGCTGGGATATAAAATTGTAATAAGCTATTACATAGGACTTTGTTTCTTTAATTGGGAGAATAACATATTCAGCACTCTGATATGAAGGTGGAAAAAATATGTTGTGATTTTGAAAGATTTTCTAGATCTCTGTTATTATTCTGATTTGAGATCTGAGTCAACAAAATTCCAGAATTTACTTTTTTTGGACTAAATCTCTGGAGATTTATGAGCCACTATTAAATAGTATCTCTATGTCTCTCTGTGTCTCATATCACTGAATATTTCTCTGAAATAGTAAGTATGTATTTCTAATTATATAAGTCCAGCATGCTCAAGCTACTCACCAATTACCTTCAACGTCTGATATTGAAGGAGACATCGTTAAATATACAAATAAGCAACAACTCTGGGATCTTTTAAAAATAAATTGTGCCTGATTGCAGGGTTAAACATGCCATTACAGCTGTAAGATAGAGGATTTACACCCTTGTATCATTGATGTATGTTGCGTGATTGGCTGAGTAGCTCTAGCCAATCCCATTGAACCTTTGCTTTGACCGCAAATCCATCAAATTGAAGATGTTTGAAGGAAATTTACTAGATTGTCTGTGGTTAGACACCCCTGGCATAGTGAGAGCATGTTTGACATTACTTGAATGTCGGACAAAGTGTATGTGGGTTCAACAATGTGAGGAGACAGTCGTTCCGTCCAAGGTGATACTTATATGCCCTATAATTAGTATTTAACCCCTCACCCACTTTACATGGATGGAGGGTTGCCTCCTCACATGCCAGACATTGGATGAACAGGTTGGGGGACAACATAAGAAAAGGATTTTTTTTACTCTTCATAGTACATAAGGTATATCAGAGCAGGCATTAGGTTTATTGGATAGGACCTGCCAAGAATGGGGTACATTGGCGTTGTGGAAAGCTTGTGCAATGTGTGATCATATAATGTAACTAAACCCCCATTATTTGTATCTGGGTTCGGTGGTTTTAAAGAAGACTATTGCATCCTGTGAGCTGTGAAATTGCTGTTTAATGAATGAATGCGCTGGATGTTGTATGCTGTGTGAATGTACGCATATATATATTAATTATCTATTTATTTATTTACTTTTATTATTTGTTTCTTCATAAACTCCTCTAAATAGTAAAAGTGAATGTCTGAATTCCTATGCATTCTATCGAATTTTATATACTGTATTCCAGAGTATGTATGGGAAATTACCTGAGAAACAACTGACTCTCAAATTTAGGAAATGCTCCCACATTTTCCATTTTTTATAGTCCAATTCAGAGATTTTTGCATGACGCCCGAACTATTGCACGTTTCAGTAGGCACTTCTATTAAAATAAAATTCTTAAAAATGTCGCTGACTGCAGAGCCGAGCAGACGTGTCTCCTCGGGGCTCCCGCACCAAACGACCAAACAAAGCTGGAAAACTACCTATTTAACTATAGAAGAGACGAACACTGCCCCTGACATGGCACTCAGAACCGGGACCTACCTGGAGACACCACTCATGCAGCACACCCGGACGGAATCTCCGTATCGGCCCCTGCTGCCTACTCATGTGGCTGGCGTGGGGGGGACGGCCGCACCCCTGCGTCTGATAGCCGCAATACGACCAAGCATGCACCCCTGTTCCCCCTCCCTATGGACTGGTGGGGGTCATCCCGGTCTCCGCCGACCTGCGGCATGAAGCAAAGTCACTCTTGGCAGCTCCAACTCGACCAAGCATCACGGATGGCAGCAGAAGCAAGAAGCAAGAAGCAAGATGGTGGACAAGATGGTGGACAAGCCCATGCGACCTGAACCCACATTGCCACAAGCTACTGGTGTGCAGCTCACCTCAATGGAGCACTATACTGTGCGCCTAGACAAGATGTTCCAGCGCTGGTGGGACAGCCTGAAGCAACGCAGCCCGTGCTGTACTCCACATACCCGAATGCATCTTTAACTGGTTGCCGCCATGATGAACTGGCGGTCTTTAAAGCATGTTCTGTAAGCCACTGTAGCCTGGCCTGTTATAATATGTTTATAATGTATTGACCTAGTATGTTTCACCCAATTTAGCACAGAGAAGGGAGACTTTCTTGTTTATGTGAGCCACAGATGCATGTTAGCAGAGAAAACAAGTGACACAGTTCCCTATGATGGCTTTCTGTACCTATCACTAATTGCTTAGGCTACACATAGAGTGAGGCCTGGCCGCAGACTAGGACAAGCTCGACCATCAGCCAGCCACATCTCTTGAGACTCCTGTAACACACGCAGACCTCAAGGCAGCAACATAACTGTGCACTAAATACTAGTTAACCTTGCACTAACATATGCACGAAAGGAAACCTGGTGTCTCATCTCCACTGCTTAGTCTCCATGACAGGCTACAGATATAACCAAGTTTTGTTTTATGTTATTACTATGCAGCTACGTATTTGCCATTAACCTATCTACTAAATACATAAAATGAGGCAGATGATTATCTGAAGTGATATATGCTGAGTTGTAGCAATCCCTTCATGTATGTATTTTTATCATCTCCCTCTCTACATTCTGTACCCTTTTAATGCTCAATAAAAGAAAGATTGACAAAAAAATAAAATTCTTAAAAATGTCAGAGTTACCCAAAATTTGTCCACTAAACTTACTGGGATAAATGACAGATATATAGACAATCCTACATCAAAGTGCAAGTTTGGAATGTTCAGCTATGTGACCTGCTATTCCCATAATCCTTCACTCCTAACCTGGGCAGCGGAAAGATTGGCCAGACAGACAGATATTGTTGCGCATGGATGAGAAAATTTAATTGTGTTTCAAATAACTGAGGTGGATAAAAAAAATAACTTTCCATTGAGCTGAAGAATTCCATTGCACAATGAACATTTCTATTAGAGAAATTATGAAAGTATGATAAATATGTTTTCTTTGCTGAATGATTTATTACACCACGAGGATTTTGAAGGAAGCAACTTAAAGCAAAGTCTATAAGAAGTCTGACATTGCTGCATCTTTTGGGACAGCCTGCTAGTCAGTGTACCTGCATGGTAAATAGATTAGCTCAGGAGTAACTTTGGGGATTTGGGAGGAAAAAGGCTTTGATGATCAAAGCTAGACTGGAAGAAATGGAATGTACCTGCAGTCAGCTGCTTCAGAACCACAGGACAGCTTATCTTGGCTGGAAAAAGGGACGCAACAATGATTTATACTAGCACGTGTGCGTTAACGAGTTAATTAAACTAGTCTAATGGCTCTGATACACATACAAGTAATTAAAGAATGCAATGTCAGTGCTAGCCGATTAATTAAACAGCAGTTCCGAAGATTTTAAAGGGACACTTCAAACACCATTACCACTACAGCATGCTGTAATGGTTATGGTGGGAAGACTGACTTGGCGCACACACCTTGAACTTTTTAACTTCTTTCCTGGGGTCTAAAATGCACTGCTCCCTGTCTCCACTGCAGCCTACTCTCTAGCTGGAATATTTCTGTCTGGGCTTAGCTCAAACACTGAGAACGATCGGCAGCAATCTCTAACTATGAGCTGGCATTGCACTGAACCATCCGGCTCTCCTGGAGGCTGCAAAAAGGCAGGGAGTGGCACCGGGGGACCCTGGAAAGAAGCCAATCCTTTCTAAACCACTACGACAATAGTGGTTTCTCCTAGTACCATAACCACTATAGCACGGTAGTGGTTAGAGTGTTTAGAGTGTTCTTATAAATACCATTATCATACAATAGTATAGTAGCAGTGTAATAATAATAGAATCCAATAATCAGCTGTACATTCAGGTAACATTTGAAATTATGCACCCAACTTCAACATCATAAACCACTCAATGGCGGCCCTTAACGAGCTGATAACTATCAGATATGGGAATGTTAATTCCCCTGTGTGCCAGTGCCAGGATATGCAGAAGGTCAACTAATTTTTTTTCAACTATGCACTGTCCTTTGGTGTAGCGGGAATCCCGTGGATCTCACTAATATATTTAAAGAATGTTTAGTTCTATCTGTCCTCCTGCTAAGTATTTTCTATCTTCTTTCCATATTCTTGGTGTTGATAGGCAGCACCGTTATTGACCGTTTTCACAAGATCCCTATGTAGGAACACATATTTTTTAGGTTGGATTAAGTTGTAAATTTTTTATTTCTTTCCTTTAAAATATGGTAGAAAAGTCAGACCTTAAGGGAACCTTTAAGGCGCAGATGCACATGTTTGGGTTCAATATCTTAAAAAGGCTACATTGAGAATACAACTTTGTGCTGTTTTTTTAGCCATTTATAAAAAGTTTCCTCTGGTTCTACATCCTAAACCTTAAACACTAAGCTCCCGAGAGGCACTGTTTGAAAAGGTTTTCCATAGCATATAAACATATCACATCTGCTACTTTTCCCTGGCTACATTTATACTTTTTTCCTTATAGAAATGTTTGTATTAAATAATCTATACTTTCACTGAATTAATTGATCTATATTTTCTCCTCCTGCATTCTTTGGCAGTGTCCTTTATTAACACATTTAATAGATTTTATTCTGGCAATTTTCAAAGTGGGATATTTTGTAGTGTTTTAAGAGGCAATAAAACTATATTTATTTATTTAATCCCTGGGATTATCATTATTTGTATAGATTAGTAGTATGCTGAGATCAGATCAATGTTTCACTTATAAATTTTTCCTACTAATTCATCACTTCTGCTGCCACTGTTCCACAGTGTATTTCTCAAAACCAAGAAATAATTATTTCACTTATAGCTTCCATGCACCAGTTCTATTGGACTCATTGTACAAGAGTCTTTATGGCTCAAAGTGCAAGTCTTAACTGTAGCAGCCAAGATGGGAAAATCTAGGCGCATTCAATTGCCTTTTTGCAGGCTGAAATAGATTTATAAAATTTAATGAAGCAGTTTTTTTCTAACTGCTCAATTATCTATCATTTTGGAGTTAAATAATTGTGTTTAGGTAGCCTTAACCACAACTATCCAGGCTGTGAACAGTACAGACTCCCAACACACTTCCTGAAAAATAATTTAAAATGTTTAACTTCTCTTATTTCACAGTGTGTTTAATTTAGAATCTCATGCTCTGTTAATTGCCTACTACAGTCTACAGCAGCCTCCTGTGTGTGATTAACGTTCAATTAGTAGAGCAGGAAATAAGAACTTCTAAATTAAACACACTGTGCTGCAAGAATTAGCCATTTTTCCATTGCAGCTGCTCAACACATAAGTGAAATGTTCCATTAAATAGAGTTTTCAAAATTCTCTAGACACTAATTCTTTATTTTTTTAAATTAACGATCTGAACACAATGAAATTTGACTTTTTTAAACGATCACATTGGGTCCATTTTAAATCACACATGGATTCGGGGTAGGCAGCATTGTTTTAGGACAAAGAAATTACTTAATATTTTTCACATTACTCACCATTGCTTCTAGCAAAAATTGAGCCAGTAATGAGTAGTCCCACCAGATCCCATTTTACTAAATTAACTGTATATGTTTTATGCTTTGTATCTATATTAGTTTCTACACACTCCACATTTCATCTTCTTAAAGCACAGCCAACTCTATCAAACAAATATTGGCTTTTGGAAAGGGAAATCGGTATAAAAATAAAGTGTAAATAAACAGTCCCAGGTCTCTACGTCGATATAAATATAAACAAATACCACCATATGATCTATCCACAGGCTGATCTGTCAAGCCGAGCTTTTTTAAACATCTTCCAATCACAGAACAGTAGTAGATTTATTAAGGAATATAGTAAAAGCTAGTTTCATTTATTTATTTTTTTCTTTTTATTAATGCAACGTTGTCCTTCGGAATTTCTCCCCCCCACAACTCTGGCGGAATTTCGTTTAAAGATCCTGATAAATCAAAATAGAAAACATTTTAGCAGAATGGTGAGATGGCTTTTGGAGTTCGCAATAATGACTAACCAAGAAGCCTCAGGTCGTCAAGTAAAATACTGGTGGCAGATGGCTTTATTGACAAAATGGTGAGTTGTGGTAAACTAACAAATGACTTGCAAAACTGGTGCAAAAATAGCCAGTAATAGGGAAAAAAAGTAACCCACAAAGTTAAAGATTGTTGCAATATGGCTATTTCAGCCTAGGACTTGTTTAACTTGCTGTTCGGCTAATAAATTCCAGTAGTCAGTTTGCTGCATGCACAGATAACGACTCATTATGTTGTGTTTAACTAACACCAAAGATTAGCCTATAACCATATCTGCCATGATGTCTTCATAGTATGTCATCCTTACTTAAAGGGGCAGTAATGTATAGAATAATAATTATTTAACCAGGAAAGGCACATTCAGATTACTCTGGTTTTCAAGAAACATCCCTTAGCCCAAGATCCAGTTACTATTACCCAGTTTAATGTTACTCATTTTACCAATCTCAGGATTCAAGCCTGCAACCCAATGGTTGAACAGTTTCTACTGATGATGCATTTGCCCACTGAGCTATTTCACCGGCATTATTTATAGTAATGGATACATGCAATTATCTCTCTGTTGACAATATGACAAATCTGCTTCCATCCTTCCATCAATTAAAGACTGACTCAAGAATTACAAACAATTATTCCTAACACTATAGTGTTATACTAACTGTTTAGATATGCGGGTCCCCCTTAATTAATTTAAATAAAGAGTTAAACGTACCTTATTTCCATTGGCGCGCTGATGTTGCCACCACACCTCCATGAGTTTAGATCATCAATATTAATAATCTCAGCCAATCCAGTGCTTCGTCATAAACTACGCTATGCTAGCATCTCCACGTAGAGACATATTCACTCAATGCATCTCTATGGGGAGCGTTCACTCTCTACAGGACCAAACCCAGGACAGCTACTAGAGGTGGCATTAAGCAACAATGTAAACACTGTTTTTTTCTGCTGTAGTGGTTCTGGTGCCTAGAGTGTCCCTTTAAGCATTTCCTTAAAAGTTGATCTCAGCAGCTGAAAATGTCAGATTACTCAAATATTGCAAAAAGGGAAAATAAAGCTACTTACAGGCATCGACCAACATTACATGTGTAAATTTCACTTCCATGAAAATCTAATTCACTCTCATCCACTGGAGGTTCATAAAATGTTGCTTAATACAAATGTAGGTTTCCATGGGAGCAACAGAAATGGCTACAAACGTAAGACACAGTTCTAAACGTAATCACCTTGGAAACCACAGGAATCGTCGGTAACCGGTAATTGCTTCACTTTTAAGACTTTCCTCCTAGCCAGTGCTACTTTAAGAAATTTCATCCAATATTGGGCAATCTTCAACTGTTTTTATTTTTTTTTGTCCTCGTGGAAAGAAATATATATTGTATTAAATACTTTTTTTTGTAGGAGAAATTACAGGTTTGAGATAAATTTTCTTAAATCCATAAATAATAAAATTGTGTTTGAACGCATATTTTATTCGCTTTTCTTCATTTTAACAGATTTCTGAGCTCTATCTGTAAATTGTAACAGATGTTATAACTACTTTACGTGCCGGATTCAAAAATATAAATGTGACAAATCCTCTTTGGGAGCAATATGGAACTTGGAAGAAAAAGCTATAATGTAAACTGAATTTGAAATTTCAACTTCCATATTAACAGTAAAATATGCATCGCTAGCATATATTAAAGAAAATAAAATGACTTTTATGGCAATAATAATTTTATAACGTGTAATAAGGTGACAGAGGGAAAATTTTATGAACCAGTATTATAGCATTTACTGGATGTCGATGGGCCAATCATAGTTTTATCAGAAATTATTTGCTAGACCTCCAGAGGTCTCCAGAACTAAACTAATGGGAAAAAAAGATTCCCAAATGAGCTGCGTTAGGAAGTCTGTGATTGGACAACCACAGAAAGTCTGGGCAGAGTTAGAAAGGAAGGACTTGAAAGGGCTGCAAACAATAGATCTGCAGCTTTTGCAAGATGTTTTTAGATGTACGCCCAATGGAAAAAAAAAACATAATTCAATGCAATCATGTTTTCATTGGAGATATATCTACTAAACAATGATTTTTTTTTATGTTTTTTACTTGAGCAGGCCGGTGTCCCTTTAACCCTACCTCACCTACACACCTTCACCATTGCAGGTGGCCCCTGTGATGTGTACAGATCCTTCTCTGTCTTCCACTTTTAACCTTCAGTTGTACACATCATCATAAAGCGTATAAAAGATTTCTCAGGAGTTATAGTTCAGCTAACAGTGTTCATAGGCAGAAATAGGATAACGGAAGTCATAGAAACGCTTGCTAAAAGCAGGACTGATATATAGTAGAGCTAGGTTAAATTATGTTAATCATCCCCTTTCCCTACACCTTAACCCTTCCAGTGCTTGGCTTAACATATCCAACAGTTCCGATTTTATAGATCAGAATAAGAGACTCTAGTTGACCAAATTCTTACAGCGGGCAAAAATCCTGGCTAATGATGAGATGTGCTGAGATCAAAAATAGAGATAGAAAATGTGGTGAAAATGGTATGATATAACTGTAAAGACACAAGTCATACTAAACCATCTTTATTTGGTCTTTTGCTTATAAAAACGTTTGTTAAAAAAGCTAAAATAGGTAAAGTTTTTTACTCATTTATCAGATTTCGGGTCTGGATGTCTTTTTAGTTTCCGTCCTATGTCAAATAAACTCCGAGCCGTCTGACTTGGCATAAATTACTGAATCCATTCTGTGTCCGATGAAAGGTATTTATTTTGGAAGATAATTATCTGATGCTCATACCATAAGAAAAATATAGTGCATTTTGGTTCCATGTAGAATGAGACTTCTATGTAGATACACAATCAAACTACAAACACATAAATAACAAAATTATAATTAATATGCACAACACATATTTGATCTCTTCATTGCCTATGATTGCATTATTTCCCTAGATTCCATATAAATTCTTCTTTTTGTGTTTTTTGTGGGGTTTATTTTAAAAAAAACTCCCATTTCCCAACATAGTGAAATCGTTCAAAAGTAATAACTAATACTACTACAATGTTGTTTTTTGTTTTTTGGGAAGCCTGATTAACTGTGTAACATAGATAAAAATTATAACTAAAATATTTTATTGAAAGCTTTTAAAGGGACCCTATAGTCAACAAAACCATGCCAGCTTAATGTAGTGGTTCTAGTGTCTATTGCATGTGACTGCAATGTTAGCACATTAAACATGACCTTTTCAGAGAAAATGCTGCCTAGTACCGGCCACTAGAGGTGCTACCTAGTTCATCCTCTCCACACTCTGCATGAAGGCACTGAAAATTCTCAATGTATCTCTATTAGGAGATGCTGAATGGGTCAGCGCTGCATTTTTCCGTCCATGCACAGTAGCCTCCCAATGCTTTCCTATTGGAAATAGGACTTGTAACGGAACCCCAAGGCACAAAAAGGGTTAAAAGCCGTTTAGGAGATATTCCCCTTCCAGATATACAGGCAGCTACCAAAGACACCAATCCGCCGAACAGGAAACCATATGAATGCCGTAAACTCCCGAATAGGAAAAACCATATGAATAGGTTTACACTCCTAGCCGTCGAACTGGAACAGCATACAATAAATCCCCCCCAAGAACGAGACAAGGCTCCGTGTTGAGGGTCAAGCAGTGAACAGACAGAGCTGTGGGTTTATTGTTCTTATATACACATTCTTACACATTAGTACCACCCACAGGGTTTTGGAAAACAACCAATAAACACGTACAATACACTCAGACACTCAGACACTCCCACACAAAATCCTCCCCTCTGCCTGTGATACAATTACCTTACACAATGGGTAATGTAATTATCACAGACAGAGAAATACAGTTTTTCCACATTATTCATAATTTTAAAAGCATGCATCACATTCACATAAAACTTACATTTACAATCAGCATACTCCAAATACAAACATACGTCAAAATCATACAAATTGGTCCAGTGGTTCAAAAGATAGATCGTAGTCCTTTGTGACCAAATGAATCATGGCTTTTCTGCCCAAAACCAGTTCCACAGAGTCTTCTATCCTGGAGATAATTGGGAAGTAATCCAATTATCTCCAAGAACAGAGGCAAAACTCCATTGAACACATGGCAGCAAAAGACAATAAAATATATAAAAATATATAACTGTGCAGCCATTGCATTAAACAGGTACATTCAACATATCCCCAGATAGCTCAGATCTGAGCGCACATTATTACTGAATGGCACTCAGATCACACACATACAGTTCAATTCTAATGGAGCCAAAGTCTTTCCCATAGTCTTTCATTATATGAATGGGCTCCATGGCATAGCTATCTGGGGTATCACCGCTCAAACAGGGCAAGCACCGAATGACCCGGCTTTCATGTCTTTGCAGGGGAAAATCAAGCATTTCAACATGGGATCATAGTCTAAAGGGAGCAGTCGGGCAACCAGGCTCCTCCAATGCAATGTGGCGAGATTGCTCTCGTCACAGGACTGATGACCTCATCCATGTAGGCGAGACCAGCGTGGGTGAAAAGGTGAGTAATCTCACCTTTCCCATGTGATCTAAGTGGGCCAAGTAACTTAGATAGTTAAGCACTATAGTGTTAGGAATGCATATTTGTATTCCTGACACTATAGTGTTCTTTTAAGCATATAACACATTTTTCCGTAGTACACATGAGCAGAGCTGTTGTTTAAAGTGGGCATTATCAGTAATTCAACGTGAGTTCAAACACTTTTTCTATTGGCTACTACTGTGGACTTAAATTCCACTCTCTTAAAATTCATCGGAAAAGTCACTCTTTAAGAATCTATTGATGCTTTGTCAGTATCTAAAGGACAAATGTTAAATTTGCAATATTTGTAACCAACAAACATGTTTATGTTATTACAATACAAAAATGTAAAAGCTTGGCTTCAGTGCAGTAATAATCTTAATAACAATTATTTAATTATTATTCTTATACTGTACTGTATTCAAACTTTGATTAACTAAACCATCATATGCACATCATTTGACCGAACTGGCAGTGACATTATCACTATAATAATAATCACTAGGAAAGAATGATAGACTGAGATAAAAATTAATGTAAAATATTTTATTTTATATTTTAATAGCGTGTATTAGTATGTCTGTCTATTAATCTATTTTATATTTTCATGATATTTTGTATAAAATTTTTTTATTTATTCATAATACTTTTAAATTGATCAAACCAAGAAATAATGCATTAGAAAAAGAAGTCATTTGAATGTAAACTGTATGCTAGAGAAATTACCCCCTTCTTGTATCCTTTGGCACTCGGAATATTGACAGAATCTATTCTAGAATAAGGAAATCTCGATTTTGAGTTAAATACAGATCATTAATTCTTCATTTCCTGCCATTAAGCCAGTTATCTCTGAAGATAATAAACGAGTTTGTATGTTTAAAGTGCATTTAAGTAATTTAATATTTATATTGCATGAAGCTTTGTATTTTTTTATTTTTTTATTTATTGAAATGTTCAAAATCAATGTTTATAAATTAAAAGTCTATTACGATTATTTTTTTCGGATTTTAATGAATCAATTCTTAATGTAATGAATCAAATCTTAACGTAATGAATCAATTCTGAATAATATGTTTATGTCACAAAAATTGACAAAAAAAAATTAAAATGCTTCAAATTAAAACTGGGTTGTTATCTAATATGTTTCCATGTGCTCTGTGCTAGAACTTCCTGATTACTAACATTCTAGGAGTTCTACAGTTAGTGCTAGAACTTCAGTGACAAGGTAAGCAGTGCATACAGCACAAGGAAGCTGCCTCCGGCAAGAGCTCACCCATGCTACAGGTACTTGGTGGGAGTGAATACAACATGTCGGAGTATTCGGTTTGTCCGAATTGAGATGTGGCCAGATTTGGGTCTGATCAGCTGTTTGGCAGAATTCCATATCTCAGAAGTGCATACATACTAAAAGGAGTTTCCCAAATATGTTCAGATGCTTTTGGGTCAGGGGTTCGACGCGTGGTGCCAGATAAAAAGAAATGAATGATGGGAACAAAACACAATATTTATGGCAAATGGGCAGCCAGCAAATGTTGATTTTATTCACATTTCCAGTGAGAAGTGACAAATGGAAAAAAACAAAAGAGGAGTGATAAAAAGAAATATATAGAAAATATGTATTAATTTATATATTCTAAATGTAATAAATATAAAATATATAACTACAGAATTATTTTTTTTCTAATCTTCCTCTTTTTTTCCCTTAGTTACTTTTTCTTACTTGATCCGTGAACCAAATGACAGGAAAGTGCTCCAATCAGTATACTGCTGAATAATACATTATCATTTTATTATGTATACATTTTGCAGCACACTGATCGGCCCATTTTGGCACCCTTTTTGTTTTGTCCGACTGTTTCCAAGAATATTTATTCATTTTGTAGAGAAAGCCTGGGCACACAAGCCTGGTATTCAAAAAAAGAAGACAGGTACCAGCTCCTAAATAAAGTCTGCTTTTTTTTGGGATACCACATTTTGTGCCCAGGGTTTCTCTGTAAACTGGTTTACAGGAGATTTGCTCTCCCCTCCTTGGTGCACTTAAGTGGTGATATCCTCATTTACTACACTGAATAGTTTTTCATGGCTGGCGTTCGGACAAACCGAACCATCACACAAACAAATGCCGAATGTTGGGAAAAGATATTTGGGCGCATCAATAAAACTTCACCATGCACAAGTCTAATATGAGAGTGGATAGCTGTGTCTGTGTGGGAGTGTTTAGCTATGTGTCATATGGGAGTGTGTAGCTGTGTGTATCAGTGTTGGTTCTCCTTTGAGCTATGTGTCGTATGGGAGTATGTAGCTGTGTGTGTGTATCTAAAATTATGGATCTAGGCAAATGTGTGAGAAGACATCTTGGCCAGTAGTCCCCTGTGTAAGCTGAAGTTGAGATCTGTGATCTAACATTCCACCAAAGAGAGAATCGTTCTTAAAAGGTAAATGAAATTACTTTATGTATAATTATTTTGTCTTTTATTTTTTTGGCTGAAAATATATGTGCAATACATAATCTGTATGACTACCATGAGCACAGAAGGCCAAAGATCAGCCGTTTTACTGTCAGACTCAGACTATTGTGTCAGATTTGTTTGTAGAATTACACTTAATTATCTTCATACTCAAAACATACATTTCACTTGGCAGTTAGGGTTAATTAGTATAATCCCCCAGCATTTCCGAAGGCATAATGTTTTGCAGAGAAATTCTACGGTTTTCTCAAGCACAAAGCAGTTAACTTTGGTTTCATTTGTACGAAGTTTAAATATTCTTCAAGGTGGCCCAAATGCTGCCAGTATTACAGTCATATTTCTTTTATATTGACCTTATATCAATTATAGGTAGATAGAATTGCATTTTTTTGGTTTCAGAATATTTTTAATACTGATAATGTTAAAATGTCACTCCAGCCCTTCCATTGTTGAGTCAGTTGATGTTTTTATGAATGGTTTTTTCTTTAATGACAATCATTCTAAAGTTTAACATACACGGTTTGTTGGGATGACTTTAACCAAGACCTCAATTTAATAAAATTTCCAAAGGATTCAATACTGTAATAAAAACTTTCCAGATGATTTATCTAGAAAATTCTCATAGGTGTTAACGGTAAGTTCTGTAGATAAATCACTTAGAATGTTTTTCTTAAAGTATTGCATTTTTTGGAAATGTTATTAAATCGAGACCGATATGAGATATCAAAGAGCAAGTGACACCTTGCACTCAAATGGAACTCTAAAATCTAGAGAGCAATATAAGTTGCTGGAATAGTACTGATTCACTTGAAATATTAGTAAATATATCAACCTGCCCACAAGAACAAGCCGGCTGTCACCTTTTTGTGACTTTGAATAACAATATAAAATTACTAGTAGTGAGAGCAAATGGCAAAATGGCATTGTTCCCACTGTCAATGCAATGTCACACTGTCACACGCACACCTAAATATTACCTAATGGCAGCTTTTAGTTGCCTCCCTCTGCAGGCTGAAAAAAGCAGGTAAATATGATTTTTTAACCCACCCAATCAGTGTTCTATCCCTAGGAATACTGGAAAAGTGCATTGGGCATGCCTGACAGATTTACACATGTGCCTTTGGAAGATCTCTTCAGAATTCAACATTCTAACAGGGGAGAAGCTAGTGAGTTTGATCAGCATCATCATGCAGAGCAGACTCTGGTTTTGGGTTTCTCTCTCCTGTTACTGTACAATGACACCCTGTCTCTGTCATTAGGGGACTCGTCTGAAAGTGAGATGAGGGGGAAGGTAGATGAAAGGGAGGGGTGGAGGCTAAACAAACTCCACTAACTGAGAGGTGTGCCCAACAATGCAATTTGACCAAGTTTTCTAGTTAGTTTATAAATGTTAATTACATACTTTTCAGAATTTTTCTTGCGTTATTTTTGATGGTATATTTTGTTTGTGATTAAGATATAACAGAGGGAAGGATGCAGTAAAAGGCTCATCGATGGAAACATTGCAGTACAATACTCTGAAGAGGGAAATTGTAAAAAGCTCTTTAGATGAAATGTTGAAGCAAAAGTCACTGCAACCCATCCCTTAAGGAGGGTTGAATTGGAGGCTCTACAAAATATGTAAAATGATGGTGGCAACACAAGGCTCTGCAGGTAGGAAAAGATAGAGTGAAAGAGGAGACAGGTTGCAATGCAATGGGCCTGATTAGCAGAAAGTGATAAATGCCAGAATAGGAATGTGCTGGCACCCACTGGAGAGGAGTTATAACGGGACCATTTATCTTCAGGTTAAAGCATTGTGTATAGACATAAACTGCTATCAAAAGAGTTAAGTGACAGTTTAGTTTATTTCATTTGGACGAATCAATTTGTCAAAAAAATATATATTTTGTTTGGTGAACCGAATTTTGTCCATGCAATGGTTCTGCCCGCCAATGGAAATGACTTGGAAAAATGAAAAAGGCATGAAATTTGCCTAATCAGTGGATTGCAAACTAGATACATAGTAATCATATGTAATATTATGCATATACTTACATACTTTTATTTCCTTAAGCTAATTCCATTTGTAAGTCGATTGACTGAATTATGACCAAATAGAATTACTAATAAACGCATCTCTCCATTCCTGAAAGGCAATTAACATGCCACATGGTGTTTCCTAAAATGCAATGCAAGCAATGGCAGTTTATTTATAAAATGCCAATATAGTCTGCAGTTTCTCTGAAACTGCTATGTTTATAGAAGAAAGGGTTAAACCTAGCTGGACCAGGCACCCAGACCACTTCATTAAACTGAAGTGGTCTGGGTGCCTATAATGGTCCTTTAACAATGATTGTTCACAAAAGTGTGAATTGTCCATATCACTAAACTGAGAATTGTGCCAAATTAAAATCTCAGCTATGCTCACAGTTTGTCTATTTTGGTCTAACTTTTTCCATTCAGATTATAATTTGCCAAAATTCGATGATTAATGAATAGACTTGCTAGTGAATTCAAACAGGGCTTTTTTTCTACAATGGGAATTGTTTGGAATTCAGAGTAAATCAAATGTAATTTTATAACTTTTATTCCGAAATCACCGAAACCTGAAACATAGTTGACTTGAAGGATTTTACAATTTTGCTGTTTTGAGCTCAAAATTTAAATTTAATTTGAGTTCACTTTGAATTTCCCACACTTCATATTTTAGTGAATAATTTTGAAACTTTAGGCCATAATAATTGAGTTTGAATAGTTTACACAGAATATTTGTCATTGTATCTCACAGCGTTTGTGTGAGTGTCAGCGGATTTGTCTTAGTGTATGTGTGTGTGAGTATGTGTTTGACACTGTGCTACTTTGGCATAGTTATTTACTAAATGAGAATTCAAAGTTATTTCAAAGTAAATTTTAAGTTTAAGTCCAGAGTAACTAAATTTAAAGCAAAGCTGACTTAGAATATTTTCCCAGTTCAGATATTTTGACTTCAAAATTTGAAATTCGCTTTAAATTCTCACTTTAGTGACTAATCGTGTGTTTGTGTTTCTGTGTGTCTGTATTTGCATGTTAGTTTATGTCTATGTCTATGTACATGTGTGAGCAGGTTACTAATTAGGTTGCTGTACATGCCAAGTTATGTGTGTATGTGTGGCCAATTACATGAATGTGAAAGTGTAACTCTGTATGTGTGCCTAATAAGATGTTTGTGACTGGCTAGTTGTCTATGTGTTGCTATTTATTAATGTTTGTGTGAATAGATCCCTGCAATGACTGGCCCTGGGTCCATTGCAGGAAATTGGAATATCCCAAACATAAACGCTTGGTGATATAAAGGAATATAGAACTATAGACTATTCTGTGAGTTTTGGGAAACTACAACCAAACTGCAAAAATTAGGCTTAAATAGGCAAAATGAAAAATAAAATCAGTTCTCTTTCAACTTACTGCAGCCCACTGCTTAGAAAATCAGCCCCCAATAAGTATGTTACAAAACATTGCAAACCACCATATCACATAGCAATAAGGCACACAGATGGCTTGCGTGTGATAAATCTAAAGGTTTGAGGGTTTTTTTTTTTTAGCTAAGTCCTCTGTAAATAATATAAAACAGATATTATCTGTATGGAATAGTTAGCAGTGAGATATCATAACCTTCATGAATTTTTCCAAAAATAACCATACAAAAAAGCTTCAATCCTTTCCTTTATAACACACCCACACTTTTCATTTTATTTTTGACTGTCTCAATATGTAATAAGTAAACGAGTGTGTTTAACCAGGCAATCAAGTTAAAATCTGCTCATTATTTTTGTTTGATTACAATTCTGCACATTTATAAATGCTAGCTTGTATACTCTATAATTTAGTAACTCAAACTTCATTGAGTTTCAAATAATTCCCAGTTAAGCCACTCAAAGTAGCCTAGGGGTCAAATAAAGTGTTTTATGTTTTCCTAAAAAGAATGGTTTCTCGGTGTATGGTGTGGGACAACTCTCTCCCACCCCAAAAACGGCTCATTTAAAGAGTACATTAAGCAGAGTATATTTCAATTATTTTACCTTAACTATGACCTAGGACCAAGGTGATTCTCTGCTATAGAATAAAGGAATGGTGAGATATCTCTTAATAAATCAGGGGCTGTGGGGATAACTGTGTGTTGCATTTTAACGATGTGTGTGCATTTCTAAGCCTGCAGTACAGGTAGGTAAAATTCTATTACACCCATCACAGAAACTCACTGTAAAATGTACATTTCTTTCGCTGGGGAAAAAAATCTGCGACTCTATTTTTTAATTTCTTTTTAATTAATAAACATAATTAACATCACAAATTAATATGTTGAGCAATTGCTGACTGTTTCAATAAAAGTATGAAAATAATAGGATTAAAAAGTGTATTATAAAGGTGTTCTAATAGTTTTATTATAACAGATACTGTGTACACGTCTTTGTTACATTTAGTTACACGTATTACATGTTATGGAAGGGAAGGGACTGGGATTGGGGATTTGCCCCATAGAGTCACATTTAGAGCTGGGTAGAATGATATTAGTACCAATTTATTCCATAGCTACAACGTTCCCAGTACAGGATCTGATTCTTCCAAAATAAAAAATAAAAAAAATAACACAAACGTAAAACTTCCTAATTTTCTTAAACTAAATATATATTTGCTAATTGAAGATGAGGTGTATTTATCATACTTTTTTTCAAAGTAATTTCTTTCTCCTCTCCCACTTTGCATTCTAACTGAAATCATTTAACCTCTACACCTTTTATACTTAGTTAATTTATAGAAAGTGTGCCCCCCCCCCCATTACATCCCCCCTTCACCCCACCCCATGTCACCACATTGGTATTAATCTGCTTTATTGAAAGCAACGTGCTTAACTGAGAGCACAGCATAGTACATATACCCACTTCTCTCATCTAATTCTATTTCATCGAATTTGGTTAAATCGTATAAAGTCAGCGCAAATATCCAAATAGTTGGGATTTTTGAAAAAGCAGAAGAGAAAAAAAATTATGGAAATTGGATATTTTCTAACAGGACAAATCAATTCTTGTGCAAATTAGAAAAAAAAATGAAATTTTTAAAAATTATATATATATATTTAATTCTAATGTCAAAACTAAGTTTATCTGGTGCATACAACACTTAAATCAGTGAATGACACTAATATCAAAATCATTAGTCACCAATTAAATGGACAAATTTATATAGAAACATTTTCTCTTACATTTACTAATATATATATATAGCTAAACGATAGTATATATATCATGTATATACATACAGCGTGTGTGCGCGGGCGTGTGTCTACTTAATATATATATATAGACACACACATAAATATATATATATTGTATATACTCTCAATATTTCCACGTGTAATGTACAGTTTGAACTATATTAAAAAGCGGACAGGCAGTCAGAGTGAAGGTTAGTTGGATTGTATCTGTAGTGTTGGGATATGTCTGTGTTTATCTGTGTGTATCTCAGTGTGTCTGTGTGTATCTCAGTGTGTATGTGTGTATCTCAGTCTGTCTGTGTGTATCTCAGTGTGTATGTGTGTATGTCAGTGTGTATGTGTGTATCTCAGTGTGTCTGTGTGTATCTCAGTCTGTCTGTGTGTATCTCAGTGTGTGTGTGTGTGTGTGTGTATATATATATATTTCAGTGTTTCTGTGTGTATATCAGTGTGTTAGTGTATATCAATGTGTCTGTGTATATCAGTGTGCTTGTGTATATCAGTGTGTCTTTGTATATCAGTGTGTTTGTATATATCAGTGTGTTTGTGTGTATATCAGTGTGTATATCAGTGTGTCTGTGTGTATATCATTGTGTATGTGTGTATATCAGTGTGCCTGTGTGTATGTCAGTGTGTATTTGTGAATGTCAGTGTGTATTTGTGTATATCAGTGTGTCCTTGTGTATGTCAGCGTGTCTATGGGTAAATCAGTGTGTCTATGGGAATATAAGTGTGTCTGTGTGTATGTCAGTGTGTCTATGGAAATATGAGTGTGTCTGTGTGTATGTCAGTGTGTATGTGGGTATATCAGTGTGTCTGTGTGTATGTCAGTGTGTCTGTGTGTATATCAGTGTGTCTGTGTGTATGTCAGTGTGTCTGTGTGTATATCAGTGTGTCTGTGTGTATGTCAGTGTGTATTTCAGTGTGTCTGTATGTATGTCAGTGTGTATGTGGGTATATCCGTGTGTCTGTGTGTATATCTGTGTGTCTGTGTGTATGTCAGTGTGTCAGTGTGTATATCAGTGTGCTGGTGTGCACAGACATATACATTATACTAACAAACAGAAATAATTCTATAATCAATAGAATTGCAGATTTGCTCATTACCAATACAGTAATATCATATACTGTTACTTTGATCTGTCAGATCTAAAGACCGGTGCTGTTTATAATAGTATTGTATTATATCATATTGTATTATATTCAATTCTAGTTATCAGATAGCTATAGAAGGCTATGCCTTTAACCCCGAGCACAGTTAATGCCCAGCCAGCAGAGAGTAAAGCAGTGTTTTAACCCCTGCATGCCTGAAGTGAGCTCTCCTTGCTGCACAGTTCTCCTGCCTCCCTGCTAGGATTTGGAGACGTCACTCAGCGGGGGCCCTGTCCACTCCCTCTCCCTCTCAGCCTCTACTTGTTTTCTCCAGACTTTGGGAAAGAATTAAGTGAACAAGATCTCCTTTCCCCCTGTACCCTCACACCTCATCCTGGGATCAGAGCAAGGGGAGCTGCTGGATGCTGCCAGGGTCAGTGCAGTGAGTAGGGGGACCTTACTAACCACACTGCATCTAACATCTTACTGCCTGCACGTTCCTTGGCTGCAGCTTTCCTGCATAGCACTTACTGGGAGCTTTTATTTTCCTCTCTTTTATTTGAAATATGTTTTTACAGAGCCAGTAGGAACCTAACCAAGCACGTACAATATGGGGGTGTCAGTGTACCCCAAAACAGACCCCTGAGTACCCAGAGGGGGACATTAACTGTCTAATTAACAACTGGACACGTTGTGCAAAAATAAGAATAAGGCATGTTTTCTCATTGATTGTGTGTTCATGTTTCATTTCATTTTATTTACTAATTGTGTGATGCTTTTCCCCATCAGACACACTTGGGATGTGTATTGCACAAGCTCCAGCTGGGACCTCCTGATGAATTAACTCACAGACACACTGAGGAGAACACATACATTTTGGAACCTTCAGAGCCAGCCTGGTGGAATTACCCAGTGACTTGATGTGGATTATGGAGGTGGAAGCCAGGTCGCTATCAGAGAATTCGAATTCTGTGGGTGAAGAGGTCTATAACTGAAGGTCTACAGGATCTCCTGGGGGAGTGAGGCAGGACTTCCTGACTGGGTCTTCTAATGTCTCTACAATTAAACAGACCTTGGGGTTATTATGCCAATATTTGTTTTATTATTTTACAATAGTCGAGATGAAGGAAAAATCAAAAAACGCGGCCAAAACCAGAAGAGAAAAGGAAAATGGGGAATTTTATGAACTGGCCAAATTATTGCCTCTGCCGTCGGCCATCACTTCCCAACTAGACAAAGCGTCCATCATCCGCCTGACCACCAGCTACCTAAAAATGAGGGCAGTCTTTCCAGACGGTGAGTACAGGGTACACATATCGACATGATTCGGCGTAGACAAGGTCCAAACACACAGCAGGTCTAACACAGACAAGGCCCAACAGATAAATGTCCAAACACAGCCAACATAACGGAATAAAACCCAAACACAGACAAGGTTCAACCGAGCAAAGTCAAAAATAGACAAGGTACAATATAGTACACCCCAAACACAGCCAAAGCCCAACAGAGCAAAGTCCGACAGAGACAAGGTCCAAAATAAACAGAAACGGTCCATACATAGAAACAATGTCTAACATAGACAAGGTCCATCAGAAACAAAATCCAAATACAAAGTCCAACTAGAGACAATGTCCAAACACACAAGGTCGAACACAGCAAAGCCCAAACACAGACAAGATCCAAACACAGACAAGGTCCAATAGAGCAAAGCCCAAACACAGACAAGATCCAAACACAGACAAGGTCCAATAGAGCAAAGCCCAAACACAGACAAGATCCAAACACAGACAGGGTCCAATAGAGCAAAGCCAAAACACAGACAAGGTCCAAATAGAGCAAAGCCCAAACACAGACAAGATCCAAACACAGACAAGGTCCAATAGAGCAAAGCCCAAACACAGACAAGGTCTAATAGAGCACAGCTCAAAAACAGACAAGGTCTAATAGAGCACAGCTCAAACACAGACAAGGTCCAGGTACAGTAAAGGCCCAATATAGACATGGTTCACAGCAGACAAGGTCCGACAAGGCATGAACCAGTAAAGACAAGGATTTTAAACTCGATAAATAAACTGCCCCAGGGGGGATATTTAGTAATACATTAAGATACATAATGATACATTCAAATACGTATATCAGCTATAAAACACAATACAAATGTCCTGTATATTTGTAGTATATTTGTGATCATTATATTATAAATAGTAAGGACAGGTTTTGCCTTATCTATATAATCTATGTGCGTATATATATATTAATTAATTCACTATTCATACTGTGAGCATATTATACCAATATATTTAATTAAATAAAAAATATATAATATGTGGTTGAGCTTATAGGTGTATTGTCATAATAGATATATAGATAGATAGATAATTATATATGATATTAATAAATACATTAATAATGATAATTTAAATAATGATAATTTATATATTCTTTTATAGTGATGCACGTGTATATATTTTTCTTTAAATTAATTTATTTATGCATAGCTCACTTTTGTACGGTAGTAATACAATTCAGGTTTATAATGTTTACAAATAAACTAACTATGTTTGTAATAATATTATTTAATGTACCGATAAGGGGGCGATCTAATCCTGGAAGGGACTGATTAGCAATCTGTCATAATGCACAAGTTAATCAGGTTCTGATTTAATGAAAAGGACAGTATTGGTGCAGGTGAATTCTAGCATGGCAACATATTGCCTCAGTTAAAATTCCTTCCTCCAAACCATTTTCTGCCTTTACTGATTGACTGGAAATTTTATATAATTGTGTATAACACATAGGATGGCTCCTGATTGCATATGCAAAATATATAATATACTCAGGGGGATTGGCAGGATAAATAGCAGCCCCTGCATTGAGATATTGTGAAAGGACTTCTGGAGCTTGCACAGGCAAGGGATGTGATACAGGGGGGACCTTTGTGTAGAAATTGTTTTATATGAACACAAACTAACAGTGAGGGTATTTTCACATAGTTAGGACACCCCTCTGTAATTCTCAGTCCAGATGGGAATAAATGAGAGGTTTCCTTGGGGACGGTGTGTTTTACAAAGGAGAGTGTAATGATGTCAGTTTATCCCATAGTACAGCGCTACGGAACTTGCTGGCGCTATATAAATAATAAAATAATAATTATGTTATAGAACTTATAGACAAATGATTTGCCTCCCACACTCATAGCCACCCCCCCCCCACACACATCTATATAGACACATACAAAACACACGCACACACATATACAGACACATATACAAATACACACACACACACACATATATATAGATACACCTACAAATACACACACACATATAGACACACATACAAATACACACATAAACGCACATATGTATATATAGACACACATACAAATACACACACACAAATACACACACACACATTTATATAGACACACATACATACACGCATGCACACATACACACACACATATATATAGACACACATAAATATAAACAAAAAACACATACATATAAATAGACACACATACATTTACAAACACACATACAAGCACAGAATCATTTTGTACCAAGGTGTAAATATGCATGTATTTTTAACATAAATACATTATATGTATTTTTACAGTTCTGCATAGGTAAATATGTTCAGTCTCGTTTAGCAGCAAACCGAAATACTTATTCTATTTTATTATATTTTCGATACTATATTATGTTATATTAGGACTTAATATATCTAATAATATTTACAAACATGTATAAAACATGAGACTCAATATATAATAAATATCTCAAATGAGAATCAATATATAATAAATATCCATTTGTGAGATGAAAATATTATAAATTTATAGATCGTATATACGTGTGTGCAATATCTAAACATAGCATATTTCATTAATATAACCTGTGTGTTCCTTAACTGTGCCACTGAGATATGACTTGTTCATTCAGTATAATTATCTATCTATCATCTATCTATCTATCTATCTATCTATCTATCATCTATCTATCTATCTATCTATCTATCTGTTCTCTGTCTCTGTCTGTCTATCCTAATAATGATACATTTTTACACTTCTACACTTAAACAATATATAGTTCTTTGAGTGTGAGTATGTGAGTTATGTTTAAAGCAGAATATACCTCTCCGGTCCTGGGAAGTGAGTTAAATTATTATTATTGTATTATTTATATAGCGCCATCAGACTCCGTAGAGCTGTACAATGGCTGTGATTTGCTCCCAGGGTGAGTTAGAGGGACATTGCATTAACTGAAATTCTGATAATTGTCTCTTGTTCCAGTAAAATACCCCAAACATATTCTTTGTCATCTGACAGATCCATTTAGAAGGGTTAAATCCAACCAGCATGTAACCCTTTCACTTCCCCAGAGTCACTGCATTGGGGTGGTTTGACTCATCTAAACGATTAGTAATTCACATGGACTACACAAACAATTAGATATTTAAAGCGCCTTATTAATAGTGCACTTAAACTGGTTTAGTCCTGGGAACACTGGGATTATTTGAAACACTGTAATTTAAAGCAACAGTCATCTTAATAGCGATGCACCATTTCAACTCATTTATCAGAAGAAATAACAAGTGTTTAGATAATAAGGAATAATGATAGATTGAGTGGGAATAATCTGATTTAATGCTATTTACAGACTAAATGCCCGGTCGATCTCTGCATTCCTTATATGCAGAATTATTGTAGAATATAAAATTATACTAAAATAAATCAAATTAAAACACACACAAAACTTGCAATTTTATCACAGTTACAATTTATATAAAGTTACCATTAATAAATGCTGAATATTTTGTAATTACCATTTATATATGCTTACCATTAATATACAAGTATTATAATGTGTATTATAATTTCATATTTCAATATTCCCTATTAATATACACTGAATAACATAGTTACAGTTTATATACGTTAACCTTTAAAATATATGGTGTATATTCTAAATACCATTTATAATGTAAGTACTGCAATTATATTATATATTATATAGCTATAACTTATATAATGTAACCATTAATACATTATCTATATAATAATTATCATTTTAATATTACTATTAATATTTAGTGTGTAATATATAGTTGTAATTTAAATAGATTGGGAATTAATATGTGCTTTATAGATTTATAATTTATGCAAAATTACAATTTTAAACCCTCTATTTTATATAATGTGGTTACCTACTTTGTATAATTTATTAAATCCTTAAGATAATAAATAGCGATTTGTACAGTTAGCAAAATTTGTAAATTAAAACAGCCATGTTACCAATGTAGATTTTTGCTCACCTCTAGGATAAATTTTGCAATTCAATTTTCAACTCATCAAAAAAATAAATAAATCACTGTTTAATTGCTAATGTGCAACTTTGTCTGCTGGTAAGTGGACGCTGGGGTTATTATGCAAATAGACAGCAGTAATGTAATATAATTTAATTGTTCAAAATGTGTTTTTAGGGAGAAATTAATAATATAGCAAGTATTGTTTAAACAAGACAGTAAACCATATACAGCATGGAAACAGTGAGAATAAAATATAATACTGTGCTATTATTATGATTTTATTATTTATATAGCGCCATCAGATTCCGTAGCGCTGTACCATGGTATAAGAAATAACATTTAAAAAAAAAGTTGAAAATAATAAAAATTGATTTGAGCAATTTTTTGTGAGAAATGCCCATCACAGGATATTTTTTGCGCTGTCCGTATATAACATTATTATATGCAAACACACAGCAAAGAAATTATGAAAAAAAGGGGGTAAATCTTGCCTCAAATTATTTATAGTCATTTATTAGTGAAAACTAAAATATTTACTCCCTTTTGTAAGTCACACAAAGCTTATATACTTATGCTTATATTATGCAATAAAATTATATCTCAAATTCCATTTCATTTATATTAGTGTAGCACATATGTAATATTCCCTGATAAAAATGCAGTTAATAGTTATATTTTATTTAGCCGATATATAACAATGTGTAAAATGTTACAATAACCTGACTAAATCGCACTACGCAATAATATGAATCTAATAAAGTATTGTGTTTAAACTTAAAATTTTAATCTGATATATAACATTGTCTCAGAAATTAATTGTATCCAATAACTGTTATACTACATTGTATTTTATTAATAATTCTGTTATAATATTGTGTTAGTATGTAGAATAGTTATCTAATACTTAAACTACAGTTATTAAAACACTGTAACTTCTAAGAAAATATTATTGCACCCCATGTAATAAGTCTCATCTCATTTATTTATTACAGTTTTATTTATATTGACTGTCTCATTATATAGTATATCTTAGATGTCTAGCGCTTCAATAAATATATTGTATTTCATGCCATTTATTATTAGGGTTTTGATATAATATTGAGTTAGTAGTTACAATATTTATATGATATATCATATTATGTAAACGGTTATTATACTGTACTATATGTATTGAATTGGATGCCATGTAATAATAGATTTTTGATATATTATTACTCTAGTAGTTATAATTAATTAATATATCCTGATTTATTATAGACAGTAATGTGTCAGTAAACATATTATATTTAATCCCATATAATAATACTTTACTGATAGGATACTAAGTACCTATTCATGTAAACATTCCAATCTTGGATAGAATATGAGGTAGTTTATGCTAATCATACTATTCTGTATTAGAGTAGACAGGAGGCTTCTCTGTTAGTAAATCAGCTTTGTGGAGAAGGAATTGAAAAGGGGGAAGGGACACAAACAGAAGGGGGACAGATAATTGGGAGATTTTCCCATTCATCGTGTGTTCTGTGTGACTGTTTCTTAAGGACTTGCTATGTATTTTACATTACACTTTATATAGTATTGTAGCTATTTCACCCCAGTGAGATTACTCTCTGGCACTGACCAGTAATTAATTACTACAGTCCACATTAATAGATTTTAAGTTTGGCTAAATCTCTAGATAGATATGACCTACAGTAATAGTCTGAAGGGACAGTAAGTGAGATCCCTGTGTTACATCAGTCACTAAATTCTCCTATTTACTTCCACACTGGGTAAAAGTCACAGATAACTGAATGTATCTCAGTATTGCCATTCCTGGTATCTATATATCTTACTTCACTAGTTTTCATTAATATTCTACAGTCCTTTTATTGCAGTCATACAGTCACTGCCCCACTGTAAACATTATAGTCACTGCTACTACTGTACAATTATAGTCACTGCCCCACTATAAACATTATAGTCACTGCTACTACTGTACAGTTATAGTCACTGCCCCACTATAAACATTATAGTCACTGCTACTACTGTACAATTATAGTCACTGCCCCACTATAAACATTATAGTCACTGCTACTACTGTACAATTATAGTCACTGCCCCACTATAAACATTATAGTCACTGCTACTACTGTACAATTATAGTCACTGCCCCACTATAAACATTATAGTCACTGCTACTACTGTACCATTATAGTCACTGCCCCACTATAAACATTATAGTCACTGCTACTACTGTACTATTATAGTCACTGCCCAACTATAAACATTATAGTCACTACTACTACTGTACCATTATAGTCACTGCCCCACTATAACATTATGGTCACTGCTACTACTATACAATTATAGTCACTGCCCCACTATAAACATTATAGTCACTACTACTACTGTACCATTATAGTCACTGCCCCACTATAAACATTATAGTCACTACTACTACTGTACAATTATAGTCACTGCCCCACTATAAACATTATAGTCACTGCTACTACTATACAATTATAGTCACTGCCCCACTATAAACATTATAGTCACTGCTACTACTGTACAATTATAGTCACTGCCCCACTATAAACATTATAGTCACTGCTACTACTGTACTATTATAGTCACTGCCCAACTATAAACATTATAGTCACTACTACTACTGTACCATTATAGTCACTGCCCCACTATAAGCATTATGGTCACTGCTACTACTGTAAATTTATAGTCACTGCCCCACTATAAACATTATAGTCACTGCCCCACTATAAACATTATAGTCACTGCTACTACTGTACAATTATAGTCACTGCCCCACTATAAACATTATAGTCACTGCTACTACTGTACACATTATAGTCACTGCCCCACTATAAACATTATAGTCACTGCTACTACTATACAATTATAGTCACTGCCCCACTATAAACATTATAGTCACTGCTACTACTGTACAATTATAGTCACTGCCCCACTATAAACATTATAGTCACTGCTACTACTGTACATTATAGTCACTGCCCCACTATAAACATTATAGTCACTGCTACTACTGTACAATTATAGTCACTGCCCCACTATAAACATTATAGTCACTGCTACTACTGTACTATTATAGTCACTGCCCACTATAAACATTATAGTCACTACTACTACTGTACCATTATAGTCACTGCCCCACTATAACATTATAGTCACTGCTACTACTGTACAATTATAGTCACTGCCCCACTATAAACATTATAGTCACTACTACTACTGTACCATTATAGTCACTGCCACATTATAGTCACTGCCCACACTATACTAACATTATAGTCACTGCCCCACTATAAACATTATAGTCACTGCTACTACTGTACAATTATAGTCACTGCCCCACTATAAACATTATAGTCACTGCTACTACTGTACAATTATAGTCACTGCCCCACTATAAACATTATAGTCACTGCTACTACTGTACAATTATAGTCACTGTCCCACTATAAACATTATATTTACTGTCCCACTATAAAGTTATAATCACTGTCCCGTTATAAAATTATAATCACTGTCCCACTATAAAAAATATAGTCACTTCCCCAATGTACAATTATAGCCATTCTCCCTTTATTAAAATCATACATCAACTGCCCTCACTTTAAAAATTGCTCACATTTACTTTAAAAATTACTTACACTTCAATACTATTAAGAATTTATCACCTGTCACTGAGCATTCAGAACTATACTGTATCCACTACCATGTGAGTCCATGAATTAACCCACTACCCTGTGTGTCCATTAATTAATCCTCTACCCTGTGTCCATTAATTAATTCTCTACCCTGTATGTCCCTTAATTAATCCACCACCCTCTGTGTCCATTAATTAACTCACTACCCGGTGGGTCCATTTTTTAACCCATTGCCATGTGTGTCCATGAATTAACTATCCTATGTGTCCATTAATTAATGTGTGTCCATTATTAACCCACTACCCTGTGTGTCTACTAATTAACCCACTACCCTGTGTGACCATTACCCTCTGTGTCTATTAATTAACCCACTACCCTGTGTGTCTATTAATTAACCCACTACCCTGTGTGACCATTACCCTCTGTGTCTATTAATTAACCCACTACCCTGTGTGTCCATTAATTAACCCACTACCCTGTGTGTCCATTAATTAACCCACTACCCTGTGTGTCCATTAATTAATCCACTACCCTGTGTGTCTATTCATTTACCCACTACCCTGTGTGTCTATTAATTTACCCACTACCCTGTGTGTCTATTCATTTACCCACTACCCTGTGTGTTCATTAATTAATCCACTACCCTGTGTGTCCATTAATTTACCCACTACCCTGTGTGTCCATTAATTTACCCACTACCCTGTGTGTGTTAATTGACTGACTTGGAGGATTTTGCCATTTTGTCTATTGAGGCCTAGAATTAACAATCAATGGTTGTATTCTACTCATAGAAGGTTATTCAGTAACATGACAATATCAATTGAATTAAAAGTGAATTTCAAACTTAAGGCCAAAGTAGTTAAACCGGAAACATAGCTGACTTGAAGAAATGTTTCCGTTCTGCTATTTTGACCTCAGATTTGAAATTCACTCTGAATTTACTTGCAATTCTATTTACTACTTTAATTACTTGTATTTACCATTTAACAAACTTTAGTATGTTGATGTGTTTTATCCATATGAGCTAATTATTCTATAATATCACCAACGGTACCCCCTTGGCTCTCACAATCCCTTACTCCAATACAGTCATGCACCCATTATATATGTATGATGACCCCTTAGTAGTGGTGTCTGCTTTGCTTTTATAGATGTCAGCCTAGAGGCTGCTGTAAGGAAACCAAGTACATTTAAACCTTAATCGGTAGTTTCCTCCCGAACAGCCAGAGCCCAGTGAATATAGCCCTCCGTTCGGTAGTTATAGTAGACGAATTCCCAATTGTAAATCCAATAGTGTTCCTGGATAATTCCCACAGTAAAACACACAAACTCCCAAACAGCATACGTAGTCAGAATAAGGGTACAAAGATGAACTGGAGGTTTAATTACATTTTTATGGAATTCAGCCCATGCAAGGGAGCCTCCCATATAATTAGCCATACATCCAATCCTAACAATATACATACTGTACATCTCCTCCCCTCAGATAACCATTAAACACAATTAAAACGTAACAGAAATTCCCCAAAGTTTGGATGTACCCCAAGGACATGGTGTCCCCAGATAGCTATTGTCTGGGAGACCAACATATTAAAAACTCAGTCCATTCAGTTCTGCCGTTCGGGAGATATAGGACTTAGAAGTTTTGACCGACTGCACGGGCAAAGTAGCCGAAAACAGTTCCATGAATTCTGGCCCTGCAGTCGGTCTTAGATCGCATGAAAAACCTCCCGAACGGCCGGCCATCCAGCTGCCATCCTTGGTTCGCTTGATTCCCCATCTGTTGGTAAGTCTTTCTACCGAACGCCCGGTCGTTCGGTAGTTTGGAAGGGGTTTTACCGAAGGTCTGGAGGCTTCAGCGGTGTTCGCCTGTTTGAGTGTCCGTTTTCCGTTCCAGACATTCAAGGGCAAACATCGCTGTTCGGGAGCTAAAATGGCCGCGAACACGAGGAAGTCCCGAAATGGTGACGAAACCTGCCGTTCGTGCAAAACTTCTGCCGAACGTAATCCAGCCAGCAAGGGGGTACAGTCTGTATACAGGGGTGACAGGGTGGTCTGCATTCGGTAGTTTTACCTACCGAATGCCATAGGGAAACATTGCTATTGACAACAAATACAAGAAGTGCATATACAGTAAAAAAGGCATTTCTTCACAGCTGCGCTAAGCATCAAGGGAAATGTAGTCCATTTGCCCCTGCAGTGCCACATTTAGCCAGCTCTGCTGTAGCTCTGCATGTCTTATATATGTGGAGTTTGTTCAGTGTTCATAGACAGAGCATATTTATTGTATTATAGATATATTTAATTGTGTGTCCATTAAATCTTTACCTGACTCCACATACCAGAGTAGCAATGTGATGTGACCTATATTATGTAATATTACATGTTACCTTACTTATAGTTACTATTACTGCAAACCGGTATACATTAGAGAGTAATGATACCGTTACTAGAAGCTGCTACAGAGTCCTTAGTACTAGAAGCTGATAGAGTGAGAATGTTATTGGGTGCTGATCTTATACAATATTACAATTACTAAAACTGATCTTATACAATATTACAGTTACTATAGCCTGACCCTCAACAATGTTACAGTTACTATAGCCTGACCTGCAATAATGTTACAGTTACTATAGGCTTATCTTATACAATGCTACAGTTACTATAGCCTGACCCGCAACAATGTTACAGTTACTATAGGCTGATCTTATACAATATTACAGTTACTAAAACTGATCTTATACAATATTACAGTTACTATAGCCTGACCCGCAACAATGTTACAGTTACTATAGCCTGACCCGCAACAATGTTACAGTTACTATAGGCTGATCTTATACAATATTACAGTTACTAAAACTGATACAATATTACAGTTACTATAGCCTGACCCGCAACAATGTTACAGTTACTATAGCCTGACCCGCAACAATGTTACAGTTACTATAGGCTGATCTTAAACAATGTTACAGTTACCATAGGCTGACCTACAACAATGTTACAGTTACTACAGACTGATCTACAATTAAGTTACAGTTACCATAGCCTGACCTACAACAATGTTACAGTTACTATAGCCTGATCAACAACAATTTTACAATAACTACAGGCTGATCTACAACAATGCTGCAGTTACTAAAGGCTGACCTACAACAACCTTAAATACAGTTACTATAGCCTTGCCTGCAACAATGTTACAGTTACTATAGCCTGACCTGCAACAATGTTACAGTTACTATAGCCTGATCAACAACAATTTTACAGTTACTAAAAACTGATCTACAACAATGTTACAGTTACTATAGGTCCATCTACAACAATGTTACAATTACTAAAGGCTGATCTTATACAATGTTACAGTTACTATAGCCTGACCTACAACAATGTTACAGTTACTACAGGCTGATCTTCTGAAACAATATTAATTCCTATTACTAGAAACGGTTATAAAGTAAATTAGTTATTTATTGTAACCACAAACAGCTATAAAGTAACACAGTTACTGTTCTTAGAAACCGAAATAGAGTAATTATATTATTGTTTCTAGAAATGGATACAGAGTAACAATGGTAATGTAACAAAAGTTGTAATAGGTTAATACTGGGACTGGGAGTGGGTGCTGCTGTAAAGATGTTACTGTTACTAAACGTTGGTACAGAGTATCAATGCTATTTCCTGTTACTAGGTGCTCATATAGAGCAGTGTAATGACACTGTTAATAGATCCTGGCATAGAGTAACAATGTTACTCAGTGTAGATGGCTGCTCAGTACTATTAGTGTAAGTCATTAATGTGACTGTGAGTAGTGTGTGGAGTGTCTGTGTCAATTATTGTTACAGTAATTCTATGTGTTGGTCCCCAGTCTCTATACCCTAGCTCCCTGACCATCTCAATCTGTATATTGTTTATAAAACATGTCCCCATTATTTACAGATAAACAATTATTTCTCCTTCAATCTTTGCCGTTGTTTTCATTCAGACGTGATTCTTTATTGTACTGATATGAGACACAAGGGGTTAATTCACTAATGAACCTGGTGATTTGTAACCAAACTAATTCATTAAACGGTAAATAAAAGCTCTGGTAAACATGGCTCTATCTACTTAATCTAATCTGGGCTTTTTATGAACTGATCAGAATTGTACTTAATTGAGTAACAGATACACCTATAATGACTGGGTTTACAGAAACTGTAATTTTCGAGAACTCAATATCCCATAATGCCCAGCAAGCCTGTATAAGCATTCATTTTACTTCATGTTAGTAAATATTCCCATTTCTATAGTAAATAAATTCCTATTTATAAAAATCTTATTCTCTGCATGTAACTCTTTGATCACAAGTGAAGTCTATCTGGTACTCTGTAATGAAAGGGATTACAGGAGGGAAATATTTGCAATTTATTGATGAAATACAAGGTGTTTAAAGTAATTCTGGTATAAATTTAATGAAAATAACACATCCAGCATAAAGAGAGAAAAGGCACTTAGAGGCATGTGAATCATTGTAATTAAACCCTTGTTTCTCATCCTGCCCTCTTTACTCTGGTCCTGCTTTCCAGAGGTGGAGATTGGTCCCATTCTGTATCCATGATTGGATCACAGGGTCCCATTCTGTACCCAGGATTAAATCACAGGATCCCATGCTGTAGCCAGGATTAGATCATGGGTACCATTCTGTATCCAGGATTAGATCACATGATCCCATTCTGTATCCAGGATTAGATCCCAGGATCCCATTCTGTATCCAGGATTAAATCCCAGGATGCCATTCTATATCCAGGATTAGATCACATGATCCCATTCTGTATCCAGGATTAGATCCCAGGATCCTATTCTATATCAAGGATTAGATCACAGGATTCCATTCTGTATCCAGGATTAGATCTCAGGATCCCATTTTGTATCCAGGATTAGATCATGGGATCCCATTCTGTATCCAGGATTAGATCACAGGGTCCCATTCTTTATCCAGGATTAGATCACATGATCCCATTCTGTATCCAGGATTAGATCACATGATCCCATTCTGTATCCAGGATTAGATCCCAGGATCCCATTCCGTATCCAGGATTAAATCCCAGGATCCCATTCTGTATCCAGGATTAGATCTCAGGATCCCATTCCGTATCCAGGATTAGATCCCAGGATCCCATTCTGTATCCAGGATTAGATCACAGGATCCTATTCTGTATCCAGGATTAGATCCCAGGATCCCATTCTGTATCCAGGATTAGATCCCAGGATCCTCTTCTGTATCCAGGATTAGATCCCAGGATCCCATTCTGTATACAGGATTAGATCCCAGGATCCCATTCGGTATCCAGGATTAGATCCCAGGATCCCATTCTTTACCCATGATTAGATCCCAGGATCCCATTCCATATGCAGGATTAGATCCCAGGATCCCATTCTGTATCCAGGATTAGATCCCAGGATCCCATTCTGTATCCAGGATTAGATCACAGGATCCTATTCTGTATCCAGGATTAGATCCCAGGATCCCATTCTGTATCCAGGATTAGATCACAGGATCCTATTCTGTATCCAGGATTAGATCCCAGGATCCCATTCTGTATCCAGGATTAGATCCCAGGATCCCATTCGGTATCCAGGATTAGATCCCAGGGTCCCATTCTTTACCCATGATTAGATCCCAGGATCCCATTCCATATGCAGGATTAGATCCCAGGATCCCATTCTGTATCCAGGATTAGATCCCAGGATCCCATTCTGTATCCAGGATTAGAGCACAGGATCCCATTCTGTATCCAGGATTAGATCAAACAATCCCATTCTGTATTCAGGATTAGATCCCAGGGTTCCATTCTGTATCCAGGATTAGATCCCAGGATCCCATTCTGTATCCAGGATTAGATCCCAGGATCCCATTCTGTATCGAGTATTAGATCCCAGGATCCCATTCTGTATCCGGGATTAGATCCCAGGATCCCATTCTGTATCCAGGATTAGATCCCAGGATCCCATTCTGTATCCAGGATTAGATCCCATTGTCCCACTCTGTATCCAGGATTAAATCACAGGGTTCCATTCTGTATCCAGGATTAGATCCTAGGATCCCATTCTGTATCGAGTATTAGATCCCAGGATCCCATTCTGTATCCGGGATTAGATCCCAGGATTCCATTCTGTATCCAGGATTAGATCCCAGGGTCCCATTCTGTATCCAGGATTAGATCACAGTGTCCCCTGATCCCCCTTTCCCTTTCACTGTTCTGGGTCTTGTTACATGAATGTGTTATTTGTTGTTTTTTTGTTTTGTTTTTTTGCTTAGGAATAGACATTTTCTGACAAGTAAAGTTGTGTTTAAATGTCTAATCTGAGAAACAAAGAGCAAAACACGTACCAGAACTGTGAGACCAGCAGGGGAGACACTGTATAACGCAGGAGTATTAACCCCATAATCCCCATGGAAGCTGTAAGGGTATTAACCCCATGAACCCCGGAAAGGAAAAATGACATCAGCTCAACGTGAGCCATCATTTTTAACCCCTTGACATTTAGTGCTGGGAGGAAATGTTTTGAAAAAACAAAACAGACATTATTAATCCCAAATAAACTGCAGAGGAAAATAAATCTACAATAACCCAGTGATTCAGTAATAATACCAAATGGGAGTCAGAGAAAACAACTATAATGTCACAGAGTATTAAACCAAGGAGAGATGGTGAAAATGTGTACCTAACAGCCCATTGGCCTAGAGCTATTAAAGCATGCTGGTAGGGAGTGTGAATGTGTGTGAGTCAGGGCTATTAACTCAGTGAATGCTGGTAGGGAGTGTGAATGTGTGTGAGCCCAGTGATTCAGGGCTATTAACTCAGTGAATGCTGGTAGGGAGTGTGAACTCAGTGATCCAGGGCTATTAACTCAGTGAATGCTGGTAGGGAGTGTGAATGTGTGTGAACGCAGTGATTCAGGGCTATTAACTCAGTGAATGCTGGTAGGGAGTGTGAACTCAGTGATCCAGGGCTATTAACTCAGTGAATGCTGGTAGGGAGTGTGAATGTGTGTGAACGCAGTGATTCAGGGCTATTAAGTCAGTGAATGCTGGTAGGGAGTGTGAATGTGTGTGAACGCAGTGATTCAGGGCTATTAAGTCAGTGAATGCTGGTAGGGAGTGTGAATGTGTGTGAACCCAGTGATTTAGGGCTATTAACTCAGTGAATGTGTGTGAGCCCAGTGATTTAGGGATATTAACTCGGTGAATGCTGGAAGGAAGTGTGAAAGTGTACGAGCCCAGTGATTTAGGGCTATTAACTCAGTGAATGCTGGTAGGGAGTGTGAATGTGTATGAACCCAGTGATCTAGGGCTATTAACTTAGTGAATACTGCTAAAAAGTTTGAATGCGTGTGAGCCCAATGATTTAGGACTATTAACTTGTATTTATTTTATTCATTTTATTTATAAACTTTGTGACCTTTTGACAATCCATGCACACAAACCATTAAAACTCGGTGTATTGCTTATGTAAATAGTCTGTGAATGTCATCCTACAATTTTTGACCAAATTTTTCTGAGCAGTTTTACAAAGAAACATAGGTTTCCCAGCACCCTGAGACCACCTTCCTCAACCGCATAAATAATGCTGAGACCACCTTCCTCAACCGTATAAATAATGCTGAGACCACCTTCCTCAACCGTATAAATAATGCTGAGACCACCTTCCTCAACCGTATAAATAATGCTGAGACCACCTTCCTGAACCGCATAAATAATGCAGAATTGACACATCTATATTGAATCTCAATCTTCCAGCCTGAATGAGCAGTGATGAGTGTGATGTGAACCTTTAAAAAGTACTTGTGAAAACTACAAAGTTATGTTCACTTTATACAGCTATTTATTTATATTGCTACATAGTAATCTCTGTTGAAAAAAGGCTTAAGTCCACCAAGATCAACCCTCAAAACCCATGCTGTTGATCCAAAAGTAGGCAAAATACACCCTTTTAAGCAATTTACATTTATACCACAAAAAGTGGGAAAACATCCCTTTTGACTCCAAAATAGAAATCAGATTTCGCTGCGAATTAACAACCTGTTTACATACATATTAATTATATCCATGAATATGCTGGGGGGGAGAAGGGGAGACATCCAGCCTTTTAATAAAAATAGATATATATATGTAAATAATCTGTTACCCTAACTCTTTGGGTAGAGAATTCCACATCTTTATTGTTCTTGTTTTAAAGAACTCTTTCCTTTGCTGTAAGTGAAAACTCCTTTCTTCCACTCTCAATGGGCTACCTCTTGTCTGTTGTATATTCCTGCTAGTGAACAGGTTAGCACACAGCGGTTTGTACTGTACCCTGTATATATTTGTATATGACTATCTTATCCCCTCGGATATATCTTTTTTTCTAAGTAATTCATTTTGTAGCCTGCCTCTGCACTTTAACTAGTTCTACAAAATATTTCTTTAAACTGGTGCCCAAAATTGAACCTCATATTCAATTGCAATCAATTCCATTGATTTATTAAGAGGCAAAATTCTATTTTGATCACATGACTCAATATCCCTTTTAAACCTTATCAGCTTTATATAAAGGTTATTTCAATTTGGAGTTTTTTTTTGGTAAGGACCTGTTTAAGTCACTCTCCCAAACCCTCCATCCTTCAGTTGAATTTAAAGGGGCAGTAAAAAGGTTCTGTGAATGCAATATACGATTGCCCTGATGAACACGCAATGTTCCGTATATTATACTGTGTGTCTGAGAAAAATCATCACATCTCTGATATGTTATAGTGTCCGGCACTGTAGTTTATAGAGGGGTGCCAGCTGTCAAGCCTAACACGGATGTTGCCTTGGCGTGTTGCATTTTTACGATATGTGTTTGGGGTTATTTTTCTTCTTTGTTTCGGTTGAACATCTGCAGAGCTTCCAATAAACTTTGCAAAATAAACTTTTTGCACTGCCCCGCTGACTTTTTAGTACTCGCAGTTATATCACATATTTTATAGAGATACTTTGCATAGTGAATTTAGTTCAGTATACCAATTTCCTCTTCTTTTCACATCCTAACAAATGGAATTTATTCACTAAAATGCCAGATTTTGGAGAACTGAAATTAAGTCCAAAAAGGCTTAATAAAAAAAAAAAAAAAAAAGTATCTGAGGTGCCTTTAAGGATTCCCTATTCTGATGGACAGAGGAGCTGTTTGGCTGCATTGGAATTGGTCAAATACATTTTTCATGAAACATACCTTCCGCCAATGCTCACATATATTTACATTCCAGGGAGAAATTTAAGGCATTAAACATGATGGCGAAATGTGGCTACTATTAATGTTATGAGGCTTGAAATTCACCTGCCAGCAGAGGTGATGTGTGTTGGTGGCTTTAAGCGCTAAGGCAAACCTGTGTGCCTGTTTTGTCCCAGATCCCTTTATGTCATCTTCTTTAGAATACGGGATTTGTCCAATTAAAACTATTGGCTTAGCGCAGTGCTGTTCCTAGAGGCAGGAACTATTTAGCATCCTCTGTGTAGCGGAACTATTTAGCATCCACTGTCAGTCACACCTGCTTTCATCTTGTTGGCTGACTGTGGCGCTCCTCTATGAGAATCATCGGATTGGACGTTGAATGATGCAGGTCGAGCAGCGGCAGGATCTTGATCGCGAACCTTGAAATAAAACACATATCTTTCCATTCTTTATTTATATTTATGAGGGAACCTGAATCTAAATACAGACCAGAACACTATAGCGTTGGGGATATAGGTTTGTATTCCTAATCTTATATAGTGTTCCTTTAAGGATTTCAGCCAAGTCATGATACTCCAACACTGAGATTAGTAGATTGAGTGCCACTGGTCACTTCTCGCACTCAAACTACAGTAGATCCAAGGCAATACGTTTCCTTGTCACTAATCTAATGAAGCTTCCAAGTTCCAATCACATTTTAAAATCTAGTTGTTTTTGGTTACAATCGTTATTTGTGAAACAATGAATAACAAGGAACGTATATTGGGTAAACAAGCAAAATGCATCGAGCAGGAACTACAGAACTATTGGATCAGTGAGACATGACTCCCATAGGTCAAAGTATTTTTTTTCTGTGCTTGGAGATAATTGGATTAGATTAGTACAGTTCCTGATCCAAGGCACAGAGGAGGGATTATCTGATTTTGTATTGGAGTGTCCTGGACCTGAGAGCCAATGTGATTGTGTATTTGTTTCTACAGTGGTTTACTCTCAGGTCCATGGGGGGGGGGGAGATGGGGAGTGTCCTTGCATGGGGACATGCATATAAGACAAGTTGTGGCTGCCATTAAAGCATTACAGCTTGTGCTCCTAGAACTATGTGTCATCTGGTTACTGGGAGGGGAAAGGGCTAATCACTATTCCAGTGTGGAGGATTCAACTGGGAATGTTCTTGTAAGGACTAGAGCTCCCAGGACTGAGTATCGTCCAGTTCTTGTAAGGACTAGAGCTCCCAGAACTGAGTATCGTCCAGTTCTTGTAAGGACTAGAGCTCCCAGGACTGAGTGTCGTCCAGTGCATGGGGGTGGATAGAGCGAGTTCCCCATTCGGCTCCAGGAGGGAGCGGTTCCAGGGCCCCTGTCTAGCCACGACTGTGGGCAAAGATGCTGCGGGCTGTCCTCTGTTCTAGTTAGGAAGTGGTCCTTGGTAGAGGTACCCAGCCGGGGTACAGGGAACTCCGTTACAATGACCATGTTGGAAGTTGTACAGCAGCTGTATTGTGAAATAATTCTATTCTAATATTCTCTGGTGTGTAACAAAAAACTCAGATTTCCGTGGATATAAAAATGTGACTTAGACATAGGATTAATGAATTGGCTCGGTTTTTTCATGTATTTAAACGTGTTCTTGTGGGAGGGTGCAAGATGGGAAGGCACTGTTTTATAGCATTTTCTATATATTTTATTGGGAATCAAATGATTTCACTTTATGTGAAACTACCATGTTTACAGTGGTATGTACTAAAATGAGAATTCTAAAGTGAATTTCAAACTTAAGGCCAGAGTAGCAGAGCTGAAAGCATAGATGACTAAGATAATTTTTTCAGTTCGACTATTTTGACCTTAAATTTGAAATTCACTTTCAATTCACATGCAGAGCAGTGTAACAAATTACATGACCCAAAATTGTAGATTATGCTAGCTTCAGTGTACCTATAATCTTAATTTTATTAATGACAGGAGGCGAGTATTTGCTTAAGTCTCTCTTTACTAGAACTCCACAGCAGAAAACAACCAATCAGAAAAAAGTTAGGTACTATAAAACTCCCCTCCCCATGCATCATTTCTTCTTTGAAGCTGTGACAAAACAGAACAAAAGCAGAAAACATAATGGGGAAGAAATGAAGTCCTGGATACAATGAAGACAACAATGTCCACCATCCAAGAAGAACTGCCAGATCAGATAGTGTTGATGGACTGTAAACTGAAACGAGAATAAAACAGAATCGAACAGGTTGATTATCCAATGAAATGTACTCTGAATAAACATGTAGGTACCCAATGTAGCAACCAAAATTACCCTAATATGTAGATATCCCAACCCTATTTATGAAAACAGACAAAAGAAACAGAGTTGCATTCGTACCTGATTAATCCAAACTATTAAAATGAAACAAGGGAAGGATAAGAACGTGTGGGAAATACTCTCCTCCTGTCATTAATAAAAATAAGATTATAGGTACACTAAAGCTAGCATAATCTACAATTTTATAACATGACAGGATGCTTCGTATTTGCTGTTTTAAAGCTCAGTCAACAAATCCAACGCTGTTTGTTTTGCTGGTACCTATTCCGGGGGATATCGGAGCAATCCTAAATGGACTTACCAACTGCGATAAATGACAGTAGACCGATCGATGAAGATGCCAGTTGACGAAGCATCCCAAGTACGGAAAAAACACCATCCACTGATAAATCCATTGTACGTGGGGTTGCGACCTGTTTCCTAGCAGTCGGTCCCTGAGCTGCCAAGCTGACCTATTAGCCAATTTCCTGTAGTTGTAAGATGTCAAAGGTCATTTGCGGACTTAGGGCTGCGAGAAGAAACCCCCACCATGTCTCAACCCTTGATGTGTAAGGTGGCTCCTCCGATCGTGCCAAGGTCATCCGGCGACTTGGCCTTGCAGGTAGATCTCCAATCTCAAGGAATGCGCCTAAGTCCACCACCAATTCCGTAACAGAACCGAGTAGGATCTTTCATTTCCTCCTGGCCTACCCGGTGAGATGTCTCATCCGAGAATAAAATTATGCAGGTAAGAGTGTGGTCATACTAGACATTTCCTAAGTGATTCCAATATTCCAAATGGACTGTGTAATCCTCGGCTGCGGTAGAGAAAAGACTCCAAAAGGACGTTCAATCAGGGTCCCCAACAGAACTCGGGTGGAACGGTGGTAGATTATTCGGGGAATAGTGGATCCCAGAAATATTCAAAGGGATGGGAAACGTAAACCGGAGTTGAGATCTCCATCCAGATATGTCATCGTCTAAGAGTGATAAGATGTACGGATCCAATGGTGATTGGGACCTGTATAACAACAAAGAGTCCTCACTTGCTATAGCGAGAGTGAAATAATCATTACCTGTAGTACGATCCTGTTCCATGCCTGACCTGTCAAAATTTGTGTAAGGGTTCCTGGTCTACACACCACCTACAAGATAGGGTATAATACAGTGAGACCCCCAGGTCCCTGTACCCCTGACTGTATCTCCCCGAGTAGACCCAAGGTCAAGAGACCCAGGAATGTGAGTTTGATAACCGAAGTCAAGGTCTCCCTATGGAGGGAAACCTCCCTTCTTAGCTTGGAGTCCCGAGAACACATATCATTCTCCAATACACAGCCAAGGCGTAAATTCTCTTCGTTCACGACCGGTGACTCCAGCGAGCAGATATATCAAAAAAAGGGGTCTAGCTACAACCATCCGAATCATGTGTTGTCCCCTTTGAGAATGTCGGTAGCCCTGTCTGAGTCTGCTACACATCCTGAGCCGTACTCCAGTGGTAGGTTGCGACCCGACCTTGACCTCTGTGTAGGAGTCGGGACACACTGGGTTCCTCCATAGAGTCTTGTAGGTCTTCTTGATGGTAGTAGAAAAGGTGGGTTAGCGAGAACCCAACCCGAGACGGCTCCCGTGAAGGATATAGAGTATAGACAGAGGGCCCTCCATCTCCGAACCATGTTCTCCCATCTGCCCTCGGAGGAGTAGGGGCAGTCCTGTCATCTTATCCCAAGATTGTAATGACCAGAGAACTCAAGTCAACCGGGGTTTCCCATCTTTCCATGCAATCCATGCGTACGGTGTACCTGATAACCGGGTAGTGGGCCTTTCCTAGTCTCCATGAAGGTCTCAGTAACTCATGCCATCTTGATATGGGAAAAACTGTCTGCGCAGTTTGTTCGCAATGGTCCGGATATCTAAAACAGAATGCAATTTTCTGTTTTATATAGCGCAGAATATACTAAAACCTGTACTCTTGTAATACCTGAGGCTCATCCGTTAGCCGTACCATCTCCAGGAGTGTGTGTAAATAAGTGGGAGTCTCCCCCGTTCTACACCTGTGAGAGTTTTTCTCGGGTGTGGTACAGTGGTCTGGATCCAGTAGCTCCATCAGAGGAGGTGAAAAAGAGGGATACAGTCTAAATATGTACATCATGCATGATCAATAACGAAATTGGTTGTAGGGTCGTTAGGTCTAATAGAATGGAGGAGGGAGGCCCCTCTATGCAGTCATCGTTGTCCTATACAGGTACAAGCCTGTGTGATGAACAAATGGACGGCACTGTAGTGTGTTGAGTGTATGAGAGAGCCGTACCCTCTAATAATGTGACCAAACTCCGTGTCAGCGTCCAGCTGATAGTCTGAGCGGGCCTCACCCGTTAATAACCAAATAGTAGAGTCTATATCCATGATCGGTTCCCTCTACGAGAATGTGTCACTCAAAACAAGGGTTTCGCTCTCTGTTCGCGAAAATAAAATATAATTCTCAGATCGAGGTGATGGAGGGCCGCACCCTCTTGTAATCCAAACTGTACTGTACATCATTTACTAATATCAGTATTAGACTGAGATCCCGATGTGGGTCTCTCTCTGACCCCTAGACCTCTCACTGAATCGTTCACCTGAGAGGGAATCAACTGTTAATAAACCAGACCAATGGAAGATGGAATAGTATACAACCTCGGGCAGTGTCCATCCTTAATAACAGAAAGGGATAGTGAGAGCATGCAACCTTCAGAAACAACGATGGAAACTACCAACTGACCGCCCGGATCCCGTGTGCGCGCGGGGTCCAGGAGGACCGTCGGTAGCCTGAGGGAAGCTGGAGACGTTCTCCGCAAACCACGAGAACCCGGGAAACAACAAGAAACAACAAATAATGTAGATAACGGTAAATACGTACCTCGGACAGGAGGTAAATAGCAGATCGGAACAGCAAGCCAAGTAAATACAACTGAAAGGGTCAGGAGGTAAACCTGACATAGGACTAACTACCAATACCTAAGATGGATACCGGGAAGGCAGCTAATGGTTAGTTGCTGAAGGCAAGGCAACCGTGCTCCCCTGTTGGGGTCTGAGCACTGGTCCCTGCTTGTGCGAAATTCTCTTTGGAGATGTGCCACCTCCGGGTTGGCGCGTCCGGGGATCCTCATAAGAAAACCTTGCCCTTCAGGGCATGAGGTTTAGGGCCTTCACCCTTCCAATCATATTGAGGTGCCCGTATACTGGTGTCCTCTTGGATAGTAAAGCAGCAGTGCTTGCCTGGGTACCCACCTATGTCCATTTCAATAGTGGGTACTGGGCTCTCCTCAGTGATATCCTCCCAGGCCCACGGCCAAAATGGGTTTCGGGCCCATATAGCTCAGACCGAACAAAGGGCACAGATAGAGCAGGCCAGTCAGAAGGGCATTGACATAGCAGGTCAATCAAATGGACACAAACCTAGCAGGCCAATCAATGGGGCACAGACACAGCAGGCCAATCAATGGGGCACAGACATAGCAGGCCAATCAAAGGGGCACAGACAGAGTAGGCCAATCCTGGGTAGCGTCTAAATGAGTAATAAGGGACCCCTTCATTTGGCAGAGTCCCTTAAATATTTGTCAGTCTTTCAGGGTACCCTGGGACATAGGATCCCCCGGCGCCAACCCTATTAGACAGTGTAATACAGTGTTAATAACATATAGCTGGGACTAGTAGTCCCTAAATGCCCAGCAGGCAAATAGTGGTATTCCAGCTGTAATGAATATAGGCTGAAAATGTTCCAGTGATATAGTGTCCATTAAATAATGATATACTGAGTAATTTATTTTAATTGTGAACAGTTTATGCACATGAACATGCAGATCTGTTTGAGATTTCTCCATCAAAATTATGCATCATCAGCATGCCACCTGAAGGTTATTGTAGCCATGGTATATTCAGGAGTAGGGCAAAACAATTGCCAACTCAATGCACCCTCTTATTGAGCTTGGAAGGGACTACCTTCCAACTCTACTAGCCACAGAACCTGATAGGATTGAATTATTGTCAGCATAGACTGGTCTCCCATACCAGTTTGAGCCAGAGCCAGGTCTGTTTAGCTTTTATATTGCCATGGACAGAGAATATCATCCTAAAGTAGTCACATCTCTGCCTCCAGAGATGGGTCAGGAACATATATATTGATGCACCGGGATATGCACCCAAGATGCACCTGATTAATTGTGCAATATAAAGGTTATCACATACTTGGATTTATTACAAATCCAAGTGACCTCTGATCTCACTGTCAAACTGGTTCTGTATGAGCCGTGTAACAGTCAAAACTGAATAATTATACAGGGAAAGGAGAAGCATAAAATGTATATAGAAAATGTACATTAAACCCCCAGAAGCAGGATACTATTTTATATGTTAAGCCTGCATAGCCAGAAAGAGAGCGTGGGAAGACAACTGCGGTCCGATCACCATATCTGGAGGAGAGGCAGCGAGCAGGCTCACCCTCCTCTAGCCGATCAGACGCATGCGGCTCTCTGAAGAAGCCGGCCGCGACGAGGCGGCCACGTGGGTGAGCGGGAGAAAACCCAGGGCGCCAGCAGTCTCCCACTGGAGCTCGGGGAGTCCGAGGATAACTAAATATATTAAATAAAAATCCTAAATAAGTCATACTAAATCCCAAAGCCACCCTAGAAGCAGGAGGCAGTGGTACTCTGACCTGTACTGATGCGGAGCAGCAAAGAAAGAGGGAATGATGCATGGGGAGGGGAGTTTTATAGTACCTAACTTTTTTCTGATTGGTTGTTTTTCTGTGCTGCTGTGGAGTTCTAGTAAAGAGAGACTTAAGCAAATACGAAGCCTCCTGTCATGTTATAAAATTGTCTCGAGTAAACAACAGAAACGCAATTTAGGGTTAAATTTTTCCCTCACTGTTGCAACACAAGGGAAATTCAGGGTTTAGTAAATAACTATAATTGATGGGTTTTAGATGTTGAAAAAGGGATAGTGGAATGATATCCCAGGAGAGGGTAATCTAAGTTTTAAATGTGCTTCCTTATTGCTATATTAACAAATGATGTACATTTAACTTGAAATTTACTAAAATTAGTTTAGTTTAGAGATTTCGCAGTTTTTATACACAGTTATCTAAACCACTCCCTTCCAATCTATTGATCAGATAGGTCATATTTAAACAAAATCTATTAATTCAGCTATAGAAACATAGAATGTGACGGCAGATAAGAACCATTCGGCCCATCTAGTCTGCCCAATTTTCTAAATACTTTCATTAGTCCCTGGCCTTATCTTATATTTAATATATCCTTATGCCTATCCCACGCATGCTTAAACTCCTTTACTGTGTTAACCTCTACCACTTCAGCTGGAAGGCTATTCCATGCATCCACTACCCTCTCAGTAAAGTAATACTTCCTGATATTATTTTTAATCCTTTGTCCCTCTAATTTAAGACTATGTCCTCTTGTTGTGGTAGTATTTAGACGTACGGGGGAGCCCCAGGGCAATTTTTGCACCAGGGACCCGTGGTTTCTAGTTATGCCTCTGGATCTGATAGCATATTTGTTTTGGAGGATTTTCACAATTTGGCAATTTTGTTATAAAATTAGAAAAAATCCCTTCTAATTTCACTTTGAATTCCAGGCGGTTCTCACTTTAATGAATAACCTGTAATGTTGTGTCTTTGGACAGAGTTGAACTTTTCAGAATTGAGTGAAGCGTTCTCCGTATAGGAACGTGAGGTTTTGTCATACGACCTCGGTATGGTTTAGCCTGGCATTAGGATGGCGGCCAAACGTACTCTTTCCTAATCTACAGCATGAGACCTGACAAAAAAATCTCTGTTACCTTAGTTTCAGAGTTAATTACGAAGGGCTGCGTGGCATTAAGGTAATCTGCCTGGATACACGCGTGGCCGTTTACTAGGATGAAGAATTGTTCCCAAAGCCAGAGGTCATGCAACATGTTTCAAATTTACCTCCATTCATCAAATTCAATTCTCTTTGATATATCATTCTTTGGCTCTGGAGAATCACTTGGATTTACACAGCCACAGACCAGCAGACGAAATAATCAGAAGCAGGGATAAAAATACCGTTGTAGTTATAGTTGTGCTATTTCTAGACCGTACATGTTGGATACACGTGGGTTGCATCTTTTAGATAACAAAGTTAAAGGGGACGTACGCCAGAAATAATTTGTTTGTTTGTGGCGAGAATGGTTTAATGTTTAGTGTTTAAGATGTATAGGGAATAATGCTTAGTGTAAGGGTTAATGCTTTGTGCTGCTGTAGTGTTTTGCAGGAGTTATTGCTTAGTGATAGTGAAGAAGTTAATGTCGTAGTTCTTTTTAGTGTAGTGTAGCGGTTAATGCCTGATGATAGGGTAGTAGTTCTTTTAAGTTATAGTGTAGTGTAGGAGTTCGCGTTTAGTCATAGTGTTATGTAGATGTTTATGTTTAGTGATAGTGTAGTGCTTCATGTTTAGTGCCGGTGTAGTGTAGGGTATTAGTGTTGTGTAGGAGTTCATGGTAGTGATAGTGTAGTGTACGGTTTCATATTTCGTGATAGTGTAGTGTAGGGGCTTATGTATAGTGATATTGTAGGGATTTATATTTAGTGATAGTGTAGTGGTTCCTGTTTAGTGACAGTGTAGTGTAGGGTTTTAAATTTAGTGGTAGTGTAGTATAGGGGTTTATGTATAGTGATATTGTAAGGATTTATATTTAGTGATAGTGTAGTGATAGTGTAGTGGTTCCTGTTTAGTGACAATGTAGTGTAGGGGTTCATGCATTGTGATAGATGTTTTTATCTCCTTTTTATCTCTGTAAATTGAACTTTACCCCACACAGGAGGCTCTCACAAGGTCTAGCAAGATATTAACAGAGCATGAGATAAGAAATTCTAAATTAAACAAACTTTGCAATGAAGGAAGTGTAAACATTAGATCTCACTTTACAGTGAGTGCTAAGGAAGGAGGTGCATGTTACATTCAGGGGAGGTCCGGCTAGTGCTGCATATAGAAAGTGATTTAACTCTCAAATGGCAGAGAATTGAGCAGTGAGACTGCAGGGGCATGTTCTATACACCAAAACGACTTTATTAAGCTAAAGTTATTTTGGTGACTGTAGTGTCCCTTTAACCCCTTAAGGACACATGACATGTGTGACATGTCATGATTCCCTTTTATTCCACAAGCTTGGTCCTTAAGGGGTTAAAATGGATGAATGGAAAGTATGTGATTTAAGGTCCCTGTCAAAAAAGGTTAAGGTAAAATACTCTACTCAGTTCAATTATTTATTTATTAATGGACTTGCAACGATAACCTGTTAATCTAAAAGGCCTTCCGTTCGGCTTGCCAGTAAATGCTTCAGGTGGGTCTGAACTGATAAAACCAAGTTAAACTGAGTGGAACTGAATTTACATATGCACATTTCCACCTAATTCTACAAGAAAACCCTTGAAATGAACACAACCATATAGTATAAACAAGAAATTCACTTACTTTTCTCTAAACACTTCCAAAGTATCCTTTTCCCCAGAGAGAAACATGTTAGTAAGTTTATTGTCTTGATAAGCAATGAAATGAAACTTGTCGTTTTGCCAACATCTGGTTCTGTTTTGTTTTTATATGAGGAATTTCCAAAATAATGCCAATGGAGGCTTTTATAGCACAGCCATAACCATACCTGTTTCAGCCAAGGTTATTCCATAACTTGATTAATCTTCTCTCTCCTTCAGGATTAGGTGATGCTTGGGGCCATCCATCTCGAATTGGACCATTGGATAATGTGGCCAAAGAACTAGGATCTCATCTATTGCAGGTAATGTCAATAAGTATCATAATCTGTATTCTAACCTTACAATAAGGTATTTTAAAAGTAAAGCAAAAGAGTGTTTGTTTTGGCGTGGTCAAGACACAGTTGGCCAAAGATCATGCATGAACAGTGTTTTACTTTCTGACGATTGATAAATCTCTTAAAGTTTAAAGTTGGAGATTTAGTGTTGAGCATCTGAAATGAGCCCATGAGCCCTGTTTGAAAAGTTAATGGCAGCCCTGCTGGGTTCAGATTCCTTTGACTCAGTTGATGGTGTTAGTTTGGTGGATTTTGTAATGAAAATAGATGGATTCCAAAAATAGATAGATACATGGTAGAACTTGATGGACTTTCGTCCTTTCTAAACCTAGGCAACTATGTAACTACGGTGTAACATGGCACAGACATGGGGAAAACCTGGCAAGAACATGGATGTTGGCATCAAGACACAGAGTGGCTGCCATTAAATGCAGTTCACATTGTTAACACCACAAATTCAATCAATTAGGAACATTACTGTTCAATCAAACATACTAGAACTTAGATCATTAAACATCAGTGCCTGTTGAGGGATTTGTCATGCATTAAACTCAAATATCCAAAATCATTTTGAAATGAGGTGTCAATAACCCAGACCTGGTGAATGAGTTGAACTATGTAGCAATTAGCATTACCGGTCCTTAGAATGGCCGCACTTAACAAGAAATCCTTGGAAAGGTGAAATGTCAGTAGAATGGTAACAGGAGAAAATAAGGTCAATGAATGAAGTAATCAGGACAACGAGAGAAAAGTCAAGGTCAAGAAGTGGAGAAATTAGAATAAACGAGAAAACAAGCCAAGAACAGGACCAGAGAAGAGTAATAATATAACTCACTATTGGGCCTATATGAAAATACAACAGGGCTCCTAGCAGTGTACAAGGGGGGTTAAATAGCACAAAGTGAATCATTACCGGCTCACATTATTCCTGTGTGCCCAAAAGATCCCAGAGAACTAACGCATGCCTACATGGTAGCCCCCTCACTATTATTAGGGTGAGGGGGTAGGTAGGGTATTTTTATTGGGCAGGGCGCTACTAGAGGCTTTATTATTTGTGGTCCCCACCTGCTGGTCATGGGTGGAGACCTGGGGTGGATATAAGGTCCCCCTCGTTATTTATTTAATTAAGGTCCCCACCCACTGCTCATGGGTGGGAGATTGGAGGGACATTAGGTCCCCCCCATTATTTATTTATTTAGGGTCCCCACCTGTCGCTCATGGGTGGGGACCAGGGGGGACATTAGGTCCCCCCTTTAATTAATTAGGTTTCCCACTCGCTGCTCATGGGTGGGGACCTAGGGGGGACATTAGGATTTATCCCCCGAATAGCTGCCCAGTCACTAGTAGTTTTAAATTTGCTGTGAGTAGCTGCATGTGGGAGGATTTAACCTCCCTTTTATTAATATGGGGGTCAGAGTGATCCCCATAGGTTTTAATGCGGGGGGTAGGGATGGCTTATTATTACAAGGAGGGAGCTGGTAGCGCTGCCAGCTCCCTCCTTTTTATTTTTATTTTTTTATTTTTTTTAATATTCTTTATTTTTATAGTGCAAAAGGGTTTACAAACAGGCCTGCAGTAACAGGCAAATCAAGGCATTCTGTATAATGACATAGGATTGAACTGCACAATTTTTAATTAAGTAAACAGGGTAATTTTGGCATTTAAATTAGGATAATAAGATAATACTAGTATGTTTCACAGGTATAACCAGCTTCTGATTTACTTATATATTAGCAAGGGATTGTAGATAAACCGTGAAATGTTCCGGCAATTTGCACATTTATCGCTTTTCAAGTGGGAAACATGTTAGGTAAGTATGATTATTAATATTAGGCCACAACATGAGTAGCTGCTGGTCATGGTTACCCCTTGTATAGGTAAAAAGGGCAAAAAACAAAAATAACATGCTATTATGCCACGGAGTAGGAGCTAAAATACACAAAAGATAGGAGACAAATACCACTGGGTAAGACAATGTGCGAGAAAGTAGGGACAGCCTGTGTCACCGCAACTGCCAAATTGCGGTACTCAACCCCGTAAGGACACATGACATGTGTGGCATGTCATGATTTCCTTTTTTAAAAATTCTCAATTTTTTTTACGTGCAAAACTTACAGGCTAGTCTTGCTGCAGCAACAGCATTATTAGTCGGCTCATTTTTATATAGGTTGAGACAGCAACACGGCACCTGCAGACACTGCACATTTTTAAGATTATAACATGAGATAACTAACAATTAAACAGGTGATTGGTGAAACATTCAAATCATACAGCAGTTCCAGTATCCAAAGACAAGTTACCTGCACAATATTTATATTAATGGCAAGCTCAAGCTGGGTAAGTGACCGGGTGCCAAGACCTAGTGTAGGCATTGCAGAAGATGTGGATACACAATGATGCTGTGCAATTTGTGGAGGTTAGTAGAACATGCTCTTATTGAGCGTGTCCATAAGCGAGTCGGTCGGTCCAGAGTCAATACTGGACTTGTAATCCGACTTTTTGTGTTCAAGGTACTCCGATTCACCCCCTCAGACCATGTGTATGGGTATTCAATAAGCTAGTCCGGGCTGAATCTGTGAGATTTAATGATTTTGGCAGATTGTAGTCTGCCCTAAATCGCTGTGTATTAGCATGCTGGTGTTTTAGAGGTCTGATTAGTGCTAGATAGGTACACCAACCGAGCTGTACACGTAGCTCGGAAAAGCTTGACGCATGGGTACTATATCAGAATTTCTGGACTGGGATCATGTTGGAAAGTTGGGAATATATAGTCAGTTTTCGCACTAGTGATAAGTAGTCTGCGGCATTTGTATATTCATGGCCTACCTATATTGTGTTAGTGATAGGGTACTAAGATCGAGTGTAGGTAAAACCCCAGTCATGGGCGCAAAACAACCACGTACAAGTTGTCAAGGTAATATGGCATGCTCTCACCAAGTGTATCCATGAATGAGTGGGTAGGTCTAGCATTAATATTGGACTTGTGAACTGGCAATTTCTTGGTAACTACTCGCTAAAATAGGCCCTCAGGCTGTGTGTCTGAGTAGTCAATGAATACTGAAACCTATCTAGGCTGGGTGTGTGGGGTTTGCAACCTTCTGCAGATTTTAACCCGTGTTGGGCTGTGGCTTGGTACTAGTATTATGTTGCTTCTGTGATCTGGTTAGAACTATATTTGTAGCAAACACAGAACAAAACAGGTAGTCCAAACAAGCTTAAAGACATGGGTTGTGGAGCAGAAGTTCTACGTATTTGTCAGTTTAACCATAATAACATGTGCATTGTGGACGGTTTGAGAATAGCTACCAGCTTCAGCCATCCCATGCCGTTATTGGGCCATAAAGGAAAAGTCCAGCGGCAAGGCAGGTATGTTGTCCCCTTCTGTGGCTTGAGAACAGAACTGGTGTTCATGAGGTGGCTGCTTTAGAACCTGTCCAGGGATCAAAATAACTGGGAGTGGGGAGTAAATCCCCGGTGGTGCAGCTTAGCTGTAATCCTGCCTGAGGATCTTTGCAGTTCGGGCACCTGTGGTGTTCAAGTGTCTGTTAGGTGTCGGTTTGCCCGTTGTGCTTTGAAGGGAGTAGAGGTCGGGGCGCTAGGGCTTGCTGGCTGGAATGGTCTGACGTTTGCCATGTCCTAGGTCCTTGAGCTGGAGGGCCTTGTTCCTGTTGTGGTGGCAGGCCCAGTGCTGCTAGCACCGTATCTATTTCCGAAGGGCAGGTTACTCGGGTTGTTGCTCCAATGTGCATGATGACTAAGCTTCTGGGGAATGCCCAGTGGTATGGGATTGAGCTTTGGCGGAGTGTGGTGGTCAGGGGTCTGAGGAGGCCTCTCCATGTCAGCGTGGGCCTGGACAGATCTTGGAAGAATGACAGGGTAGCTGTCTCAAAAAGGTGGGTGGCCTTTCCTCGAACCGCAGCCATGAGGGTCAATTGGGCTGACCTTGTCTGGAGTTGGAGGATGACGTCTCTTGGGGTGTCCGCTGGGGCTCTGGTGGCTCTCGGGACGCGGTAGGCTCCATCTGTTAAGACTGCCTTCGCCTGCTGTGGTGTGAGTAAGGAGGCGAGGAGTCTACTGAGGTAGCTTGGCAAGTCTTCTTGAGAAACGGTCTCAGGGACACCTCTTATCTTTATGTTCCGGCTCCTATGCCGATAGTCCATCGCGTCCATGCAGTTAGCGAGCAGGGTCTGGTTGCGTTGCAGCTCTGCGTTTTGGGCCTCAAGTTGTATACAGCGTGTGGTGAGGCCTTGTGAGTCTGCTTCTGTTTTTTTGACGCGACCTTCCACTGTGTGGATCTCCTCCCACAGTACCGCTATGTCTGCCACGAGCAGGGTGCGGATGTTGCACAAAAGGGCTTTGATGTCACCCTTTGTGGAGGGTAGTTTGTTGTCCTCGTCTGAGGAGATGCTATGTAGTCCCCCTGTGCCGGGGAAGTCGTCTAGTTCATCCAGTACCTGTTCCCCAGAGGAGGCCGAGGTTGCGTCGCCATTGTAATTTGGCGTGGAAACTTCTGCGGCATTTGCGGGGCGAAGGAGAAGGTCTCCAATATCGCGGACCCCTGCTGCTTTTACGGCCCCCTGGTGCCTGGACTTCTTTCCCATCTCTTGGTAGTGTGTTGTGGGCTAAGATTGTTAGATTTTGGGTAGATAATTAGCGGGTTTCAAGCTTTTAGATACGGAGCTCTGTTGATGCACGCCTGCTTCAGTTGGCTGCTAGCTCCGCCCCCCCTTTTTATTTTTTTTATAGTGTCTGCGCATTGCTATTTTTGTCCTAATAGACGAAAACAAATTATTTTTTAACGAATTTCTTTCGATATCGAATGGTTTACGGACGAAATTCGGGATTGACAAATGAAATTTTTATTTAGCACAAAATCATTCGAACGAAAAGAACATTTCACTGGTGCACATGTCTACTGCCTAACATTACTGATTTTTAACAGATAGGGAACTACAGAAGTAAAATTTGTAATACCAATACCAAAGATATGGATATGTGATTTAATTTAGCATTCAGTGCACTTTAATACGATTTGGAAGAAATAATGTATGTAAGAACAAAAGGTAGAACATTGAAAAGGAGAAAGAATTGAAGAATATCTATGGGACATGTAGATGGAAAATGGAGAAATATAGTCTAGTTGTGTAGAAACATAGAAACATATAATGTGACAGTAGATAAGAACCATTTAGTCTGCACAATTTTCAAAATACTTTTAATTAGGCCCTGGCCTTATCTTATAGCTAGGATAGTGTTATGCCTATCCCACGAATGCTTAAACTCCTTCACTGTGTTAACCTCTACTACTTCAGCAGGAAAGCTATTCCATACGTCCACTACCCTCTCAGTAAAGTAATACTTCCTGATATTATTGTTAAACCTTTGCCCCTCTATTTTAAGACTATGTCCTCTTGTTGTGGTAGTTTTTCTTCTTTTAAATATAATCTCCTCCTTTACTGTGTTGACTCCCTTTATGTATTTAAATGTTTCTATCATATCCCCCCTGTCTCGTCTTTCCTCCAAGCTATACATGTTGAGATCCTTTAACCTTTCCTGGTAAGTTTTATCCCGCAATCCATGAACCAGTTTAAACCAAAGAAAAAAAGTTACCTGCGCTCTCTCCTTAATCCCTATGTATATTTAAACAAATGGAGGTAATTTAGTTACTCCAATGGCCACTGGAGGGATGCCCGCCTGCCAACGTCAAGGCAGACCTCCCTAGACAGGTCCTACTCTGACCCTTCACCTTCCTTCCTTCCTTCCAGAGTAGGACCTGTCTAGGGGGGTCTGCCTTGACGTTGGCAGTTGGGCATTCCCTCCAGTTTTCTTTGGTGTTTACTATATGTATTGCGGCTGATGTGTACTGTGGTCGTTGCTGCCGCCCAGGAGGGATGGGAGTGAGTGCAGGATTTGTTCTGTACAATGATCACTTTCCTCTTTCTACTGCTAATACCTCTCCCTATACAACCAAGCATTCTGCTAGCATTTCCTGCTGCTCTCTTACATTGTCTGCCTACCTTTAATTTGTCTGAAATAATCACCCCTAAATCCCTTTCTTCAGATGTTGAGGTTAGGACTCCATCACATATTCTGTACTCTGCCCTTGGGTTTTTACATCCAAGATGCATAATCTTGGACTTATCCACATTAAATTATCTAAAATTAGAAAAATGATCAGAGCTGCGGCAACTGACATTTAATGTGGATAAGTGCAAGATTATGCATCTTGGGTGTAAAAACCCAAGGGCTCTTAAAATTGTTTTGAGCAAAATGTTCATTTACAAGCAATGAGAAAATCAAAGTGATTTAAAGCAACGCTTTTGTGTTAGTAATACAAAGATGTGTTCCAAACAGTAACTTGTTCTTCTGCTCCCTCCCCCTCCCTCTCTAACCCACAGCAATGTAAAGGGAAAATTAAACCTTTTTTCACTTACCTGATCCCAGCGCTGATGTCCCATTGCCTCAATGCTTATCCATGGGGTTTTCTTTGACGTTGGATGGCCTCATGCAGAGTGTGAGGACATACAGTGTTGTTTCTCAGAGTCAAACTCCAGGAAGCACCTCTAATGGCTGTCTGGTAGACCGCCACTAGAGCCAATCTTAATACTGTAATGTAAGCTTTTTAGTTTAGTTCACATTTTAGAGAAACTGCAGTGTTTAACATAGCAGAACTAATGGGAGGTACAGTGTACCCAGAACACTTCAATGAGATGAAGTGGTCTGCGTGCCTATAGTATCCCTTTAAAAACCATAGTGCCAATAGTACCATAGTACCATAGTGCCAATTAACAGGGATGGTTGTTAGCTGAAGGGCACTGGGAAGAGTGAGGAGAACAAAAATAGTGTGATTTGTGTAGGCAGTAAAGAATAGGAGATTGTTTAGATATATTCTTTAAACATAAATGTTTTGACATATTCAGTGTCTGTTACAGATTGGAATGTGATGGCTGCATAATTTAAGAAGCATCACAGAAAATACTGCGGTTGTGAACAATTAAGGATTTAGTGAGATGATTGGAAGTTAATTGGAGATTATTTAAAACAGATGATGTTTTATGATCTACAAAATAAAACGAGAGAAGGATGAATTGGTTTGTATTGCTGGGGAGATAATTGAATGGGAAATGATGCCATGTATGAGAAAAGATTCCAAAAGTTATAGTAAAACCGTTTTTTTTATTTTTTATAAACTGTAAACTGAGGAGAAAAAAAATGTGACTTTATTGATGAATTGAATATGGTAAGCTAAAATAGCAGAAATGAAATGACAAGTATGCTATTTGTACTCTGCTACTTTGATCTGTATTACATACTATTTCTAGAGGGGAAACTCTCCGAAATGGGCTTTATTATTAGGGCAATTGTTTAGTTACCATGGAAGGTTTGCCTTTTGTTTAAAGCATTTTTTTGCTTCCTTTTACATTTAGCCCTCTTTTGCATAATTCTTTCAGACAGCGACCTTGAAGTCGACTAAACATTTAGCAAGTTTAAAGGACCATTCTAGGCACCCAGACCACTTCAGCTTAATTAAGTGGTCTGGGTGCCAGGTCCAAATTAGGGTAAACCCAATTTGTTATAAACATAGCAGTTTCAGAGAAACTGCTATGTTTATAAATGGGTTAATCCAGCCCTCAAATCCTCTAGTGGCTGTCTCATTGACAGCCGCTAGAGGCGCTTGCGTGATTCTTACTGTGAAAATCACAGTGAGAAGATGCCAGCGTCCATAGGAAAGCATTGTAAATGCTTTCCTATGAGACTGGCTGAATGCACGCGCAGCTCTTGCCGCGCGTGCGCATTCAGCCGAAAGGGAGGAGAGGAGGAGGATCGGAGGCGGAGAGCTCCCCGCCCAGCGCTGGAAAAAAGGTAAGTTTTAACCCCTTTCCTCTCCCCAGAGCCCGGCGGGATGGGGACCCTGAGGGTAGGGGCACCCTCAGGGCACTATAGTGCCAGGAAAACGAGTATGTTTTCCTGGCACTATAGTGGTCCTTTAATGAAGGCTCAACTACAAACTCTCTTTAGAGACCGTATCCTTTAGCAATTTTTTGGTTATAGAATTTTTTGCCACATTGTATATATTCCCTCGAGGCATCATTTCATAGGTCTTATACTACTTAACAACTAAGCTATTGGATTCAACCTCTCTGTGAGTATTTTTTTTCTACTCACCACAACTACCAGGTAACAAACAGACGGATTTACTTTAATACTGGTTTCTGTTTTACAACCAACCTGCCTTCATTACAATATTATTTTTTCAGATAGCGACCTTGAAGTCGATTCACTGTTTAGCAAGTTCAATGAAGGCTTAGCTATATAATGTTTTTCAGAGACATTATCCCTCTGCTATCCTTAGGTTATAGGATTTAATTGCTAAATGCATATATTTCCTTGCTGTACTATCCTATCGGTATTATATTGTTCAAACTCTCTGAGTATATTTTTACGATTAGGATTCATAATTGTCTCTATCTTATCATTCCATTAGCAAGATGCCATTTCTTACTTAGAATTTATAAGCTCCCATTTTTTTTTTGTGTTTATAAGTTTCCTTTTGTGTGTGTGTGTGTTTTTTTGTCTTTTTGGTTCAATTACTGTTCCTTTTTAAACATATATAAATAAATTTAGTTTTAATTACATTATTTTCATATAGGGACTTTACTTTGTCCTCTGGATTTTATGTCCATTGGTGATTTATTTGTGTTTTATGTATTCTATTTCTAGGGTTACCTCCTATTAAGTTCCCTTTACACACTCTAGACCCCTTAGGGGGTGGCCCCCCTTTTTATTTATATTATGTACTAGGAAAAATGGTTATCTAGTCACAGAAATTCACTTGCACAGTACGGTGAGAATGCAAAGTGAATTTCAAATTTAAGGACAAAATAGCTAAGATGAAAAATTCTTTAACCCCTTAAGGACCAAACTTCTGGAATAAAAGGGAATCATGTCATGTCACACATGTCATGTGTCCTTAAGGGGTTAAGTCAGTTGTGCTATTAGGTAAGAAGACTATTTTGTCCTTAAATATGGAATTCACTTTGAGTTCACTTTAAATTCTCAGGGGAACCTGCGTGGCCGTTACAATCCTTAGAAAGACATCACCTAATATGACATACCTGCACCCATGGTGCTACCCTGGGAAAGAGGGAGAAAGGAGCTGTATTATTTGAGTCTCTGTCTGTTCAGTGCTTCAGGTTCCACTTCTATGGAAGAACCTGTGAGATCACAGGATCCTTCATTGACGATCTTCTGCCTAATTAGGTACCATGTACATCTCTTGGACCTCACATGAGCACATGTTCCTCCTATTAGCCAAAGAAAAAATATCCTTCGCAGTCAGCACATACTTGAGACAAAGTATTATTACTGTGTCTCATATATATCTTCGATCATGTAGGAATTTTGGATCATGTTTGAATCTATCCAAAGTTATCAGAGTGAGTGTCAACTAACTAACTAACTGACATGCAATTATCTTACAACACATGGATGTCTTACGAGAGCATAATTACCAGTGAAAGACTGACATTAAAGAGTAAATTGTTGTGAATTCAAAGTAAATTCCACATTTTCACCTGTATTAGCGGAACTAGAAAAAGTATTTAAGCCAATGGTTTCAGTACAGATACATTGTCGTAAAATGTGATATTCACTTTGCATTCATTTTGAATACCTGACAATTCTCACTATAGTGAAAACCATGATAGTTCATTTTAAAGTTTAGTTCAAAATAATTGAGTGAAGGTAAATTAGCGAAGTTTAATGACTTTTCCAATTCATCTATTTTGGCCTTAAAATGTAAACCACTCCCTTATTAGTTTCTGAAAATAACTGTGACATATTTTTTTCCAATTATGTGAGTGAATGTCTACTTTAATTTGTGAGATGCAGATTATTTGTCTAAAAGATATGTCCATATTAGTGGCGCTAGAAAAGTACATACGTGTACAGTGAAACAATATGTGTGGATTATATGCCCGTCTTTAAATAAAAATACTCAGATAATTCTGAAATACATCAAATTATTATTTTTTTTAAATTCTTTATTTTTGCACACGATAGGCAATGCAAAAATAATACAACTTGGAGGCTTGCACAGAAGCCAAAATATAAAAGAGCATAAAATATAAACATAAAAATTAACATCGGCCCCTATGACAAGCCACTTTATAGATTCCATACAATTTGCCCCCCATTGAGGATTTTATGTTTTTATATGGTTACATCACTTAAATTCCCAATTTTACGTACGATAGGGAAATACATCAAATTATGAATCATTTTTGGAATATTTAAATATATTCAAAGTAGATGAATGCTTGCATTGTAGATATATTGTATGCTTTTGATATGGAGCCACCAAAAAGTATCCAAATACCCGTCGAAAAAAAATAAATATTTTTAAGCTTTATTGGTGAGTGCAGCGAGATGATTTAATATTTCGACAAACACGGGTAGGCAAAAAAAAAATTGAAAGGCAGAATAGGAATTGAAAAGATTGATATATATTCTGCTGCATGGTTTTCAAAATAAAAAAAAATAAAAAATAAAAAAAATATATGCATTGGCACAATCTATTAGGATAACATTTACTGAATTTTAAGCTAGATTTATTTTCTATTTTCTTTTTTTTTTTTTTTAAACTCCCTTCTTTTGGAAAATGCTATTCATAACGAGCAACTCTCAGTGGTATGGCAACATTTATTTCAAGGCTTGTCTAAATATTTATGGGCGTTTTTTTTAATATAAATAAATGTTCAGAGTAGCGGTTTGTTTGCTTGTAGATGACTTTAATCCACTCCAATTATTCATTTGTGGCCGAAACCCTTGACGTTTGCGTTGAATGTTGCTATTATTTAATAAAATGCATAACAGATTTCAAATAATCTTTCCCAAACCTAACGCAATCTCACTCTGCACAATATGTTTTTCATAAAGATGCAGGATATACCGTGTTCCTTCTGGATGACCAGAATATATATATTTTTTTTAATTTGCTACAGTAGTTGAATTTATTTTGCAGCTTCATGAATTCTGTGTAGTTTTTACGTTTCTCTAAAGAAATATGTTAAATAGACTAAAATTTAGTGCAATTAAATATTTTGGCTGTGGACAGAACGGTCAATTACTGCAGGAATATTATTTAGTAACAGTTTGAATGATAGGTTCCACACATTTGTAAAATAACCAATTTCAAATAAAAAAATAAATATATTTCTTGACTGTCATTATAGATAAATTAGCTTTTAATACTGTCTTAAAAAGTAAGGTTATCCTTACATTAAATCAAAACACTCAAATACTGTATTTACATGAAAGCGATATGAGCGCCTAAATTGGGAAATGAGAGATGAATAAATCGGTAGAAATTATGCCTAACAAATATATATGTTCTATTTAAAGGAAAATGAAAAGTACCATAACCACTACATTCTGCTGTAGTGGTTATGGTGCCAGGACTACAATAGCATCATCCCAGTGCCTTCCCCTTTTTTTTGATTCTTTATTTATTAGACAGAGCTCAGATATATTACACAATAAAAACAACAGTCCATTGTAGTGGTTAGAGTGGTTAAGGTGCCAGGAGTACTTGAGCGCCGTCCCTTTTTAAAAATTCCTTATTTATTAGACAGAGAAGAGATATGTTGCACACAGTAAAAACAGGTAGGTATGCAACATAATAACCCATAATTACCCGATTAAGTCAGGCTCCTTTGGTCCCTAAAGACCAAGCGATTTCACAAAATCAGGCATCTCTTGGTTCTACTACCACTAGTCAGAAAAGAATATTGGATCTGTCCACGGTGCAAATGGACAAATTCATGGAAAAGTGTACAAGTTGTGGTTTCCCTAAACCCCCAGCTCACATATTGGCCCTTTTACAGAAATCAGAACCTCTCTTTCCAGTAATATTACGCAGTGGAACTTCATATGGTTCCCCAGCCATTACAGTAAGACCTATGGGTTCATTAGAGGAAGAGGGTGGCTATGGGAGTGGAAGCCAATCTAAATACTAGAAAGAGGAGCACACCTCTACTGGCACTATCTGTCCCTAGAGCTGGTGGAGACAGAAGGCAGGTAGACTGCTGGAATTGTGGCATGAAAGGACACATTAAACAAAACTGCAGGTGCCCTCCTAAAAATAGAAACCCCCAGGCTTCAAATTATAACTCCCATGACAACCAACCACCTCCACCACCTCCCCCTCCCCAATAGGAAATTGGCAACCCAGTGTCCCTACATGCTTTAAATATCCCTGACACAGCTGGACCCTCACCCATTATCAATGTTACACTGAATAGTCCCTTTTCTGCTGGACACTGGGGCAGTCAGATCTATGTTGCACGAAAAATATGTGTTCCCGGATGAGAAGTCTGAAGATGTATTATCATGTGTAGGGGTGGATGGGATCCCAAGTGACATTCCCCTTATCCACAAATTGAGATTGCAGCTACACGACTCTACTGCCCTCATAACAAGACTACCTGTCAGCCCCTATATCCTGTATAGCCCCACTGGAAAAGTAACATTGACTGTGCCTTTAGAGGACAAACAACTGATATCCCTCTCAAATCTTAAGTAGTAATTTTAGAACAAAGAAAAGATGATCCAGTATTCTTCTTTTTGAATGGTTGGAAGGTTCTCTGCAGCCCAAGCATGGCCTTTGTAGGACTGCGCTCATGGACTGTGAGAGCTCAGCCGATTATATCAACCAATGAGTGCATCCCAGCAGGGCTCTGCCTAGCTCAGTATTCTGCAAGTTGAGTCTGGAGCTGCAGATACCTAGTTGGATCCAGGCTAGCTGTCAATCTGCTCTAAAACATTTTGACAAATTAAATTTAAACTAGTATGGTACCACATCACGCCTGAGTCAGAGGAGATATTTATCTTATTAAGACTTAATGTAATAGACACTGCCTATGCATTTGTTTTTATGATTTAAACAGTACAAATTTTATTGAGATTATGTCGTTAGCCATGAAGCATTTTACCACCGCAGATCTCTGCTGCGCATTTTGTGAAAAATGGCGCAAGAGTTCTAAAGTCACCTCCCTGCTGGATTAGTCAGTAACACCGAGTTGCGTGTCTCTGTAAGCAGTTTTTAACATGTGTTTCCATTAACATCTGATGTGACATTGTTTTTTTTTCGTTTTTTTTTCTAATAGACTCTCGATGGATTTGTTTTCGTAGTTGCGTCTGACGGAAAAATAATGTACATTTCAGAGACGGCGTCCGTTCATCTAGGTCTCTCGCAGGTAAGATCACGCAGGTTCTTGTAATAAGGCCGCTTTGTTTCTTCAGCAGACTTAACTTGGAGATAAAATGCTAAGGATGGCCGTCCAAATCTTTTTCTCACGGGCCGTTTACCAGGCAGCCTTTTAGGAACATATGAACAGTATTTCTGAATTGATAGTAAAGTGAACTAGTGGTTACTTAAAGTTATTTCCTTAGAGCGGCACACCCGACAAGTGACTGGAGTAACCCTGCTTTTTCCGTGTAATGATAATTCCAAAGTGAATCCATCATCCAAAAAAGAACAAATGGGTTCTACACAATATGCTAGCTAGAATAGTCCACTGCTAAATTAATAGATTGAAAGATACACTAACCGCTAGCCTGCTGTTGTGCCCCTTTAGATGGATCCTTAAAGGAGGACCCTCCACTATGCATAGGAGGATTATAACCCCATAGGGACGCAGGCAATGTAAACCCCACTTTAATTGTTATGTAGGAGTGGTGCATATTTATGGTCCTGGGATCCCTATCTACCCTGGGCCCTTTGTGGCTGTCTAAGGTGCCTTATGGTTAATCTTGCTCTGACTATGAGCAGTGCTGTCTTCCACAATATCTAGTACAGGGGTGGGTAATTTTTTAGTAGTACTGTGCCAAAACAAGCTTTAGAAATCCCTTGGCGTGCTGACCCCGTTTTTTAAATTGAGGTGTGTATGTAACCGTATTCTGCTTGTGTTATTTGTGAGTGCTGCAGTTGCTTTGTAGCATTGTATTTATGTGTATGTGGGCTGTTATAGTGCACATTATACGTTCATGAATAGTTTGTGGTATTGTCTGTGATACCTATAAATGTGGGCTGTGCAGGGACTGCTTGTGGACTTGTGTGTGTGGATGATATATCACATAGTGTGTTTGGTGTGTGTATGTGTGGGGCTGCTTGTGGTATTGCATGTGAGATGGTGCTTGTGGGGTTGTGTGCCTGTATGTGGATTGTCAGGGGTGTTTGTTGGGACTGTGTGTGTGTTGGTGTGTTGGCTGTTTGTATTATTTGTATGATGGGAGGCTGCTTCTGCAGCTCTGTGTATATCTTACAGTGTGCTTGGCTTCCCTGGGGTCCAGTGGGGACCGGGCTGGCCAGGAGCTGCTGAGGACTACTCTACTCCAGAGAGGAATCCCGTTCACGAGAGAGGGGATGATGTGTTCTGAGATCACTTTCTCTAAGTGTTGCAATGTGTTAATTGAGGATTGTACCTCACCTGTTTGGTTCTGGCAGCCTTGAGTGCCATAGGTTGCTGACCCCTGTACTAGAATGTTGTTGCTTTTCATGCTTACCCTTTAAGTATGTCCCTATCATAGTGAGTTATGTTAATGCAGCAGATTAGCTCATCTCGGAAAGTATTAGGGACCTGAATGTATTCACTAAACTGCAAATTGTAATAAATTGAAAACCGAGGGGGCGGAGCTTGAAGCTTGAACTGAGCAGATGCTATACTCATGAGCTCCGGAGATAGGGACACAAAAACTCAACAAAAAAAGCGATTTATCCAACAGAACTGAAAAAACGCTACTCGCTGTTTTCTTCCTGAGGGCACAGGCAATCGGCACATCCCTTTCATATATCTCCCGACTGGCAAAAAAAAATGCCGATGATCAGGGGCCTACACAACCGTTCAGCCTTCTAAAGCCTACACGCTTGACTGGGCCACAGCCCGGGACTGGATGAGCTGACCCCAGAGACCTGACGAGTACTCACCACACAGCACAGCCACGATGGGCCAGCGATCCCAAACGGGCACAGGCACGCCCAGAACCGGAGGCAAGCACCATGCAACCGGCCTCTCCAGCGGGGTCAGACACAGAATCTGCAACACCCAGGGCATGCACGGGGACACCCCCAGAAGGGGACAAGCAGAACCTCGCCACGAAGGAATATATCCGCAACATGATGCTGGAAATGAAGCAGATGTATGCCGCGGAAGTGGACCAGGCGGAACGTCCCCACTACCTCCGGCGACTGACTATGGCCATCCTGCCGCACACACAGGCCAAAAAACTACCCTTTGATACCTGCTTCCGGATCGCCAAGCCAGCACAGGCACTGTCCACAGCCACCCAAGACGTAATCATAAGCTGTCATTCAATCTCTGACAGGAACCAGGTTATGGCAGTGATGCGAAATAAAACTCTGCTCAACTTCGAGTCAGCCAACATCACGTTTCTGCAGGCCCTGGAACTTATGCCACCATTACCTACCCCAGCAGGAACCACTAATCAACATGGGTGGGATCCCACAAGAACAGTCCTGTTCACGCCACGCTCAGGAGCAATGCCCGGGGTCGCCACCTGAACCGCAGCCTGATAAAGTGGACCCATCAGAGATATACAGCCTCGCATCTAGACCCCTAATGCCTTATTGTTTATACATTTAAATATGTTATTGTGGTTTTGAAATTTTTGTTTTATGCCTCACCTCATAGAAAACGTTAAGCACACAGAGGGATACAAGCGCCCTATACACACCAACTCCCCCAATCCTGGGGAGCCGGCACCAGGCCTTGAGCACCGCAAGCCATCTCTGCTCGCACTGACTCTCCCCCCCCACAGCCCCCAAGGGGCAACACACCAAGAGCAAATCTACAAGAACACCGGGCCCAGAAGCCTGAATTTTAATCCACACATCTGCCCCAGTACACCCGCACCAGTACCCCACACCGGATACACGAGACAGGATCAAACTAGGTAGAAACCTACCGGCACCCGGCTAGCACAATCGTATACGGGATACACGGATGGTGCACCTCATCTCAACCGAGGCATTACTGTCTTTAGACAGTTTTTGTGGTCTTTCTATAGCAATAAATTGGAAACTCTGCCTTAGTTGTCATTTTTTCCAAAATGCTAACTGATCATTGTTTTCAGTAGATTAGGACAGAGCCCTACAGATGTTAAAAGCAGGGGTGGGCTCTGGAAATCTGTCAGTATTTTACTGCTACAAAGCAATTAACGAAGCCTAATGGTTGCTTTTTAATGAGCCCTATGACTGTATGTCGGACGGCAGTGAAAGGGTAAAGTTTTTATTATTTGCTTTTATTTAAAAATATAGTGTTTGGAAAGGCTACAGGAATAAAAATCTGTGCATCACATCACATTTCTAAACGTACTTATAGTTACAATACAATAAGGATTTGCAAACGAGAGCATAAAATATGAAATGTCCTTAAATATGCACTCATCATCGTTAGGTTTACAGAGATAAGATTGGAAAGTTATGTATTGATCACAGATTGTACAACTGCATCTAGCAGAACCACCTGGAAATCATTTAAATACATTTTTCTAAGAATATTCTATACAGTAAGTATACCAGATATCAGATCTAGAACTTGTATCTTTTAAAGCGTATTGCTTTTTTAATATATCCAGCTATTTATCACATTTGTAAGCCTCTTGTCTCGAGTTTAACTCTTCTGCAATAAAATAAATCAAGTTTTCTGCCAGAATCCCATATTACATTTGTGTTTGTTAAGCACAAGCAGAACAATTTATCTTCAGGATGGGTTAGCTTTTTCTTTATCAATTTGCAAAACAAAAAATTAAAACAGTCTTGTAAAAAGTGCTTACAGTTTATATATATATATAAATAAATGAAGGAGGGAGGAAGCTGCACACTCGGTCTCCAATTAAAATCCCAAATTTTATTCCATATGCATTAAAATAGATCAACGTTTCAGTCCTTTGTCAGGACTTTCCGTAGGATCAAACATAAAAACAAACTACAACAATAACCAAATATAAATAACCAAAAAAATAAAGGGAACAAAAAAATAACACATCTTAGATCTGAATGAATTAAATATTCTTCTGAAATACTTTGTTCTTTACATAGTTGAATGTGCTGACAACAAAATCACACAAAAATAAAAAAATGGAAATCAAATTTTTCAACCCATGGAGGTCTGGATTTGGAGTCACACTCAAAATTAAAGAGGAAAAACACACTACAGGCTGATCCAACTTTGATGTAATGTCCTTAAAACAAGTCAAAATGAGGCTCAGTAGTGTGTGTGGCCTCCATTTGCCTGTATGACCTCCCTACAACGCCTGTGCATGCTCCTGATGATGTGGCAGATGGTCTCCTGAGGGATCTCCTCCCAGACCTGGACTAAAGCATCTGCCAACTCCTGGACAGTCTGTGGTGCAACATGACGTTGGTGGATGGAGCAAGACATGATGTCCCAGATGTACTCAATTGGATTCACGTCTGGAGAACGGGCGGGCCAGTCCATGGCATCAATGCCTTCGTCTTGCTGACACACTCCAGCCACATGAGGTCTAGCACCAGCATATGGTCTCACAAGGGGTCTGAGGATCTCATCTCAGTACCTAATGGCAGTCAGGCTACCTCTGGAGGGCACATGGAGGGCTGAGCGGCCCCCCAAAGAAATGCCACCCCACACCATAACTGACCCACTGCCAAACCGGTCATGCTGGAGGATGTTGCAGGCATCTCCAGAACGTTCTCCACGGCATCTCCAGACTCTGTCACGTCTGTCACATGTGCTCAGTGTGAACCTGCTTTCATCTGTGAAGAGCACAGTGCGCCAGTGGCGAATTTGCCAATCTTGGTGTTCCCTGGCAAATGCCAAACGTCCTGCACAGTGTTGGGCTTTAAGCACAACCCCCACCTGTGGACGTCGGGCCCTACCACCCTCATGGAGTCTGTTTCTGACCGTTTGAGCAGACACATGCACATTTGTGGCCTGCTGGAGGTCATTTTGCAGGGCTCTGGCAGTGCTCCTCCTGTTCCTCCTTGCACAAAGGCGGAGGTAGCGGTCCTGCTGTTGGGTTGTTGCCCTCCTACGGCCTCCTCCACGTCTCCTGATGTACTGACCTGTATCCTGGTAGCGCCTCCATGCTCTGAACACCACACTGACAGATACAGCAAACCTTCTTGCCACAGCTCGCATTGATGTGCCATCCTGGATGAGCTGCACTACCTGAGCCACTTGTGTGGGTTGTAGACTCCGTCTCATGCTACCACTAGAGTGAAAGCACCGCCAGCATTCAAAAGTGACCAAAACAGCCAGGAAGCATAGGAACTGAGAATTGGTCTGTGGACACCACCTGCAGAACCACTCCTTTATTGGGGGTGTCTTACTAATTGCCTATAATTTCCACCTGTTGTCTATCCCATTTGCACAACAGAATGTGAAATTGATTGTCACTCAGTGTTGCTTCCTAAGTGGAAGTTTGATTTCACAAAAGTGTGATTGACTTGGAGTTACATTGTGTTGTTTAAGTGTTCCCTTTATTTTTTTAGCAGTTTATTTAGACATGAAGTGCATAATAGACTCACCCCAGGTTCTGTGCATTGCCGGCAGCGTCCTACTGGGTCCCGGGCGCATGCGTGTACGTGCTCCACCCCTAAAAGTGACGTATTATACTGTATGCATAGCAGTCACCATGGCAGCGGTCTTAGCATATCGCGTTGCCATAGTGACACACTAGCTGCAATTACGTACTTACGGCACTATGTCACTTTTAGGGGTGGAGCACGTACACGCATGCGCCCGGGACCCAGTAGGACGCTGCCGGCAATGCACAGCACCTGGGGTGAGTCTATTATGCACTACATGTCTACCTATATATTTGATTATTGTTGTAGTTTGTTTTGATGTTTGATCCTGAGGAAAGTCCTTAAATGTTAATCAATTTTAATGCATATTAAATAAAATTTGGGATTTTAATTGAAGACCGAACATGCAGCTTCCTCCCTCCTTTGTTTGGATACTCAAGGCCCTGGCTGGCACCCGGCTTATATTGGTATACTTTAAGCCTGTGTGCAAGGATTTCCAGCTTTTGTTTATATATATTTTTATATAAAAAATACAAAATGCATGCACTCCAGGACTGAGAATGCCCGGTGCTGGTCAGGCACAGAATATAGAACAAAAGTGAAAATGACCGTGAATGAATTGGTTCTGAGTATGAGTGGGAAGATTCTGAGCGCTCGTGGCGAATAAGATGATTCTGGTGGTGAATGACCTGATTCTTCAGGTCTTGGAGCAAATTGGCAGGATCACAGGATCTTGGAATGCATTGACTGATAATTTTGTGGTAAATAGTGAGTTGATGAAAGTCTAAGCCTCATTGGTCACCTTTGAGGGTTAGTGGCCAACAGAGTGATGCACAGGGTCTCAGAGCGACTAGGCAGATTCTTACACTACCTTGAAACATATAATATTTTTGGACTTGATGTAAATGGACAGATTCTCAGGATGAATGAGATAGTCTTAGTGTGTGCAGTCTCAGTGTGCAGATTCTCATAGTGAATGAACAGATTCACATAATCTTATGTCTCAGATTAATGGGAAGATTCTCAAGATGAATGCTTTCATTCTAAAGCTCTCTTAGTTAAGAAATAGATTTTCAAGCTCTTGGGGCTCATGCACATTGGGGATAGTGTCAGATTGAGCATTTTGGAACGAATGGACAGGATCTCATGACCTCAGGGAAAATGGTCAGATTCTTAGTGTCTGCAAGAGCATTTGTATGCCAAATAAGTAGATTACTAGCTTCTAAGGGTAAATGGGCAGATTCTCAGGGTAAATTGTCAGATTCTCGAGGAATATGGGCAGATTCCCAGGGTAAACTGTCAGATTCCCAGGGTAAACTGTCAGATTCCCAGGGTAAATGGGCAGATTCTCAGGGTATATGGGCAGATTCTCAGGGTAAATCGGCAGATTCTTGAGGTATATGGGCAGATTCTCAGGGTAAATTGGCAGATTCCCAGGGTATATGGGCAGATTCTCAGGGTAAATTGGCAGATTCTTAGAGTATATGTGCGGATTTTCAGGGTATATGGGCAGATTCTTGGGGTATATGGGCAGATTTGCAGAGTCTCAGGGTAAGACATGATTATTTTGGGATAAATGGGCAGACTGTTAAAGTGTAGTTACACACAAAATATTATTTTTATATTTTTTACATTCTGGCAGCATTTTCACAGTAATTTCTTCAGGTTCTGCACCAACACCCATCATTTGGTTATTTGACAAAATGGGCGAAATTTAGCAATGCACCGATGACATTTTTACTCATCATTTTCTGCAATTTTATTAGATCTATCAAGTTTACAGCTAAGGTCCCCCACGTACCAAAATAATAAAATCACATCTTTATTATAAAGTTGACATAAAAATAAAACATTAAGAGGACAGTGAGAAATATTTAACTGAATGAATTCCAAAAATGCTAAAACGTGAGATTTTAATCTCAGGGTATATGGGAACAGAACTACCAATGTTACTCCATTCATGTGCTAGATTTATAAACAAAATATCTGTTCTGGTTCAAACATAGAAAACTGGCAAATCTATCATTTGTAATAAATCTGCTGATTCCACTGGTTTTAAGACTGACAGCCCCAGTGTTAGAGTTCTAGACCACTTTTCAAACAGAAAACGTTTCACAAATAACTCCCAATGTATCATTGTCATCGGGAAGAGGAAGATAGTTCTGTACGAGGTATTGCCTCTAAGCAGGGCCAATCATGTTACTAGTATAATGGTCACAGATCATGGCAGCTCTGGAACAATAAATAGAAGGTACATAAGACTACAACAACTTATACAGTAATTAAATAAATTATTATTAATCTTTATGATAAATTGTGTATTTACCACTTTAGGAGCTATTAGAGTGCAATCTTTCGGAGCTTTTATATGTTAAGGTCAACCTGTTACAACAGTTTCCCTTGAAGCCCAATTAGATTGCAAGCTTTTAAGACCATTTAATTCTCTTCTTCAGTCATACGTTTATATGTATAACATGGCTGAAGAAGAAACCTATGTAATCCTTAAAGCTCACATTCTACTTAGTTGATGCAACTCTCCACTTTTTATACCATCTGTTTACTTAGTATATATTTTTTCCATTTTATGTTTCTTAAACGGGATTAAAAACTTCAGTTTAATATCTGCCAACCCTCTACATGTTCTGGGAAACAGTAAAACTGTACAAAATAGCTACTTAGTTATTAACTTTATAATTTCTTCTTTAAAGCAAGCCTTCACTGGCACAGTCTGGCATTCAATGAAAATCGATTTAAAGGGACACTCTAGGGGAGAGCTGAACCCTATATGGTCTTTGTTTGCTGTAGTGTCTGCTTTGGGCTGTCTCCTCCTGTTATTTTCTTATCTCATACAAACCATACCCCAGCAAGTTTCCAAGCCGACCCATTAAATAAGGGGGTAAAAAGCAAGCTGTAGTGGTTATGGTGTTTGCAGTGTTTATCTAAAGCAGGCTTCCCCAAACTCCGGCCCTCCAGATGTTGCTGAACTACAACTCACATGAGTCCATGAATTAAATAGATAGGCTGTGAATCATGGGAGTTGTAGTTCAGCAACATCTGGAGGGCTGGAGTTTGGGGAAGCCTGGTCTAAAGGAGCACTTTATCCTCTCAATGAATGCTATTGTGCCCCTGTTCCTAGCTATATACAGCTCCTCTCTCAGTGTGCAATAAAAACGTATAAAATGAAAATTTTACCTAACTTTTTCCAGTGCTGAGGTTCCCTCAGCTAATCACCTCTCCGCCTCCTGCAATGTCATCGAGGAAGCGTGGCCTCCTCCGGCCACGGTCCAATCCAATGCTCCCATAGGGCTGCATTGTGGACCTGATGCGCATGCATGGCGAGTGTGCTATGCACATCCAAGTTTCCCCGTAGGAGAGCATTGTAAAATGGCCCTGCATCACGCAACCAAATTTTACTCTCTCAGTACAGCGAATTTTACTCTCTCAGTACATTCTTGTTGCTGTCAGTATGACAGCCATGAGAAGTTGATTTAACCCTTCAATGTAGCATTGGTAAACAAGACAGGCCTCTTTATATTATATATTTACAATTCCTCTACGCAATACGAAATGACAGACTATAACCCTAACTACCCTGGAGGGCCATCACACGAGTACAGGGGAGGGTAAACTGGGTTTTACTTAATTTCATTTCAACTTTCAATTAATTACAATATAAAGCAAAACTAGGCCCATGTATAGACTTATTGTGCTGAATGAGAAAACAAGGCTTTGTTATATTAATCTAAAAATATAATAATCTCTCAATTTTATTATTTTCACTAAACTATGTAACCCAAGAGTAGATACTGAGCTTACCTAATGGGAAAACCTTAACGATGCATGATCCCTACGGCAGAATGCTTAGCAGTAATTTTAAAATTCACTCATTCAGCATAGAATTAGAAGACATTTAAGAGTTCTTCGACAATCTTGAAAATGCAGTCTGAAAAGCCTTTTAAAATTCATATTTCCCTTTAACTAGATTTGAGCTCAAGGCTTATTTGCTTAAACCGGCAGTTAGATTTAAACAATGACCCACTTTGACTGAATGTCTTGGATCAATATTTAAAAATGGTCTAATATCAAATGTTTTTCGTCCTTAAATAAATGGACTTGATAATTTATGTGCGTTTATCCTTTTCAGTAGTTCTTTCTGATGTAACTGAGCAAATAATATCAATTCTGTGTATTTAGTTCTTAGTAAAGTAAGCTGGGTGTCTCAGTTCCCCAGACATGAAACACTATAGAGAAGCACTGTTTGTCTCCGTGAGATATGAGGCAATCATTTGATTCCACTCTATGGTGTCTCCTGTTTGGTCCATCAAGAATCAGGGAGACCTCCAGGTACATCTTCCCCTTCCCCAATGCAGATTGTGACTGCTCAGAAATACTACTATTGCTTAACTATACCAGAAGAAAAAACTTTAGACTGCCCAGGTGAAGGCATTTTTTTTTTTTTTTTTAAAAAGGGGGGAAAAAGTATTTATTGTCTTTTCAAAATATGGTTGTGCTTGAATTGCCATTCTCATGATGTCCCGCCAAGTCATACTGGGTTTATTCTACCAATGTGTGAATTATCAGGGATTCACATTGAATTCAAAGTGGATTCCAAATTTAAAGCCAGAGTAGTCAAACTGCCAGCTTAACTGATTTAGAGAATTTTTCTAGTTCGGTCATTTTGCTCTAAAATCTTGAATTCACAGCATTCACACTTTAGTGAAAAACAGCGATAGAATGATAAATATGGTTTAACAAATTGCTGGAGAGCTGCGTTTTAGTAGGAAATAATCCACTACCCATATTACCAGTAAATTCTTAACACCAGACGCATGTGTATAGCCAATTTATCTAGTAATGATCTTTGTTTTTTCCTGGTAGGTGGAGCTGACCGGTAATAGTATTTATGAATACATCCATCCTTCAGATCACGATGAAATGACAGCCGTTCTCACAGCCCATCAGCCTCTTCACCCACACCTGCTTCAAGGTAATTTCATTACGTGGGTGATTGTATAGTTAGTTTGTGATGCAAAATAAATGACAATAAGTACAGAAATCCATCTAAAGGTATGGGGGTATATGAAATGCAAGAAACATACAGGATTTAAAGCATAAAAAAAATAAATAATATTGTGCTGGTTGGCTTATCGGTGCTATCGGACTATGATACATGTGTATTAGAAAACCTCTGTAAAACGGTGAGTTTTAATACGAAGTTTGATCATAGGGTGTGAAAGAGTCAGAGACCGTGCGGCAGTGTTTAAAAATGATACGTAGTCATAAATGCCCAAATAATATTATTATTGTAAACTGATCTGCTCTAAGAGTAAGATTTAAAGCCAGCATTTCTGAGTAGATACTTACAGGGAGTGCAGAATTATAAGGCAAGTTGTATTTTTGAGGATTAATTTTATTATTGAACAACAACCATGTTCTCAATGAACCTCAAAAACTCATTAATATCAAAGCTGAATATTTTTGGAAGTAGTTTTTAGTTTGTTTTTAGTTATAGCTATGTTAGGGGGATATCTGTGTGTGCAGGTGACTATTACTGTGCATAATTATTAGGCAACTTAACAAAAAACAAATATATACCCATTTTAATTATTTATTATTACCAGTGAAACCAATATAACATCTCAACATTCACAAATATACATTTCTGACATTCAAAAACAAAACAAAAACAAATCAGTGACCAATATAGCCACCTTTCTTTGCAAGGACACTCAAAAGCCTGCCATCCATGGATTCTGTCAGTGTTTTGATCTGTTCACCATCAACATTGCGTGCAGCAGCAACCACAGCCTCCCAGACACTGTTCAGAGAGGTGTACTGTTTTCCCTCCTTGTAAATCTCACATTTGATGATGGACCACAGGTTCTCAATGGGGTTCAGATCAGGTGAACAAGGAGGCCATGTCATTAGATTTTCTTCTTTTATACCCTTTCTTGCCAGCCACGCTGTGGAGTACTTGGACGCGTGTGATGGAGCATTGTCCTGCATGAAAATCATGTTTTTCTTGAAGGATGCAGACTTCTTCCTGTACCACTGCTTGAAGAAGGTGTCTTCCAGGAACTGGCAGTAGGACTGGGAGTTGAGCTTGACTCCATCCTCAACCCGAAAAGGCCCCACAAGCTCATCTTTGATGATACCAGCCCAAACCAGTACTCCACCTCCACCTTGCTGGCGTCTGAGTCGGACTGGAGCTCTCTGCCCTTTACCAATCCAGCCACGGGCCCATCCATCTGGCCCATCAAGACTCACTCTCATTTCATCAGTCCATAAAACCTTAGAAAAATCAGTCTTGAGATATTTCTTGGCCCAGTCTTGACGTTTCAGCTTGTGTATCTTGTTCAGTGGTGGTCGTCTTTCAGCCTTTCTTACCTTGGCCATGTCTCTGAGTATTGCACACCTTGTGCTTTTGGGCACTCCAGTGATGTTGCAGCTCTGAAATATGGCCAAACTGGTGGCAAGTGGCATCGTGGCAGCTGCACGCTTGACTTTTCTCAGTTCATGGGCAGTTATTTTGCGCCTTGGTTTTTCCACACGCTTCTTGCGACCCTGTTGACTATTTTGAATGAAATGCTTGATTGTTCGATGATCACGCTTCAGAAGCTTTGCAATTTTAAGAGTGCTGCATCCCTCTGCAAGATATCTCACTATTTTTGACTTTTCTGAGCCTGTCAAGTCCTTCTTTTGACCCATTTTGCCAAAGGAAAGGAAGTTGCCTAATAATTATGCACACCTGATATAGGGTGTTGATGTCATTAGACCACACCCCTTCTCATTACAGAGATGCACATCACCTAATATGCTTAATTGGTAGTAGGCTTTCGAGCCTATACAGCTTGGAGTAAGACAACATGCATAAAGAGGATGATGTGGTCAAAATACTCATTTGCCTAATAATTCTGCACTCCCTGTAAATTAAAACTGAAATGTGCTGCTTGCACAAGTATTCAAACACCTTATATTAATATTTAGTAAATACTTTTTTTGCTTTAAAAACTTTAAATCTTGATGTAACTATCTACCAGATTTGTACACTGGCTGGGAGTAATATTTGCCCATTCTCTTATTTATTTATTACCCGGTATTACTGGTCTCTTGGCATATTGACCCCACATGGGTGGGTGCTGCTCGTGGTCTGCAATTTTCAAATAGCGACACAGGTTCTCAATAGGATGGAGAGTGGGACGTTTCCTGGGCCACTGTAGGATAGTCATGTTTTTGTTCTTCAGCCATATTGAAGTTATTTTTGGGATCATTATCCTGCTGGAAGGTGAACTTTCTCCCAAGTTCCAGCTGTTTCGCAGACTGTTGAGGTGATTGTATAGTTAGTTTGTCTGGGATTTTGGACCATCCATTCTAACTTCAGTTCACACAAGATCCCCAGGTCCTGCTAATCAAAAGCTCCCTCACAACCTGATTCTGCCATCACCACCAGTAGTGCTGTTAAGGTATGGTCAGTGTTTCATTTGTGACACACGTGGCAGTTTGAATTGTGGCCAGGAGCTCTGTCTTGATCCCATACGTCTTTGCACAATGCTCACAATGCTTTACTTTAGAATGAGTCATATGGCAACATTAATAAACAGATCAGCCGTTTAACCTTTGTTTGCAATACTTGGTTAGACTTAATTTTATTCTCTTCCTGGAATGACCCTATCATGATTGGATTCACACCACTCCTGGTTACTGAGTTTTTGAGGACAGTGACCTTTTCTAGACAGTGTCTGGGAGTTGTGATGTATCTCCCACTTCTGGAAAATTAATCCAACACTCCTAATCAGCATATCTAAACACGTGCTGTTTGTTTGCTTTACATAGATGAGGTAGTTCGAGTACTCGACCTCTTTCTGCTCTAGAATACTCTTCTTGATTGTCACAGCTTTCCTTCAGATCGGCAAGCTGCCCAATGATCCTTATCCAGAGTGAGACTTTTATCCATCCAGGTCCATGATCAATCATTTAATGTCTCACAGGTAGAGGCCAATCATAATTGTATTTCTATAAGGGCAATTGTTTTCAACTGTGTAAACACAGAGCTTCCAGATGAGAGGGGTTGAATATTTTTGCAAACTGCTAATTTTTGTTTATTCTTTGTCTTTGAAATATTTTCTTTTCGCATAAAAGCAATGTCATCTTAAAATAATTATATTTGAGTCTAAACGTTCTCATATAAAGTCTCACTTAGAACAATTTTTCAATATGTAGACTGTTTAAGGCACTGTATGGTGCTAGTCATGAGAAAAATTAAGGAAACATAGAAACATAGAATGTGATGGCAGATAAGAACCATTTGGCCCATCTAGTCTGCCCAATTTTGTAAATACTTTCATTAGTCCCTAGCCTTATCTTATAGTTAGGATAGCCTTATGCCTATCCCACGCATGCTTAAACTCCCTTACTGTGTTAACCTCTACCACTTCAGCTGGAAGACTATTCCATGTATCCACTACCCTCTCAGTAAAGTAATACTTCCTGATATTATTTTTAAACCTTTGGCCCTCTAATTTAAGATAGTCCTCTTAATTGCGGTAGTATTTATTCTTTTAAATATAGTGTTCTCCTTTACTGTGTTGATTCTCTTTAACTATTTAAACATTTCTATCATATCCCCCTGTCCCGTCTTTCCTTCAAGCTATACTTGTTAAGATCCTTTAACCTTTCCTGGTAAGTTTTATCCTGCAATCCATGAACCAGTTTAGTAGCCCTTCCCTGAACTCTCTCTAAAGTATCAATATCCTGCTAGAGATACGGTCTCCAGTACTGCGTACAATACTCCAAGTGAGGTCTCACCAGTGTTCTGTACAATGGCATGATCACTTCCCTCTTTCTACTGCTAATACCCTATACAACCAAGCATTCTGCTAGCATTTCCTGCTGCTCTATTACATTGTCTGCCTACCTTTAAGTCATCAGAAATAATCACTCCTAAATCCCTTTCCTCAGATGTTGAGGTTAGTACTGTATCAAATATTTTGTACTCTTCCCTTGGGTTTTTATATCCAAGATGCATTATCTTGCACTTATCCACATTAAATGTCAGTTGCCGCAACTCTGACCATTTTTCTAGTTTACCTAAATCATTTGCCATTTGGCTTATCCCTCCTGGAACATCAACCCTGTTACATATCTTAGTATCATCAGCAAAAAGACATACCTTACCATCAAGACCTTCTGCAATATCACTAATAAAAATATTAAAGAGAATGGGTCCAAGTATAGATCCCTGAGGTACCCCACTGGTGACAAGTCCAAGCTTCGAATATATTCCATTAACTACAACCCTCTGTTGCCTGTCACTCAGCCACTGCCTTACCCATTCAACAATATTGGAATCCAAACTTAAAGATTGCAGTTTATTGATAAGCCTTCTATGTGCAACAGTGTCAAAAGCCTTACTGAAATCTAGGTAAGCAATGTCTACTGCACCACCCTGATCTATAATTTTAGTTACCCAATCAAAAAAATCAATAAGATTAGTTTGGCATGATCTCCCTGAAGTAAACCCATGTTGTCTCTGATCTTGAAATCCATGTGTTTTTAGATGTTCAACAATCCTATCCTTTAACATGGTTTCCATCACTTTCCCCACTACTGAAGTAAGGCTTACTGGCCTATAGTTGCCCGACTCCTCCCTACTACCTTTCTTGTGAATGGGCACAACATTCGCTGACTTCCAATCTTCTGGGACTACTACCGTTGTACAATGATTGGTTATAGAAATCTGTTAATGGTTTTGCTAGTACCTAGGAGAGAGATGTAAAAAGAGATATCCAAAGGTGAATGGATAGGTAGCATTATAATTAGTGACAAGTAAATCCCATAAATTAATCAATTTGTCTGAATCAAAATGCTTTTAATCCATGCCTGAAAGAAGCAATTCGTTCGGGAACTTATTTATTTTTTGGATGTATCAATCCATTTGGGAGTAAATGAAGAGGAATTTTGATTAGGATGAATAAATTTGTTTATGGATCAAACACATTTTTGCACAAGTCTAGTTGTAAGAACGAATGTTAGACAGCGATGCGGTGTGAATAGCTCTGTAAGTGACGTACAGTGTGCCAAACTCAGCTGTAAGTCATTCGCTGAATTTCTTTCCATTTCCCCTTGTAAACTTTGAATTAGCCTTTTCCTTCAGTGTTGACTTGCAACAGATTCACCACAACATTCTAGTAATAAAGCTTCTACAAATGCTAAAGGTGATGGCTATATTATGAGAGACACCATCATGTTTTAAGGCAGTAGTGTCTAACCAATGAACTCCAGATGTTTGTGACCTACATCTCCTAGGATACAAATTGGAAATATGATTGAAAAACATGTCCGGTGCCATAGGCTGTAGATCACCAGTTTAAGGCAACATTGTAGCTCCTGAAATGTAAAGTAGTAAAGCTTTTCATTGACCTCCTGAGACAGGAACCATCTGCACCTGTGGTCCTAAGATGTCTAGCGCTTCCTACATTTAGCCGTTTGGCTGCCATGGTGTCCTACACTCGCTATTCTGCTGCCTCTGTTGTCACATCGGAAGCGCCATGTTAAGTCTGACTTTGTTTTCCGTTACTAGTTCAATTACTAGGATGTTTTTCTGGTCAAAGTTTATTTTTTATTTTCAAGCATAATACATCAAACCATTGGCTTTGGGTTTTTGTTTTTTTTCCCCTCACTCTCTGGATATTCCTTAAAGACAGATTCTTGGACAGATGTGTTAACCATCAAAATGCATTCCAGGCGTCAAGCAAGGAAACAGCTGTGTTCTCGCATGTCAGCTGGCCAAGAGATCTGCTCAGTCGGAGTGATGTGTTTAAATTCTTATCTCTACAGAAGCACTTGTAGCTTGTTGTTTACACATGTGATGTCATCATAGAGTGGCTGATTGAAGCGAGCCAGAGCAGACTGTATGGACAGACACTAATACAGAGCAGAGATTAACGGAATGCAGAAATCCTTAATCCAGTGTTTAGGAAAGTATATGTAATATAAAATAATTTCAGGGCACACGCCGACTGGTCTAATTTAATTGACAATCATTCAATAAGAACATGCTGATGTCTGCGATTCTAAATAGGCAATAGTCAGATTAGCCTGTTTAAGCTGCCTTTTAATTGCCATTGTTATTTCACCACTGCATAACTGGAATTATATTTCTTTGAAATTGTGTTATTTTCATCCTGTCATTAATGAATTTGCATTTATTTCAGCGTTGCCCATATAGCAATATTATTTACCCAGGTACTTTTTATTATTATTATTATTATTATTGCAATTTATAAAGCGCACACAGATTCCGCAGCGCTGTACAATTAGTTGAGAAACGTACAATATACACAAACAAATACAAGAGGTAAGAGAGCCCTGCCCGTAAGCTGATATCTAGCCATTGGAGCTCTTTATACAAAGTGCTTAGCTAGATGGCCCTTGAGCTTACAATCTAAAGGATACCAGGGGGATTTGAGACAAAAGGTAGCAGGGGAAGTTTGGAATTTTTAATCCATTTTAATCCATTTTTACAATGGATTAGTGGCTAAGGATATTTTAACACTATTTATAAAGATTTATAAACTGTTACATTTAGGGATTTATTCACTAAACTCTGAATTGTAGTAAATTGAAATGCAAATGACGAAAGTGGTTATTTAATAAAGTCTGGGGCAATTTGGACTGCAAAATCCCGAATGGGCCCCACACATAGTGGTGACAGGTAATGGCCCTAATTATAATATTCAAGGGTGGATCTAGTGTCCACCCCAGGCCCCACACATGGATGACACCTGGAAGCTATAAATAATTTCCCCACCCCAATTATTGACATGGCCACCCCCTTCCATACCCCCAACCTCTCAGTGGTTAGCAGGTCTGGTGCAAGGATTTTTGGCTACATAGACGAAGATGCATTTTACTGCTCACCCCTATACATCTTCACTTGTTGGTCTTTTAATCCTCCTTTTAAATTTCTTACCACCTCTTGTAGTTCTTATCTCTCCTTTTGAATGTCTTACCCCTTTCAGTGTATCTTACTCCCCAGCCCCTTTGTGTATATCTTACTTCCCACAGTACCTTTGTGTGTCTCATAATTTCCCCCAGCCCTCTTGTGTGGCTCTTACTTTCCCCTAGCTGTTTTGTGTTTTTTACTTCCCCAGCCCCTTTTTGTGTCTTACTCCCCCCAGCCCCTTTGTGTGTCTATTACTTCCCTCAGCCACTTTGTGTGTCTCTTACTCCCTCCTAGTACCTTTGTGTCTCCTATTTTCCCTTCCTCCACTCCTCTATGTGTCTAACCCACACCTTGTCTCTTTCTCTCCTTCCCTTGTCCCTGTGTGTGTCTCTTTCTTCCTTTCCCCAGCCCCTCTTTTTTAGAATCTCAAAAAAGGCTTTATTCAAACATAAGCATTTCAGGGTATGCCCTGATCCGTGTACATTAGCAAGTATCAGTTGATTGAACAAGTAAATAACAAATAACGGACTCGCAGGTCCCAACATTAAGTGTGCAGACAACACTCAAACAATGTTACATAGTATTTCTATATGACATTTGGTCACGTTTAACACGTTAAGACATACATATGAGTGATCGGAATGCAGCTTGAATAGAGGGATATTCATAAGTTTGTGCCTTGCGTCTGTTTTATGTGATCCTCTAGTATTACCTTATCACCCTTAAGCCTCATTCTCTTTGGGGTAGTGAGGTCTATTGGTCCGTCGTCATATGTCAGATGTCGTTCAGGGACTTGTCTTCCCAGCCCCTCTTTTTGCCCTTTTGCCCTCCCAGACCTTGTGTGTCTCTTTCTCCCCTTCCCCAGCCCTTCTGCGTGTTTCTTCTCCTTAGCCCCCATCTTTCTTCACTTCCCCAGCCCCTCAGTGTGTCTCTTGCTCCTCTTTATTTCTCTTTCTCACCTCCAGCCCCTCTGTTTGCCTCTTTGACCCCCAGCCCCTCTTTGTGTGTCATTGTCCACAGCCCCTCTGTCTGCATTATTGTTCCCCAGCCCCTTTATGTGCCTCTTTGTCTCCCCATCCCTTTGTGGTCTCTCCTCCCTCTCCCTCTTTGCGTGCTAGATTACCTCCTTGTGTGGCCGAGCAGACAGTGGTAGAGGATATTATGTATCCTTTACTTGATCTGACAGGAAGCTGTTTGGCTCTCTCAGCGAGCACTTCCTGTCAGACCAGGTAGAGGATACAGGACAAATGGGCTGGGGGGTAGGAGAGGGGGAGAGACACAGTCTGTGGAAGGAGAAAAAGCTCTTGATTTTTGTTTTAGGGGGGTGCAAGTAGTTGGTCTTGCCTAGGATGCAAAATAGCATTTCACCGGCCCTGCCCCCATAGGGTTTTTATAACTTTCATGTGGTAGCTGGCTAGCATTTGCCAGAATCTACATGATTAACCCTGAGGCTTTTTATTTTAATACCGACATCGAATGTAACTTGGCAATTGTTGCAGATTCACTCGGGCAACTGAATTCCATCCCTTATTGGATTTAATAAGTATGAAAATTACCAATGCAGTAGGAATTTAATCATTTTGACCAGATTTTGTTCATCTATTAAGTGGATAAGCCTGAAAATCTAGACAAATATAGCCAGACTATGGCAATAGTTGCGTTGCAATGTTTCCTAATCATCAAAATCTGCTCCGCATCACTCAACAAATAAATGGTGTTAATTTCTCAATTTTTCCATTGTATCTTGTTTTCGGTCTGTAAATACTAATTTAAATGTAATTTATTTTTTTATTATAATTACACCAATAGCATTATGTAGTTATGTTTTGTTGTACAATTTGGCAGAAAGGTGTAAATACATATTTTTCTTAAAGTGCATTCTGGGTAATCAGTAATTATTGGTATTGAAAGGTTTAAAGGGCTTTGTCTACCAGAAGTTCCAACAGCTTCATAAAAGTGATGATCCAGTATTTTCAGCCACAATTATGGTCGAATTTTGCTCATTTTACTCGTCCTAGATAATATCGACGCTCGTGGTGCAATACCTTTAATGTAAGCCAGGTTTGGCAGCGCTGCTTAATGGAAAAATGTGATATTCCACACCGTGTTTAGTTAATCTACATCCCCCGGCTGCAATCAGAGAATAAGGAGAATATTAAAAATGACAACTATGAACTTCAGAGAACAAAATGGCAGCAGTGAATACAGGAGTCAGCTTTACGTACAAATCTCCACTTAATCCCCCATCAGTGGAAAAAAGTACACTGGATTTAGAGAGCTTCACTTTACAAAATAAATAACTAATGAAATATACATGTAGAAGAATTTAATCCCTTTATCCCACAAAGTGCTGATTTGTTATAAGGTATCCGGTAACCTAGCTAGGGGGCATAACGAGACGCATGCTGCATGTATAATGAGCACAGACTCAGACAGTCACTGACCTCACACTGTATAGAGACCTTTCTTAAGGTAACAGCATTCATTATAAGAGCACAGTCAATGTTGGGTGGGGGATATGTGGATGTGATGATGTTGAAAACATTCACCCCTCTGCCTTCCAGCTACCATGGCCAACTTAGACAGATCAGGGCCCCTTGGACTTGCCTTTCTTACGCCCTGTGCCACCAAGACCATTTTCACTAACAGACTGCTATGACTCCAGTGCTTAAGTTAAAAAGCAGGCCCCTCTGTGTGTCTTTGTCCCCCCAACCCCTTTGTGTGTCACCACAGCCCTTCTTCGTGTGTCATTGTCCATGCTCTTCTGTCTGCCTTCTTGTCCACCCCAGCCCCTCTATGTCATTTTTTGTCACCCCCATCCCTTCTCAACCCTCTCCCCCTTTGCATGCTCGATTACCTCCTTGTAGCGTTGAAAAGTGGACAGCGGTAGGGGAACTTCTGTATCCTTTACTCGATCTGACAGAAAGCTCGAGCACTCCCGGCGAGCACTCCCTGTTGACGGGGTAGAGGATACAGGATAAAAAGACTTGCAAATGGATGGGGGGGAGGAGAGACACACATAGGTGCTAGGTAGAGTAAGACACACACAAAGGTGCTAGGGGAAAATGACACTAGGGGCTGGGGAAGGGTAGTGACACACAAAGCTCTTAGTTATTGTTTTGGGTAGAGATGCAAGTAGCTGGTCTTGCCTATGACACAAAAATGGCATATCACCAAAATAGCATATTACCAAAATAGCATACCATGACTGGTTTGTGCCCTGTACCCCATAAATGCAGACACCACACTGGGTTTATAGACACCTGATAACCTGAGATTGGTTCACTGGACTGTCCGGGAAAGAGGGTTATACTGAGTGCTAGCTCACCTGCAATGAGAACCAGAAGGCCAGCTTAATATTTTATAGCTGATAAAATGTGACTGTGATGCTTTGTACTGTATCACCTAGTGTAGAGTTCTGTGACATTATTTATAGTTATACCAACTATACCCAATATATGTAATATATATCTGAAAGCTTGTCAGTGGAGGTTCAGCATAGCTTTCCCTTCGGGCTTAGTCCTAACTATAATTCTCTAAACTATTATTATAATTCTAGTGTTAATTATTTATTAAGTTATTTTTTAATGTTTTCTTGAATAAAGTTTGGCTTGTCTACTGCAGCTTAGCTCTTGCTCTCTTAGCCTAATATTGTCATTCTAAGTTTGAAGGTCTAATGAGGAAGACCCCTGATTCATCATTAATCGAAAGGTCGGAGAGGGACTGGTTTTAGATACTGTGCAGTCCCTTTCTGTATCTCCCAAGCTTGTGTCAAACTTAACAAAACCTAAAGCAAGGTTTTCTCTTGCCTCTATGCCTAATGCATTACCAATGAGCTTTCAGTAGATCGACAGCTAGGGTTAATCTGCAGAAGACAAGCCAGACTTTACGCCCGGGGAGAGCAAGGGTGATTATCAAACTGAAAAGTCAATAACAGTTTGACTCAAAGACATTTTGCACCATACAAATTAATGAGCTGCAGTAGTTATGGTGCTTAAATTATTAATTTAAGGTAACTATACGCTGGCATGAAATTGCAGAATTTTAAAAAAAAAATTAATATTGGTTGTTTTACTTAATTTTCTATGCCTTAACATGGAAATCTGAACAATATATTTTGCATTCAATCTATCTCCAATATATTAAATCCAGACATCTGTTGTCAATCACAACTGTAACACTGTCCATTAGCAGGATTTTGTCCAACACATATCAAACCTGTCTGACTGAAAACTTTACTGGTATATCCACTTCTATTATTCCATCAGAATACGAGATCGAGAGATCATTCTTCCTACGGATGAAATGCGTTCTTGCCAAAAGAAATGCAGGGCTCACATGTAGCGGCTACAAGGTAAGAATCGTCTTTTATTTCTTACTAAGAGTCATAGGGGATTATTCATTAAACAGCAAACTGCAGTCAGTAGAAAACAGACTTTCTAAATTTAGGCTGAAATATACTGTTTAAATTTGGTCATTTGGAATGCATCTTTTACAACTCATATAGAATGTACAAATAATGCTTGCATTTGGGCCCAATGGGCACTATGCCTTCTGCTAGGATACAGCATTGTAGGAAGAGGGATGGTGGTTGATATTTACAGTCCCTCTGCATAAATGCAGAGAGGCTTAATGAAGCCCTGACAGAGGAGACACTGGGGGTAATTAAATGTAGTTTGAGCGGCCAAATTTAGTTTTTGCATTGCTTTTACATAGAAACATAGCATGTGACGGCAGATAAGAACCATTTGGCCCATCTAGTCTGCCCAATATTTTTAAATACTTTTAATAAGTCCCTGGCGTTATCTTATAGTTAGGATAGCCTTATGCCTATCCCACGCATGCTTAAACTCCCTCACTGTGTTAACCTCTACCACTTCCGCTGGAAGGCTATTCCATGCATCCACTACCGTTAAGAAATTAATTAAATACATGAAAGTCTACTAGACAAGCTAGGGAAATTAAACCAAACAACATGGAGTATCCAGCAATTAGACAGAATTACCCTGAGATTTAAACAACGCTTCTACCAGCAGGGATCTTTTAAGCTGAACTTAGATGCTGCCCATTACCTGCATAGATTGTTTTTAACTAGATTGTCTTATATTTAATTGATTCTCGAGTTCTATGCTATTATGGTCATACAGCTAACACTGAATTATTTACATCCGTTTGCTATATAACGGGTCATTGTTTAATTCTACCTTCTCAATAAACTCAACAACACTTACTAAAATTATTGTACCCAAGCAAAAATTCAATTTTAGCCACAATTTCCTTATTTGCATGAGAATAATGCATTATTTACTGCACAGAAATCTTACAGAGCTCTGAAGGTTTAGGAGCGGAGGGACACAGTTGTCATGTTGTGATCTATTTGTGTCCTTTGTATGGAGTAAAAACATATATTATTTTCGATATTTGAAGTTGACAGGGTTGAGAAATGCGCACACAGTGTTAAATACCATTACTTAGATAAGGGAGAGCTGCCAACATCATACTTGGATAATTCTGTGGCAAATATCTTATTCTCAGCTGAAACATGAGACGGACATTCTATTTAAAAGTGAAAATAGAATGAAATAGCACATGATCCTAGCAATGATTAATCTGAGCTATAATGCATTCCACAGGAATGCTTCCCAGACCAATGCTTACTTGATATCTTCCTACCTTGGGTAAATAAAGTACAAGAGCCAGCGAGTTTGTTTATTAACGTGCCACTATAAATACTTGCTAATGAAAGCAAAAACTAGAACATTGCTTTTTATTATTACTCAAAAAATTATTATTAACACTAATTAACTTTATTATTTAAAATAAGCCTCTTTCTAAGGGTGCAAAGTGGGGAAGGGGAGGTAACATTTGGCTACCGGGCAAGTGCAAGGATTTCTGCCGCCCTAGGCAAACAAAAATTTGCCGCCCCCCACATCACAATGCCCCACCAATATGATCTGCCATATGAGCCAACGCCAGTGCTGCACACAGTGTCTTTTCTCTGAAAAGGCAGTGTGTTTACATTAAAAAGCATCAGGGGCAGGCTATAGACACTAGATCCACTAAATTAAGCTGTAGTGGTTCTGGTGACTATAGTGTCCCTTTAATGTAATTTAGAGATTAGTGAGAATATGATATACTGGATTGCCTACTTACTACCAGATGAAACAAGAGGATGATGATTGACTCAGGCTGCAGTCTTGCTCCACTCTTCTGGCGTAGAAGAGGCTCTCTGGAGGATGTTTGTAACTCTGCTCACAAAAATCAACAAACAGGAAGCAGCTCCATTTTTTTGAGCCCTTACGCAGCTCAAGGTCTGGGCCCCCAGGGCCTGACCATGAGTATGCCTACAAGGCCCTCCTACATGGCCCACACTCACAGGGAGTGGAGTGTATGTTTGTAGGGGATATGTTGTGTGTTATTGAAGAGGATGTAATGTGTGTGTATTCTTATGGAATGTAGTGTATAGGAATACCAGCTTGTGTAGTGTGTATGTGTGTGTGTGTATAGGGGATGCAGTGTGTGAGTCTGTGTTTGTATGCATAAGGGATGCAAAGTGTGTTTCTGTGTATGTAAGGGATGCAGTGTGTGTTTGTGTGTGCGTAATGGAAGCATTGTGTGTTTTTGTATGTAAGGGATGCATTGTGTGTGAAAGGACTGCTTTGTGGGTGGGTGTGTGTGTGTGTATGTGTGTGTGTGTGTGTGTGTGAGGGATGCATTGTGTGTGTGTAATGGATGCATTGTGTGTAAGAGTGAGTGTGTAAGGGAAACATGGTGTGTTTCTGTGTGTGTGTGTGTAGGATTCACTGTATGTGTCGGTGTGTGAGTAAGGATGTATTCTATGTTTCTGTGTATGTGAGAAATGCACACATAGTGTTTAATACCATTACTTAAATAAGGGAGCGCTGCCAACATCATACTCTTTCGCCCTCCCCCCCTCCCCTGGTGGTCTCTACCCCCGGTGGTCTCTCTCTCCTCCCCACTCCCCTGGTGGTTTCTCCCTCTTCCCCCTGGTGGATTCTCTCTCCCATCCACCATGGTGGTCTCTCCCCTCCAAGTTGTCTCTCTCTCCCCCCCTCCCCTGGTGTTCTCTTTCTCTCCCTCCCCTGGTAGTCTCATTCTCCCTTCCCTGGTGGTCTCACCCTTTCCTCCCCCTCCCCTGGTGGTCTTTCCCTCTTCCCCCTGGTGGTTTCTCTCTCTCCCCTCCTCTGCTGGTGGTCTCTTTCCCCCCTTCCCTGGTGCTCTCTCCCCCCCCTTCCCGGTGCTCTCTCCCCTTCCCCGTGCTCTCTCCCCCTTCCCTGGTGCTCTCTCCCCTTCCCTGGTGCTCTCTCCCTCTTCCCCACCTTCCGTCCTCTCCCTCCCAGGTGCTCTCTCCCCTTCCCTGGTGCTCTCCCCCCTTCCCTGGTAGTCTAACCCTCTCCTCCCCCTTCCCTGGTGGTCTCTCCCTCTCCCCCAATCCTCTGGTAGAATCTCTCCTCTCCCCTTCCCTTGTGTGCCTCCTAGCTCTCTGTGTAGCGTGGCCAGGCGGCGCAGACCGCAGTACATGAGCTTTTGCTTCCTGTACCTGGCCGGACTGACAGGAAATGCTCACTGAGAGAGAGCACTTCCTGTAAGTCTGGCCGGGTACAGGAAGCTCCTATACCGCGGTCCGCGCCACAAGACCATGCTACACTGAGTGACTGGCAGGAGGGGGTGCTGTGCGCTTCCCTTCTGCTGGCAGCGCCGGAACTGGCCCACTGGGATACCGGGAATTTTCCCGGTGGGCCATGGCACCTGGGACCGGCAGGTAACACTTATGTTTAATTTAAAAAAAATTTCCCTCGAACTGTGACAGCTTCTGTTAGTCCAAGGGAATTCAGGAGGCAGGTGCTGGGGGCTGGTGCGGCCGCATTAAGGCTGCTGACGGCCGTAGGGAGCACTGTGTCTCCCTTCCTCATTCCCAGCACCTTCCTTAGCACTTTTGCCCCGGCCCAGCATGGAAGCTCCGCCCCACATGGAAGCTCCACCTGTTGGGAAGCTCCGCCTCCCGCACTCAAGCAGTGGACCTTGCTGCAGGAAGAGGTCTGAAAATGGCCTCCCAGAGAAAACTTTATCTCCCACAGCCTCCAGTGCCAGGTAGGGTTCAAATACTGTGTCTGTAGTGAGTGTGTGTATACACATATAGGTACACATACACATTTCGTGGCACAAGGACTTATGGGGCTGCTTTGAAATTCCCAGTCCGGCCCTGCCTGCTTGGTCACTCGTATCTTGTGCCTCCAGAGCCGGTGCACCCTAGAGGACGCGCCGGCCCTGGCTGTGCTGCCTGAAGGCAGCTGCAGCATGAGGGGCGCCGCGCTGGCAACGCAGGGCGCCTCCTTCAAAGCTGCACCCTAGGCAACTGCCTAAGTCGTCAATAGGAAGAGCCGGCCCTGTGTGGCTCTTTGGGGAGATGTATACAAAGCTCTATATAGGAGAATGTTGAATCACAAGACTTTTGGGGGGGGGAACAAATATTCACGCACACCCGAGGTTTCTTCTAAAAAGCAGTATTTTTATTTGGAACAAGAAAGTGGAGACAACGTTTCGGCTCCTCTCTGAGCCTGTATCAAGACTTAATAAAGGCTCAGAGAGGAGCCGAAACGCTGTCTCCACTTACTTGTTCCAAATAAAAGCCTGCCATTTAGAAGAAACCTCAGGTGTGCCTGGATATTCCTTTTCTTCCATTTGATGTCTTCAGGGATTGGCTCCCTTTCTGGAGCACTCTGCAGGAAGTATTCTCCCTTTTGTATTGTTTGCATTATACTCTTGTTTTTTTTATTTCCAAACAGTCCTGGGGGGAGCCTGAGACTCTACACAAGGAATTAAGAGGCATTAGAAGGGTTTACTGGAGATAATGATTGAGTACGATGCTCTATAATAGTTAAAGAGGTTTGACATGAGTCTGATGGGGACAGAGACAGCACAAGGCTATGCTATGTATAGATGAAGAGGAACAGCAAGGCTCTTAAGGGGGGTAAAGTTTAAAGGAGATACATGGGCAGCAGCAGGGGGAAAGATGCCGATCAGGAGCATGAAAGGGGGGAGGCAACATTTGAATGTCTGGAGTCAAAGAACCAGCACAAGGCTCTACACTGGGAGAGATACAGAATAATGCCAACACTCGCTTGCCACAGCTCCGCTTCAACAAATCCTGCAAATAAAATAAATCCAGATATAATTACATTTCTTAATTCTCCACTTGTGGAAACTCTAGTTTTACTAACTCTGATAATCACTCGCAGTGAGCTCTGTACAGTGCAGAAAAAACAGGTAGGAACCAAATGTACGCGTTACGATTTAAGCAATACTTTTTCAATATCCGAAACACGTTACATTGGATCCCTGCCTATTTTATCCATGGTATATAGAGATTACTGCAAATGGTTATTGGAGTTATGAATCCTAGAGTTTAGTAAGGGATAAAGCCAAATGATTGTATCTATATTCACTTTGATCTCTGGATTTATTGAAGCAGAGGCATAACAAAGACAGTGTTTGTAAGGAGGTATGAACCTAATTTCAACATTGAGTTACATGATGCTATACTGTGGGGCTATATTTTGGTTTGACGACTTTCGATTTTATGTTGGACTGTAATTTAGTAAAGTTACAAAATCCTCCCCCCATTAGCCCCCCAGCCCCCACTTGCATTGCTAAATTGTGACTACTGTGGTATCAAGGGGTTCCAGTTATGGAATATATGGAGTATGATTCTCTGATTTTCCAAGGAGACAACAGTCAGGCTGTGCAAGGCTTTACAGTGGAAGAGAGGCTATGTAAGGCTCTGCAGGAGAAATAAGAGACCTTACAACAAAGGCAGGCAGCTTTTGGCCTGGACTACATCTCCTCTAATGTGTTGCCAGCAATATGGCTGTAAGCATTATGGGAGATGTAGTCCAGAACATGTGAAGCTTGCCTTCCCCTGCCCTTCATAGATTGACAGCACAACACTCTAAAGCAGGGGCGGACAAAAGCAGATCTCCAGCTTTTGTAGAACGAAAAATCCCACAATGCTTTGCTAATCTTAAGGCTAGCAAAGCTTCATGGATGATGTAGGTCAACAACAGCTGGGTATCTGTCTTTGGTTGTCCCTACTCTACAGGGAGGAAGAGGAAGCACAGGGTTCTGGGGAAGAACGATATATTGCAAAGGTCTCTGGAAATGACTGGAAACAAGGGGTATATGGACGTGTGTACCTGGTGAGTCCATTTTACTCATAGATTGTGGCAACATAACAGCAACGCCTAACCATGGATGTACGGTAATAGTCATTTCTCAAACATGAATAATGAAAAAAAATATATAAATAATAATAATAATAACAATAAACAGATGTTGTAATAAAGATATAATGATTTCAGCTGAGATACATTTTTATGAATGTTCATGAAGCACTGCAACAAATTTAATTGCCTACCTCTGCCCCAATATGTAGGACGTAGTCCTGATTGGGGTGATACTTTGTTACAAAATGCCAGTGTTCCGTTATGTTTAGTGTGTCTGTGTTATGTCTTATCTTTGTATGACAGGTGATTCACTGCAGTGGGTATCTGAAAATAAGGCAGTATATGCTGGACATTTCTTTATATGACTCCTGCTATCAAATTGTAGGGCTCGTAGCTGTTGGACAGTCCTTACCCCCAAGTGCAATAACAGAGATCAAACTCCACAGTAATATGTTCATGTTCAGAGCAAGCCTGGATCTGAAACTCATCTTCCTGGATTCAAGGTAAGCACAGAGAACAGACAGACATAAAGATATTACAACTATTTCACAATAGACAAAAGTATTCTAAAAGTGTTCTCACTTTTTTACCATTTGGCACTGTGGTATTATTTAAGTGATTAACACATACATTAATCCAACTATACACAGGTATGGAGAAAATAATGAAAAATCTAATCGTAGAGCAGTTTAAAGCACCATAACCACTGCAGTCCACTGTAGTTATTATGATGGCGCTGTTTGCCCTCTTCCTAGGTTGCCACTGGGTGTCGAAGGTGCTCTATGGCGGTGACGTGCGTCCTGCTTCTGCAGAGCTGCAAAAGCCAGATGCCTATTCTGCTGGCCATTCATTGGTTGAGTGCATCAGCTGACCACTCTCAGTCAATGAATGCTGCTCTGTACATAGAAATATGAATTTGCCACACAGAACTGCTGGAAGAAGAGCTACAGTTATGGCAGCAAAGGGGTGAAACACGCTATGTGCAGCATTAAATAATAATAAAAACGCTGCATTTACAGACTTAAGGCACCATGACCACTTGACCACTGAACATGGTGCTTGGAAAAACCCTTTCTCAATGCTTTCCTATGGACGCTGGCATCTTCTCACTGTGAAAATCACAGTGAGAAGCACGGAAGCGCCTCTAGCGGCTGTCAATGAGACAGCCACTAGAGGCTGGATTAACCCTAAAGTAAACTGCTATGTTTACAACAGGCAGGGTTAACCCTAGATGGACCTGATACCCAGACCACTTAATTGAGCTGAAGTGGTCTGGGTGCCTATAGTGGTCTTTTAATTAGCAGTACGTGTCTTCCATACATGATTGAGATCTGACAGTAAGTGCTTTGACATGTTAGTTTTTAAAGGAACAACATACAACTAACCGACCTCTGAAGACAAAATTAGTCAGAACCAAATTTCACCAAAATAATTACCCAGTACTTAGGCAGTTGCCTAGAGTGCACTGGCCCGGGGGGGCACCAAGTTTGAGTGACCTGGTAGAAGGGAAGCGCACAGCGCTCCCTCCTACCTGTCACTCAGTGTAGCGTGGCCTGGTGGCGCGGACCATGTTACAAGAGTTCTGTTTCTTGTACCCGGCTGGACTGAAAGGAAGTACTCTCTCAGTGAGCACTTCCTGTCAGAGTGGGACCGATCGTCTCCACACCCTGTATCTTTCCCTGTGGTTGGGGAGGGGGACCGACTGATCCCTCCCAAGGTGTCTCCAGCTGCTACTGGGGAGAGAGAACGACCGTCTCTTCTCCCAATAACGCACTCTGCCGGTGTGGAGAAAGGCTGACACACTTCTCTCCCTGTAACTCTGGCTGCCGCTGGGGAAAGAGACAGTTTGTCTCCTCTCCCTGCATGATACACTGCTGCTGGGGAGAGAGACTGACCGTCTCTTCTCCCAATAACGCACTCTGCCGCTGGGGAGGAAGGGCGACATGCTTCTCTCCCTGGACTGAACACTGACGCTGGGGGGTGAGACCAGTTGTCTCCACTCCCTGTAACACACTCTGCCACTGGGGAGGAAGGGCGACACGCTTCTCTCCCTGGACTGCACACTGTCATTGAGGTCTCTCCCAATGTGCCAACTCGCTTGCCAGCTCTGCTTTGTGCTGCATGCTTTTCTCAGAGAGGTTGGGTCCATAGGAAGCCAGCAGCCCCTTAAACTCTCTGTCAAACTCTGCATCAGTGTAACTGGGCGCCATGTTTGTTCCACTCTAGAAGATGTGCAGGAGTCCCAGGGGTGTTCTGATGTTCCCCCAAGGCTAGGAAGCCATCCCACCGCTGCCAACCAATGTGACGGACTGCTTGGCACCCCGACTGGGTGCCTCCACCAATCACTGCTTCCTAGTAATCATTGAGTACTATAAGCACCGCACCAGACACCATAACCACCGTAAACCCCACAAACCACCGCAGTTTGGTTGGGGTCTCGCTGTCCTTCACCCACCCTGGACACAAGACCAGGATCCAGCTTTCAGTGGGTAGACCTCTCCTAGTCCAGAGAGTAAAGCAGGCTGCTCTTACAAGAGCAAGTGTTGTAATCGAAGGGAGTATAGTGATTATAGCAATCCCCAGAGTGAATATTGCTGTCCCCTCCACACATGAGACGAGGCTCTATGTTGAGGGTGAAGAGGAACTGTTTAATGGCAGCCACAACTGGCCTCATATGCAAATCCCCATGTAAGGGGTTTTCCATGACATATTCCAGGAGCATTCCCCACTGGACCTGAAAGGGGACTATGACAAAGTACACACTGTAATTACATTGGCTCTCAGATCCAGGACTCTCCCACACAAAACAGGGTAATCCCTCTCCTGGACCTGAGAGGGGACTAGTTACAAGTTACAAACTCCTCTTCTGTGTCTGAGAAATAATTGGGTCAGGAACTGAACTAACTCAATAATCTTCAGGCACAGAAAAACATACAATATTACAAAACCCCCAAAATACCTTTTAAACACATAAAAAACCCACAAAAGTTACATCAAAAGATAGCCCCAATCTGGGTGACCAACATATCCAAAAATCACCCAGATCGGTTCAAGGGTTCGAGACTTCCATGGAAGTCAATTATTTGATGGACCGCGCACATGGTCCTATGCCCAAAACAGTTCCATGAAATCAGTGCTAACGGTTGGTCAAGTTCGGTGGTCTTTTACAGATTTCACTGCAGGGCCCATAGTGTTTGGGCAGCAGGCTCCTCCAGGAGCTCGTGGCAAACTTACATGGGAAGGGGAGTTTGTCACAGTGCAGATTGGGCTAAAGAAGGATATTATGGAAGTACAAAAGTCCCAGTAACAAAATTAATAAGGTGAATGGAAGATTTATTTGAAAATAGCTAGAAAACTTGAACATGTTTAAAAAAAAAGGCATCTCAGAAGGGAAATATAACAATTTAAAAATATATCAACCTGCTCATTAACAGAACTATACGTAAGATAAGAGGTCACCCATTTCAACATGAAGAAAGGAGATTTTGCTTACATCACAGGGAAGGTTGTTTTACAGTAAGAACAACACTGATGAGGAATTCTCTGCCTAAAGAGGTTGGTTCACATATTTTTAAACAATGTCTAGCTATGCTTTTGGAAAACCAGAATATTTTAGGATATAATTTTTAATGTGAGCAGTAACTGCCTGCTGAATCATGGAGAAATCTGGTGGCCATTTAGCATACCGAAGGATTTTGTCACATTTTGTGTGAAAACTCATGAATGGATACAGTAGTAAAATTAGTTCTTAAAATTTACATAATTTGTACATAATTAGGTCATGTTTATGGTCATGAACTAAGAAGGTAATTTCTTCAGATATAGGCCTTGATTTAAAATTATTGGATAAACTTTTAAATGTATTTTTTTTCAAAATAATAAAATATTGATAAATATATCATAATAATATATATTAAAAAAAAAATCAAAATTTTAAAAGAAGTCACCTAAGACAAAACGCGTTGAGCTGAGCAGAGGACAGGCGGGGTGGACAGTGAACACAGAGGTCCAATAGCAGCAGTGAAGTTTCAGTATTTGGGCCCAAAAGAATATTGCATTGTGTGGACTAAACTGCATCTAGAGGACTGGGTGATATTTTTCTGTCATTGGGCAGCATGCACTTTTGCACTATTATTTTACCACTTGCCACTTCTCCATGTTTATGTGTATGTCTATTGTACTATAAGTTTATGTTTAATAAAGATTCTGTTAAGATTTTTTGCTTTCTTTTTTCTTCCCATGTGAATACTTCACCCAAGCTGGTAATTATTAATGTACAGTAGTTATTGTGGCGCTCGGGTTGCTTTGTTTCTTTTCTATGGGAAGAGAAGCTGATCTCCTGTAGAAGATAAAGATAATATAGAGATAACCCCCTTCTCATGCAAGCCATTAAAGAAATGTATTAGTTAACTGACTGTCAAACCGAATGAAAGACAAGAGAAAAACAGTCAGTAGGATACCATGAGTGAAAAAAGTATTTGATCCCCTTTGATTTTGAACATTTGCCCACTGACAAAGAAATGATCAGTCTATAGTTTTAATGGTAGGTGTAATTTAACAGTGAGAGACAGAATGACAAAAAAAAAAAATCCGGAAAAACCCAGGTCAAAAAAGTTATCAATTGATTTGCATGTCAGTGAGTGAAATAAGTATTTGACCCCTTTCGACTTAGTACTTGGTGGAAAAACCCTTGTTGGCAGTCAAAGAGGTCAGACGTTTCTTGTAGTTGGCCACCAGGTTTGCACACATCTCAGGAGGGATTTTGTCCAACTCCTCTTTGCAGATCCTCTCCAAGTCATTAAAGTTTTGAGGTTGACATTTGGCAACTCGAACCTTCAGCTCCTTCCACAGATTTTCTATGGGATTAAGTTCTGGAGACTGGCTAGGCCACACCAGGACCTTAATGTGCTTCTTCTTGAGCCACTCCTTTGTTGCTCTTGGCTGTGTGTATTGGATCATTGTCATGCTGGAATACCCATCCACGGCTCATTTTCAATACCCTGGCCGAGGGAAGGAGGTTCTCACTCAAGATTTCACAGTACATGGCCCTGTCCATCGTCCCTTTGATGCGGTTCAGTTGACCTATCCCCTTAGCGGAAAAACACACCCATCTGAATGTTTGACGGTGGGGATGGTGTTCTTGAGGTCATAGGCAGCATTCCTCTTCCTCCAAACACTGCGAGTTGATGTCAAAGAGCTCGATTTTGGTCTCACCTGACCACAACACTTTTACCCAGTTCTCCTCTGAATCATTCGGATGTTCATTGGCTAACTTCAGACGGGCCTGTACATGTGCTTTCTTGAGCAGGGGGACCTCGTGGGCGCTGCATGATTTCAGTCCTTCACGGCGTAGTGTTTTGTCAATTGTTTTCTTGGTGACTATGGTCCCAGCTGCCTTGAGATCATTAACAAGATCCTCCCGTGTAGTTCTGGGCTGATTCCTCGATGTTCTCATAATCATTGAAACTCTACGAGGTGAGAACTTGCATGGAGCACCAGACCGAGGGAGACTGACAGTTATTTTGTGTTACTTCCATTTGTGAATAATCGCACCAACCGTTGTCACCTTCTCACCAAGCTGCTTGGCGATGGTCTTGTAGCCCATTCCAGCCTTGTGTAGGTCTAAATTTGGTCCTTGACATCCTTGGACAGCTCTTTGGTCTTGGCCATGGTGGAGAGTTTGGAATCTGATTGATTGATTGCTTCTGTGGAAAGGTGTCTTTAAGAGAGCGGTCATAATCTCAGCTTGTTAATTGTATAAAAGACACCTGGGAGCCAGAAATCTTGCTGATTGATAGAGGATCAAATACTTATTTCACTCATTAACATGCAAATCAATTTATAACTTTTTTGACATGCGTTTTTCTAGATTTTTTTTGTGTGATTCTGTCTCTCACTGTTAAAATACATCTACCAATAAAATTATAGACTGATCATTTCTTTGTCAGTGGACAAATGTACAAAATCAGCAGGGGATCAAATACTTTGTTCCCTCACTGTAAATGTCCTACATGAAGATTTTATAGGTCCTCCCCAGTTGGGTTGAGTGGAGATGCTATCTATTGTAAAACTGTTATGAAATAATGTGGAAATATATTTGTAATATATAATCAATTATTTGGATAGTTACTGGTTTATTAGTTCAGACTTTAGTTCAGCATAGTTCCCTTTGGATTTCCCAAACTAATTTTTTGTAAATTTGTGTTGCTTTCCATACACAATGATTTCACTACACCCTCCTTTCCAAACCATCTCATCAGCTCTTGGCATGAGTGCATTCTCCAAAAATAAAGCTAAACATTGGTCTGCTTGCTGTTTTATCCATGATTATTGTAACTATTAACTTGCAAACAACATATACTGTTGCAAACCTTCCAAACCTCTTCTAAACCTTACTCAGATGGGTCCTATTGTCTAGATGTTATCAGCATTTTACCCTTCCACAAACAAGCATTTTCCACAAATAAAGAACCCTAGAATGTTACCTCTTGTGTTATTTTACCCCACTCCCCTTAGACTTTAAGCTCGTTCAAGAAGGGACCTCAGCACCTTCTGTTCCTGAACATCCAGCTTGGTTTTTGTTGCAACTTGTTTGTTAGTCCACCTATTGTACAGCACTGTGGAATTAGTTGGCGCTTTATAAATAATATTAATATTGTACATTTGATTTCTCATTTCACTGACTGCAATGTGGAAACATTTTTTAGAGAGCTAAGCTCTCTAAAAAAATAAATAAATCTATGGGTATATTCACTAAATTCCAATGGTAGAAAATTACAAACCAAATTACAAATTTTAGACTTACAAATTTTAGTCTAAAATGTCCAAGATATAATAGCTGTTGCTTGGTTGGATAAACTGCTCTCAGTTCACCACAATTTGTTGTTTTGGGGAATAAACCTTATAGATGTACTTCTGAATCTAAAAGGTAATATTGATGTGGACCCCTTGCCCACTGTGCCTAGCAGGGATTAGGTTGCCATCACTGGGGAAACCCAAAAGCTGAAATGATTGTCTGGGTTGTTGCATTTCTCATGTATAAGGAACATTCCTGGTGTTATTATTATTATGTTATAATTTATATAGCGCCAACCAATTCCGCAGCACTTTACAATGGGTGGATGAACAAACATGTAGTTGTAACCAGACAAGTTGGACACACAGGAACAGAGGGGTTGAGGGTCCTGCTCAATGAGCTTACATGCTAGAGGGAGTGGGGTGAAGTGACACAAAAGGTAAGGATAGTATTAGACTAGTGACAGTTGCAAGAGAGGAATCAGTCGGGAGCTATTAACAGTTTAATTGAAAGGCTTTTATGAAGAAGTGGGTTTTTAATGATTTTTTGAAGGAGTGGAGACTGGGTGAGCATCTAACGGAGGAGGGAAGTGAGTTCCACAGGAACGGTGCAGCCCTCGAAGTCTTGAAGGCGAGACTTTACTGGCATTTAAAGACTTTACTGGGGTATCACCAACCTGATAGATAAAATGTTAAGGTCCCCTCTGTGATGTTACATGTGAGTTAAAACTTGTTTGGGAGCTGAGTGGACCCAAACACATGGCAGATTTTAATTAATTTTCATGTGTTCTAGTTTGACTGTTAAAGAGCATTATATGATTGGGATATTATTTTTTTAACGTGTATATGTTTTATCTGTACAGCTATGTTTACGAAGTGCATGAAGTCTTTATTCACTAAACATCAAATTGTACAGAATTAAAATCAAAATGGAAACATTTTTATCTGAAAGAGCCTAGCTGTGACTATAGTGAAGATAGGTTATTTTTTTACCAGATCAGCTATTGTAGCCTGAATTTTGTATGTGATACAATTCGGAGTTTAGTAAATAAGCTCCTTAAATTATTATGCAATGTTGTGATAGTCTGTGCGCGTGTAAAGTATTTAGGCATCAGAGTCCCAGGTCACATTGTCAGCTTGCTGCTTCCTTTAATATGTTAATTTTTTATTATTAAATATATTTTACTATGTAGCATTTTCTTTGCAGAGTAGCTGAACTAACTGGATATGAACCGCAAGACTTAATTGAGAAAACCCTCTATCACCATGTGCATGGCTGTGACGTGTTCCACCTTCGATACGCTCATCATCTCTGTAAGTCTGTAAGAGCCAATATCCTTTCACTAAATTAACATTTTATTTAGTTTTACTAAAAGATGGTACAACGTTTCATGTCTTCAAGCTTTTCATCAGATACATCTAATTCTGAACCTGAAATGTATACCTAAGAGATTGAATAACAATCACGAAATAATTACCCAGTATTATCACATACAGGAACCACTATCGTCCATTATACACAATATCTCTGGGTCGCTCTCATTTCTGATCTCCTCGTTCATCGAACAGAGTCAATGGTTCACTCCATGAATGAACATGTTGCCCATATGGTATCTGTAATACTGTCCTTGCCAAATAACAAGCATGTAACATCAGTTAATTCTGAGCAAAGGGTGTAGCAGAGCTAAGATACAAGATCTCCGCTGGAATACTCTGGAGCTGGAAAGAAACAGTGTTCAGTGATTATAGCCCATTCCCCAGTAACTGGGTGCCACACAGTTCTGGGAGTCAGCTGATTTTCTTTAGCCCATACACAGCTTTTTATGCACAGCCCCATAGTATGAGGTCTCTACAGCAAGTTTACATGGGTTTTTCCCAAGAGTCTCTGGGTCTGAGAGATAATTGAGTTGGGATGCATGATAACTCTATTACCTCTCAGTTACAGGGACTAACATAAAATATCACCAAACACTGGAAAAACATAGGAAAACATTACAGGAACCCCACAATTCTTACATCCCCGAATTGCCTGTGTCTGAGCGCCCAACATATCTGAAAAGCGCTCAGATTGGTTTGGTGAAACAGGATCACTATTCGGGAGAATTTTTGGCCAGCTACGAGGTGATGCCCCAAAAGAGTTCCAGAGAATTCAGGGCAGCGGCTGGTCTTCATTCGGGACTTCCTGCACGAACACTGATGAACGCTCCCCCTGGCTCTTAGGTAGCGAAAGCTCCCTCCAGTCGGTAGATCCTATCTCCCAAACATGGTTCGTCTAGTTAGTCGGGAAAGTGTACATGGAGCAGTACCATCTTAACCAGGGTTCGCGAGAACGTGTAGCCGTAATGAGTTCCACGCACTCAAAGACCTAGTACCACTGCATGTGTTCAGGAAATCAAAATGCACTGGACCACGTGCGTTTGGTTATACGAATGGTGGACACCCAGGGCAAGCACTCGAGTTAATCCTTAAATTGCAGTTGACAGACAGGTGTCGTCGGTGTTCTAAGTCAATAAAGAGTTGGACCACACAAATTCTGTTCGGTTCCCGAACTGGGGGGGTACGAGTCTGTTCAGTAGAACTAAATATAGGTTTAGGCAACCTCAGGGAATGATACCAGCTCCTTCACATAGGGCAATATGCTAATTCATGAAGCAACATTGTTTCAACTACAGCTGACTGAGCGTGAAGGAAAAACTATTTTACATGGTGTTTGGTATCTACAAGCACTGAGAAAGTCTGAAACTGCTTATCTTTTCTTTATGGATCTATAAAAAAATAAAAAAACAATCTGTGTTAATTTCTTCTATCACTGATAAAAATGCTGTTCTCTCTTAGAATGGGAACACGGTACTTATACAAAGATATGTTGATATAGTAACCTATGGTGAATCTAAGTGTTCCAGCTCTGGAACTTGCTGTACTTGGCACGTCTACCCACTGATAACTGTAAAAACAATTCATATATGAGAATAGTGTCTTCTGATACAGTTGTTATTAGTAAATATTATTATAGTGAATGCTGATTCATTCACAGTGATTTATAATCATACCTAGTGAACTCATAGTCTCGAAACCACCAAACCCTGGATAGTAGTTATGATCACTGTCGGGTTCTTATAGGTGGTTATTTATTAGTACAAAATTTGAAATTAGGAATTATTTGGGTAGGTTTAAATTAAAAAAAAAAATAATGAGATGGTTAATTGAGCAGTGAATACATAGTAAATATGATTTATTGTAGGAAAAATAAATACTATAATGTTTGTAAACCGCTTGCTCCTAATAAGTGCCCTTAGTGAGATACTGCTCTCCCAATAAGAGTAATCATGAATATGTGTGAATATCTGTGTAGGAAGAATATAATAATAATGAAAAGATTGTAAGGTCCTAACTAGCAAAAATAAAAAATACAGTTTTTTAATTGTTTTTATGCATCTTCAATTAGTAAACTTTATAAAATGATATACAAAAATGATTTCATATTTTTACTTAATGTTTTTTGTGGATTTTTTTTCCCCAGTGTTGGTGAAAGGCCAGGTCACAACAAAATATTACCGGCTACTGTCTAAGCACGGAGGCTGGGTCTGGGTGCAGAGCTACGCAACCATTGTACACAACAGTCGTTCATCGAGACCTCACTGCATTGTGAGTGTGAACTACGTGCTCACGTAAGTGCAGAGTTCCATGGTAATACATCCCCTTGGCTGAAGAAGAATACTCAATTAAAAAAAAAAAAACAGTAAAACTATTAAACATTTATGATTGATGGTGATACAAGGCTTATTACAGAGATTCGTTGTGGGCTACATTTGAGTAATTTAGTGTACCAACTGCCAATCAAACCATGTGAGCCTGCCTTATTTACTGATTTTCAAATTGTAGTTACTGAGCCACAATCATTTGTCAAAATCATTTTTCAAACAAATGCCTAATCGTACTACTACTGAACTCGAACCCTGGAGAAAACTCAAAATACTGGAATGGGCAGGGAGTCTAACCCAGTCTGGGTCCAGCAAGTTAAGCAGACTGTTGGAGTTATCAGATATGTAAATATTTTTGGATTTTTAATAAAATTATTATTTATTAAAAAGATTATCTACTATCAATTATATTTAAAAAGAAAATGTAGATTCCACCAATAATAATTACCTTACAAAAGGTGTTTTTAAGGCAAAAATTGTGCTATTCGTAAGGTCAAGTTGTAAGTTTAGCTAGTTTGACCTTAAATTTGAAATTCAATTTTGAATTTGAATTCTCAGTGTAGTAAATAACCCTGATAGTTTTTCTTTTTTGAGGGGATATACACAAGTATTTGGTACCTCCACACAGTACTGGAGAGCTCCAGACATTTCCCTCCCTAATATAGGGGTGTACTGGTACATTTACCTCCCTACAGAAATATAAGGAGCCAAGAGAGGTACAGTAAAACTATTTTTAAATGTTTTAATCTTAAAGGACAACTGTCATGAAATTTTCACTTCTTGTTTTTATAAAATGTATTCCATTTTTTTATTTTTTATTTTATATTTTTTTAGATTTCACTTTATATTTGACTAAGTCGCCATGTTCGGTAAAACTCAACATGCTGCTCAACCTAACTTGCCTACTGCAAAGGCAGCCATCAGACACAGTTCAGATTCTGGACCCAAGGGCCGTTCCCTGAGTCCCCCATAAGGCCCACCCCTGCATCCGCCCACAGTGCCCGCCCCAGAGTCCACCGACAAGGATGCAGTGTGTTTGTGTAGTGGATGCAGTGTGTGTAAAGTGGATGCAGTGTGTGTGTAGTGGATGCAGAGTGTGTGCAGTGGATGATGTGTGTAGTGGCCAGGGGCTTGTGAGAGTTGGAGAGAGATTCTGAAAGATGAAGATTGCATGATTGCAGGTGCTGGCCCACTCTTCACTAAACAGGCTGGCAGTAGCTCACAGGGGCAGTGGCAATATATGTCTACTAGCAATCAGTTGCAATTTACATATCATTGCCAAATCAGGGCTTGTTATTCTTACTAATAGCAGCTACAGGTAAAATAAAGAAATGTGTGTACTCTGGGTAATCACAGTCTTATTGGTGACAGAGCTTCCTCTCCCATGTCACTCTGCTACTTATTGAATGAAAAAGTTCATATTTGCCATTATTCTCCCTTGTAGAGATATTGAATACAAAGACCTCCAGATGTCTTTAGAGCAAGTTACGGTTTCGAAAACACCATTTCCCTGCAGGACCACAATGACTACCTCACAGGAAGCACGGAAACCAGGCAAAATGAAACCGGTGAAACTTAAATCCAAATCAAGAACAAATCCGTACCCCCAGGTAAAAACCATGGAAACCAGCGAAATGTTTCTGATGATTGCTCCTCATTTTGGAGTTGATTTTATAAGCAATAACCAGGTTGAGTTAAAATTTTAGGCAACAAATAGCAAAATTGGAAAAATTGTATAACCCACATTTTTTTCACCTTGATTATTTTGTACTAAAAGTTACATTCTCCACAAATTGTAATTTATTTTAGAAATCCTTGGCCTTAATAAATATCGGAGGTCAGTCAAATATTATAAAGTAAATGTAAAAAATTTTTATAAAATAACTGAGTATCAATAAAATGCTCAATAAAGTTATATTAGTGCTCAGCCCTCGCAAAATCCCCTTATAAAAAGTTTTTTTGTGTTAGGAAAAGTGTTAGCTTATCATAATGAATTGATATTTACAGCCATATTTTATCCAGGATTACTGGATTGCTGCGTTGTTTTTAATACCAAATAATATAGGAGTTATTCACCAAAGTGGCAGTGCGGCGGAATCTGTTGGCGCTTTATAAATACCAGTAATAAATAAAAATAATAAATAAATAAATTAAAATTTAAGGACAAAATAACCAAAGTGCAAAAATGCTATGCTTCCAGTTCAGCTTCTGTGGCCTTAGATTTGAAATTCACTTTGACTTCTCACTGCAGTAAAAAGCCTTGTTAGTGGTTTTACCATATTATTATTATTTTATTATTTATATAGCGCCAGCAACCTCCGTAGCGCTGTACACACCATTGTTATCTGATTAATCCAAATCCCAGGAAGATATATTGGATGGGATCCTAACAGTATGAATGATCAGAATTCTTGATTAACAGCAACTGTCAAATACTTTCTGTCACCTTCATGAGTTGCTTCGTTCATTTTTTTTTTTTACAGAATGAAAGCACTTGTAGTCAAGCATGTGCAAACTGTACAGTCTCTCTCATGGAAAGAGTGAGCTTATGCAAGTGACTTAAGAATTGTAAGGCACGACATCGAGACTAGTGTTTGTTATCTTGTCATTTCTTTGCTTTTTCAGCCATACAGCACTTTCCAAAATGATAAAAATGAATGCACCCAATATGGAAACTGGAAAGGGAGCCCCACGATAAATGCTGCAATGACTCAAGACCAGAACAGTAATTCGGAAAACAATGAACTTTTATACACCCCTGCGTACAGCTTGCCATTTCCTTACCACTATGGACACTTTCCCATCGATTCCCACGTACTAGGTGGTAAGAAACAAGGAAGGCCGTCTAGATTTGCACAGTCGCAAGCACCCCCCTGTGAAGTGGCACGGTTTTTCTTCAGCACACTACAGACGGGTGGCGAATGCCACTGGCATTATGCCAACTCTATAGTGCAAAATTCTCCACCAAAGAATGTTCACGATCCAACGGTGACACCACTTCAGCACAGCCTGGCTCAAAGTTATGAAGGTGCGTTTGTTGTAGGACGAGTTACTAGTTTCAAAGGAAAAAAAGGTGGATTTATGTTTTACAAAAAAAGTAAATAAATTAATGAATAGTGAACTGTACAGCAGGTTGATGGTTTAATTCATTTTTTTAAAAACTTTTACTATTTAAGAATGTAGGTATTTTTGCAGTGATACTGGGTTTGGTTTCAAACATGAATTGCATAGTCCCAAACTAGGGTTAGAGTGTGGTGGAGCAAGCACCAGGGAACGCCAGTGACGCAATGCACATCAATTACTTTATGGCTCTGTTGTACGGCAGGAGGTTTTAAAAAGGGGGATAATAGCCCCGTGCTTGTGTGTGCCAGGCTGACAAATATCTCTGCAAACCATATATACCAAATAAATGGAAAGTACATACCAAACAGTTGTGGTGGGGAAAAAAGTGTGGATGAAAACCCCTTCCACCTGAAGTAAGTGGATAGTTAATACATTGCTAAACACAAATACACACACCAGTCTAGCTGTTGTATACAGCAGACACATACTCCAAGGAATCCATGTATAAAGTGGAATTATAGGGTAAAAATGTGGTTCTTTGTTGAGCTAATTTGCATTCGCCTACCCAGAATCCCTTGCAGTAGTGAGAGCACTGTTAAAGTGAATTTCTGTGGGAAAAGCAAGTCTTATGGCTTGACTGGTGTGTGTATTTGTGTTTAGCAATGTATTAACTATCCACTTACTGCAGGTGGAAGGGGTTTTCATCCACACTTTTTTCACCACCACAAGTCTGTTGGTATGTACTTTACAAGTGTGTGTATTTGTGTTTAGCAATGTATTAACTATCCAAATAAATGGAAATGTATTTATATTAACATTTAAAAGGGTTGGTAGTGATGTCACATATGAGATATGAGCATACATCTCTTTTAAATGCAATACACAGACTGTTTAGGTAGCAGAGTCCCCTTAAACTAGAGTTATCAACATGTTACTCTACAATAGTCTATAGACTGTATCTACCATGAGGAATTATTAACCTAGGCACAAGAACCCCGATCTAAATAGTCAGCCAAAAACATTCACTTTCATAACACCGTTTCCAATTTAATTGGACTCTACTAAACATAAGTGTATTAAGTGACTAATTCTTATGCTTTTATTAGGAGGTTACTATTTTACAAAACTGGATTCATACTTTCAACTTTCTCAGTAATAAAAAATATCTATAAGGTCCTATGCAGTGGAACAAAGTCTCTGTGACTATTTTTTGTCTTGATACTGTTTTGAAAGCCCTGTCCACAGGAGAGGATGGATACAGTAACAGTGAGTTAGTGTTTTGTGGGCATATACAAACTATGAGATGATGGTTAAGGCAGAAGGAATAAGGTGATACTGAATGTGTGGGTTAAAAGAGAGGAAAGAATTAGTTATGACAAAGCTGGGTCATGCTTTGCTATTGCTAGTTGAGGATATAATAATGTAATTAATAAAAAAAAAAGTATAGTAATGGAGAGAAAGTGGAAGTAGTTCAGTTATCAGCAGGCTATATTTCAGGCACTGGTGAGGCATCCACTGTCCTAAAGCGGCACTGTAACTATCTGGGCGACTTGCATAATTTCCGAAGACCACTGACAGTGACATTGCAGTTGGTGGTCCAGTGGCTGAGCGGGGGAGGAGGGCAGGCAAAGGTGAGTATAACTTATCTGAACCTGCCCCTTGTGGATACTGTCACCTTCTTCCGGCCGATCCTCTTTTGTTGAAGTGCCAGGACCCAACGTGTCACTGCTGTAATTTCGCGTATGTATGAGAGTACAGTATTGAGGTTTTTGGAGGATCCTGCAAGACTGTGAGATCCTCTATAGATAGAGCCAAGTCCCTGCATTGACACTTCTAGATTGCGGTAGTTCTGCCAAGGTCAGGCATAGGAAAAATAATCAGGCAAAGTAGTCCCTACCAGTCTCAGTATATCTGGGTTGGAATTTCAGTGAAATTTTAACACAGTCACTATGAGAATTTTATAAATAATCTATCTTTGAAAACACAACTAATATCTTTATTTTTCTTTATATGTCAACAGCAACTAAGAGATACAGTGATGGAGACAACCTGTCTGAAGGATTTATTGGATGCTCATCATCAAGACCGAACAACAGATACAAAGATGAACTCTACTGTGCGACGGCCATGAAGACCAATAAGTTGGAAACCAGGTCAACGCCAATTTACCACACTGTTAAAGAGGAAAACAAGTTGACTTTCAGCAGATACCAGCAGGAGAAAATGGCAGCCAGTGAGAAGCACTATTCCAATGCTTTGAACAATTCTGTTCTGCCAAAGTCTGAATGCCTTCATGCAAAGACTATCGGACAATTAAGCCATCTCTTACCAAGACCGATGGTTTATGAGCAGACACGAAGGATTTGTATGAAGGAAACCCGATATGGGAATGTCAACCATCATCACACAGGTTACAATGAACTAGAAAACAATGAACGAGTGACTCCAAAATTTCCGCACCCCAATACAGAACATGAGCACTTCAAGTCTAGTGAACAAGCGCCCTATGTACCTCTTAATTACCATCATGTGTTAACCAAACATGGGACGTGCCAAATGTCACCGTGTTCCGGAGCAGATCATGGGACAGAAAGCTATGGTTGTAACTCTGAAGATGTGAACTCATTTATTTACAAAAACCAAAGTCTGTCATCCATCTCTTCCCCAGAGACCCAAAGGGAAACTGCACTTCCACATTATATTGGGACTTCGGTAATAATAACCAATGGAAGGTGACAGTATCATTGGTGGTTTTAGTTTGCTAATAAAGAAATGGAATTATTCACACGGTATCAGGATAAGACATGGTGACCAATCACTCACCTTGCAAAACTGAAGGTCATTAAAGGACAAACAAACATGTGCCCTTGGCAAACCAAGTGTAACCAAAGCTGATAAGAAATCATACTCTTAGCTCCAGAGTAACGTATACAGAGTAATATTAATCTCTGGTGTAGACCAGGCCATTTGAGAAGTCATGTGCCGGATCATATTTCACTATTTCCGACTGCAGAATTAATGAAAGTGATACATGCAGTTTAACATGTACATGAGGAAAGTAAAAAAAAAGAAAATATAACCTGCTGTAACAAAAAAATAAATAAATACAAAGTGAAAAAATTAAGCAAGTCCATGGGGAGAGATGTATAAATAAAAACTTAATTGCTAAATATATGCCCCTTAGTCTTATTTTTGCATCTGCGTTTTATACAATGCTGAAGATCTGTGAGTAATCTTAACAGGCTATAGAAATAATAAAATAATTCACAAATAAATGTTTTCACAAATCTGAATATAAAATAAAAAGGCCCAATAATGGATATATTCATTAAACATAGGATTTTGGTATGATGACAACTAATTTAAAAAAAAAGAAAAACAAATTATCCAATCTCCAAATCAACTGAGTCAGAGTATATTTCAAACTCAGCTAAATTTTTCAAGTTGTCAACTCACTACAAATCGCTTATTTACAGACTTATTCAGTAACGTGTGAATGGTTTGGAAGTCAAAGAAAATTCAAATTTAAGGGCCAAAATATGTTAACTGAAACCCTAGCTAACCTATTAAATGTTCTCAAATTGGCTGTTTTTGACCTACAATTTGAAATTCAGCAATATTTGTATTTTGGTGCAGCCACACAAGTTGCACATAGTTGCCCAATTTCTGTCTCACCCACACATTATACATCTCTCCCCCGTTATTAGACAAATGTAACACAATGCTCCAGGTAGCTTTCTGTTAAGCCAATTAAAACAATTCTTCTTTTAAACATGTCTATAGTAATGTCAAACAGGCTGGCAGCCAAACACTGCCTTTGTATACCTAATAAAAGTTAATCTGAGCAAAGATGTCACAATACGAGATTCACATGTGAAACATTCCCAGAATTCAGTTCATTTAATCCCTGTTCCAGCCACAGGTGGTGAATAAAAGCCAGTCTAAATTTTGATAAATCCAGATAATTACTCAGGATGGGCCTGTAACAACAATATTCCTGGCAGGGAAGATAGCTAGTAACAAATGTAATTTTAAGGGCCAGTTTTCTCTTGCACACACATAACCTGTACTCTTTCCAGTTTTGATTTGCAGACAATCAGAATTACTCACTAAAGTTTGAAATGTCTGGAATTTACAGAGAATTCCGATTGAATTTGATACATTATGCCAGAATAACCAAATTGTTTTCAGTTAATCTATTTTGGCCTAAACTTTTTAATTCACTTTTAATAATCTTTGAATTCCCAATAGTTCACACTTTTGTGAAAAACCTCATTCGAGTTTAAGCCAGGGGAGTGCATTTCCTAAACTAGAAAGTAATACTTCACTCAAACTTTGAGTACGGCATCACTTCTATTTTTTGTATCTATTTGGAGGTAATCAGCTTGTTGGTCACCTCAATAACAGCACCAATCACACAGTTGAGTGCCAATATCATTTTATGTTTTTTAGTGCATCTCATAATTCAGAGAAAGATACTAACAGGGTTATTAGTGAGATCTGTAAATAAATTCAGAGGTAATTTCAAATTTAAGGCTCAAGTAGCCAAAATGGAAGCATTGGTGGTTTAGAGAATGTTTCACTTTGAATTCACTTTCAATACTCACTTTAATAAGTTAATAAGACTGTACGATTTAAAGGACCGTAAATATTCCAGTTTGTATAAATGGGTATGGTGCAAAGAGCCTGTGGGTGCCATCTCCTTAGATTTTATTAAACTCTTTTTTGATTGTTTGACAATAAAAAAATAAAACGTGCTCACCCAGCAGCTATGCTGAACATCCGTATTAGCCCGTCCAAGTTTGAATTGAACTGAGATTTCTGGGGAGTAGGTGAGGATAAGAATAGGTGACTGGAGGTCCATTGTTACCCGTAAAAAGTATTATTGATAATTAAGGGCAATGTTACCCACCTGTAGACTGTCAAAGTGAGAGATACCACATAGAACCTTGACCTGAAGTGAAAATCATCAAATTTAGAATGGTATGAAATGTTGTATTATTCAGCTACATGAAAGAAAAATCAATAATACCCAGGGCTTGAGCCCTGAACATAGTGTATCCTTATCCAAATCCTCACCCGTGTCCTCTCCCAAAGACCAACCCTTAGCATCTGCAGGATCTGCCCTTTCACCCGTGAGTCATCTATAGTATGCCCCTATGAAGACGTTCTTTTCTTTTCCCATACATTCCATAATCTAAAATTTCAAATAAATACATTTTCCATCCCTTGATAACATACTATACCATATTCCGTCCCATGATAACACATACCATATCATAGTCCATCCCATGATAACACGTACCATACCACATTCCGTCCCATGATAACACAACACATTCCATGCCGTGATACTATACCATATTCCATGCCATGATATCACATACCATATTTTGTCTCATGATAACATACTTTATCATATTCCGTCCCATCATAACATACTATATAATATTTACACATACCATACCATATTCCATCTCATGAATCCATGTATTTGGGTAAATAGGAGAACGAATACCCTGAGAAGATTTAGAGGAGGGAGGATGAGAGGGGTGAGATACTCAGTCATAATGGATAACAGACCCTTAGATCAGTGACATCAATAAAGGGATTTTACTTCCTTCCTCACTATACAAGATCTGTCTACCTTGTTCATGTGGTTTAGGCACACTAGGCAGGTATATACTGCACAAATACCTTCCCCCCAAAGTGACACTACCAGATTCCTGGCAGGGAAGATAGCTAGTAACAAATGTAATTTTAAGGGCCAGTTTTCTCTTGCACACACATAACCTGTACTCTTTCCAGTTTTGATTTGCAGACAATCAGAATTACTCACTAAAGTTTGAAATGTCTGGAATTTACAGAGAATTCCGATTGAATTTGATACATTATGCCAGAATAACCAAATTGTTTTCAGTTAATCTATTTTGGCCTAAACTTTCACACTTTTGTGAAAAACCTCATTCGAGTTTAAGCCAGGGGAGTGCATTTCCTAAACTAGAAAGTAATACTTCACTCAAACTTTGAGTACGGCATCACTTCTATTTTTTGTATCTATTTGGAGGTAATCAGCTTGTTGGTCACCTCAATAACAGCACCAATCACACAGTTGAGTGCCAATATCATTTTATGCTAGGATCCCGAAACCTAGGGCTTGAGGCCAAAGGAAAACCTGATGACCCCAACAACGACTTTGAGGTCAGTGCTCCATGTTATGTCCTCTAAACCCATGAACAATGTGCTGCTGATGCTCTCTGGGATTTCAAAGGACACATAGGCATAGACATTGCGCACTCTCATACCTCCCATCTGCCCTGATTTCGGCAGGACAGTCCAATATTCGGGTCCTGTCCCTCCATCCCAACCAAAGAACTGCCCCCAACATGCATTGTGCATCATTAGAGGTGTGAGCGCTATGTTCAGGGCACTAGCACACTGCAGAGATTACTGAAATAGTGCTCCCTGCAGGGTCTTCCCTAAGTGGGCCAATCTTAAACGACAGACAGGCAGCCTGGTGTGTTCAAAGGGGAATGTGCCCACCCCTATTCTGAGCAGGTCATTGGCCTCTCCTCCTTTCCCCCCCATCTAACCGGCATCCCGATTCTCTGGAGACAGAGTTAGGAAGTATGTATTCCCCCTAAGTGGCCTGGCAGAGCACCATCCTACTAATCTTTCTTTTTATAATATGTGGCTGCATTAAAAAACAGCTGTTTGCTTTAAAATGAAAAAACAAAACACTTATATCCATCTGCCCCTCCAACTACTAGCAGTCCTTACTTACCGACCAAGTTCCGTTCTTACGACTCGGTTGTAAAACATATTGGTCATTAAGTGAGGATGCACTAACGAGCATGTACCAGAGAGCAGGTCTACGTTCGGGGGAAACTAGTTAGTGCTTGTTTCTCTCGCTCTCAGCCTTTGTAGAGGCAGTTCTGAGGCGGATGCTTCAGTGAATTAGGGCTCGGATCCAAAATTAAAGATACGGGACTTGATATGATATGAGGGAGCTTGCACACAACACGCATTCATAATTGACACATACTATGCGCAGATAACGCCATTCACACACACCATACGCCAACACCAAGTCTACTATTATCACACGCTAACACTTCCCAAATATACCCCTGCATTCACACACATAACCACAATGCATCAAGACAGCCCTGCATTCACAAACATCAACACTCTGCACAGAAACCCCTGCATTCACAAACATCAACACTCTGCACAGACACCCCTGCATTCACAAACATCAACACTCTTCACAGACACCCCTGCATTCACAAACATCAACACTCTTCACAGACACCCCTGCATTCACACTCTAATGCAGGCACCCCTGCATTTACATAAACCAACTTGTGCACCAATACACTCCAGCATTCACAGAATGGTACTCTGCACAGACACCATTGCATTCACACATATTTACATGATGCAAAGGCACCTTTGCATTCATACACATACTGATACTTCATTTAAAAACACAAACAATATGTGGACACAATGTAATTACATAAAATACACAACAATTTGCACTCATGCTGTGCCTATATAAATGTAAATTTACACTAACAACAAATATAAGCTCATGCATGCACGCTGACCTTACAGACAGACTGCAAAAATGCACACTTGTAATCACATACATGAATTATACACAAATACATCACAGTATTCACACGCTTATACAACACTAAAGTACGCCAATGGATTCACGCGGAATTACACTGTATTATTATTAGTATTGGTTATTATTTACATAGCGCCTGTTTATTCCACAGCGCTTTACAATAAGAGGGGAATTTACCAAATGAGACAATAACAAAATGTAACAGGAACAATAGGTGGTTGAGGACCCTGCTCAAATGAGCTTACGATGTACAGGAAGAGGGGTATAAAAACACAATAGAGAGACAGCACATAGACATGGTGGGAAAGTAGCAGAACTGGAGCTGAGAGTGGAGTGTGGCCCTATAGGAGAGAGCGAGAGGAAGGTTTGAGAGATAGAAGTTACTCTTGGAGGCCATAATCATTCCTGAAAAGATGGGTTTTGAGGGACTTCTTAAAGGATTGAAGACTAGAGGAGAATCTGACAGGGATAGGCAAGCTGTCCCAAAGGAAAGGAGCTGCCCGTGAGAAGTCTTGCAGGCGTGAATTTGCAGTAAGGGTGGAAGCAGCAGACAGGAGAAGGTCACCAGTAGAGCGGAGAGATCGAGAGGGGGCATACTTATGAATCAGTGAAGAAATGTAAGAGGGGCTAGAGTTGGTTAGAGCTTTTTAGGTTGGAATCGACAGGTTTTAGCAACAGACTGGACATGGGGTGCAAAGGTGAGGCCAGGATCAAAAGTGACACCAAGACAGCGAGCTTAAAAGGATGCGGTGAGGCAGGTACCATCAACCTGCAAGGAGTGTGAAAGAGGGGGATCAGGGTTATGAGGAGGACAAATAAGACTCAGTTTTAGAGAGATTGAACTTCAGAAAGTGGAAGCAGATCCAATCAGAGATAGAAGAAAGGCAATTGGTGACACGTTGTAGGACAGCAGGGAACAGGTCAGGGGAGGAGAGATATATATGGGTGTCGTCAGCGTACAGGTGGTAGTGGAATCCAAATTAATTCATGAGTTTGCCAAGAGAGGCAGTATAGAGAGAGAACAAAAGGGGACAAAGAAATGAACTTTGAGGGACTCCAACTGAGAGAGGACGAGGAGAGGAGGTGCTGTTGGAAAAGAGAGACACTACAGGACCATTGGGAGAGATAGGAGGAGAACCATGAAAGGACTGTGTCACACAGACCAAGAGATTGTAGAGTTAGGAGAAGGAGGCCATGTATACCAGTGTCAAAGGTAGCAGAGAAGTCAAGAAGAATTAGTATGGAGTAGTGGCATTTGGATTTGGCTGTGATTAGGTCATTTGTAACTTTAATAAGAGAAGTCTCAGTAGAGTAAAGGGGCAAAAGCCAGATTGAAGAGTATCGAGGAGGGAGTTGGAATTTAGGAAGTGAGTCATACGAGTAAAGACAAGTCTTTCTAGAAGCTTTGAGGAAAAAGGAAGCAGGGATATTGGACGACAGTTGGAAGTGGAAGACGGGTTTAGGGATGGCTTTTTTAGGATGGGTACCAGTGGGCCGCGGCACCTGGGGTGCTCTGATTCCAAAGTAATCACGGCCGCATGAATGTGCCGCCGATTGGCCGGTCCGGTGGAACACTTTGAGGGGATAATTTACCTTGTGTCCGGTAGCCGCAACTCCTATAATGCATGTTGGTGCCACCAGGCCGGGTGGCTGCCTAGCCGGTCCGGCGGCACACTCACTGATACTAACAGCCGTGCAGCTGTCAGCACAGGAGGACTGAGGGAGGGAGCAGACCTGACTTTCATGCTCCCTCGTGGTTCTCACAATTCCCAGCATGGACACATCATAGAGTAGTGATTGTTCTCCCTCAGTCCTCCTGTGCTATCTGACAGACTGTCAGATAAGGTCAGCCTCGGGGGGTGGTGAAGGGGAGAAATAGACACAGGGGAAGGGGGGAGAAAGAGACAGAGGAGAGAAGAGAGAGACACAGGGGGAGGGGGAGAAAGAGACAGAGGGGCAAGAGAGACAGAGGAGGAGTGGTGAGAAAGAGACGGGGGAGAGAGAATCACAGGGGGAGTGGGGAGGAGACAGAGGGGGAGTGAGAGAGACAGGGGGAGTGGGGAGAAAGACAGGGGGAGAGAGACATGGGGGAGTAGAAAGAGACAGAGGGGGAGAAAGACACACAGAGGGGCTGCGGGAAAAAAGAGACACACAGAGGGACTGAGGCGGAGACAAAGAGACACAAAAAAAAACATACAGAAGGGAAGGGGAACAAAGTGACACAGAAGGTTTGTAGGGGGGCAAAGCTAGACTGGGAGGAGAGAAAGAGACACACAGAGGGACTGGAGTTAGAAAGAGACACACAGAGGGGATTTGGAAGGGGAGAAAGAGACAAAGTGTCTGACGCTAAGATACACACAAAAGGGTCTGGGAGGAAAGAGACATACAGAGGGCTGGAGAAGGGTAAAAAGAGACACAAGGGCTGGGATGAAGTAAAGGATACACAAGGGGAGTTAAAAGAGACACACAAGGGGGGTTGTAGGAGACACAAACGAGAAAATTGGAGATAAGATACACTAAACGAGGAAAAAAATGAAAGGAGGGAATAAGAAACAAAAAATACAAGAAATTCAAAAGGGAGTTAAGAGAAACACAAGAGAAGATACGTTTTTGTGTGTGTTTGTGTTTGGGGGGATGCATTTTCACCTGTGTCTCCTGCTCTCCCTGTAACTCAGTTCTTCAGAGCAGGAGTTTATGCCGAAGAGCTAATTGACAGGTGAGAGAAAGACCTCTTATTAAATAGATTTTCCTTCCAATATATACATTTTACTAGCAAACTTGCTAACACAATGTACAGATAGACGTAATTGATGTGATTCTGACAGTAATACACACACAAAGAAAGGATTGGGGGCACACCCGAGACCTGCATTTTGCATGAAAGGTGCTGCCACAGTGACCAAACTTCATACATGAAAAAAATAGTTGCGGCGCACTCAGACTACAAAACATACAACACAAAGAAGGCTTCTAAATTGCCTAATAATAAATATGGGGATTTAGTTCCACCATATGGCCATATGATGTTAAGCCCACCACTGCTTTCAAAGTACCCCAATGTTGGTGGGTCCTACGCTAAAATGTGGGGGACAAATTAAATAGTACTAGTGTTAAAAATAAAGTGTATTATTAAATCCTTGTAAGAGCAATGTGAGTATACAGAAAAAAAGTGATGAAAGCAATTAAAAACAGTGTTAAAACTAAACAATTAAAGTGTCAGTGCTAGAATGAATATACTCACTATTGCAGATGATATCTGTGTTGAATGGAGAAAATAATAAAGGTGACCTGACTATTGAAAACTCCTCCTATATTTACACACCTGTGGCCACCTCTAAAGAGGCCTCTGAAGCTGGGGGGGCCTGGGCGGGGTGCTTAACCCCAAAGGAATCTGGTCTGAATTCCAAATATACTGTGTACAGAGAAAGCATTGGGGCACACCCGAGACCTGCATTTTGCATGAAAGGTGCTGCCACAGTGACCAAACTACATACATGAAAAAAGAGGGCCCTTTAGAGGTGGCCACAGGTGTGTAAATATAGGAGGAGTTTTCAATAGTCGGGTCACTTTTATTATTTTCTCCATTCAACACAGATATCATCTGCAATAGTGAGTATATTCATTCTAGCACTAGCACTTTAATTGTTTAGTTTTAACACTGTTTTTAATTGCTTTCATCACTTTATTTTTGTATACTCACATTGCTCTTACAAGGATTTAATAATACACTTAATAATTAACACTAGTACTATTTCATTTGTCTCCCTCATTTTAGCGTAGGACCCACCAATATTGGGGTACTTTGAAAGCAGTGGTGGGCTTAACATCATATGGCCATATGGTGGAACTAAATCCCATATTTATTCTTAGATAGGCAATTTAGAAGCCTTCTTTGTATTGTATTTTTTTGTAGTCTGAGTGGCCGCAACTATTTTTTTCAAGTAATACACACACACACACACACACACATATATGCATTTATATTAATGTATGTATTAGTAATAGATAATGATGCCTATAATATTTAGACATATATTAATATAAATTTATGTATGCATAATATACACAGAAATTAATTAATATGTAACATATATGTAATGAGCACAATTTGTAATGAGCACGATTTGGCCCAGTTCTTGTTGCTAGATAAAAAAGAATACCTATACTAAGTATAAGCGATATAGCTCCACATATAAGAGAGTGAATACCGTCTGCAAATACAATATCTATGGAAGACAAAAACCATACGTAGCGTAATACAGAATGAACAAAATGAATAGCACGGGGAGGGGGAAAGTGAGAAAACTCACAAGACGTCTGATAATTCAGGCTTATGTATCCCTTGCTAGGTGCACACTCCAGTACATTAACATATTCAAAGTGAAGAGCGCACCCATAGGTCTTCAAAATAAACAAGATAACTTCATTTTTTACAGCTGTACAACAGCAAACATTCACCATTAACAAACTTTCCTTAATATGTCAAGGTAGTTGGACTGAAACATTGATTATATGCAGGGCCGGTGCAAGGATTTTGTCCACCCTAGGAAAAAGAAAAATTTGCCCCCACCCACCCACCATGTGACATCAGATGATGCAGTGTGTATGTAGTGATTGCAGTGTGTTTTTGTGTGTAAGGAATGCAGTGTGTGTGGGATGCATTGTGTGAATCTGTGTTTGTATGTGTAAGGGATGCAAGGTCTTGATGGTAAGGTATGTCTTTTTGCTGATGATACTAAGATATGTAACAGGGTTGATGTTCCAGGAGGGATAAGCCAAATGACAAATGATTTAGGTAAACTAGAAAAATGGTCAGAATTGTGGCAACTGACATTTAATGTGGATAAGTGCAAGATAATGTATCTTGGACGTAAAAACCCAAGGGCAGAGTACAGAATATTTGATAGAGTCCTAACCTCAACATATGAGGAAAGGGATTTAGGGGTGATTATTTCTGATGACTTAAAGGTAGGCAGACAATGTAATAGAGCAGCAGGAAATGCTAGCAGAATGCTTGGTTGTATAGGGAGAGGTATTAGCAGTAGAAAGAGGGAAGTGCTCATGCCATTGTACAGAACACTGGTGAGACCTCACTTGGAGTATTGTACACAGTACTGGAGACCGTATCTTCAGAAGGATATTGATACCTTAGAGAGGGTTCAGAGAAGGGCTACTAAACTGGTTCATGGATTGCGGGATAAAACTTACCAGGAAAGGTTAAAGGATCTTAACATGTATAGCTTGGAGGAAAGACGAGACAGGGGGGATATGATAGAAACATTTAAATATATAAAGGGAATCAACACAGTAAAGGAGGACACTATATTTAAAAGAAGAAAAACTACCACAACAAGAGGACATAGTCTTAAATTAGAGGGACAAAGGTTTAAAAATAATATCAGGAAGTATTACTTTACTGAGAGGGTAGTGGATGCATGGAATAGCCTTCCAGCTGAAGTGGTAGAGGTTAACACAGTAAAGGAGTTTAAGCATGCGTGGGATAGGCATAAGGCTATCCTAACTATAAGATAAGGCTAGGGACTAATGAAAGTATTTAGAAAATTGGGCAGACTAGATGGGCCAAATGGTTCTTATCTGCCATCACATTCTATATTTCTATGTTTCTATGTTTGTTTCTGTGTATGTAAGGGATGCAGCCCATACAGTGTGTCTGTAAGTGGTGCATTGAGTGTGTGTAAGAGATGCATTGTGTTTCTGTGTGTGTGTAAGAGAAGCAGTGTGTGTTTGCGTGTGTGTGTGTGTGTGTAAGGGATGAATTGTGTGTTTATGTGTGTAAGGGATACTCTGTGTGTTTCTGTGTATGTGTGCAAGGGATGCATTGTCTTTCTGTGTAATTGATGCATTGTAGCATTGTATGCAATGTTTCTCTGTGTGTAAGGGAAACATGGTGTAGTGTAAAATCGAGAGTTTGTGGGGTAGAATAGGAGCTGAGTCCTTCAGCCCCTTTGTGCTTCTCTTTCGCTCCTTCCTCAGCCTCTCTCTCCTCTTGTCCCTTACTGCTCTCCCCTCCTGTCCCTTAGTTCTCTCACATGCCCCACTGTCCCTTGGTGATATCCCCTGTCCCTTAGTGATCTCCCTGCCCCCTTTCCCGTAGTGCTCTTCCCTCCCATCCCTTAGAGCTCTACCCTCCTGTCTCTTAGAGCTCTCTCCTACCCCCCCTTAGAGCTCTCCTCTGCCCCCTGTACTTTAGAGCTTTACCTTGCGTCCCATAGAGCTCTCCCCTGCCCCTTAATGGTCTCTCCTCTCCTCTCCTCACCTGTCCCTTAGTGGTCTCCCTCTCTCCCACCCCATTAGTGGTCTCTTCTCTCCTCCCCCGCCTCCATTAGTGTACTCTCCTCTTCTCCCTCCCCTTTCCATTAGTGATCTCTTCATCCCCCCACCCCCTTAGTGGCCTCTGCTCTCCTTGCCCCCAGTGGTCTCTCCTCCCCCCTTTTCATTAGTGGTCTCTCCTCTACCCCCCCTTCCATTAGTGGCCTCTCCCCTCCTCTCCACCCCTCTTTCCCTTCTGGACTCTCCTCTCCCCCCTCTCCTTAGTGGTCTCTCCCCTACCTCCCTTAGTGGTCTTTTCTCCCCCCCACCCCTACGCTTGTGGTCTCTCCTCCACCCCCTCCCTCCCTTAGTGGTGTCGCCTCACCCGCATCCCTTCCTTAGTGGTCTCTCCTCAACCCCACTCCCATAGATTTTGTCCCACTCCTCTTTGCAGATCCTATCCAAGTCATTAAGGTTTCAAGGCTGACATTTGGCAACTGGAACCTACAGCTCCCTCCACAGATTAAGGTCTAGACAGTGGCTAGGCCACTCCAGGACCTTAATGTGCTTCTTCTTGAGCCACTCCTTTGTTACCTTGACTGTGTGTTTTGGGTCATTGTCATGCTGTAATACCCATCCAGGAACCCATTTTCAATGCCCTGGCTGAGGGAAGGAGGTTCTCCTTCCTTTGATACGGTGCAGTTGTCCTGTCCCCCAAACAGAAAAACACCCCCAAAGCATAATGTTTCCACCTTCGTGTTTGACGGTGGGGATGGTGTTCTTGAGGTCATAGGCAGCATTACTCCTCCTCCAAACATGGTGAGTTGAGTTGATGCCAAAAAGCTCAATTTTTGTCTCATCTGACCAAAACACTTTTACCTAGTTCTCCTCTGAATCATTAACATGTTCTTTGGCAAAAATCATACGGGCCTATAAATGTGCTTTCTTGAGCAGGGGGACCTTGAGGGCACTGCAGGATTTCAATTCTTCACAGCGTAGTGTGTTACCAATTGTTTTCTTAGTGACTATGGTCCCAACTGCCTTGAGATCATTAATAAGATCCTCTCATGTAAGATCCTGAATTGGAGCACCAGCCGAGGGAGACTGATTTTGTGTTTAATCGCACCAAGTCTTGTCACCTTCTCACCAAGCTGCTTGGTGATGGTCTTATAGTCCATTCCAGCCTTGTGTAGATCTACAATCTTGTCCTTGACATCCTTGGCCAGCTGTTTTGTCTTGGCCACGGTGGAGAGTTTGGAATCTGATTGATTAATTGCTTCTGTGGACAGGTGTCTTTTATACAGGTAACGAGATGAGACTAGGAGCACTCCCTTTAAGAGAGTGCGCCTAATGTCAGCTCGTTACCTGTATAAAAGACACCTGGGAGTCAAAAATCTTGCTGATTTTGTGTGCTGAATATTTGTGTGAAGAGGAACACCGGAAGATTAACAGAGAGGAGGTAAGTACATTTTTAGCATTACAGGTTTTGTTTTCATTTTATAAACAAAGCCACTTATATACGTCGGATTATCACGCCAGAAACAAATGTATTTTGTGCCTCATTTCCTTCCATATGTATGTATATCATAAGTAAAGGTCAGTTCTGTTCCAGTATTTTTTTTGGTTCATTTGATGTATAAAAGTCCTTCATGATTTGAGTATTAAATAATTGTATTTAAAAATATTTCATAATTATCATATTGTCCAGTCTAATGAGAAATTCAATGCGTAAATAAACACGTGAATGGCTGAGAATGGGTTACATTCAAGTCAATGTAACATTATAATAATAAAATAATACTTGACAACAGTAAATTATGCTCGTCGATAGAACCTTTGTTTTCGTTAATTAGGCAGGTGTTGGCATCGATTCGCATTTGGCATGAACAATAACACATCCTAATTAATAATTAGCTTTTAGCATTGGCGATTTTATTTTGATTGTTAAAATTCTAATGCATGATTATATTATTATTAAGTAACAGGTTAGCATATATTTACTTAATATGTTACCTTTGTCAAAGATTTTTGCCTTAGGATATTTTCGCTGCAATTTAATAGCGTGAAGATTACTTGGAAATAAATATCCATGACCGTCCTCTTTAAACTCACCTGAATCTATTTCATGGGCTTGTGCTCTGTACAAACAGTTTAATCCCAACAAAATCAGAGTTTGTAAAATATATCAAGGAGTCCTTTTTGCCATTTGGAGGGAATGCCTAAGATAGTTTAATTTTGTAAAAAAATGTTTGCAAATAACTTTTTTTTAAAAAAAAAGCTTGTCACCATTTATCGAATTTCATGACACATACATTATTTGTCTGGACATTTCTCTATTGGTTTCTTAATGAAAATGGTTTGGTTTAATGAAGTATATTAGAAAAAACTAATTAGGTTAATATTCAACATTTTTCAGAAGCTTTATTTAATTTTCTTTCTGTAGTTACAATATATTTCTTCACCATAGTGTTTGTCTTTTATTCAAAAACAAGATCGAATATTTCTGCTAATAAAAATGTCTGGCTAAATAAGTAATATACACCGTGCTTTTATTTAAATTTATACAATATTATTTTTTCTTGATTTTTAATATGTGGTAATTTTTTTTTTTTTTTTTTTTTACCAATTTACCAAGTAAAACTTAACAAGAAATAAAAAAAGTACTTACTCAAAGGTATTTATTTAACTTGGAATCTTTGCAAGTCGCTTACATATAAAAAATACCTACATTACGCCTAATTTAGAGGTAATAAATATTTCTATTGAGTAACTAGGCAATATTTCTAAACTCTAAAGGATTCCAGGTAGCCTTACAGGTAGGTCTCACCACCACCCCCTCCACCTACAGACCCTTAAACCATATTCTGGCTAGAAAACACACACCTTACATGAACATTTCTGGAAACTTGGAATTAAACTCTCTGTGAAGACGTGGGGAATGGCCCAGAGGAGAGGTCATGGATTTTCTCGGTTGCTGGCTTGAGCTTTTGTTGCCAAAGACAATAGAACCATTGGTTGATGAAATAATATATATTTAAGAACCAAAGAGTTATATGTTCATTATGTAACACTTCAGAACCAAATACAAAAGTGTGATATGCATGGCATCCTAGAACAAGGGTTTTTCTTACCTTGTCGACAGTATTTAATGGAATATGGAACTAAATGATCGATAATGTATCCTGCAGCTCCAGAATCAAGCAGAGATTATACATGTATTTAATATTTGTTAACGCTCAACAGACAGTAAAGGGAAGAAGGTACTCAGAGGGAGACAGATGTTATACCCATGGCCAATCCTCTTAATTTAAGTTAAAGTACAGGAGTTTGCTGGCCTAATGGGGCAAGTCCCAATTGTACCAATGGAGATAATACCCCTTCAAGCCTTAAGTGTTCAGACAAGGGCTCTAAAACTTCTACCTGTCTAGATAGGTAGAAGTTTTAGAGCCCTTGTCTGAACCCTAAGGCTTGAGTTAATATTTTTGGATAAACCATAAAATTTTGTTAAAAATGGGAAAAACATTTTAGTATTTTGTTATTTTTGAATATTTTTTGACCATCTTTATTTTCAAGGTTTATAAAGATAAACACACATGAGTCATAAAAGACAGTCGAACATTGACATCGTGAAAGAAAACAGTAAATCCTAGAATGTGACATTTCAGCCTTTAATTTCTCCAACACCGACTTTCCACTTAACACCTGCCAACAAAGAAGGCCTCTAGTCAGCAATTTGTTTTAGTCTCCGAACTGGTGGGATGTAATTTTGATATCCAAAACATATTCTTATAAGTTTATAGCAAAATAGTAAATAATTTCAAAAGCTTACCAAAAATATTAAATTTAAGTAGTATTGGCCACAGCTTGACATTCTAATCGCCCTAAGAAAGTTTGCGGTGTTTGTTGGAACCAGCTCGTTCAGTTGTCTATTTCCACTGTGGGAACCTACAGCTGAGGATCCATGGCCCTTTCTTAATTTAAGGGATCCAACTACTGTATAGTCCAATCAAACAGACGGTTACTACTTTGAGGTTGGTATGTCTAACTATGGGTGCAGTAGATGGCTGGTAGAACATTCATGCATGTTTTTGAAAGCAATTTTTAATAGCTTTGGAAGATTTAGTGGACTGGAGATGTCCTACTGTGGAACAGATGTTCTGTTTCGGGTGTACCAGCACCCTTTGTGTACTAACACACAGGAATTTGTTGTTTGCTTTTTTTGTTAGTTTCTATTGTACACTAATGTTGAATACTGTACTTCATGGGAGTTTGTGCACAGGTCAATATGGGTGTGCTTGTATTTGCCATACCACTCAAGGGTCTCTATTTAGGAGTGACAGTCCCTATTGTGGACCCAAATCACTCTATCCCTCTTTTTTATCCAAATGTCCCTTTTTCTAGGAGTTCCATATTGTTGGTGTGTATAACAAAGCTCCTCAGGAATAATACTCACAGTAATATGTCCTTAACCCCTTAAGGACCAAACTACTGGAATAAAAGGGAATCATGACATGTCAAACATGTCATGTGTCCTTAAGGGGTTAAACTATAATAAGTGTGTTTAAAAATCAGTCTGTGTAAATTCGATACATTGCTCTTGTTCCATATTACATTTTAGCTGCATAAATTGTTATTAGTAAATCACCTAAAATTTCTCAGTACAGCCCCACACCTGGACACACACCCACTCACAACCCTAAAATTAACGTGCTCCTCTTTGTCCATTTGAAATGCTGGGAGGTACCTATTTGCACTTGTACATAGAAAAAAACATGTATAAAGAATAGATATCTTGTATTTATTGAGATTTATAATAGTGATAAAACATAAACATTAACAATTTTTCATTTCTCTCGTTGTAAAAGGGCTAATTCTACTCCTACATAAGTAATAAATTACATGATCTATACCACTTTCTAAGCAACAGAATACACAACTCATTCCAATGACACCATGCATATTATACACACGTCCTGTTTATATTCAAACACCCTAATCCCTTGCATAAGTGTTCCAACGTGCAGACACGACTGTTACACTAACCAGTGAGTCAAAATGGGGTGAACGCATTTCGGATAACGGACCGTTCCCTTTCCCAGAGTGTATTTTTGCATAATTGGAAAGATGTTCGATGCCATGAATTAACATCAGACGAGGCAGTAAACTGAATCCCATCCAAAGAAAAAGCGTGCACAAGACAAACAGCATATGAAGTCAGGAGTGAATTATGAAGGTACCTCCAGATTAATGACAGCTTGTTGGAAGCTTGCTCTGTAATCGTTCCTTCGCATTATGCTGAACTCGTCCCTGTTCCAGTATTGAAAAAATTTACTAGCGTGATTAGAGAGATGATTTAATGTCCGTGTCTTCTCTTATATTTAGATTATATGTCTGTATACTGGCAAACCGCAAGTAAGTAGCAAGAAAAATATTAGATTACTAATATGGTTCTTCAAATAATCGTTTGAAAATAAATAAATGTGTAGATCATTTCACCAATATTAAGTGCAACACATATTCTTGAAATATAACACACATTGTTCTGCAGATTATTTTTTTGTCCAGTTATTACAGAATAGAGCAATCAAGTTTTTACATTTCCAATAAATCAATGACATGAAAGGTTTTTTTTTTTTATTATCAAATAATACCTTGTTACACCCCCATGGCTGTCAATCAGACAACCGGTTCTGTTACTGCCTGGTTGTTTAGTTCAGGGGAAGTAAACAATTGCAAAGAGCACCTGCCTTCTCATTGAACTGCATAAGGCAGTCTGTGATTGGACAGCCACAGAAAGTATGGGCGGGGTTAGAAGGGGAAGGATTGCACAGGCTGCAGACAAGAGAACTGCAGATTTTTCAAAGCTCATATGTCGGGTAACTTTGGGACGACCCACTGGATCTAAAAGTAATAATCCCGTTTTGTAGCATATCCCCAACTGGCATGATTAGACAGTGTGAAAACCAGTGTCCATTCCATTATAAGCAGTCACTAAAGTAAAATCTAAATAAATAATGTGTAATATCTAAGGGCTAAAAGGAGCAGGGGGTGGATGTGGGGAGGGCTGTTGATAAAACAAACACATCAATAAAAATACCAGAATTGCTCTGATTTCTCTTTTTAGGTTGAAGTAACACCGTAGGCACCAATACCACTTCAGCCGATTGATGTGCTTATGGTGCCTGTAGTTCATGGGCACTGGGTCCCTGCTGCTAATCACTGGTAATTGGTTTACTCACCATTTTGCACAGAGGCTTGAGCCCTATCAGCCTGCAGCCCAGCCCATTAATTACAAAATGGTGGATGCGGAGCCACGTTCTGTCTTGAGTCATGGCAATTACCAACTCATACCAGAGATTACTAATATTCTCAGCCTATCATTGCTCGCTATTCCTAAAATAGCATACAGTGGAGCATAGATGCAGTGATGCAAAACCTGGTGCCCCTGGTCTCAGGCACCACAACCACTTCAATCAGTTGAAGTGGTTATATTGCCTACAGTGTTCCTGTAAATAAGTATTTATTTCCAGCATCTGTCTTTTGAAGTCAACAGTAGCATTGTTATTGAAAAACTATAAACATTATCACTCATAGTTTTCCAGTTGGGTTTCATGATCTCATGATGTCAAAGGAGAATCAATATTTTTGAAAAGACGGAACTTTGCCACACTGGGGAACGATGGGAAAAATACATTCATTTTCATGAAATGCCCTGTTACAAGCCTATCAGAAAGGAGCACTGACGTTGAGAGTAGTTCAATTACTGAAATATATATACAGTAACAGCTATTTATAGGCAAATGATTCAGAACTATACTTACTTCATTTAGGATACTACTTTAGGGTTTGCAAAGCCCAGTAACCACAAAAATCCCTACTTACTAGGCAAGATGTGCACATATAACATGAGATTGGCCCCGTGATTGATCCAATGTGGCGTCCACACTGCCAAATTTCGCTACTGGAAGAAAGGCAGTTTTTCTAAAAACTGCACGCGAATTATCTCTTTGGATGCAGTTGGATAGCGTAGTGACATGATATCCTTCAAGATGTACGTCTGAAAACATTGAGCAAAGTGTAATATTTACTGGATTTCACAAGCAATAAAACATCAAACCATGCGACCAATAAAATTATCTTGGACAATCCCACTGTCATACACCAGCAGCAAGGATCTCATAGAATTCTTTGAAGCCAAAACTTCATCATTGTGGAATTTTGTGTTTCTTAATGCTATTCCTAAATCGGTTTTCATAAGAACGTAATTGTAGGTCAGATCTCCCGGACATTTATGGTCAGAAAGCCATCATCCCGACCTTATAAAAATAATATTTAGAGCATTCTAAATAAGTGCAGTCTTGTTTTAAAATCTATTAAGCAAATGTCTATTAGGCACATGTCTTGTGCCAAAAACATAATGTTCAAAAAGCATGATATCCAGCTGCCTGCACCATTTATCTTGGGATAAGTACCGTATAAAAGCATTAGGGAGTTTTACAGACTGTAATAGTTCAGACTTCGGACATTTTTTTTTCATTCGTTTTGCATAAAACAGGACTTTGCTTTTGTAAGACTCCCAGATAAAAGCTGATGACATTTCCCCCGGCGCTCTGGATAAAAAGTAATCTTCGATATAAAAGGAGACTGTTAATAGTGCGGGGGCAATTTGGACAGTTTGTTAGGTATATTTGTTCTTAGACATCTCTACACTTCATTAATTTTCATTTGTGGAAAGGAAATTATATAAGGACATTTTTTTTCTGTAGTACAGAAAATCTTTTGAAACAGAACAGGATTTTTTCCATTAAATTCCCATGAAAAACAAAATGTGTAATCATTAAATTCGCTGTGGAGCATCACGGTGTATTGTAATGTTGAAGCAAATAGCTGTGTTTCTTATTGTTTCATTTTACTTACACTGACTGCCATTAGGGACTTTCTGTGCACTGTCAAACAGCAATTAAAACAAGACCACACCTTAGCGTACTAATGGGGGAAGGGTGCGGGGTCCACACCAGGTGTCAAGTGGGAGCGGGGTGCACAAAGCAGCAACCCCGTTCCACCTATCACTCATGGCAACGTGGCTATCACATCCTGTTCCTGCTGCAGATCATTTCTGGCGGGGCTTCTGGTATCCAGTACTCTTTTTACAATTCTTGTTTAGTTTTTCTTGTTTTTTTCTGGTTCTCTCTTCCATGTCTGGTTTTCTTTATGCTGGGTTTTCTGGGTTTATTCCTGTATTCCGTTCCTGGAATTCCCAGTGTAACAAAAAGAACAGTTTGCCTGGAAAAGACTTATGGATTACAATGCAATTCGGGACTTTGCAAGCATTCTCCATGCGAATGCTTGCTAACCTCTAACAGGCCACCCTGACTCTAAATTGAGACTAATTTACCTCCCTGCTTGATGGGCAGAATCGTCGAAAAACCGCACGAACGCTATGAGAGCTGTAAGCCCATTTCAGGACTTCTACGTGTTCACGGCCATTTTAACTCCCGAACAGCGGTGTTTGCCGTCGAGTGTCTGGAACTAAAATCGGACACTCAAATAGGCGAACACCGCTGAGACCTCCATACCTTCAGGAAAACCTCGCCAAAACTACCAAACGACCAGGATTTCAGTGAACCCAGGATGGCAGGCGGATGGCCAGCCGTTCGAAGTTTTTACACACGATCTAAGACCGACTGCAGGGCCAGCATTCATGGAACTGTTTTCGGCTACTGTGCCCGTGCGGTCGGTCAAAACTTCTAAGTCCCATATCTCCCGAACGGCTGAACCGAATGGGCTGATTTTTGGGGAAAATATGTTCCTTTTTAATTATGTTATTTAGTTATCTAAGGGGAGGGGATGTACAGAATGTATATTGTCTTGATTGGTTATACTGTTAATTATGTGGGTGTCTCCCTTGCATGGGCAGAATAACATAAAAGAGTGTCTGTCAATAAACCCTCAGTTCTTCTTGACCCTTCAAAACGTAGCCTCGTCTCGTTCTTGAAAGGGGAATCTATGCAGCATAATCACTCAGCTCTTTTTAGAGCTGCACTTGACTTCTACTCCTGATCCAGCAGAAGGGAATAGGCAACTCCATCACTACACAGCGACTTGCCGGGAAGAAAAGGATGTCCCTAATGGCTGATACCCTCACCATACCAGGGTAGACGTTACACCCAGTCTCTTGGATTCCTTTAAATGTTTGTTTTATGTTGCCACACCCGTTCCTTTTCCATTAATCCTTTTGTTTCAGTTGTTTCCTGCAGGCAGTTGCTACAAGTCCTCTGCCCTTTTCTTGCAGGTAAGTGCTGTGTGTGTTTTATTATTGTTTATTTAGTCATGCATATCTAGGTAGATAGGACCCATGCTATTGGAGGACTTTGACGTAGTTGGTGGGCTGCATACATCTTGTCCATTTATGTATTTATGTATCTAAATCTCCAATGTTTTACATATATAGTACCTAGTTTAGTCTCCTCTTGTTTTGCCTTGTATTGTTTTATTTTGTATTCCCAGTCCATGTACAGTCCTGTCCTGCCCTGCTCATGTTTCCCTCATTTCTTGTGTACATGTTCTGGGTTCTACTAGTTTTGTCTTGTTTTCTTGTATGGTGCCTGCTCTAGTCTTGCCTTGTTTCTAGTACTGGATACATACCTGCTGCAGAGCCTCCCCATCCAGATCAGGGAGGTCTGCATGTTTTCTCCTAGTTCCTGGGATCCGCAGAAGCTGCATCAAGGCCCTGGTATGTACCACACAAACCCTGGTGCTCAACACCAAGGGGTGTGTGGTTATCCTGCACCAGGCCCTGATTGTTTCATTTTCACGAGGTTGACTCCGATCATCATCATCAGGCACACAGGGGTCCCAGTTTCCGTACCGCCACCCGTGACAGTGGCTACACAGGACACGCTAGAAGATTTAATTATCCTCTACACGTGTCTAGCAGGGAGGGAGCTGCCTCACACTGATACAGGCCTTGGGGGGCAGACTTAAGTCACCCGTACTCATTCCCTGTAAACTGCATTTCAGAAAATGAGTCCCTGCTTCCCACCCACTAGACACCAGGGAAATGGCTCCTGGCCATTGTGCATATGTGACATAGTCTGTGTGTGTCTGTGTGATTAGGTATACACATATGCACGTGTAAGTGACTGTGTGCTTATGTATGTTATGGCGGTGTGTAATTGTGTGTCTGTGTATGTGAGTGTATCAATTTTTGTATTGAGTGCATATATGATTGCATTTCTATGTATATTATTATTATTATTGCCATTTATATAGCACCAACAGATTCCGTAGCGATTTACAATATTATGAGAGGGGGGATTTAACTATAAATAGGACAATTACAAGAAAACTTACAGGAACGATAGGTTGAAGAGGACCCTGCTCAAACGAGCTTACAGTCTATAGGAGGTGGGGTATAAGACACGTTAGGACAGGAAATATAAAATAGGGTGGGAGTGAAGCAGAGCTGGAGGAGGGGGTAGAGTGCTGCCCTTTAGGAGAGAGAGCAAGAGACAGGTATGTAAGGTAGAGGTTACTCTGGGAGGCCATAAGCTTTCCTGAAGAGATGGGTTTTAAGGCTCTTCTTAAATGATTGAAGACTAGGGGAGAGTCTAATGGTGGTAGGCAGGCTATTCCATAGGAAAGGAGCCACCCGTGAGAGGTCCTGCAAGCGCGAGTTGGCTGTACGGGTGCGAGCAGCGATCAGGAGGTGGTCACGGGCAGAGCGGAGGGAATGAGGAGGGGCATACCTATGGATCATTGAGGAGATATAAGAGGGGCTAGAATTGTTCAGTGCTTTAAATGTATGGGTTAGCACTTTGAATTGACTCCTATAGGATGCAGGGAGCCAATGTAAGGACTGGCAGAGGGGTGATGTGTGAGAGGACCGACTAGAGAGGAAAATCAGTCTAGCTGCAGCATTCATTACAGACTGTAGTGGGGCAATACGGCTTTTGGGGAGACCAATCAGGAGAGGGTTACAGTAATCCATGCAGGAAATTACTAGAGCATGAACAAGCTCTTTGGTCGCATCTTGCGTAAGAAAGGGGCGGATGCGGGCTATGTTTTTGAGTTGGAACCTACAGGATTTGGCAACAAACTGGATGTGAGGCTCAAAGGTGAGGCCAGAGTCAAGTATGACGCCAAGACAGCGTGCTTGCAAGGATGGACTTATGTGGATATCAATGACTTGAAGGGAGAGGGAGGATCAGTATTAGGAGGAGGAAAGACAAGGAGTTCAGTTTTAGAGAGATTGAGTTTCAGAAAGCGTGAGGACATCCAGTCGGAGATGGAAGAAAGGCAAGCAGTGATACTTTGCAGGACGGCAGGGGAGAGGTCCGGGGAGGAGAGGTATATCTGAGTGTCATCAGCGTACAGGTGGTAGTTGAATCCAAAAGAGGCAATAAGCTTGCCAAGAGAGGCAGTAAAAGAGAAAATAGAAGGGGACCAAGGACAGAGCCTTGGGGAACTCCAACCGAGACAGGACGAGGGGAGGAGGTATGCTTAGGAAAGGAGACACTGAATGAGCGTTGGGAGAGATAGGAGGAAAACCAAGAGAGGACAGAGTCACAGAGACCAAGCGATTGAAGAGTTTGAAGGAGGAGAGCATGATCAACTGTGTCAAAGGCAGCAGAGAGGTCAAGGAGAATTAATAAGGAGTAGTGACCTTTGGATTTAGCTGCGATTAGGTCATTAGTGACTTTGATGAGAGCAGTCTCAGTAGAGTGGAGATGGTGGAAGCAAGACTGAAGAGGGTCAAGGAGAGAGTTGGAATTGAGGTAGTGAGACACACGGGTAAAGTCAAGTCTTTCCAAAAGCTTTGATGAGAAAGGGAGCAGGGATATTGGACGATAGTTAGAGGGGAAGGATGGGTCAAGATATGTTTTTTTCAGGATAGGTACTACAGTAGCATGTTTAAGGTCAGCAGGAACAGTGCCAGAAGAGAGAGAGCAGTTAAAGATGTGTGTTAGGGTAGGCACAAGACAAGGGGATGGAGATCTGATGAGGTGGGATGGGACAGGATCGAGCGGGCAAGTGGTCGGGCGAGAGAAATGGAGAAGCGCAGCCACCTCTTGTTCAGTAGCCGGGGAGAAAGTCTGAAGGGTAGGGAAGGCATGATTTATGTGTGGTTGAGAAAGAGAACGGCAAGGAAGGGAGAATTGTTTCCTTAGCTGTTCAATCTTGTTGGTAAAGTAGCATGCAAAGCTATCAGCTGTAAGGTTAGTTTGAGGAATTGTCGCAGCAGGGCACAGAAGAGAGTTAAAGGTGTCAAAGAGACGTCTTGGATTGCGGGAGCATGAACTAATGAGAGAGGAAAAGTATGACTGTTTGGCGAGGGCAAGGGCTGCGCTGTATGAACGCAACATGAATCTATAATGGAGAAAGTCTGCCTGGGTGCGGGACTTCCTCCAGGAGCATTCAGCACAACGGGAGCAACTCTGCAGATAGCGTGTTGATTTAGTATGCCAAGGTTGGGGTCGTGTCCTCCTCGAGGTGTATGTTTGGAGTGGGGCTGCAGCGTTCAAGGCAGAGGTGAGGGTAGTGTTATATGTGGAGATGGCCAGTGAGGGACAGGAGAGGGATGGGATGGATAGCAGTTGTGAATCAATGTCAGCTGACAGCTGCTGGAGGTCAATAGAGTTAAGGTTCCTCCTGAGTTGAGGGGGGTTAGGCTGAGGTTGTTGGGTGAGGGGGTAATTGAGAGCAAATGATAAGAGGTGGTGATCAGAGAGAGGAAATGGAGTGTTGCAGATATTAGATACTGTACATGAATAAGAGAAAATAAGGTCGAGGGTATTGCCAGCTACATGGGTGGGAGAGTTAGCCCACTGCAATAGTCCGAGGGAGGAAGTAATTGAAAGTAGTTTAGAGGCTGCTGGGGTCAAAGGTGGGTTAATGGGAATATTGAAGTCTCCAAGAATTAGGGATGGAATGTTAGAAGAGAGGAAGTAAGGTAGCCAGGCAGCAAAGTGGTCAAGGAAGAGGAGAGGGGAACCAGGGGGACGATAGATAACGGCAATGTTAGCAGAGAAGGGTTTGAAAAGGCGAATTGAATGAATTTCAAATGATGGGAAAGAGAGGGAAGGGGGGGGGGGGTGACAGGGTTTTAAAGGAGCATTGGGGTGAGAGGAGAAAACCTGCACCGCCACCTTTAATCTCTGCTTGTCTTGGATTATGGGTAAAGTGAAAACCACCAAAGGACAGTGAGGCAGGGTAGCAGTATCAGAGGGAGAGAGCCATGTTACTGTTAGTGCACGTAGGTTTAGGGAGTGTAAGATAAATAGGTCATGGATGGAAGTAGATTTAAAGTTGCTGCGCACAGATAGCGTGCATTCCAGAGTGCAGCTTGAAAAGAGGAATTATAGTGAGAATTACATGGAATGGGTATTAGGTTGTTGTAGTTTCTGGTTTTGTACCAGGTGGCTGAGTAGTGGAGGGACCAGGGTTTGGAGAGATATCACCAGCTGCTAGGAGTAGTAGGATGGAAAGGAAGAGAAGGTGGGAGTCAGATTTAAATGTTGGGGATGAGAGCTTGTATTTAGAGGATTTAGGAGGGGTGTGTGGAGAAAGGCTGGATAAATATGAGTAAAGTGTGCATAGAATGTAACAATATATAAGTAATATATATGCTTAGAAAACTATGAAAAAGTCCAAGGGACACGGTCCACAATTTTCCACTTATTGCCAGATGTTTCTGCTTCTCATGGAGCTGGGGGCTATTTTTGTGGGTACATAAAAGAAAATGGAAAGGAGAACCAATTGTGATGTATTTCTTGAAACCTGGAGGACACACAACATAGAAGGGTCTAAGTGCCCACTCACATATTATGGAGCTTTAGAACCAGCTCCAGTATAAATTGCATGCAGTGGTATAACCCTCACCTATGGATATCTATGCTCATTTCCTAAACCTCAGTAGTGGTAAATGTACAGTAATATTGTAGCTATACAATGGGGGAGATTTCATTTCAAGCTCAATATTTCTGGCGTAGGGTGATATAATTCCTACCTTAAGGATGGTCCTTTATTACACTTTTTTCAACAGCATAAACATAAATGTGAAACAGAAAAACAACACAATATGCTAGTCTTTGTTAATTTACGGTGTAAGTATTTCCCAAAAGGTGCCAGGACCAAATATATATAAAATAGTAAAAACAGTAAGAAAGTAAACATATAATTAAAAAATCCAAAACTCGTTTTGCTTATACAATATGCTTTTTCAAGTGAAATGCAAGAGTATCTGGCATATTGGATTGTATAGGGCATTGAAATGTTCAAAGAATGTCATATACCTACTGTAGTGCCCTTGTGGCCTCTCAATATGTAGGTATGGCATCTAGAAGCCTAGAAACCCAGATAGCAGAGCAAGTAAACGGCTCTGAGAACGACAGGCAAAAAAAGTGGTGAAAAAGTGTCAGACACAAATATTGACCATTTTAAAGTAAATGATGGGGATGAAGCCCAAGAAGACAAAGGCTAAGCTTAACCCTTATCTGCTCCCCAAGCAAAGGCGTAACAAACCTGATGTCGATCCACCGCTGGCAGCCTCACCACTACAGCTGGAAGACCCTTCGACATCGGCAACAACCATATTGAGCTTGGAAGAGTTCACTACAAAGATAAAAACATTTCTCCATGTGCATAGGAGGGATATTTAGGCAGATGTTAGCAGTCTTGCGCTCGAGTTGGCAAAAAATATCAATGCTCTTGGCGAACGAGCAGTCAAACTTGAGACCAAAATGGATGAGCTAGTTGATTCCCACAACTCCATGGTGGACAGACAAGAAAACGTATCACTTACATTCAAAGGAATGAAACAAAAATAGCAGACCTTGAAGATAGATTGAGGTAAAATATACGGTTCCGGGGAATACCAGATTTTGTTTTGAATACCAACTTGGAAGACTTCATAAAAGAACATGTACAACAGTTGCTTCCTGAATACCCAGTGACGGAATTTTTTTTAGCCCAAACGCACATATAACCCAAGGGCGTTTTGCCCCTGCATTATCATCTAAAAATGGTATTGCAAGAATTAATTTCTACCAGCACATAATCTACTGAAGAATGCATCCAGATCTTCTAAAAAATTTCTGAAAAATTCTCATCTATTCAATTGTACCCAGTTTTATCATCCTACACAATGTCATGGCCCAGTAACTCGAGCAGTAAGGGAACACAAATCCTTTACAAATCCAAATAAGATTTTTAGAACTAAAAATGGCACCAAGAAAGTCATTAATCTGATTCAGAGGGGATGCAGTTACTAAACCAATGGGACATAATAGCCACAAGAACTCTAGCACGTTAGACATACATACCAGGACCATCTACCAGGAATACCAGGGAATGGATCAAAGTTCTGGAAATACTCTTTCTACTCTCACACTTATGACAAATATAGTAGAATAGACTATATCTTAACCCATCACTCACAGGACACTTCTAAGCCCCCTAAGAAAATCATATAATAGATAAATGACTTTCAAGAAACTGAATTTATGTTAAAAATTTACTGGAATTCAAAAGTGCTGCAATTCCTAGAGGGGTGGAGACATGAAAGAAGCTATAAGGTAGAAGTGAGATGAACTGGGTCTTTAACCTAAAAACGTTAGAGCCTTAATGCATGCAGAACTCAAACTTTTAATTTTTTTGTTTCATTTTATATAAATTTATGTTTTTTTTTTTTTATTTTGTAATCTTTATTTGACTCCCATGTGTTTAATTTTTTTCCACTATATTTGATTTAGGTCCCCACTTTTTGCATAAGTACATTATTTGAACTTAACAGTCCATTTTGTGTTCAATGTTTATTTTTACCCTTACCAGAACTCTAATTAAATAACTTTTTACATGCAGCCTCATCCAATAATGCTGCCGCTAACTGTCATTCGATTCGTGAGTGCGACATCATACATCTGAGGGAGTGATGATTTGCTCAAAATGCCCTTTTCTAAAAAGGTACAGCTATTTGCAATAAGGCAATAAGGCCCCCTGACTGTCCCTGATTTTATTTGCAATTCATTTGTGTCATTTCATTGCCGAGTCACGTGACATGCCATCCTTATCTGTGTCAGTGACTTGATCCTCCTAATGATTTTATTCTATATTAATTCCCTCCTCTTGCCTTCCACATTTATATAAATATATATCTTCCCTTTTTTTGTGTGAAACCCTCAGATCACCCAAGATACCAGCTCTGTGTTGGGAAGACTTACAAGATGTGCACCGCATTAATCAATGGGTAGGGGCAACCTGAGATCCTGGCACACAAACTAAATAACACTCCCTCCTTTTGAGCAGACACCAAACTTTGAGGCTAATTTAGTCCTAGAAATGTCCATCCAATGGCACCATCTGTCAATCCACTCTTCCATTATCAGAACGCCAAACTTGGTCATCCTAGCAGGTTTATTCACTGAAGTAAAAATGGTTGGAAATTCAAAATCGGTTTTAAAATTTTAAACCAAAACAGACAAACTGGAAGCATAGCGGACTTTGGGAATTTTTCTAATTCAGCCATTATTGACTTGAATTTGGAATTTACTTTGAATTCCCATTAATTCTCATGTTAGTGAATCAGCCTGTCGAAGTAAGAAGGTTAATAGTGAATGTAATGAATGGGAGCATAGCTAGCAACACTGAGGCGGGAGAGGGATTATAGCATTGGGAATGAGTTTAGGGGTGACACGTACCCGGCCAACGCACACTAAGCAGCAATGTCACCATTGAGGGTCTTTGCAAACTATGCAGAGACCCAATCGGAGAAAAAGCAGCTTTAAGTGTTAAACTGTTTGAAAATGATTTAACATTTGAAAGTAGAAAGATATTTACGGATTCTGGGCGCCATAACCACCTTATTATAATGAAGTGGTTTATAGGTGTCCTGAGTGATCCTTTAAAACAATGATTAGTGGATATTAAGTGGCTAGATAGGAAGAATTTGGCTTGAGTTGATTTTCTGTTCGTTATCCCCCACCCCATGATTTATCAGGTTAAGCAGGGCTCTGTAAGTCAGTACACGAAAACAAATTATTATTAACCAAACACATTTTTATTATACATTTGTGTAAACTATTCATTTAGCAAAATTAGAGTACCAGACAATTTTAATGTGAACTGATTGAAAACAGAAACAAAAACATTGAATATTATCAAATTCTCAAACAAAATGCATGTTAATAAGGTAGTAGTACACATAAAGGCTTTAATGTTGGTGATTTTTTTTTTTATGTAAAATATAGCAACTAAAAAGGGCAAGAAGTTTAGATTGTAATTTGATTGAAATAATAACGTAACAAACTAAGTAATACATTATTACCAGAAAAAAACTGGCATTTCTGAAGACATTGAAAAAGACAGGTTTTAATGGCACACAAAATGCGTTGGTTATTTTCACACCTGTTAAAATGCATTGTTTTCAGTTACTAACAGATACATTTACAAGGATTGCTGATACTCCAGTAGATTGACATGTTCCTAATCCTGCACTATACCCAAATATAGACCACCTTGTATAGTTCTGCTCCGTTACAGTAAGTTAATCAAAGGGAGAATTATGGTCACTGACCAAGTGTGTTCTCAAGTGTCATCGCTATATGTTCATTTTTAGGATGAGACCAGACTATACAGTAAACAATGAGAGAATTGGCTTAGTGGAAGGATTGTGCAATATTGAACATGAGATGAACTCCGACTAGGCCCAGATCCTGGTATGCAGCAGAAAGACCAATAATCAAACGTGTTCCTAAATCTTTTCTGCTAAAGCATTGACCACAAGCTTAATCCAAAATAGCTGCGCAGGAAGGAAACCATTAGAGATTTTCTACAAATGGATAATTTTCGCCCAAATTTTGCAAATACGTTGTCAGCTTGCTTTAATTTACTGCCAAGAAAAAGATTTCCGCGCCTTTTTCCAACAACCAAATGTCAAAAAAAGAGCGAGAGACTGGTGAGGTCCAATGGATCGCAGTGCTTCTTAATTCACACATACTGATCTCCTCCATGGAACAGAGATTATAATACATTTGTTTATAGCTGTGGGATAAATTTATGCGTACTGGCTAATCTAGATGTAGAGTTTAGTTTCTGTTCTGTTACAGTGTAAATTCTCGTAGGAACTGTGTTGCAGAATACTGTGGAAAAACTGCATTAACCTTGTCTTCAAGTGTGTCTTTATAGGTTTGGCTTTCAAAAGGGTAGTCCTCCACGTTGTAACTGTATTCCGCGGTGCATGTTATAAATCCCTGATGCTTGTACCGCCTCAAAAGGTGCTTGTGTGCATTGTAAAGTCAAATCCTGGTATACAAAATACCTCTCGACAAATAGGTTATTTATTGGATTTTGCCACAAATATAAATTCTTTACATCCATAAAACTCGTAGAAAAAGCTCTTTGATTTATTGATTCTAAAATAAGAAACAAATGAACTTTTTTTTTGTCTTTCATAAACAATGAAATTAGTAAATATCTAAGCAGATTGAAATGTACAGGACTTATGGAATATCTCTCTAGGGGCTTATAAAGTCTGTTGCCATTCATAACGCAGTCTACAGGGACAATTTAATGGTAAACGTGGAGCAATAATTTTAAAAGTCTTGCACAATAGGATATTATATTCTTTCTTGCTTGTTCCTTTCTTTACTGAAGCTATTTGTGTTAAATAAATAAAACAAAATGACCAGTTTTAAAGTAATGTATCCTGAACCAACAGCCAAAAAAAGACAGCTGCGGAGATGTTGGGGGTCAATATTTCGGCTGTGATCACAGATGTAGTTTGCGTTTCTGTATTTTGTAGCCAGGATTTGGTTGACTCTTAAAATGCCAATTACGAATATGCAGAGAGCAAAAGTAAAAAAAATGTTTAAAAAAAAATAAATCAGAATTACCTCTACAAGCACAGATGAGGCACTAGTGGAGGCCTATATTTTTCAATAGAGAGTTTGATCATGCCACTGCCCCAGAAACAAACAAGGAACCAATGAATGTGTGCACTTGTGAGCATTACTCCCAGTGCGCAGAATAGATGTTTTATATTTTTATGTCTCACGGACCAATCTGGAGTTTTATCGTATTTCTGCCCCGTTTTATAGCCAAATCAGAATTCCCAGGGATACAGGTTGGTGCTTTGCCAGTTTTACCAGGCACAAAGCACAGCAATATTTAATCACATAATATTATCTTGAAACTATCAACCATTACAGGTTCTGCATCATAAAAAAATAATTGTCCAATCCGGCTTCCCCTTCTATGGCAATGAATAAATTATTCACACTTGTTGCAGCGTACCCACTATAGCTGTTCCCATAACGCACTATATGTTGCCGGCACTAAAGGTCTTTCCAGTTTCTGATTTCCTCCTGATAGACTGCCACAAGTATGGCCTTTAGAATGACAGGCGGGGAGGAGAGCTCCAACTGGCCAAGGCACAATATATATCAAAGGTTAAGCTCAGGCAAGGTAGCAAAGGCAGGTATGAAAAGAGTAAGAGTAGTAGTGGATGCTGGTTTATAAGAGAAAAACACAATTTGAGAGTCACTGGATATCATTGTTTAAATTTTTATGGCTATTCAGGCAAAAATAACCAATTATCATTGAAGATGTTTACTCTAGGCCAGCAGTAGGTATCTTCCGGCACACCAGATGCAGCGGACTGCATTCCCCAAAATGCTCTTACAGCCATAACCCTGGCAAAGCATCAGGGGAGATGTAGTGTACAACATCAGGTGTGCCAAAGGTTGCCTACCCCTGAACTAGACATTACAAATGATGGTAACATAAGAGAGGATACAGACGAGTTTAGGCAAATTGAACATTGACAACTATGTGCAAGAGTCAGCCTGATCTCTGGGGTACCAAAGAAATACACACCAACATATCTGTATTGGAAATGCTTTGTAAAGTTAAACAATATATAAATAAATAATACAAAATAAAATAAAAAGTTGTTAGCGGTAACATTTTTGGAAAGCATGTCTTTCAGGAATTTGGGATATATGCAAAGCGGTGCTTTAGTAGAAAGAACTGACTGCTATGTCATTTTAACAATTATATAAAACTGGTGCAGGACTCTGGGGTGATAAGGTCTTACCTGCAAAAGTGGTGTGAGGAAATAAATGGAGGCAGTCATTTGCTGCACACCAAGACAGACAGGATTAAATACATTTTCTAATGCTCTGCTCAGACCATTTAGAAGTACATTTTAGCTATCCGTTAACTACTTAGCAATATCTTAGGTAATTCCCATTAATTATAGGGCAGGGAAAAGGCAGCATTCCCAATGGTGAGCTTGTTTGTCCACAAATTGTGTCATTCTGTCAATTTAAGTCCAAGCTAATTAGAATCACTTCATCCAGTCTGGAGGATCCAGAGTTGCTGGTGCATTCTATATTGCTCTGCACAGCAAACACTGGGGTAAAGACATCAGTTTTTAGATGGACAGATCCCAGGTATTTGGCCAACATAATGTATTCCACATTCAGTCCAGATAAGACAACAAAGTAAATGAATTGTTGAATGCTAGAGGACTTCGATGTGTTAGCCAAATTTAGAAAAACATAGGTTAAGTGTTCTTGTTAATATATCTATAAGGAAAAAAAAAATACTGTACATACTAGTTTTCCCATTTGGTATTGAAAGCCCAGCATTTAAGGTTATACGTAATAACATTGATTTTTATTTTAGGAATGTCTTTTTTTTTTAATAATATTTCCACAAAATGGTACGGGAGTTAAGACCGTTTTGGGACAATGAGGTTCCTCAGCATGTCGAAAGAGTTTCCATCCGGATGGACAGAGACAATATCCTTCCCTTCCTGGAGCACCTGAAGAAATCCTGAATCGTCCAAGCCAACTATCCAAGCCAACGGGCCGTCTTCGCTACCGAGCCGAACCTGGCACCCACTGCAAGAGTGCGAGAATAGGAAAGGTCAGCCATGACACACTGTGCACAATCAAATACACATTAAATCAAGCTTTAATTAATGTCAGAAAATATAGAATTTATGTTTAGCTTTTATATATTGTGGCAGGATGGCCAGGCTCTTCACAATAAACTTCAAATGCAACAATCAGGATAAAATAGTACTGCAGTTTATTGTCACTTTCCACAGTATATACAAGGTTGTGCTCTCCCACAAAAATAAAAAAAAAAGAATATAAATCCTACTGCAACTTGGAGACTTACTAAACAACAGTATTACTAACTATTCAACGGCCAGCTAATCTGGTTCCCAGTTTTAAACAAAAAAATACAGTACTTTGAGCAGGTTTCACACAGTACCTTTTTCTCAGAGTCTCAGGCTTAACTGCCTCCTCTCTCCCAGCTGTTAGACTCTCTGATGTCTTCAGAGGCTAACCTTTTAAAACCCTAGTGCTGGTTAATTACATTCACCTGGTTGATGACATTCAAGGGGTGACTCCCACCAATTAACCCCATCATGCTGGGAATAGAGAGCGCTCCAATCTATTACTAACATAAAAGGCCTCTCTGACCCTCCCACAATTTCTATTTATTTAAATATTTCATCCAGTGTCTTTTACGTCACTTTTCCCCTGCGTTACAAACTAACTTCTCTTAATTAAAGGGACACCTTTGTTTGTGTTATAGGTCCTGAAAATAAGAGATGACGTATAATATTATCTCAACAGAACAATATTTTGTAATGAAGATATATAAATTAATAACTTTTCAGAGTATCTTCTGGCTTATGCTTGCTCCATAGTGGCATCCACCCTCTATGCTTCTTTAGTCGGACGCACCAGTTACTCTGTTAAAAACATGCATTATTTGAATGTCTGAAACCTTCTCAGACTGCATTTTTGAGGTCCCAGCAGTTGTCCATGGTGCCATTTACTACTTGACTAATGGGGCTTATCAGATCTGACCCCTAAAACTTAATTTGTATTGTGTGCTTTTTCTTGACTTCCTGTGTATATCCATTTGTTCTTGCTTTTTTGCTGTGTAGTTTTATAACTTTAATTATAAAGTAGTAACTTTTCCTTATGTATAGCCCATAACTTATCAAAACTTGATAAGAGCTAGAGATTACGTAAAGTTCCACTTCCGTTCTTCACATACACCTACAAAAGGGCAAAAGAAGGCAAAGACCATGCGTTAAGCTAGTAAGAAAATCCAAGAACGTGAATGGCATTAAAATAAGGCTTACATTTTTTTTTTTTTTAAAGTTAATGTTGCAGTTTGCTGCGTATGGGGCTGCGTTATTGCACACCAGTCAGAGTTCTCATGATGACCCCTGTCCAGTGCAGAAACGCCTTCAATGGGGATGTGAGCGTCATAACAGCAAAAACAGCAATGGAAAAAGGTGGCTTGATCTGATAAATCTAGCTTTCTTTGAGATCAGGTGGGAGGCCATCATTTATCTGGGGAAGAGATGGCAACAGGATGCACTATGGGAAGAAAGTAGGCCAGCGGAGGCAGTGTTATGCTGTAGGCAATGTTCTGCTGCGAAACCTTGGGTCCTGGCATTCATGTGAATGCTAATTTTAGGCATACCACCTACCTTAAGATTGATGCTGATCACATAACACCCCTACATGACAATGGTGTTCCCTAATGTTCTTTAACCAGTATAATGCACCCCGTACTTGGTGGGATACACTGACATTCAACTGTTACTACTAATGCGTGAATGCACTGACCACCAGCAGAACTGAAGAAGGAAGATATGTACAGAATGGAGGGGCATTTATCTACAATTCCAATTGACTTTGATGGTGACTTCTGCACATAAATCATTTGTAGAGAGCTTCTAACATACTGTAATCATTTGAACGGCTGATCCAAATGAATTCAATCGGGGCCATAGTACTTTTCATATCTGCACCCCTTCACAACATTTAGAGATACACTAGTGTGAAATGGATTTATTTTTCTGGAAGATAAAATGGAAGATTGGATGTTTATTTACAAACACATTGTGCCAACCAAAAGGAAACACTATATGGAAGGAAGACAAAAAAAAAAAGGACAGAGGGATATGGGGAGACTATGTAGATAGTGCTGAACAATGTGCAGAGCATTTATAGGTCTGTCTGACACCTTAACAGATCAAAATGAGTCTCAGCCAATCTAATACATTTTTTTCCCTTTAATACACTTTCAGTGCCATACAGATTCTTGGTCCCAAAACACATATTTGTTTTAAAATAAAAGCATCAAGCAATGGTGTAAGGTTCTGTGTTAAAGGAGTATTCTTAGTCTTCTTATCAGAGTTTAACAATGCCCTTATCTTCATGATAAATGTTGGGAATACGAGTGCACAGATGTATAAATAAAAACAAGCCATGTCTAAAGGGAGCTTAATCCCTGTCTAAAGAATATTGAAGGGCCATGATAAGTTATCGTTGTGTTGTTTCAACTATTCAGTAAGTGAACTTTTGCCCCATTCTCTGCAAATGTGCCATGGAAAAAACCCGAGAAACTCTTACCTGTGTACCCAATGTTTATAGTAGACTGGTAGAATGCCATTGGGTCCATCCTTCTGAAAGGCATTTATTAGGTTCTCTAAAGTCGTTACTGCCCTGGCAATCAAGTAATCAACCCTTAGTGGTTTAAGATTTGTGTTATTTCTCCTGTTATGGTCCATGATGAGGTCATTGATGCAGATTGTTGGATTGCTGTTACTGACGTTGAATCCACAACCTACAATGAAGAAATAGCAACTATTATTTTGAGAGCAAAATACTTTAGATGCTACTGGAAAAGATTCTGGGATTTTATTTACAATGTCGCCACCTGTGTTTTATCCTGGGTTGCAAAACTGAAATTGCGGATTTATAAGAAAATCTTGCAGCATTTGGCCACAAAGCAGCAAATGGTTTTATAAAATGTGTAAATGTTCACAAAATATCAGAAACTCCCACTTATACCAGTCTCTGGATGCTCTTATGCTTCAGGAAATATAATTAATGGTACATGGAAAATCGATGAAACGTGGGGCCAGCAATCAAATGGCTGAGGGACACAGGATAACTTCGAATGGAGCAAAAGATGGCTTTCACAATGTGGACTGCGTGGTTCTGATGTATATTTAGGAAGAGTAGAAGAACAGTGATATTATCTTGAACTTGATGTAGATGAGATGAATGCAAGAGACAGACAGACAGGAGGAGATACAGATGCCCAGGGTAATGAGAATTTAACAAATTGGCTTCCCCAGGCTTTGAAAATGGTAGAATGGGTGTCAGGAACTGTCACAAAAGGAAAGATTAAAAAAACAAAAACAAATAATAGCATGCTGTGTGCCCCCCATCATGCCAGCCTAGACGCAGCCCTTGTTGGCCTTTTGGGAAATACATCTCTTATAAGGAGTCATTAAAGACAGTTTAGTTCAGAGGCATGAAGGGGCAAAAAAAATTAAAGAAACATTACATCTTTCCTCTTTATGTTTCCTTTTCTACTCGGACAGTTTTTTTTTTTTATTAATCACATTTTCACATCAAAAGCTTTCATCAAATTAATTCCTTAACGACAATTGCCTGCTAATCTTTAGCAAGTGATGCTTACTGATATTTTTTAAGTTTTGGAGCTCTACCCATAGACATACTGTACATGCCTAATAATTCTAAGGGTTGTATTGTATTACTAACAAGCAGAAGCACCCTGATTTGAGCTCTGCATTCATACAGGACGGTGTGATAAAATATTACATACCAATTAATATGTGAAACATGTCTCCCATTAACGTTGAGTTCACCAAGACACCTCCAAGCTTCATTAGGTCTTTGTAATAGATATCATTTGGCCATTTTACTTTTAACTCAATGTCCTGGAGAAAAAAAATAGACAAAAAACAAACTTCATTTTGAGTATTCCCAACTCGGAAAACATTATATACAAAGTTACAGCGTTTCAGGCTATCAATGCTAGGCTGGTAAACTAAGGATGGCAAACATTATCTGTTTACCAGTCTTAAAGTAGATCTGTAACTTTCGTGGAACATCTCTAGTTAGGGTCAGGAGGCCAAGGGGTACAGTGGCTGGTAGGTTTTCCTTAACTTAAGCTATACCTAGCAGCCGCCACCATCTTTTTCCTCTTGGCAGTTTCATTTACTCTGACGCATGCGCAAGAGTATAACACCGAGGTCTACGGAGGATCCCACAAAACATAGATGCCATCTCGCAATGACTTGTAGAATGGAAACATTATACAAGTCAGATGTTTTTCATAAAGATAAAATCATTATGAAATGCTCACAAACACTAAGTTGGAATTTCACTGAGATGTGTTAAGACAAACTGGGATTACTTTACGTATTTTTTTCTTTGCTTGACAAAACGGTGGAGCTAACGCCATCAAGCTTTTTTAAGCTTCCAGACATCATATGTGGCTGATGAGGGGAAAATATTTTTTTGTCTACGACCTGACTTCGACTCCTGGCAGATTAAGAACCCAGAGCTGAAAGGAGCAGAAAAGAGACAATGGCGGTGGCTGTGAGGCTCAGGGAAGGAAAAGTCACTGAAAGAGGTAAAGTCAAAATATGCAGAGACCCCAGAAGGTGACAGAACAGCTTAACATTTGAAATTCACTTTGTATTTCCAACAATTCTTACTTTAGTGGATAACTCTGAAAGTATTCAAAGTGTTTTCTGATGTTGGCATCTGTCTGGAGAACTCTCCTATTCACAAGTTAAACTGCAGACTCTGTATAAATGTATAAACTTCACTGTTTTTCTCAAGCAATGGTTGCAGTGTTTAGATGCAGGGAGGGGATAGTATAGATTTAGTCAGCAGCAGAGAGAGTTAAGATCACACAAGGATCTAAACATGCCACCAGCCTCCACCCTTCGCTGTCAGTATACGTAAGGTGAACAGGTCGGTATCTTCATGACCCCAGGTTCCTGTATTAGTTCTTGGCCTATCTAAGGCAGCTTTATGGTTTTTCTGGTTGTACAGTAGAATGAGAAATGTTTAGACCTTTAAATGCAAAATTATTAAACTATCTAGGAAATGTGACAAAATTGTTTACTTTACTAAAAGCTTGAATGTTAAAACGGGAAAGCTCAGAAACTCTATAACGTCTCTAACACAAAATCGCAGATAATAATGCAAAAAGTTCTATATAGAAATGATAGCAAAACGTACATTCTATCTTTGAAACAAAAAACAAATGTTATTAAAATAATAAAATAATTAAGTTTTATGGAATAAATTTAAATATGAAAATGCTTCCTATAATTTATATTTGGAATTCTGCAATTTCTGATCAGTGGTGATAAAAGCACAGTTCATAATGACAGACCCATCATTCCTGCAAACTTTGACCACACTTTACAATTGCGGCATTTGCTGCATAGGATCTAATGCGCACTTAGTACATTAGGTGCTAAGAAAATAAATATTAATTATTTTTTAAGGCAACCCAAGCAACGAACAACAAGCAGAGTCGTAAAGCCTTGGTAATTCACCTCTTCCCCAGCACACGTATTACAAAGGTGAATTAAAAGTGTGTTTTCTTTGCCAATTCAATCAGCGTAGTAGGCTGTGGCATTCATCAAAGCAAATACATCTGCTTGCGTTTAGTAAGTCTGCTGCTAGCACTTCATTGAGAGCTCCCCATGGGCGAAACTTCAATATGTGCCCCATTTGGCTTAGAAAGATTTAAGGGAAGAATGTTTGAGGCTTGGGAACCCCAGCAGGAGGTAACACTTGACGTGCTGGATCACAGAGCTGTACATAAAGGTAACAGATCGAGAACCGACTCATGTTGGAGAAATCAGCCATGACGGCCTGCCACTCCAAGTTCTGCCTTTTTCATCTTCAAGACACCTAGTCCAAAGGACACTTACACCACTGATGTATGGGTGCAAGGAATGCGCATTTTATACATGGGAATGGAATATACGAGGCAAGCTATGCAGTATATAAAGGCACAGTGTAAATGTGCGGAAGTCACTGGTTTCGTGTAATATGGGAAACATATGCTTTTGTTAAGAACTCCTGTAGAATAGCAAAGGTTTATGGTTAGCAAATATTAGGCCAGCACAGCAGCCATATAAAGAGCTATGAAGTGCTGAACAAGACTGCTTTTCATCACAGAGCCCTGACTGGTTGATTTTCTCAGGAGATAATGTGCTAACTTTCTTCACATGATGTATAGCTAGTATACGAGGAGGAGACGTTAATGGAGATGAGGGTTTATTACACCAGTATGTGATTCAAAAGAGGTCAGATAAATAAATTGTATGTAGGTTGGTGAGAATGTCCTTCGAGGGTAGAAGTGAAAAAAAAAAAGATATAGAAATGTATGTCAAGGTCTCACACCTGCAGACCTATGAGCTCAACAAGGTTCTCAGGGTTCCTGCATGTACACCAACCTCCCTGAAAGTTCCATAGGGACCACGTTTTATCAATGATTAAACAGACTCTGGTTTATAACGTACATAGGTGTTGCTGGGAGAAAGGAGGGGGTGTTAAGCTCTGGTTCTCTACCCGGAGAACCAGAATCATTTATACACTGTGTTAGCAGAGCAAATCCATTGATGACCTAGCCATCTATCTTTTTATCCCATTTGCCTTTTTACGCAAATGATAACACGATTTTTTTTAAAGTGTCTTGTTTTTTGTTTAATGTTGGATAAAATGATAAAATAAAATAAAAATAAATAAAAATAAGGGAATAGTTATAAAGTTATAGCTTTCTGAAGTGTAACTGTGCCCCCTTAGTCATGCCCATTATTTTCACATGGTAGATTCCTTATAAGACATTCTCTGAGGATGCATACTTAGCCAATGAGTGATCAGGGTGAGTGGAGTTTTCTATCACTGTTCTATTATTATCTACCTAATGAATTAGCACGGAGGGCAAACAGTGCAAAACACAGTCAATAACAGAATATAAAGAATGTGCTCACTCTAAACTCCAATCCCCAGGAGGTTAATACAACAAACCAATTTAATAATAATAGAATGATTATCCTCCCTGAGAAAGGTTTACAGACGAAATGTTGGTGGGTTTTCTTTTTCCTTTGGTATCCGCTCATCTCTTTCTTTCTTTCTACACCGGTATTGACTGTTATTATTGGTATGTCATTCTATTTTTTGTTTCGTATCTTGGTAGATCACACTTTTGATGCAGTCATGTTTGTGTATGACTTGTCATGTTGTGGTCCTAGGAGATATCACAACTGATGGCTTTGGGATTCGAGCATTAATCTATGGAGGCTCCTGCTGTATCGCGAGATCCTCCATACACCTCAGTGTTGTACCCTCACATGCACTGATGAAGATCCTGGCAAATTAAGGATCAGGAGCTAAAGAGGACCAAGAGGAAGTCAATGGAGGCAGCCGTGAGGGACAACTACAGGTAAGTAAACCTACCTTCCCCTGGCCACCAGACCCAACACCAGATCTGTCACTTTTGAGGGCCTTTGCTAAATACGTATTGACCACTGAAAGTGACAGACCCACTTTTAATATTTTATTTTAAATTAAACTCTTCATGTACAAAGGCCGGGAGGAAGGGATACGGTGTACGTAGCAAAAAACGATGCAGACAATAGACAATGCTACATAAAATACATTCATAGTACCTCATATCCGGGTATTGATGTGACACTCTCCACCACGGCGAGAGCCATTAGATGCTGCACGAACGCAATGCGTTGCCCCAGTGAGGATGACAGAGGAACTGAAATATGTACTGTGATCATGGCACAACCCTTAGGGCTCAGCCAAACATTCCCGCCACGACCTACCGAAATAAAAATACACAGCACACTCTAAGAAAATCAAATTATACCATTCAATCTCACTCATCGACCTATGCTTCTGAAAATAACCTCTTCATAAACTGGCCACCTCTCCAATCTCTCATCCTTTTTGTAAACTCCAGAAGACATCTCATTTCCCAAACTGGTCTCTCTAACTTGTATAGCATGGATGGATAGATGAGACAGCAGGGTATGGTAGGAACATTTTAAATACATAAAGGGAATCAACACAGTAAAGGAGGAGACTATATTTAAAAGAAGAAAAACTACCACAACAAGAGGACATAGTCTTAAATTAGAGGGACAAAGGTTTAAAAATAATATCAGGAAGTATTACTTTACTGAGAGGGTAGTGGATGCATGGAATAGCCTTCCAGCTGAAGTGGTATAGGTTAACACAGTAAAGGAGTTTAAGCATGTGTGGGATAGGCATAAGGCTATCCTAACTATAAGATAAGGCCAGGGACTAATGAAAGTATTTAGAAAATTGGGCAGACTAGATGGGCCGAATGGTTCTTATCTGACGTCATATTCTAGGTTTCCATGTTTCTAATTCCATGTCACTGGTCCTCACCCCCTCTCCATTCTTTCCTACTTTTATTGTAACCCATCACTGACCACTAAAACTCCAGTTCGATCCCCACTCACTGTATCGAACAGATTCCCTGCATGCACATGTTAATTGATAATTATATGTTACCTCTCGTTCTATGTACCCTTTATTAATATAGCTGCTCACTAATGATAATTAAAGCAACACTGTCCAGATTCCAAGTGGACAATTTAAATATTTTTGCAATGGATAATGTACTTTGTGTGACTGATCATCATTGATAACAATATCATTGTTAATTTGTGTAAAACACGGTTGATAATTGTGTTCTATGAGAATTGTTAAATAATACTGACAAACAAGACTACCACCAAAACGCCAGATCTGATGATGTCATGCCCAACATGTGCCCATTATTGCATGAGTAATTGTGGTGAGACTTTGTAACAGGAAAAGCACACTAGTCAGAATAGCCAGCTGCAAATAGGGACTGTCTCAATCAAATCAGGACACTTGGCAAGTATAATTTTACATCTCTGCATGCTGTCTATAGATTCGTATAGCACATAAACAGAGCAAGCAAGTCAGGGGTAGGTAACGTTTGGCACTGCAGGTGTTGTGGAGATCTCCCCTGATGCAATGTTGCACACCCCTGCATCAATTAATATCCTTTCCAAGTCAGACACGTGTAAGTGAATGGCCTGGTTTACTCTTGAAGTCAAGTTTTAAGGTACAGCATGTTTGAATTCTCACACATTTTAATCTCAGCTTTATTCTTTGTGAATATGCTTTCAATATCACAGAAATCCACTTCAATAAAACCTGCAAAAACATGTGTTTTAACTGCAATCAGTGCTTTACAAAATAGTTCTATAAATGCAATACTTTGTTCCTGTTGTGAGCTAGTTGCCCAATTACACACATTATGTTCGCATTCAGTATTCCCACTGCAGATGCTATCTAAAAAACCTGTGTTACTCTGACCATTTAAAGTGATTGGAGCTGGGTGGGATTACACAGACAATGAAAATCTCACAAGCATAGCAGGCGATTTCAAGACAAGAGATTGAATGTTGTGGATAAACTGGATTAAGACTCTCTAGGGGGTTTGTATGAAAATGTCACACGTTTCAAAACCACAGCTACTGATATTTTTAATGAGGTGTAATATTGCACCTTTGAAGTGTCTTTTTTTATTATTATTCCTCAGCAGCAAAAGATCTGGCACTTTTGCATTAAAAATATTTATTGCGACAAATTAAACTACATCATTGTATCAACAGAAGGTCTGCCTAAGTATACATTCTACCAAAAGCGTCTGACAATATATACACAAGGATAGACCTTGCAAGAGACTTAACTTACATCACAACTCCCATCACTTTAATCTCATCAAAAATTATAGTTAAAAAACAAAAAACAAAACAAAAACATTCAGTCAAATGTCATCTTGCTGGTAAGTGCTTTTTTGAAGCAGAAATCAGTGATGCTCTAGGTGTACATGAACTGCACATTGCATTGTAATTGGCTAGCTATGCCTTTTAAACTATGTCTGGCTGTCATTTATGTTACAGTTGAAAAGCAGGGTGAGCACCGTTTGACTATCCATGATTTACTTTATGTCTATTCAAAAAAAACCTCTCTTATGCCTATCCCATGCATGCTTAAACTCCCTCACTGTGTTAACCTCTACCACTTCAGCTGGAAGGCTATTCCATGCATCCACTACCCTCTCAGTAAAGTAATACTTCCTGAAATTATTTTTAAACCTATAGAAACATAGAACTTTAGTTCAAAAATAATCAAATAACCATTAGAGATGTCGCGAACTGCTCGCCGAACTGTTCGCGAACTGTCCGCCGGCGAACAATAGCGTGTTCGCGTTGGGCGAACATATGCGATTTCCGGTCCGCCCCCTATTCGTCATCATTGAGTACACTTTGACCCGGAACCTCACAGTCAGCAGACACTTCCTGGGAGGGAGGGTCTGCTGCCGATTGGCTGGAATGTGTCTGCTGACTGTGAGGTTCCAGGTCAAAGTGTACTCAATGATGACGAATAGGGGGTGGACCGGAAATCGCATATGTTCGCCCAACGCGAACACGCTATTGTTCACCGGCGGACAGTTCGGCGAGCAGTTCGCGACATCTCTAATAACCATCGCTGCCGTAGACCACTGCATTTGATTTATACACTGTGCTAGCAGAAGGTATACATAAACCTGTATTTTTACCAATATCACGGCTGTGCCACAGTCACAGAGGAATAAACCTACTGTAACATTTAATCTATATATTTGTAGGGGATTTCGCAGACACCAAGTATAGATTAAATGTTATAATATAGCCCAAATAGAACTGTGACTATCTGCTACTGACAGATCACGAATAAGAAATGGTTTTATATTGTAAAGATAGCAATACCAATCATTAAGCTTCAGTTGCCACCATGAAATGTTGGTCTATTTAACAAAGAAAAATAAAATAATGAACAACAAACACAAATACAAGAAAACACAACCCAGTTGCAATAGATTTGTTTTCCCAAAGCAGATCACATTCACTGCTGGCCATCTATCTGCATGTTTTCGGTTTCTTTTTAATTGAAAGAAATCCTCTGACCTTTGCCTTGTGTCTGCTGGCCTGCGATCGCGATTAACCCCATTTCCTTTGGTTCGTGAAACATCAGCCTGAGAGTGATGGGAAAGGAAAACAATCAGTTAGAACAGGAAATGGAGACAAATAAAACCTAAGTAACTGTGAAATGAGCAATCAGCATCACTTTGCAATAATAATGTAAGGGCTTAGAGTCAGACCAAAGAAGACATTAGCTCTTGCATATGGATACAGGTGGGAAAACAACCATGTGTATAAGGCACAATCACACAGTTTACTGTAAATAGATTATTTGCTAGAATGGATATAAATGGAAATGTTTGTGACTGCCTCCAAAGTGCATCACCCACCAAGTCTCCCTATTTAGCTCGGCAGCTTTCCTTTGCGATAAAATGCCCTGTCTCTTTTACCAATGATTATGTCACAGTTTAACATAATTACATGTGGATTTGTGGATTATAGAGCTCCACAGCAATACAATTAACAATAATGTGCAGTGTATGACGGTGTCACAGAGCTCCACAACAGTACATTACACAGCAAGATGTCTTGTGTGTGTATTGAGTGGATCATCTGTTATTTTGTTCTATAAAATGGTTACAAATGAAGAACTGATGTAAAAAGTACCAGTATGTATTTCTAACGTTTCCCATTTCCATAAAACGGTTACAAATGAAGAACTGATGTAAAAAGTACCAGTATGTACTTCTAACGATTCCCATAAAGCGATTACAAATGAAGAGCTGATGTAACAAGTACCAGTATGTACTTCTAACATTTTCCATTTCCATAAAACGGTTACAAATGAAGAACTAATGTAAAAAGTACCAGTATGTACTTTTAATGATTCCCATTTCCATAAAACGGTTACAAATGAAGAACTGATGTAACAGGTACCAGTATGTACTTCTAACGTTCCCCTGCCATTTTAAAATATATATCCTACGCCCTGAAAATTAAATAAAGCACTTTAACTTACCTTCTATTCCATTTTGTGCCGGTCTGCCTGCGGTCGCCGCTCCACCCCAGCTGAGATCATAAATGACAACTATCTCTGCCAATTCAGTGCTTCCCCATAAAGAAGCATTAGAGGGTTGAAGCATACGTGACGCATTCAATGCACTACACCAATCAGCATCTCCTCATAGAGATACATTACCTCAATGAAGCTTTATTGGAAGCATTTGGTGTCTTCATGAAGACTTTTCAGACACCAAATCTTGTTCCTGTAAAGATTGCAGTAGTGCAACAAGAAGAGCCTCTAGTGCAGGGGTAGGCAACCTTTGGCACTCCAGATAATTTGGACTACATCTCATCTGATTCTTTGCCAGCATTATAGCTGTAAAAGCATTAAGGGAAACGTAGTCCATAACCTCTGGAGTGCTGAAGGCTGCTTATCCCTGCTATAGTGGCTGTTACTCACTCAGGTATCCTTACAGCTCAATGTAAACATTGCCTTTTCTAAGAAAAGGCAGTATTTGCATTGCTGAGTCTATGTGAAGCAGTCTCTGTGCACCAGAACCACTTTATTAAGCATTAGGCAGTAGCTTTAGGGGTATGAGTGTATTACATACCAGCACAGCTATATAAAAAAACAAAAACACACTAGTGTGTGGTGTGTATGAGTATCGCAGAGCTCTGCAACTATACACATAGCAATGTACAGCTATGGAAGTGCATCATTGTTTCTCAGTAGTAAAACACAAAAATGGTGATTTGTAGGACTGTATCACAATGATGCACAACATGATAACTAATCTTAACGTAAATTTAATGGCAGTGCGTCTCATGATATATAATGTGCCCTGCTTGAATTGTAACTTTAAGCTACAAATGTAAATCTGTGGAATCTACCCTGCACCCTACTGAAAGCTTTGAGAGACCAGAGATCGGCTGTGAGACTGTAGCCAGTTCCTGTTGTGCAGTGTTATACATCAGGGAGGCCAAGTAGAGCTTGAAGATTTGCACCCAGAAGGGATGGGGGCATTCAGAGGGGACTGCATATAAAATGCATTTAAACAAAAATAGCAGTAAATAAACAGAGTACGACATAAACGGTAAATGTGTTCTTACAAACATTTTAAAAGTAACTAAACCATTTTATTAAAATAACATTTAGCCTAATTCTTTCAATTTATATATTAACATTTCCATCTTGCAAAAAATAAAACCTACTCTATACATTTATAACTTTTGAAATGCACAGGGAGTGTAGCAATAATGTGTAGCTGTTTTCTGATTTTATATTTTTTTTTAAATAAGCTCAATGATTACAAAAGTCTTTGAAAGAAACATTTGACTTGGCAGACCTTAAAAGTTCTGGAGTGAAAATAGCTGGTTTTATGGAGTTATTGAAAATTAGTCATTGGTTATGAGATTGCCAATATTTCAAGATGGCAGGTTTATGGCAACCCAAGGTAAACTGCCACTGACTGTGAGCACCGAATTGCATTTTAGAATTCAAAGAGCCCTGTAGGATTCAGCAAAACAAGCGTAAAACATTTAACGAGCAGCGAGAAAAGGGTTTCAAAGTATAACTTTCCCCTGAGAACTAATTAGAGTTTAACAGCATTAATAGATTACACGATGGACAATTAACAATTGCAGTGCCGGACGCCGACAGTAATATATACACAAAATGCTTTTACAAACAAAAATAAGGAGACATTTACTGTGCACATCTTTATTCTACAATTAATCACATATATCCCAATTTTGCAATTAGCCTAGCCATTAGCCGGTCAGTAGGAAAGAGCTATTTATTATTTTCCAATCTCGTTTAAGGAGGGGGGGGGGGAGAAGAATGCAAAAATCTAGCATCCCACAAAGTTTATTTAACCCCTTAAGGACCAAACTTATGGAATAAAATGGAATCATGACATGTCAGACATGTCATGAGTCCTTAAGGGGTTAAACAATGTATAAAGGAAAACTAGATATATTTCATTTTTTTTTTTGTAAGTGGGTCGACTCCACTATGCTATGCATTACATCAAACAAAAGTCCCTTTAAGCTTCTTTTTTTTAATATATAAACAAACAATATTTGCCATTATTATAAAAGTTGGATCTTCTGAATTTGGAATTTTTTTTGTCTAGGGATGTGTGGAGGGGCAGGAGGACCTTTGTGAAGGGAGAAGTTATCCAGTTAGACGATAAGATCTCCTAGAGAGATTTTTTAAAGGGTCTTTTTAATGGACGGGAGGATGGGGGGGTCTAGTTCCCCAAAAAATTTTGGACAGCGGAACTGAAGGTAATACAACAATCACTTATCGATTCATTTTTAATTTTAATTTATTTTTTTTAAAAAAGCTTTTACATGTTTTTCCATCATAAAAAGGCCTAAACAGCAAAGCTGGAAAAATACAATAGGTATAATATAGCTGCTTATTTATAAAAATGCTTTTCAGGTTGGTGATTTCTCAAAATGCAATCATTATGTGAAAAATAGATCTGTATGCATAATACCTTCCAAGTCTCCTGTATCTACTAAGGCAGTCCTGATTTGGAACATGTGTTCTGCCACACAGAGTTAATTATCTGCAACACAGTGAAGAGCAAAATGCACTTTATGTACATAGTGGCACTCCCTGCCCTTTCTCAGAGTAATGGGAAAAAACGCCATGATGTGGCTAAGGGGTGAAAGAGCATCTATCATCCAGTCTCCAGCTCCTGGTGCAAGTATCACAGTCCAAAACAGAGGTCTATGAAAAATTGTGCAAAATCACAGCATCTACTGCGCATCCCTTGAGAAGATGCCCCATCCCATCAGTCTTTGTGATTAGTGATGGCATTTGGCAAGTCACAGAAAACAAATTAAACTACTTATTTTTAGGCGCTAAGAAATTTAATGAGGCGCATGGTATTGTAGTGTACACAGTGATAAATATCTTGCTACTGAGTATTTCAAACATCCTAGAGAACAAAGTACATGCTCAGTAATTTCATACCGACTACATTTGGTTGCTGAACGCCACTGGCCACTAAAGGGTTAATTTGAAATGAGGCCTAGGAGGGAACATCTTTGATGCTCAGAGACATTTGGAAGCAAAGTTATATTAATGAGCTGAGTCAATGTTCTTTTAGGCCAAAAGGAAATCAGGGAAGGCGGTGAGGATCACTGGGGAAGAAACGAATGCAGCAACAGAGACAAATGGAGGCAGACAGATTTATTCCTGCTATACGAGATAACTCTTGGGGCATTACAGCACCGTTCCGAGGCCACAATAAAGTTCTTGTACATTTTAATAGTTTCTACCATGAGACACGGGAAACTGAAATTGGACATTCAAGTCACCCGACTGATGTTTCAAGAGGAAGAAAGTGTGTGTAAAAAGAGCAAAGGTACACGGCATTATTTAAATATCCGAGCAGTGTGAGAAAATAGCAATAAAAGAGCTATGACAAAAGGAAACTTATCATAACCTTCCCTAAAAGCCAAGCCCCAAACGGCAACAAAACATTCTACCGTTTCACTTCAATTCCAAAAAGACGTAAAGTTAGGGCCAAAGATAACACTTCAGATAAAAGGGGTCGCAACCTCTCGAATACCGTGTACACAGCAATCCGCAGCAATAAAAGTTACTGCTTTCATTTTCTCTGGTCGATTTGTAAGAAAAACCCAACAAATTTTATATATATATATATATAAAGCCACGAAAGGCTTGCACTCAGAGGTCACAAAACCATAATGCCTAGTGCTCCAATCCAGCAGACAGTAGGTACAATTCAACAAGAACGGGAAGCAGCCCGTGGGTCTTCATCAAATAAAACATAACTTTTATTATCAATGTTTCAGTTAAAATAAAAAAATACGTTTTTTTATTTAAAACTGAAATGTTGATAATAAAAGTTGTTTTAATAGTTGCAAAACATTATGTGCATAGAAAAACAAACCCATATCAAAGCTTCAGTCCTAAACAGGACTTTCCTCAAGTTGTTAATATATAAATTATAAATTTGGAATTGTCAAAACTGAGGGATATAAATTGTGTTTCCTTTAATACAGTCACTTTATCAGGAGTACTAGCATACTTTAACATGAAATGGTTATGATGCTATAGTATCCCTTTAAAGTGGTCCAGCCATCTAAAAAAAATAATAATAATAAAAATAAAAAAAAACACACATTGTTTTTTTTCTGCGTAAGCTGTGACTTGTGGAGATTCTTTGCAAATCAACTTACAATTGGCTTAATTTTTTCGATGTTATACAAATTTCACAATTTGCAGTTTATTATATAAAGTTGATTGAATGTGTCAATATATTGTTTAAAAGGATGTTCGAGGGCCTAAGTGCACAAGAATATAATAGTTAAAAAAACATCATGCAGGATCATACCCAAGACCCAAAATGACTGCCCCAATTTGGGACTCCTCAGTCATACTTTGGAATTTTTCTCTATGGTCCCTCACGTGGTAACACAAAAGTTGTGCATTTCTGCCCAAGCAAAATATTTTAGGCAGTGCTTTTCCAGCCAGACAGCTGCTGTGCATCACACACATATAGTCAGATACTTATATTATTAGTAGTGTGATGGACCGCCAGGCACTCCGACCGAGTACCTCCGTCAATCGCTGCTTCCTAGTACTTGCAAGTACCATCAGCACTGCACTGGAACAACATAACCACCGCAAACCGTCACAGCTTGGTTGGGGTCTCGCCGTCCTCCACCCACCTTGGACCCAAGACTGGGATCCAGCTTCCAGTGGGTAGGCCTCTCCTAGTTCAGAGAGCGTGGCAAGAACAGCTCTTACAAGAGGTTAGTGATTATACTCAGGGGAGTATAGTGATTATAGTAATCCCCAGAGTGTATGTAGTTCTCCAATCCCCGAAACATGAGCCTAAACTTCATGAAGGGTAGAACAAGTCTGTTTAGTGAAAGCCATGGCTGGCCTTTTATGCAAGTTTCCCAACAAGGTTGATGCCCAGGTGGACCTTGCTGGGCATAGGGACACAAAGGGTACAAGCCAATAGAAACAATGTAACAATGAATGACACTCCCACATACAGTACGCAATCCCTCCCCTCTGCCTGTGATATAATTAAGGCAGATAATGCATTAACTTAATTATCCCTAGACACTGATCTGTGTGAACAACATATCCAAAAATCACCCAGATCAGAGCAGTGGTTTAGTAAATTCCTGAAAGTCTCTTTTTGACCGACCGCACGCATGGTTTCATGCCCAAAACAGTTCCAGAGAATCAGGGCTTGCGGACGGTCTAGTTCGGTAGTTTGCAAATGAACAAACTACCGAACGGAGTCAATAGTCTTACCCTGGAGCTTGTTCCCTTCATCTAGACGAATGATCTCACCGAACAGTGCCCTTCTAAGGTGAATAGAAACTAATGCAGGCGATGATGGAAGTTCAGCGCTGTTCGGGAGTTTCTGTATCTGATTTCAGTTCCATGAGATTCATACTCAAACACTGCTGCCTGCGTTCATGCGAACTAAATGGCTGCCACCTCGTGGTTGTTCAGAGGAATCGCGGCCACCCAGACGAACAAATAGAACACTGCGGTGAGAAACGTTCCAAGTTGTTAATAGGTGTTAACAAGCTCCAGGGTGGTCTCTGTTCGTGCGGTTGTTCGGTAAACTAACCATATAGTCCCAATTGCACGAATAGAGCCTGTTTGAAGTATATTAGCCAGTTCTATCGCAGGGGCCATAGTCACAGGGTAAAGGGCTGGCAAGTAGTCCCCTCCAAGAGCCAGTGGCGAAGTTGCTTTTGTCACAAGTAGTATTACACATCTCAATGGTTCTAGGTCAAACATTAATCCAAACCTATAGCAAATTGGAATTAAAAATAAACAACATGGAGTAGGCACCATTATATTGTAAAATATTGTAAACCTTCCATTAACAAGGAGGCAGCCAGTGATACAAATTGCACATCCAGTTTCACAAAGCCACACAAGGTTATTTACGAAACGGAGAAGTCAAAGCCAGGGCAGCAGAACCATCAGCATAGCGGACTTAGAAAATGTTTCCAGTTCTGCTATTTTAAACTTAAATTTCACTTTCGTGAATTACCCTTAAAGGGCTTTGAAATAATAAAAAAAAAAAAACTAAAATATACGTTTTTGTCTACATAAAGGAATCTGGGCATTCTTGATGAAAGAACATACCTCTCACTAAATATCCTTTTTCCGGCATGATACACTGTGTGGTTTGGGCCCTCATTTTTCAGTGAATTAATGTAATGACTACATAAGGTGCAAACAGAATGAAATGGATATTTTAGTTGAAAAAAAAAAAAAAAAGCATACAGCCAGCTTCAAGCCATGTAAAATTTTACTAAACAATCTCTCATGTGATGTTCCTGAAAATTGCAGGTTTGCAGCGGTAAGCTGGAGCATTGGTGCTGATTTTCTGCACAGCAACAGCATGAACACAGAGTCTTAAAGTGTACCTGTCATAGTAAACACATCTTCAGTTAAAATGAAAGACCATCATATTTCATCTACGTAATAGATAGCAAAAATGCCATCAATTGTACAGATTTGTAAATAGATTTAAATGAAAATTGATACCCACCCACCTGTCAATCAACTCTAGAGACACAACGGTAAAAGGAGAATTCTCCAGTTTATAGCTCACAAGCACGTCACCTGCGATCATCTGAGTTACGAATTCATTCCTGGTTAGTGTGCCATATACTCCAGGCTTGCCGTGGCAAGTAAGATTTATGCCTAGCTTGTAGCGTAGGATTTGAAATTGTGTGCCCGATGTTTAGAAAGATAGATAGATTTTAATGCTTAAAGGAACAATAATACACACATATATTCCTGACCCTATACTGTTAAAACCACCATCTAGCCCCCTTGCCACAATAAATAAAGTAAAATCTTACCTTTTTTCCAGTCTGCTGCTGGCTTTGCCCCTGATCTGCCTGCTGGGCTGACATCATCATAAGTGTTATTCCAAGCCAATCACAATGCTCTCCCCTAGGGGACTGTCAAGGAAGCAGATCAGGGGCAGAGCCAGCACAAGCCAAAAACAGCCCTGGCTAATCAGCATCTCCTCAGAGATACATCAATGCATCTCTATGAGGAAAGTTCAGTGTCTGTATGCAGAATATGTTGTCACTCAAAAATTTGTCATTATAACAATAGCAGTCAATGGACAGAATAAACACAAGTGGTAAAAACACTATCATTGTATAATTCCTGTTATAATTGTGCTGGATAAATCAATATCAAACCAACATTAACCAACACATTACGGACTCCTAAGGTGGCTTTCAGATTTGTCACGGCAAGAGAACAAATTAATACAATATCATTTCGATTTCTCCTGTGAAAACTGCACTTTGTTTAACTACATATTTTTGAAACCATCTGTAGGACACAGATTATGATTACTAACCAGATATTTAATGATTAATGTCCTTAAATTTCAAAGCAGCTGTTGCAATTCCAATGTTTGCTTTTACCTTTGACACTGCACTTTCTCCCAAATCTGTCTTCGGCTTAAGTACATGTGGTAAGCCAAATAAATGGAACTAGTAAATTTATACGCTTCGAAAAAGCTGCACGCTCGCTTGCCGCTAGAAGAGTATTTTCCCTTCCAGAAAACGGAGCTTTTAATCTTCTAAATAAACGGACATATTAGATGTTTTCCGAGCGAGTTCTGCATTCCGGGACGAACTAAATGTGTTTTTGTTTTTTACTTCTTATCTATGAACGATTTCTACAAGGCAATACAATCAAGCATTCTCCGAAACAAAATATTTCATCTTAAAAAAATATATATATTAAAAAAAATAAAAAATAAAATAAAAATCACTTTTGGATGCATTACTTTATTGCTGAATTGATTAATGATGCTTGTATTTCTCGATTTCCCATACAGAACAGCAGAGCTTCCTGTGCTAGAAGATTTTGTTTTCTGTTAAACTGAACAGCGATATTCCAAAAACAAGTTTAAGAACGTCCAAGTATATAATATAAATCTTTGTTTTTTGTTTTTTTTTGCTTATCTGGATTGCTCTGTTGATGACATTTTAGTGAAAGGTGCCAGGTTCTGGACAGCAGGTCCAATCATTTTTTAGTTTTTGTTTTCTTCTACAGCTATTTCATCAGGTTTGTCAGTTGAATTTCAGCTATTTCTGAACATAACTTTGTTGGGATATTAAGAATGCCAGCAAGCTTTACCACACAATGTTGAATACAATGCCTAGTAAGCTCAGCCAGCCACTGATATACAAACCCCAAAACACATCAAACTGTAGTGTATTGAAAACTGAATTGTCCCACTTAACTATAGAAAGAGTTTTCCCTACATTTTACAATTTGTTTTTCAATTTACAACAATCCACCACAGACAAACACAATTTAAGTGCCTTTAGGTTTTGGCTTCATATTCATGCTGTAGTTTTCTCAACATTCAAATCTCTTTCGTTTCGCTAAACAAATAAATACATTTTTCAGCTTTATGCAGCATAAACCCATGCCCACTTAACCACACCTCATCTTTTCACAAAAATACTTCCTGATATGAAGGTACACTATGTGTGTATGCACCACAGCCAATGACAGATCAATGTGTCATTGGTAGAGAGGACAGAATCGTGTTGGCTGCTCAGCTCATTCCGAACTCTCATTGGTTAAGTGGTGTGCATGAAATGGAGACTAAGCAGGATGCTGATTTGTTATAACAGGAGGCATGGCTAAGGGGGTGGAGTTATATGTAAATAGGCCAAACACACATAATCGGCACCTAATTCGAGCTGTTGCCCATTGAGGCCCTTTAATTAAACAAATTGTGCCAGACAACGGCAGATTCTTATGTGATTCCATTTCAAAACCCGACAGCTAGCCCCCTAAATGCGTTCAGAAATCAGTCACTTTCATTAACTATGGTAACACTTTCCCCAGGATACTAAAACTATTTCTATCTTTTGATACAGAAGTCGATTCCATTCACAATGCTCACTCTTGACTTCTAGGCTACTTTAATCCCGATCCTATATTTAATTTATAACAGTTCTCCATACACCTACAAGTCCTATATGATACATCCATAACAGATGTCCAACAACATAGGGCAGGCCTAATAAGTGACCCAAACAGCTTGCTCGAATTTAGCTATGAGTTGTAGCTCTTGGTATATAATGCATATCATCAAGACTACCACTATAAGGAGCACGTGAGGACACATGCATACCTAGGGTATCATGAAAGGAATTCCTTAGCACTTATTCACTCATAAAACATTATGGGAGAAGACACCAAGACTTCATGATTAAGCCCAGAGTATAATTAGAAGATGGCGGTTCTGCAGCAGTGGCACATGTGTTTTAAACGTGCTTTCACTGCAAGCTAGTAAATGGTTCAAGGGAGTCACTATAAGATGACGAAGTGGGGAGTCCCCTGGAGGAATTCATACATCATTCATATTGTTCTATTGGACAGCAGAGCTAGCCTTGCGTTCACAAACAAACACAGGGATTCCATTTCCTCACACAAGTGCTTCTCATTCAGGAAGTATATTTACTTCAGCACAGCGTTTGGTATGTACACCTAAATATCGGCCATAAAAAAAGGAAAACCCCAAGTTAAAATTGAGAACAACTCAACAAAAATGTAATTTGTAGCCAAATATAATGGGCTTAGAAATAGTTAAACAAGTTGTTCTTTCATTACCCAACTTTCGCAGCACAAAAACCTTCTGGGCAAGTCGTTTGAGAGCACTGACAAATATTGGTTCAGTGTTTAATGTCACAAACACAGCAAATTAGCATTACTGGATGAGACAGAGCAATAGAGAGTTACGGGTAAGCTGTGCAATTGGAGGACTGCATATGACTTAATAAAACACCTTGCAGCTATTCTAAACAGATTGGTTTCCTCTGCAGACATCTGTAATGTGCAATGTGGATTCTGGGAGGACTACTGCCCGAGATGTTTGCAATTTAAATTCTACATTTATTTACACACACACACACACATATATACATAATAACTTACAGAGAGAGCCCTGTTTTACAGACAGAACACCTTATTCGGGTTGAGGCACTGCACAAAGTCACCAGGAGGAATCTGAATTGAAACTGAGTCAATTGTTATTGCCTTTAGAAAATAGGAATTTAAAGGTAAAAGACACATACACCACAATAAAAGGGAAAAATGCAGCTGCGGGGAGAACGCTCCTTGTTTTACAGTGGGATGGGGGGAATCCCCATTCTCCCCCGGGGCAACAGGTAAAATCTATTTACCTTTTAGATGTTGTTGCTAAAGAATAGCAGAGTGGTCAGTTCTGCAACATACACAATACCATACATCATGTGCCTAATCTACACAGAGCTTGTATCTGATACTACATCTGCAGTCTATTTTGTATTTGATAAATATTAATTTAATTGTTTCCCTGTAGGATGCAGGTACCCTGCCTCATTGCATTTCTTACATTACCGCCCAGCAGTAAAAGTGAAGGTGGGTGCTTGGCACATATTGAGGCAAACATGCCCTGGATTAATAAACTGGAAGCCAGCAAGGGGGTCTGCTAGCCTGATGTTCCCAATTACTGGGTTGGCAGGCAAACCATCTATCCAGAGCTGCTAAGAACACTAGTATAATCATGAATAGTTGGCATTGGTCTGGTAACACAGCATTTGCATTTAATGGTGCACTTTGAACACCATAACCACTACAGTGATGCCAGTATACCTCTGGATTCATTCCTTGTTCTGCATTACAGTGTTTAGCCTTTTGCTTGGCATATTAGTATTGTAGAAATTACACAATCTCAATTTTGGACAGCTTTGATTGGTTGATTGTGTCAGCTGCCAATGAATGTCTTCCATTTAATGGACAGAAATGACAAATAAAATTGCCAAATGTAACTTCAATATATCCGGCAGTGAGTACCTTGGCTTGTGTCAAACTGCTAAAACAGAACCGGTGGTAAGAGGCATACTAGCACCACAAACAACGGCCTATAGTGGTTATGGTGCTTAAAATGGCATTTTAAAAATATAGAAGAATTTGGGGATTTTGTGTCCTTGATACCAGAGGGAAAAGCTGAAGTATAATTATACAAATAATTAAGTATATTGAGAAATTTGGGTTTACAGATGTTTAAGGAACCTGAAAAAAAATGAGGAGATTTTAGATCCCCATTGGTGGCTCTGATTTCAGAATCTTTACCAGTTCCACAAGCATTGTTTGGTGTGTGCAAACTAATAGGGCTGTACTAAAAAAAAAAAAAAAAAGTTCCCATGCACCATTACAGGAAATGTCAGTTCAACCTTTGCTCTATTAACCCCACGATGCTCATGTTCCTTCCTCATGTTCCACCAGGAATTATTTTCACAGTGCTACACTTTAATTATAGGAAATTCTAATTTTCTGGGAAATTTACAGGTTTGCCTACCCGAACATATACAGCAGGACCTTGGAGTTTTAACATCTTTTAGCCAACAGGAAGAATAATAAATATTTGCAGGAAATGGCAGATACAAAATAAATAAATTATAACGCGCATGACCTGCCAACAGCCATTTTGTTGGATATTTGCTAAAATACCTGAGCATTTTTCAGCACGCAGACCACTGTTAAAGAAGTTCAAGACTATTTTGGCAAACTGGATTTGTCAAAACTTAGATTTGTAATTTGAATTGTGGAGTAAATTGTGAGAATTCCCCCTCCCATCCCCTTCAGTAGAGCCTGTTCTAGTCTCCTTTTGGTGTTACAACCATCTCCTCCCCAGTGCTCTAAATAAATATAGTATACAAAGTATAATCTGGGTACATGCAACAACAACAACAACAACAACAACACACTCTCTCTCTCTCCTGGTTAAACATTGTTAAAATATATATAGTGCCTCCTCTATTGTCTTGATAAACTCCCACTACATGTTTTAAAGTTTATTTTGTCTGAATTTGGAAACGCATGATAAAAACAAATATAGTTTTCATGAAATTATTTTTTTATGTGGCTAAAGAAATAATTAAAGTTTATAAAAAAAATACCTCCTAAATAAAAACGACTCTAGTCAGGTTTGGGTTTTTGCAAGTTACAACTAAAATCTTGCCGGGAATAAGGACACACAACTCGCAAATGTAGCACTGACGGGTTTATCAGTCTCAAAATCTGTGTATTCACTTGGTAGAATGGGTAAACATACTTTTCAAGAATCCTTTTATTAACAGATATCTTCCGTAAACCACTTGAACAATGTGCTCTCTATGAGAAGCCTATATGTACAAAGGGATTAAACCTTCAACAGGCCACTTACCTCTTAGTTTACAAAGAATTCCAGTCGATCTTTGAAATGGGGGAAACGCACATGATTATACAGTAAAAACAAATGGTTGGGATTTTTATTAACAAAGCTGTGGAGACGCATTTGAGGGTTTCTGTTTAATATGTAGATTTTTTTCAAAAAAAAAAAATACTTATTTGTCTAGCCTCAAATGTCACCTTTCATATGAAATAAAAGGGACCTCTGAGAACTGTAAATAAATACATATATTCAATTAAAACGATTAAAGCGCTGATTACTGACAACATATAATTAATCGATAAGGATAGGTCCATTAACAATATTTAACAACAAATAATTAATTATGCTAAACAACAAATTATATTGTTTTGAATTATTAATATTAAAAAAAAAAAGCAATGAAAAATAAAAAAAAGATGATTCTAGTTGGGTGTGCAATATAAAAAGAATGAGGGCCCCCCTACAAGCAAGAAAAGTCTATAGAGTATCGATATTGGATGCCATAGGTGAGAGGTCGTGGACGCTCCATGTATAGGCTGTAGGAGCAGCATGACCCGCCCAGCACTACAGCAGGTTAACTGTCCTGATTGAACACTGCTGCTAATTAAGTGCTTTTGTTTTTCGGCAGGGCTAGCAGATCGCCTCCTGCCCTTGTACATGACTGCAGCACCACTTTAAGAAATTATCTCCTGATCAGCTCAGACAGGAGGACCCAGATGGTCTCTGCGAGTCCTCCTGTGGAATAAATGAGGCCTAATACGAACGCAGGCACCCACCAGGTATGAAAGGGCTGGCCGTGACCTCTCTGTGAAAGCCACAGTATAGTGCTACGTTGACATAATTCCTTTTTATTCTGGGAGAGATTCTCCAGCTGAATCCTTTGTGGCCTGAGCTCAAATAACAAAAGACAGAAATATTGAATAGTTTGCTTCAATGGCAACACTGAAATTGTACCCAGCCTAACGAGCACTGTCTGCCCCAAATTTAGCTAAACTCAGCGTCTTCAATTTAACCTCTCTTTGCCACAGCTGAGTGCATGGAGTCAGTCAATTAAAGGTTTTAACCTCTTTCCAATGTTGCTGATTGACAAAGTGTTACCGGACAGGTTCTCTGCAGAGAATAGCAAGGGCAAGGAAAGGTTAAACTGGACCCTTGCTGGTTCCAAAAGGGTTACTATTTGGTGGTGCACACACTGAATGGTTTTATAATATTAGGAGAAAAAACATCACATGCTTAAAGGACCACTATAGGCACCCAGACCACTTCAGCTTAACCCTGTCTGCTGTAAACATAGCAGTTTCAGAGAAACATTACATTAGGGTTAATCCAGCCTCTAGTGGCTGTCTCATTGACAGCCGCTAGAGGCGCTTCCGCGCTTCTCACGACGCCAGCGTCCATAGGAAAGCATTGAGAATGCTTTCCTATGGACTGACTGATTGCGTGTGCGGCTCTTGCCGCGCATGCGCATTCAGCCGATGACGTCGGGAGGAGGAAGAGAATCCCCGGCGCTGGAGAAAGGTAAGTGTTTAACCCCTTTCTCATTCTAGAGCCCGGCGGGAGGGGGGCCATGAGGGTGGGGGGGACCTATTAATACTATAGTACCAGGAAAACAAGTTTGTTTTCCTGGCACTATAGTGGTCCTTTAATCTAGGACACCCAAAAAAATAAAAGGGGTTTAGCAACAGATATTACAATGCAAAACAGTCCTGGCACATCCAAGGCACACATTGCACTGGACAAGAAGAAACAATCGGTTTGAGATATTTATCCAAGTGTTTTAATAAGTGATCATTACTTTGATCATATTTATTAAAGTGATCGAAGTCGTGCTTTTTTTTTTGCTAGTAATATATGTCAATTTTCACAGAAATTCCCATTTTGGAATACCACCAAATGTCGAATGATGGAGGAAAGAGAAGTGAAACCGAACACTTTTCTGTAGCAGAAAGGTTTTTAAATTAGAGTTATCACCCACCAGGGTTTGTCATCAAACGGGACAGAATTCTTAATTCCGTTGATGGCAGATATAAAATTCCCCAGCTGGTATTTCCATGAGCGCAAACCTTTAGCAATACTTACATTGTGACTGACTATATTATATATTGTGACTATATTTAAATGCTGGTCAGCCGGCCATTTGGTTGGTGGTACATAGTGGGAGACTTGGTCAACAACACATGTACTGCAAAACACTAGACACACTGTTGAGCCCTTTAGCCCTGACCAAGTCACTTGCAATTATTTAGGAAACGACAACAAACAAAAACATACTTTTTCTAGCAAACCTGTAAATTAAACATATGGATGGAATGTTCTGCTCTATAAACCTGCACCCCACCCCCTGAATTTTATAAATTTTCAATAAATAAAAAGGTAGAGTTTCCAAAATTGTATCCCCAAGACTCTGCATCAAGAAAATGTATGATTCTTGTGGCATGAAACAAGGTTTGAAGGTCATTCATTCATTCAAGGTCATTCACTGTGAATGAAACTGAACAAAGCCTTTTGTAGTAGTAGTGGTGGTGATGGTTCTGCATATAAATTAGCTCATGTGCGTAAATGAGATGAGAAATGCACTGATGGTGAAGGGGTTAAAGCTGTACGTGAAAACAAAAAACGTAGTATGATTTTCAGTGCAGAGGACGGTCTCCAACCATCTTCATTTGTTTATTATTATTCAAATCACATATCGGAAAATAAGATTCCAGCATGTGAATCCTGATTATTTTTCACTACCATGTTGAGTGTACCTAAAAATTTTATGAGACGCGACAACACGTCCCGTAATAAGCTGAAGGGGTTGTTTTTTGTTTCCCCATTGCAAGTTTTAGGATTTCAATGTAAGAAAAACAATACAATATACAAAAACAAAATAAAACAAGCAAAAAAAAATAAAAAAAGTCTCCTATAATTGCTCTAAACTAACTGAAATCACGTGCAGCTTGAAAACATCTATATTGCTAGTTTTCTTTGAGATAACCTGTTTCTTAATGCACAATGATTAAAAAATAATAAAAACACTCCCAACGATAACTGCTCTAAAGAAAGGGAAATCATGAACAAATCCCTTAAAACTAGGTCTTAATACTGTTATTTTAGTTGTGTATGGGTTTTTTATTTTATATTTAAATATCTTTCTTGCTGTATTACAATTTATCTTTTTTTGCCTTTTCTTTTAACCCTGTAGTGACCAGACCATTTTTCAATTTTCTTACCGTTAAGGACTAGAGCTGTTTTTGTTTAGCTGTATTTTTGCTCTTACTCATTTACTGTACCCACACATATTATATACAGTTTTTCTCGCCATTAAATGGTCTTTCTGAAGATACCATTACTTTCATCATATCATATAATTTACTATAAAATCCGATAAAAAAAAACCCAAAAACAAAACACTTTTGCTAACTTTAACCCCCAAAACCTGTTATGCATCTTCAACCGCCAAAACACACCCATGCTAAATAGTTTCTAAATTTTGTCCTGAGTTTAGAAATACCCAATGTTAATATGTTCTTAGCTTTTTTTTTGCAAGTTATAGGGCTATAGGTACAAGTAGGACATTGCCGTTTCAAAATATATATTTTTAAAATTTATCAATAGTGACATTGTAACACTGTTATCTGTCATAAATCTCTCAATCACACCTCACATGTACATATTTTTTTTAAAGTAGACAACCCAGGGTATTCATTATATGGTATGACCAGTCTGTTTTAGTAGCCACAGTCACAAACACTGGCCAAAGTTAGAATTTATATTTGTGTGTTAAAAATGCAAAAAACAATTATGAACGCTAACTTTGGCCAGTGTTTGTGACTAATTGGCTACTAATAAAGACTAAACATACCCATTTCAAATACCTTGGGTTGTCTTCTTTTGTAAATGGCATGACCATCATGGGGGTAATTCTCATTCCTGGGCTACCATACGCTCTCAAAGGCAACATAACCAATCTGGCAAATTTCAATGTGAAAAAAATTCAAATTAAGCATTATATTTGACCCTGCAAGTTTAAAAAAAACCCTAGAAAACCTGTACATGGGGGGGGTAGGGGTACTGTTATACTCGGGAGACTTCGCTGAACACAAATATTAGTGTTTCAAAACAGTAAAACTTATCACAAAAATTATATCATCAGTGAAAGTGCCATTTGTGTGTGAAAAATGCAACAAACATCACTTTCACTGACAATATCATCGCTGTGATATGTTTTACTGTTTTGAAACACTAATATTTGTGTTCAGCAAAGTCTCCCGTGTAAAACAGTACCCCCAGGTGGGCGGAGTCTAACTGCCAACCTGACTGGTTGCACAGCCTGAGAGCTCCGTACAAAAGGGCTCTAAATCATCTTAAAAATTAAAAATCTTTGCAGAAATCTTACTGCCGAAAATGTCCTGAAGGTGACAGGCCCCGCAGTATCGAACTTACTCAAGCATCTGACCGAGGCAGCTAAGACCAGGGCAGACTTGCAGCCTACAAGAGACCCACTCACAGTGTAGGCGGGGGAGGCAGCCAATCCCTCTGCGTGCCGATACTTACGAAGCCGAAGTCTTTCCCTCACTCTCCTCTCCCTCCCCCGCCACCGGTGAGGAATATCCCGGCATCATCTAAGAGCGAAGCGATGGTAAGTCCAGGAGTGGACGGAGGAACCCGGCAATCCACTGGGCTCATCCAAGATGGCCACCGCACTGATACCTCAGCAACACCACACGAGCCAAACAGGCCAGACTTAGAGAGAAGCCTTCGAAGCACAATTTGAGGTAATCTGCCAGGCCTTCTGGGAACATCTTGCCGAACAACAGACACCTACCCCTCCTGTGTCACAGATGACTTGTGAAGCAATGTCTGTTCCGTGTTCCTTTTCTGGCATGGGGGCCCAACTGGAGATCCCTCCAAGGCACAGTCCAACTACCCACGGGGCGGACCGCAGGCCGGAAGACCGTGGGGCCCACGATCCTGAGGCCCAGAGCATCAGGATCCATGGACTTAGTGCACAGGCTCCCTTCACAGCCTGCAGCCAAAGCTACAGGGAGCTACAGCACCAAAGACTGATGACCACTCACCTGCTGCACGTACAGCACTGTTTGACATGCCCTGTGCGAAGGAAGAGGCACAAAAACGACCCACCCTGCTGGCCTTTCACGCTTCCCGAGGTCAGGTGTCGGCTGAATGTGGACTCCCTCTCCTATACAGCCATTCTGCCCAAGTCTCACGTCCACGTAATATGAGCAGGCTCCATCTTACCCACACATCTTGTTGCATATAGTTTTCTCTGCTATGACCTACTCTCTTTCACTTTTATTTCTCTTAATACTTTTCACAAGCAATATTGGTACCAGGGGTCTCTTTTACCACTCTTGTTCAGCAAACATGTTAGAAAGCAACACCACTCAAAATCCTTATAGCTATGTTCAGGCATCATTATTAGCTTGTATCTTACATCGACACATCTGCGTAGTCTGTATTGCTACCATCAATTGCTATAATTAGTCAATCCTCAGGTTAGTTAGTGTCCCCTTGCCTAGCTACAGTTCTACATAGCCAGCTGACTGACAACACTGTTCTGTTTTAGTTACCAATAAAAATGTGCTGTATGTATGACTGCCTTAAATTGACAAGTCAGTCTTTTCTCTTGTTATATCCCTGTACTCCCACCATATTTAAGCATAAGCATGCCATATTACCCCTACCCTGATAATAATCACCATGTCTAACACGCTTCTCGAGCCTACCAGCTTAAAATCTTAGTCATTGTTTTAGACATATGTATCCAGCCTCTAATTGTATACTAAAAATTGTGCTGTTAATGCATGTCATGACACTGTTTATCCTATAACATCTCATGTGCTTGTGCCCGATGTTGTGGCGACACAAGTGTGTTTGTCATTGAAAGCACTACAAAAATAAAGAATGGAAAAAAACAACAAAAAACAGTACCCCCCCATGTACAGATTTTAGGGTGTCATGAAAAGTTACTGGGTTAAATACAGTGCTAACAAATTAAATTCTCTGGACTTTCGACCTGGGTTGTCAAGCAGGTCCCTCAAATTGCAATCAATAAAATTACTTAAAGGATCACTATAGTGTCAGGAAAACAAAGCGGTCCCCCTCCCATGGCACTGAAGGGGTTAAAACGTTAATCCAGCGCCGGGCTCCCTCGGCGCTGGTGACCTCTCCTTCCCCGCCGACATCAGCTTCCTAGTCCGACGTCAGCTGAGCCGAATGCGCACGTGCAGCAAGTGCCGCACGCGCATTCAAAGTGTCCATAAGAAAGCATTTCTCAATGCTTTCCTATGGACGCTCTGCGCGATGGAGGCGAAATATGCCTCCAGCGTCGCAGATGCGCCTCTAGTAGCTGTCCAGAAGACAGCCACTAGAGGCTGGATTAACCACAAATGTAAACATAGCAGTTTCTCTGAAACTGCTATGTTTGCATCTGAGGGGATAAAACCTGAGGGACCTGGCACCCAGACCACTTATTTGAGCTGAAGCGGTCTGGGTGACTAGTGTCCCTTTATGTAAAAATATTACATAAATATGCACGTAGAATTTAAATATATATACATATTTATATATTTGAAGTCTACGTATATTTATGAAATTATTTATGTAATTATGTATATAGATATATATATTGCGTATTATTTTTATTTATATATACATATATAATTTCATTCTAAGTGTATTTTGATATAAACATATAATACAATTATTTTAACTTTTTACATTTATTTTTATTTACTTATTTATATTTTATAATTATATATATATATATATATATATAAATATACATACACACACAAAATATATATATATATATATATATATATATATATATATATATACACACACACACATACATATACATACACACACACACACACACGTGTAATTTAATTGTAAGTGTATTTATTTTTATATTAATATATGTATATATTAATATAAAAATACACACTATATACACACTACTCAAAAAAATAAAGGGAACACAAAAATAACACATCCTAGATCTGAATGGATTAAATATTCTTCTGAAATACTTTGTTCTTTACATAGTTGAATGTGCTGACAACAAAATCACACAAAAATAAAAAAATGGAAATCAAGTTTTTCAACCCATGGAGGTCTGGATTTGGAGTCACACTCAAAATTAAAGTGGAAAAACACACTACAGGCTGATCAAACTTTGATGTAATGTCCTTAAAACAAGTCAAAATGAGGCTCAGTAGTGTGTGTGGCCTCCATGTGCCTGTATGACCTCCCTACAACGCCTGTGCATGCTCCTGATGAGGTGGCGGATGGTCTCCTGAGGGATCTCCTCCCAGACCTGGACTAAAGCATCTGTGCGGCCCCTCAAAGAAATACCACCCCACACCATTACTGACCCACTGCCAAACCGGTCATAATGGAGGATGTTGCAGGCGTCTCCAGACTCTGTCATGTCTGTCACATGTGCTCATTGTGAACCTGCTTTCATCTGTGAAGAGCACAGGGCGCCAGTGGTGAATTTGCCAATCTTGGTGTTCTCTGGCAAATGCCAAACGTCCTGCACGGCGTTGGGGTGTAAGCACAACCCCCACCTGTGGACATCGGGCCCTCATACCACCCTCATGGAGTCTGTTTCTGACAGTTTGAGCAGACACATGTACATTTGTGGCCTGGTGGAGGTCATTTTGCAGGGCTGTGGCAGTGCTCCTCCTGTTCCTCCTTGCACAACGGCGGGTGTAGTAGTCCTGCTGCTGGGTTATTGACCTCCTACGGCCTCCTCCACGTCTCCTGATGTACTGGCCTGTCTCCTGGTAGCGCCTCCATGCTCTGGACACCACGCTGACAGACACAGCAAACCTTCTTGCCACAGCTTGCATTAATGTGCCATCCTGGATGAGCTGCACTACCTGAGCCACTTGTGTGGGTTGTAGACTCAGTCTCATGCTACCACTAGAGTGAAAGCACAGCCAGCATTCAAAAGTGACCAAAACATCAGCCAGGAAGCATAGGAACTGAGAAGTGGTCTGTGGTCACCACCTGCAGAACCCCTCCGTTATTGGGGGTGTCTTGCTAATTGCCTATAATGAACACCTGTTGTCTATCCCATTTGCACAACAGCATGTGAAATTGATTGTCAGTTTCATTTCACAGAATTGTGATTGACTTGGAGTTACGTGTTCCCTTTATTTTTTTGAGCAGTGTATATATATATATTATATATATATATATACACACATACACACACACACACACATATACATATATATATATATTTAAAAAATTTTTAATTTATTTTACAGATGCAGGGAGACTGCCCGTCAGTTCATGCATTCCCCCTGCAGGCAGCACTATGGACGCCTATTGCAGCCATGTGACCGCTCTTTCAGAGCTATCACATGGACCACGGGGGCCTAATTTGCTGAGGGGTACTGTCGGGAGGAACACTGATCGATGACAGGGAAACAGCGGCAATCAAGTAAGTAAGAAGGACTGCGAGGACATACTAGGTATGTCCGCGGTCCATAAGGACAGGTTTTTTTTTTTTTTTTTTTAATCGGACATATCTAGTATGTCCTTGGTCCTTAAAGGGTTAAACCTTGTAATTTGGACCATGAAGGCTCTGATGATGCACTGGAAGAGGACAGTTGAATTGGTAGAAGATAGTTTAACAATAAAACTAATTAAATATTGAAACACCTATAAATAGCTCAGACCAAGCCCCTTCTAGCAGGAGAAAATGAAAAATAAAGAGTCAATGCTTGTGCCTGGAAGCCAATATTAGCTATTTAAAGCAACGCAGTCACGGCGAACTTACCTTTATTTTATTGTTTTCTCTTATCTTTATCACTATCTGTTCTTCTTTTATTCCTATCTGATCTAGTTTTCTTTAAAACCTGTGATCAAATAGGGACTGCTTTGTCTTATGTATTTTTCCCACGCTTGACCTTTCTTGACCAAAGGAGGAGTTAAGTCCGCTCCATTTCCTGTGGTCAAATTTTTTTTACCACAATACTGACCTATCCTCTAGTTGCTTCATTCACTGTTTGAAGTCCTGAGTATCACTCCGACCAGCTTTGAATCTTCAAAAAAAAAAAAAAGGCTCTTGGCTTCCCCAAAGCTTGGTGTGTACAGACGTTTAGGTATAAAGGAAGCCAATAACATAAATCCCCACTGTGCAAATTGAGCCACCCCCAAGGAACATAGAGTTTCAATAAATCAGAATGAAAAAAGTGCTCTGTGCAATTGAATACCAAAATCATCTAGAAATGAGGAAACAATGCAAAATAGTGAAGTATATCAAGTCCACCAGAGTGATATGTGGTGGATATGGATCAGACGAATATGATATAGAGCCACATATGGATAGGCTCTAATTTCTTAGGCGGAGGTATATTAGGTAATACCAAAACCCTCTCTGGATTCTTGACCTAATTGTCCTCAATATGGAGACAAAAAGAAGAGACAAAATATCCTATTGCAGAATTGCTGAAGTAGATAATAGAACCAAAGTGCAAGTGCAAGTGATTGCTTACCTCTTGTGGATTTTCAATAAATCAACCTAGTGTGATCACGTCACTCAACTTGTAAGAATAAAACATATAGTCCTGAAATAATGATTGTTGTTTTCGGACTATAGATTCCTTTTTCATTTTTATCCATTTTTCTCCATGTGAAATGTTAAAAGGTATGCCAGAAGAGCACTAAATTGACATTGGAACCAATCATCACTACCATCCCAATTCGAACTTCACAATATCCAGAGGTCAAGGACATAAAAACTCACAGCCCAAATGTATGACTCTCATGACTAGGGACACCCTAAATTGGGGCCAAATCTCTCTGTTCCTCTTTTCTATCATAGTTTCCCTCTTTTCTAGGATCATATCTATAAACGTTACATAGAATATATAAATTTCTTAGAGAGATCTATGCTCTGTTGGATGTGTATGAAGACCTGTAGTTTGACTACCCCCAAATTGATCTTTAGTAATGGAGGTTTTAACAGGGAGTGCTACTTTAATATATTTTTATCAAAGATTGCTTCAATCCAGATGGATATAATTTTAAGCTTTGCATACTCTAGGTTGGCATGGCTGTGAATAGGTATGGGGGAGATGAAAAGTGCCTAGTAAATAGCATTAATCCAGCATCAATCTATTTTGAATCTACGTTAGTATTCTATCTGCCTGTCTACTTAAAGAGCTCATCAAAAATGAAAACCCTTCTACAAATAAACTCAAAGTAAGATATTTATCAAAGTGTCCTGTTTTGAAAGTGAAATGTGCCTCATGATTCCACCGGTTACTATGGCGATTGTTCCACTTTTAACATAAATTCTTCCCCCACCCCGTCCACTTTATTTACCTCTTGACAAGTCACACTGTAGTGAATGTCTGTCGAATCGCCGCTCAGCAAAGCATTGTGTCTGCACTTCAGCAGATTTTACTGGATCACAAGTGACAAACTAGTCACACGGATGTACATTTTTGCCAAGTCAGGAATTATTGCATTACAAAGATAAAGTACTTAACACAGTAAGGATGGGTTATCTCCCCTGGCTGACAGCTGGAATCCTTTTAAGAAAGCAGAATGGATCCTTCATTTGATAAAACTGGTGACTTGAATTATTTCCAGGGACTCACTCAATATTAACTCACAAAATACCATTAATGTCATCTCTGTCAAACAGAATGTTCACAAACATATTTCACATCACTCATACAGAGGCTTAATATTAAAAGGATATTTTAAGGAATGCGCCAATAAAAAAATAAATAGCTATAGAGCTCTTTTCAGCAGCATTTGCAAGCCCTCTCTTTCTAACCCTTTCTAATCCAGCCACAGACTTTCCGTGGCTGTCAAATCACATACTTTCCAATGCAGGTAGGTGTAACAAGGTGAAGTTATAGAAGTGTCAATTTCTGTTGAACTCAGTCCTTTTTGTAAAATGAAAAATAAGACGGCACACTCTACAGATTTAAAGCACTTCAGGAACCTAAAGGACACACCTATAAGTGTCCCTTTTAACAGAAATTTACTGTTGAATTACAAATATTGGTCCAAAATAGCAGTACTGAAGAAGGTTTCCAATTATTCCGTTTTGGTCTAATATGTGTAATTTCCTTGCCAATTTCTGCCAATAAGTTGCCTTTTGGCTAGGTTCACATGGAAATATTTACTAACAAGTACAAATAAAAAGCGGATCTGAACCATATCCTGAGATAAAGGATGTAAAGCAATGCAGAGCCCAAATTCATGACTCTAATAACTAGGGACAGTCCCTAATTTGGGCCCAAATCCCTCTGTCCCTCTTTTCTATCCTAGTGTCCCTCTTTTATAGGATCTAAATATTTTTGGTGTGTGTGAGTATAAAAAGGAACTTCACAAGAGTAATACAACCAGTACTGCTCTATAAACTAAAATAAATGTGTTTAGAAATCAGTCGGTGTAAGCAAAATACACTGTTCTTATTTTAAATTACATTTTAGTGGCAAAAACGGTTATTAGTAAGTTACCTGAAATGTCTCAGGAACCACTTCTGAAAGTAAATTTGGGACATCATGTATGACCCATACCTCCCTAAGGGTGTTTTCTCTTATCAACTTGCTCCCCAACCCTCCCGACTTTATTTTTTTTTTTTTTACTTTTTATTTTCAGTTCTTAGTTTTTAGATTTGCACAGTGGCCAATATGCCATTATCATTGCTATTATACACTTTGAGAGAGACTTTTAATTCTCAGATTAAATGCGTGAAACGGTCTTACTGATACCTATTTTACGGATCAATCAGTTGTCTTTGTTTGTTGTATGGAATTGAAAATTCTATTAAAAAAATAAATAAATAAATCGGGGGGCAAAATCATGTTCAATTCCATGTTTGACATGTCCAAATTTCAATACCTCCAGGTCATAGTTTTGGGATATTATTTTTCATTTTACAATTAGGAAGTCCTTTCACCAAAAGAAGCAGAAATATACCAACAAAAATGGATGAGTAAGAAAGGAGTAACACATACATATAACAGATCAGGTAAATACAGCTGTTTAAAAGAAAAGAGACATTCATTTCTTTTACATAAAGAACATTTTCTCTCTGAAATAGTTAGCCATCTTACCTGCCAAAATGACTAAATCCCATTCTGCATTTAAGAGTGACGATACTGACACATATCAATGCCAATATTCAGAAAGGGATTAAAAATTAAGGATTGTGAAGTACATTATCATTGATCTCCATGAAAGAAAGTGCAGATCAATAAACAAACCAATCTGTAAATGTGCTTCATTGAGCAAATGCTGTTGGCATAAAACTGCTAAAGTGTCATTAGTAAATATCACGAGCTGGGGACCACAGATTTGATTTGCTCCTCGACCGCAAAGAAAATCATTGTCAAAGAGATTAGCAGGGATTTCTGGTTTACGCAGGTTCAATACAGTTTCCAATGTACATCCATTTAAAGGATGCATTTAAGAATGGACATATTAAAAGTGATTTCCTGATTAGAGTTCCTGACAAATCATTGCAAACAAGACTGGATGTAATTTTTTCGTATTTTTGGAATAGCCAAGTATGAATACCTATTTCCCAGACAGACCCAGATCCAGCAGGACAGTCCAAATTTGAGACCCCTGTTTTATGGCCTCTTTTTTCTTCTTCCATTGCTAATGGGAACACTATAGAAAAGTCCCCAAGAAAGCTCAAGGTTATGGCAAGCTCAAGGTCATCCCCATAAAGGATCAGTTCTGCGAAGCTCTGTGCGTTGGTAGTTTCGGATGTGCAGCTAACACTCATCCCTGGTGATGTGCTCTACACCATGTGTATGCGCTATCCTGTACAAATGTACAGACCTTTATTCATTTTGTCCAGGAATTTGTCTACGTATAACCTCAGTGAGACAGCAAGTTGTAAATGTCAGGAAGCATGTGAGCGATGCTGAAATGGTGCCGTGTTACAAAGAACACAGTGTCACCTAAAATTAAGGATATGGTTTTGGTGTGGATGGGCAAAGGGTTAGGGGTAACTATAGTGTTCTATAACTCTCATGATTCTCTGCTCTAATGATATGTTAAAATCTGCACTTTAGAGCATCTTGAAGGCAGGACCCGTTAACCCTAAAGTCCCCCAAACATAGTGTAATGAAGCAGGATTACTTCTGGGGTGCATTGATGACCTCACATCATTACAGCTCCATGCACAGCTCTTCTGAGCCAAGCCCTGCGATATCACTGTGTTGCTTATAACTGCAGCAGACCTATGATTTGTCCTCTCAGGACAAGTACTGTTATGAGTTGTACAAGCCATACAAGCCCTCATTAGCGTTGAAATAATTAGTTTCCCGTAAGAGAACGTGAGCTGCAACTTCTATTATCTTGCTTAGCAGTTGAATTCATGAATCTTCATGAATGAAACAACGGATTCATAGATTTCTGGCGACTGTTACCACTTCTAGTAAAAACATTGGAAGGCTAGGACTGGATGAGATTTTCTCAGTCACTTGCTGGTACAGAAAGAGTTTGTTAACAAATGTCAAAAGCAGGAATCTTTTTTTAGGATTCACATTTTTTTTTTTTTACTATTTTCCGAACATCATATTGTCAACGTAACGCACTGTTGTATATACTGCCTCCCACGTAATGCAGGAGCTAATGTGAATTAAAAAAAAAAAAAAGAGCTACACACAGCATCACACATTGAGAGGGGATAAATTAGGGTGTTTAGTACTCTGTACGGCTTATGTGCAGGTTGCACGGCAGTCTGCAGTGTCTTCCACAGAAAAAAATGTTTTTAACCACGCAAAAGTATATGCTGTAAATTCTATAGGCAAACTATTTTGCTTTGGGCTTGGATTGCTCAGAAGCAGTACTTTCTTATCTTTTGTCTCACCTACCGTATGTTATGATTCATTATATTTCCAAACCATGCAGTAATACTGCTTGATACCATGCGAGCTCTAATATCTTTATTATTCTCTTACTATAGTACCAATGATAAACAAATAATATACATATAATTGTACACTTTATTATTTTAGCAACCCCTGAAAAGCAGTGATTGCGTTGTTTTATATTTATGTGCTAGTTATGAATCTCGTGTTTCATATAAAAATTATGCCTATCCATGGCAGTGAAGAGGTTAATGCCAAATGTGCTACAACAGTCAACTGTATCTGTCCACAAAGCACAACCCTTGTCAGCAAAGTTTTTGGTTTGCCTGTTCTCTGCCGAAAGCTACCTCACTCAGCCCAAACTAAACCAAAGATTGATTGCAAAGTTAACAAGAGTGAACCTATTACAGCACACGCTGCTGAAGAAGCTTGACTCTCGGGCAGAAAAAAAAAAAATGCACACTTAAACAGGATCCCACCACAGCACTAGAAAAGGCCAACGCAGGTCAGAGCGGACGGAGGGATGGTAATTTTAACATTGGCCGAGTTGTTTTCTAAGTGAACCGCAATTTCAGTGCAAGTTTGTATGTCAACTGCAATCACAGGGATTTTGTCAAGTGAAATAATGAGTGCTAGTGTGTTGTGTTGGACTCAAGAGTCCGACGTGAAGCCGTGAAACCTAATACACCCAATCAGGGTTTTAATATGGCAAACTCAGGACTCCAAGCTAATCCCTGCATAGGTCTTTTTCTTGGTAGCAAACAAATATAAATTGGAAGCAAAATGCTTGACTGTTTCCTGAAATTAGGAAAGGGGATCTATAACAATATGGATACAATGGCTGTTTATGCCGTTTATTGACACATGACATAGAGCAGAAAATATATGGTTCCCCTCCCGCTTGCAAATTACAATCCCCGAGGCGAAAGGAGAGAAGCTGACAGAAATACTTACATTACCTGTAACACAGGAGGGTCTACCGCACACCTTGAAACAAAATCACGTAGACCTCACGTTCTTTGGAAAGTTGGACAAGGGGTGTCCGACTGTTCCATTCCTTCTGGAGAACAACAACACAAGGATTCTCTAAAGAGCGACAAACACCAACTATTATTTGCAAGAAAACGACTGTTGGAGCCAGAGGGACTTGTTAGAGGCTGATATACAGCAAAACACGAGATCAGATCACATTCTGTGAGTGAATGTTTCATATAGACACATGGGGTCGGATCAATGTGTACTTGGGAGAGCTACGCAGAGACGGCTACAAAAGGACATGGTTCAGAACAGATATGCATGTCACTTTATTTATTAAATAAGCTCTGTGCATGTTGATCTTTGATTTTAAGCAATACAGGTTTTTCTATTTTTCCAAGCATAACTGACATAATTCCAAGAAACATATAGCGTTTTCTTAATAAAGAACGATCCCGCTGATTACGTTCTTTCAGAATGCTGACCTATACATGTACTCTTTTACGTTATCCCATACACAATTTGACATGTATATTTGATACACATTAGGGACATAATCTTAAGAACTGATATCTAAGCAATTCTGTGGTGAAAAAGTTTAGCTACTGCACTCTAAATCGGCCTTGGAGTTAATTAAAAATAACATCTAATTTTAGAAAATAACTTATTTTGCATGCAATTAACTAAATAGCCTAATTTGCATCTATTAAAAATTTGTTACCAAAGTCCATTCAAATTACAGAACTGTCAGCATCGCGTACACACATTTTATCTGTGTTTAAGCAAAAAAAAATAAAAAGTATTAAAGAAATACATAGCACTAAAATATAAAAAAATAAAAATAAAAGAAGAAAAAAACTGTTTCTTTCTGGGACGAAAATTTTATACGTTTGTTCTTGTAATAAAATGGCCATTAACAGAAAATATATTTCCAAGTCACTTCATCCGATGTGATTTCACAATTCTTCACTTGTGATTGATTTCAGTAGTCCTGTCACACACAGAAGCCAGTTTCCACATTAATGCCCTGCACAGTAACATTATAATACTCTCTCCTGTCATCAGTTGCAAGTTCCTGGCTCCTAGCGGGTCTCGGGAAACTGGTAGTGTGGATGAGTGCACACACAGAGCCAGCCAAAGACATTAATATGGATCTGCATGCAATGGGAATCCCAGCTCGAACCACACAGACTGCACTCCGACAATGCGGACATGACAGTTCTTGGGTGGAATATTTTAATACAAACATCCCAGGATTTTAAAAGACCACTATAGGCACCCAGACCACTTCAGCTTAATGAGGTGGTCTGGGTGCCTGGTCCAGCTAGGTTTAACCCTTTTTTCTATAAACATAGCAGTTTCAGAGAAACTGCTATGTTTATGTTAGGGTTAATCCAGCCTCTAGTGGCTGTCTCATTGACAGCCGCTAGAGGGCTTCCGCGTCTCTCACTGTGAAAATCACAGTGAGAAGACGCCAGCGTCCATAGGAAAGCTATGTGAATGCTTTCCAATGGACTGGCTGAATGCGCGCGGCTCGGCGCCCCGCCCGGCGCTGGAGAAAGAGGTAAGTTTAACCCCTTCCTCTCCATCCAGCCCGGAGGGAGGGGGACCCTCAGGGCACTATAGTGCCAGGAAAACGAGTATGTTTTCCTGGCAATATAGTGGTCCTTTAATTTCTTTTTTCTTCAAGTACTGTAATATGGATTTAAAAATTTCTTGTAGAGAACATTCTCCAGCTGAACATATCTTTACAAATGCTAATAATGAGAATACTAATAATTGAGTAAATGGGCTGAATATATTCACTAATGTACAACGCAGGGTAGTAGTGAGCGTAGGGAACACTTACCAGCAACATGTTAAAGGGCCACTCCAGGATGGAACTGACCCTGTTTATATATTTTTATTTTTAAAGCATTGAATTCCACAGTAATGCATCGAATTCCAAAAACAACCAAGCCAAAGTTATAGAAGATAAAAGGAAAGTTAAAGTCAATCCCTCTGTTACTGTGTCACTATATCCGACTCCCTCTAGCATGTAAACTCACTGAGCAGGGCCCTCAATCCCTCTGTTACTGTGTCACTATACCCCACTCCCTCTAGCATGTAAACTCCCTGAGCAGGGCCCTCAATCCCTCTGTTACTGTGTCACTATACCCCACTCCCTCTAACATGTAAACTCACTGAGCAGGGCCCTCAATCCCTCTGTTACTGTGTCACTATACCCCACTCCCTCTAACATGTAAACTCACTGAGCAGGGCCCTCAATCCCTCTGTTACTGTGTCACTATACCCCACTCCCTCTAACATGTAAACTCACTGAGCAGGGCCTCAATCCCTCTGTTACTGTGTCACTATACCCCACTCCCTCTAACATGTAAACTCACTGAGCAGGGCCCTCAATCCCTCTGTTACTGTGTCACTATACCCCACTCCCTCTAACATGTAAACTCACTGAGCAGGCCCTCAATCCCTCTGTTACTGTGTCACTATACCCCACTCCCTCTAACATGTAAACTCACTGAGCAGGGCCCTCAATCCCTCTGTTACTGTGTCACTATACCCCACTCCCTCTAACATGTAAACTCACTGAGCAGGGCCCTCAATCCCTCTGTTACTGTGTCACTATACCCCACTCCCTCTAACATGTAAACTCACTGAGCAGGCCCTCAATCCCTCTGTTACTGTGTCACTATACCCCACTCCCTCTAACATGTAAACTCACTGAGCAGGCCCTCAATCCCTCTGTTACTGTGTCACTATACCCCACTCCCTCTAACATGTAAACTCACTGAGCAGGGCCCTCAATCCCTCTGTTACTGTGTCACTATACCCCACTCCCTCTAACATGTAAACTCACTGAGCAGGGCCCTCAATCCCTCTGTTACTGTGTCACTATACCCCACTCCCTCTAACATGTAAACTCACTGAGCAGGGCCCTCAATCCCTCTGTTACTGTGTCACTATACCCCACTCCCTCTAACATGTAAACTCACTGAGCAGGCCCTCAATCCCTCTGTTACTGTGTCACTATACCCCACTCCCTCTAACATGTAAACTCACTGAGCAGGGCCCTCAATCCCTCTGTTACTGTGTCACTATACCCCACTCCCTCTAACATGTAAACTCACTGAGCAGGGCCCTCAATCCCTCTGTTACTGTGTCACTATACCCCACTCCCTCTAACATGTAAACTGACTGAGCAGGGCCCTCAATCCCTCTGTTACTGTCACTTTACCCCACTCCCTCTAACATGTAAGCTCATTGAGCAGGGCCCTCAACTCCTCTGTTCCTGTGCGTCCATTTGTCTGGTTACAATACATGTTTTTTAGTCCACCCATTGTAAAGCGCTATGGAATTTGTTGGCGCTATATAAATATAATAATAATAATGACTGTGTTATTTGACCCCGCAGGTTAGCAAAGAGAGACAGAAAGCGAGCGGTATGCAGAGCAAGAATTTCTTTTAGAATTAAGAGAAAGGACAGAGGATACAAGTTTCAGAATATTGCTAATTCTCTCCCCTCCCCCCCCCTCCCACCAAAGAATTCACAAAATTGGGCATGAAGAGAAGGTCAGCTAATTATTTAAAACAAAAGCTATAAAATGCATAAAAAGATGTGTTGATCCCAAGACTGTCCTATTAAGGGATACTCCATGCACTAACATCACTTTATTTTTATGGAGTGATTTTGGGGTATAGATGCTCAATCCACAACTTTGCAACTGAAACCAGTACAGTTTGTAAGAAAAGTAGCCAGTTACATTTTGTTGTTTCCACACCTATTAGTTTAAATAAAGAAGCACTGGATTGCGCTATTTATCCTCAAAGCTTGAGGAGCACTGGAATGGCCAAACATGATCCGTCTTGATAACATAACTCCCAAGCTGCCCTATTTAGGAGGGGCAGCCCCTATTTTGGGCTCAAATCCTTTGTATTCTTGGTGTGTCTGACTTTTTACAGTTTACGTATGTGAATAAGATTCCGTACTTTATTCTTGATCTTTACATTTTAATTACGTAATTCGTTATTTCTAACTAGTTCATTAAGTCATCTAAAATCTTCTAGAAAAGACCTGCTCCTGGCCACACCCCTCTCACACTCACTAGAACTTAAATTGTCCCTCTTTGTCCTGAAATGTTGGCAACTTCATTAGATAAAATTGGACAACAGTAATGAGTCTGCCCTGGTGCTGGATTACAGATACATTTGTGTTTTTTTAAAATAATTATATAAAAAGGTCTGACTAGGAAAGTTTGAAAATCAAGCTTCCTCACAAAACACAGGAAAACAAGGGCGACAACCATCCCTTTCATCTCACATAGTGAGTAAATTAATGCAATCCCAGTCTTATCAAAGGCACCTGCCATGCATGGTCCAAGTATATATTTACACAGCTATTCCAACCGATAGCCAGCGTTTTCATAAAACATAGGTTTTGGTTAGAGTACCCCTTTTTTGAGGTGTTCTACCCACCAAAATAAATTAAAAATTGTAAAACTAACCTCTGTTCTATCGCCGTGTTTAAGCTTGGCTGAGGGTCGTGAGATTTGCACAGATTTTCTGACTCAATGTTTTGGGTTAGAACATTATACCACGGACATGCTGTTTGCTGCAGACACAATGAAGAGATACGGACTGGGTAATGTGATAACATGTATTCTGTGTAATGGAATGGATAGAAAAAGGAGGATTGAGTGGACAGGTAAGGGATGTAGGAGAACTCCCCTCATTTGCTCGGCTTCGGTGGGCAAGAACTACCAGCGAAACAGATGTTTCATCTCTACGGAGCAAGTCATTCACAGCATCTGCTTACAATTTCAAGGCAATTGTAAATACACCACAGAAGGTCAATTGAGCTAATTAAGGTCTATGTGTAAATCTACTGAAGCCACCCCCCTCTTTTTCCCTCTCTTCTTTTCTTTTTTTTGCCCCAAACTTGATGTTTTTACAGGAAACAGGCTTTAATAGAGACCTGTGTTAATTTTCATTGTAGGTTTTTAAAATAATAAACACTGATCGCACTTCTATACCTCATCAAGAGGGTTATTTTCCTCACTCGCCAAAACACTTAATGAGAGCTTGAGAAATGTGTCAAAAGAAAATGAAAAGATATACAGAGTATGTAAGGCTAACTGGAAAAGGATTCGATTGAAACGAGGCTGGGAAGACTATTTGAATATTTTCCATTTGGTTTACAGAATAAAAGCGGGTTTAAAGCAAAACCGTGAAAATTAAAAGTAAAACTAAACAAAAAACAGTAAAGTGAGGTATAAATTGTATTTTTTTATTTATTAAATATATTTTACTAGGAAGGATAAATTGAGATTTTTCTCGTTTTTAAGTATGTCTTGGGCCACAACCTCAATTGAAATTTGGCAAACACAACAGTTTGCTTTTATAAGCCGAGCCCTAGATTTAAACCAGTCACTGTGAGGAATTATTAAATGTTACATATTCCACCCATGATTGTTACCTACCCTGCTACTTCTGGACCAGTCATTTTGTACTCCAGCTTTAGTGGACTACATATTACAAGATGTTCAGCCAGATATTATCACTGTTCTAGCTGTTGACAAGATCTTTCTGGCTAACATCGGAGAAGAGGTCGCCACTATGCAAAATAAGGCCTGGAATTTCAATGACCGTATTTGTGAGCATTTTATAAACATTTTATTTTTTTTAAATGCTCATTTTTTGGGGGGGTGAGAAAGCAGCTTGAAGGTAAGTCTAGCATTCGTCATGGGATGTGTATCGCATACACAAAGACATACCTACTGCTGATTAAGATGTACAATTTATGATGGGTCGCCAGTACTGATGTCTTTTTTTAAGTGCTCAAGAAGGTTGGCTTTCCAAAACTGACTTAAATTGTATGTGTGGGGTGCGTGTGTGTTTCATTTACAGGTTTGGGGAGACTCCATGCCAGCACTCCCAAAGGTAGGGAGGCTGGGTGGAGTGAAATTTAAAAAAATAAATAAATTGTGTGTGTGTCTGTTAAGGAGTTTGTATGTGTGCTTGTCAGTGAGAGTGTATGTGTGCTTGTCAGTGAGAGTGTATGTGTGCTTGTTAGTGAGAGTGCATGTGTGCTTGTTAGTGAGAGTGCATGTGTGCTTGTCAGTGAGTGCGTGTGCGCTTGTCAGTGAGTGCGTGTGTGCTTGTCACAGAGTGCGTGTGTGCTTGTCACAGAGTACGTGTTTGTCAGTGAGAGTGTATTATTATTATTATTGCCATTTATATAGCACCACCAGATTCCGAAGCGCTTTACAATATTATGAGAGGGGGGATTTAACTATAAATAGGACAATTACAAGAAAACTTACAAGAACAATAGGTTGAAGAGGACCTTGCTCAAACGAGCTTACAGTCTATAGGAGGTGAGGTATAAGACACACAAGGACAGGAAATAGCAATCAAATAAAGTGGGAGTGAAGCAGAGCTGGACGAGAGAGGGTAAAGTGCTGCCCTTTAGGAGAGAGCAAGAGACAGGTATGTGAGGTCATAAGCGTTAAGATTGAAGACCAGGGGACAGTCTGATGGCGATAGGCAGGCTAATTCATAGGGAGGGAGCTGGCCGCGCGAAGACCTGCAAGCGTGAGTTGGCCTTAAGGGTGCGAGCAGCAGACAGGAGAAGATTACGGGCTTGTATGTGTGTCGGTCAGTCAATGTGTATGTGTGCTTGTCAGTGAGAGTATATATGTGTTTGTATGTGTGTCTGTCAAAGAGTATGTGTCTGAGTGTGTGTCAAGGTTTGTGTATGTGTCACTGTGTGTATCAGTGTGTGTGTGTATGTTTCTGTGTGTCAAGGTGTGTATCTTTGTGTCTGTGTGCATTTGTCAGTGTGTATATGAATGTGTGTGTGTCAATGTTTTGATATGTGTGTCTGTGTGTTAATTTGTTTGTGTATGTATGTATGTGGCACACATACAGCAATCAAACACCAACACAACATGCAAACACAAACATTACATACAAAAACCCCTGGATTCAAATTTCAAATTTATATCCAAACACTCAAACAAACCCTTCACTCAAACACTAATACTACACACACATGTACGTCCGCATTTAAAAGTGGACACTACATCCAAGCACACCCCTACACGCAAATGCAAACATTACATACAACCACACCCCTGTATCAAAACGCTAACATTATATACAAAAACACCAACTGTACAGACAAAAGCACACCTGCTCCTAAGTACTACTATCTGTTTACTATCTGCGCGATACCTTTTTGGGGTTTTTAGCGCATACCTTTTTGGGGGTTGATAGCGCATTATGTCAAAGGGTTCCATGGGAAAAAATAATTGGAAACCCCTGCATTAGAAGATGGCTGTAGGGAAACCTGCACACGAGGGTGACCATATTAATTGCAAAATTACAAATAATAAAAAATTGCAAATTTCAGACCAAATTAGTTGAATGCCATGTATTTTCCAAATCTGCCATTTTGTCCTCATGTTTATATCTGATCTAGTGAATACACCCATAGGTAACAGAGGAAAAGAAAGGCTAACATAGAAGGAAATGAATAAGGAACGTGGAGAGAAAATAAGGATTTATACAGGGCTAAGAGAAAAGCATAGAGGTAAACACTGTCATAAATACGGTTTAAATGCAATTTGCTGAAATCCCACACATCAGCCTTACATCTCCCATGTAATTTGTACAGGATATCTTAATGAATAAGAGTTCAATTAAAAATATCAGTGACAGTAGGGGGCAAGTTATTGAATTAATTTTTTTAAATTAATTTAATATATAAATTTTATTGCATCGCAATTTAAACTTTCAGTTTAAAAAAAAAAAAAGAATAATAATTTAATTTATTTAAATTTCATTAGTTGCATCGGTTATTGTGGATTTCAAGTTGGCCTCTTTGGAGGATGAAGAACAGAAGAATTAGAGGAAAGAAGACGATTGGTGCCAATATCTGACGAGTCACTAGTTATAAATGTTTAGTAGACATGACCCCACCTACTGCGTGGCAGGAGGGGCACAGGGAGATTAGGAACCTCCTTTATAATCATATTGTATATCGACCAGCATAGACTTATTTATTTAACATGGCGGTTGGCTTGCAAGCACTGGTCAGCTGACAATTAATCCTTGCTCTGGTGATGGTTTTTAACTATTTGCAAACCGTTTTTTATTTATTTTTTATTTCAGATGACCAGTGGCGTTTGGTCCGGTTGATATCCAGACCGGTTTGGGAACAATATCTGCATGCAGCTGGATGGTTTTGCCCCACCAGTTATACCCACTTCAACCAACTATGGTGGCTGAAGCACTTCAGTCCACCCTGGTACACCAATAAGGTTTCAAGACCCCAATGTTTTCCCGAACATGTTTAATTTCTTCAGGGTGGTCCACAGCACATGAAACAGCATGAGCTTGCAGTATGTATCATTCATATGCTGCAGGTAGGAAAGCAATTAACACATCACAGCAGTTACAAAGGGATTCTTCTCTAATTCATGAAATTATTTCCTTCCTACTTTAAGGCAGCACTTTTCATGTACTGCTCATGCCCTAAAAGTTACCAGGGTTAGAAAAAGTACATTGGCCAGAATATCAACATATTGAGGTGACAGATACAGTCTATAAAGAGCTACTAAGTTCAGGCAATCTACCAATCTGTCCAACTTTGTCTATAATATGAATATTTATTATGTGTATCAATATTATTGCCATGCCTGTTTAATATCATGGAGTTTACAAAACACGCGATACGTATAATTTTATTTTACAACTTGTAGCTTTATAAATGTATATTTAGTAAGCTTGTGCATGTATCTGGAAAATCTCCATCCCGTTGTCAAATAAAAAAAATCAATATGCAATGATTTCTTTAGAAGCTCACCAGGAATGGCTGCTTGAAACCGCTCTGCCACGCTGTGCTTGCAACTTTCCCGTCAATAATCACCTGGGTAGAAAAACCCCAGCAGCCTGGGATCAGATTTCCGCACCCTGTGTAATGAGGTGGGTGTGAGCGACTGCATGAGATGGTGAGGTGGTTAATGTACTGAGAAGTCAGAAAACCAGACCAGTTATTTACTGGGAATGTATAAAAATCACATCTTAAGCATCGGACTAACACAAAGGCAGCCAGACCCCACAGTGGCCAAAAATCTCAATACTAAAAACATATTCCTATTATGAAGACCCATCAGGGGGGCACAGACAGTGCTGCAGTAAGGGGCTTGTTCCAGCAGGACATGCGATCACTTCCTCCCAGCACACAGAAGCCATGCAGGCGTACAAGAGATGCTGGCTGGGAACCCAACTGCTCTTACTGGACCTGTAAGGACCTGAGCTGTATGGTTTACGGTTTAAATATATTGTCACATTTTAATTTTCCTTAAATGAGTTGGTAGTCTCTTCATAAATATAAAAACAATGATTTTTGAGAATATAATTATTATTATTTCTAAAGCGCCAACAAATTCCATAGTGCTGTACAATACGTAGACGTAGGCCTGTGCTTGCAAAAAGATGAGGTGGACGCACAGTAGTAGAGGGTTCGGAGGGCTCTGCTCAAATGAGCTTAGATTCTAAAGGATATAATAGATTATTACCTGATAATTTTGTTAACTTGCTTTATAAATAAAAAAAATAGTTTCAGATTTGTGTGGGAAACACAAATATGTAGATTTAAATAAAATAAACATTTAAATTATTATTGAAAATAAATGATTCCATGTTTTATAATACACAATGTTGCATATTGTTTTATTACTGTGTATTGTTTTGTAATGAATGTCTGCAAGTCAGAAGATGCATTGAAAAGAGGTATTTATGTGCATATATGCATTTCAAAATTCAATAAACAAAGGTTATATAGAATACATGTAAAACTTGTTTTTAATATAAATAAAAAAAAAAAATGTTTTCCTTTAACCACTTTAAGGCTAAATCTTACACATTTGTTTCATAATTTATTGGCCAAAGCTTATTTATTCATAGTAATGCTCTATGGCACTGCACTAAGTCAGTGGTATATTCCATTTTCACGTAGAAACCTTACAAAAGAAGGGGAGGGGGGGTTTAAGATGCCAGACCAATATTTTGGTCCTTAAGGTGTTAAAAAGTGAGCTACAGTTTGATTTCCTTTCGAATAAATTTAGTTTGAGGCAAAAAAAATCAAGTTATAATAATAATAATAAAATAAAAAAATAATCAATCACTTTACGTCTGGTACACAAAACACACACACAACAATGTAACAATACTTACCCGGTCCTCAAGCAGCAACCTCCGAACAGGCTGTGCATGCCTAACAAAATAACGGGTGGGCCGAATCTCAACTGAGAATGCTGCTCGCATTTGGAGCGCATTATTAAAGGACCACTATAGTGAAAGGAAAACATACTCGTATTCCTGGTACTATAGTGCCCTGAGGGTGCCCCCACCCTCAGGGTCCCCCTCCCGCCGGGCTCTGGGGAGAGGAAGCGGCGCTCGGATAGCGCTGGCCCTGCAGGGTCTCCCCTGCCGGCCTCGGCCCATGGCCACCGCAGCCCACCGGGCAAATGCCAGTCCGATGGCCAGTCCGGGCCTGATGGCTAGTTCTCATATTTGCTGTCTCTCTGCTATACTGACCTAAGCTTGGATTTGACAACATTTCCTCTCTTTTGTGTGTTAAATCCGGTAAAATGTCTATTTCAATCCAGCCTGTTACTGTTATGCTAGACTCAGCTGATGGGATGATTATAACAAACAAACAGAGCAGTGCTTCACCAACAATCTTACCTTTCTCCAGCGGCTCACATTGGACCACGCCGGTTCGGCAATCACGTTTATATATGTTCTGGGGTCACAGGCATGACGTGGAACAATCAAATCATACATAACAGTGTTTACATTTCTCTGGTCCAATGTACTGTGCCCTATTGTGGTTTCTGTTCTCAGTACCCTTTACGTGTTCCTTGTTACATTGTGATATTTTTGGTATTGACCTTGGCTTTGTTCCTGACCCAGAGTTTCTCTGTAACCCTTTTCTGACTAGTTTACCTGCTCTATTTATATACCATGTACAGGACTATGGCTAGCATGGTCGGACTAGGAAAAAAATTCGGCCCGGGCATTTTTTTTTATCACAGCGGCCCACGCTGAAGGGGGTGGGGCAGAGAGGGTTTGTTTTGCCATCACTAATGACAAACACACCCCCTCTTAAAGTGCGCGTGTTCAATGCTCTTCCAGGGCAGACCATGCGCAGAGCTCTGCCCAAGAGCTCTAGCATGAGAAAAAAAAGCCCTGTATTTGTTCTGCACAGTGCAAGTAAATTTAATAATATGCTTGCACTGTGTTTCCTTGCAACTTTTCTCTGGTGTCTCTATGTGTGTGTGTGGGCGCTGTGTATGATGTGTGTGAGAGTGCTGTGAGTGAGAGTGCTGTGTATGATGTGAGTGAGAGTGCTGTGTATGCTGTGAGTGAGAGTGCTGTGTATGCTGTGAGTGAGAGTGCTGTGTATGCTGTGAGTGAGAGTGCTGTGTATGCGGTGAGTGAGAGTGCTGTGTATGCGGTGAGTGAGAGTGCTGTGTATGCTGTGAGTGAGAGTGCTGTGTATGCGGTGAGTGAGAGTGCTGTGTATGCGGTGAGTGAGAGTGCTGTGTATGCGGTGAGTGTGCTGTGTGTGAGAGTGCTGTGTATGCTGTGAAAGTGCTGTGTATGCTGTGAGTGAGAGTGCTGTGTATGGTGTGAGTGAGAATGCTGTGTATGGTGTGAGTGAGAGTGCTGTGTGTGCGGTGAGTGAGAGTGCTGTGTGTGCGGTGAGTGAGAGTGCTGTGTGTGATGTGAGTGAGAGTGCTGTGTGTGATGTGAGTGAGAGTGCTGTGTGTGATGTGAGTGCTGTGTGTGATGTCAGTGCTGTGTGTGATGTGTGCTGTGTGTGATGTGAGTGAGAGTGCTGTGAGTGAGAGTGCTGTGTATGCTGTGAGTGAGAGTGCTGTGTATGCTGTGAGTGAGAGTGCTGTGTATGCGGTGAGTGAGAGTGCTGTGTATGCGGTGAGTGAGAGTGCTGTGTATGCTGTGAGTGAGAGTGCTGTGTATGCGGTGAGTGAGAGTGCTGTGTATGCGGTGAGTGAGAGTGCTGTGTATGCGGTGAGTGTGCTGTGTGTGAGAGTGCTGTGTATGCTGTGAAAGTGCTGTGTATGCTGTGAGTGAGAGTGCTGTGTATGGTGTGAGTGAGAATGCTGTGTATGGTGTGAGTGAGAGTGCTGTGTGTGCGGTGAGTGAGAGTGCTGTGTGTGCGGTGAGTGAGAGTGCTGTGTGTGATGTGAGTGAGAGTGCTGTGTGTGATGTGAGTGAGAGTGCTGTGTGTGATGTGAGTGCTGTGTGTGATGTCAGTGCTGTGTGTGATGTCAGTGCTGTGTGTGATGTGAGTGAGAGTGCTGTGTGTGAGAGTGCTGTGTATGCTGTGAGTGAGAGTGCTGTGTATGATGTGAGTGAGAGTGCTGTGTATTAATGATGTGATGTGTGTTGGGGGGGTAAATAAACAAAAACAAAAAAAACTAAGCAGGCATAAAATCCCCTCTCCCTTCTTACCTGTAGCCTGGGAGGGGGGGACCGGCACGCTGGTACCTGGGACTAGGAGGCGGGGTGGCGGTGTTCCCTGGTGGTCCTAGTGGCGAGTCACTCTCGCGAGATCCGGACATTGCCATAGCAACGCTCTGGATCTCGCGAGAGGAACCCGGCGGAGCAGCAAGTTAGAGCTCCGCCGGGTCCTCCTCTCCCTCCTTCCCCAGCCGCAGGTCTCTTCAGGTGGCCCGTCGTGGCGGCGCTCGGGTAGCGCTGGCCCTGCATAGACCGGCAGGGTCTCCCCTGCCGGCCTCGGCCCATGGCCACCGCAGCCCACCGGGCAAATGCCAGTCCGATGGCCAGTCCGGGCCTGATGGCTAGTTCTCATATTTGCTGTCTCTCTGCTATACTGACCTAAGCTTGGATTTGACAACATTTCCTCTCTTTTGTGTGTTAAATCCGTTAAAATGTCTATTTCAATCCAGCCTGTTACTGTTATGCTAGACTCAGCTGTTGGGATGATTATAACAAACAAACAGAGCAGTGCTTCACCAGCACTTAGAGCGCAGCTTGTGTTATTGAACCATGTTTGTCTGTACAAACTTGTATGAATTAGTGCGTAAAAGCCAAATTGTAGTTAAAGGACCACTATAGGCACCCAGACCACTTCAGCTCAATAAAGTGGACTGAGTGCCAGGTCCATCTAGGGTTAACCCTGCAGCTGTAAACATAGCAGTTTCAGAGAAACTGCTGTTTACATTAGGGTTAATCCAGCCTCTAGTGGACGTCTCCCTGACAGCCGCTAAAGGTGCTTCTCATTGTGATTTTCACAGTGAGAAGACGCCAGCGTCCATAGGAAAGCAATGAGAAATGCTTTCCTATGGACTGACTGAATGCGTGCGCGGCTCGGCGGAAGAGGGAGGAGTCTCCCCTAGAGCCCGCGGGGGGACCTATTAACACTATAGTGTCAGAAAAACAAGTTTGTTTTCCTGGCACTATAGTGGTCATTTAACTGAAAAACATTTTGCATAATTTAGGTAAAAATAGCTGATATGGAAAAATTATCAAAATCAACTATAGTCACAGGTTGACTATATTGGCCTAAATTGTGCAATTTGGCTTTTAATTCACTGCAATACATTGTTTAGTTAATAAGCAAGTATTGGCACCCAGACCACAGCCATCTCTATAAAGTGGCCTGGGTGCAGTGCCCCTGACTGTTTAACCCTGCAATGTAAAAATATTACTAAGAAAGTCAGACTAAGGAGAAATAGAGAAAGAGACAAAGTAGACTTGACTTAGTTTCTGTATGTGACGAGACGCCTGGCCCCCCGATTCCCTGGCTATCTGTTTCATTGAAAGAATCATGGGAGATGTAGTTCAGCAAAATCTGGGGGGCCGCAGGTTGGACAGCCCTGGTATAAAGTAACTTATATGGTGCTTGCAGTAAATGCTTACTGACAAATTACCTGGAACATTCCAAAGTGCATATTAAACAGAATCCAATTAAACTATACATCTGATGACTATATCATTTGCACGATGAAAAGATTAGATAAACATAAAACTTGGAACAGACATTGTTAACAACACATCACATAGTTAAAAGAAGGAGAAAAGATCTCTAGTTGTTAAATTTACTAAATGAAACATTTTGATAGTGCTTTTAATAAGCGTGGTCAACACAAAGAAGTTCGACCCCAGATAGAACACTTTCAAATCACGCAGAGCGAGCCACATATTCTCGAAGCGTAATTTGGAGAAATCCTAAACAGACCCAGGATTACGGAGTTTAACTAGCTATGGTGAATTTGTGCGTTTCATCTGGTTTTAAAGACGAAAGTACAGGAGAAACCTCAGGACGGAAAATGATCGTCTGCGTTAAAAAAAAAAAAAATGAAAAAAAATCACCACCTAAAGGTTTAGCAAGGGGGTTTGTACGACGTGCGAGTTATGAAAATGTTCAGACACCCTGCTGCTGGCAAATTAGCACTCCATCAAATGCCTTCAGAAATCAAACGGGAAAACAAACTCACTCAATTTATTGGGAGTTTTTGTTTCTATAAACTATCTAATGTTTATCCGTCTTTTGTATTTACAGTAAAAAACACTTATTTATCTATAAGAGGGTCGGATCACAAACTTCACAATGCAGCTCAATGATGTGCTTTGCAAGGCAGGTGTTCTGAGCTATTGCTGCATCTTGAATTTAGCTGTATTGAACTGAACATTCAGGACGTAACAGGACTGGTTGTTTGACGGCAAGCGGTGTGTAACAAGGTTAATTTATAAAAGTGCCACTTTTTTTTTAAATTTAACTCTACTCTTGTAAAATAAAAATAAAATAAAAATAAACATCACACAGAGTGTGCTTTAGTGGCATGGAGGGGTGCATTAAGGGTATACAATGTTCCATTATTTATGATTTAAACCTACAGGCTAGCTTCAATGATTTGTAAAATTACTTCTATAACATGCTTTTTTAAATGAAACTCCCTTTAATCAGGCTCACAGACTCTTCAATTAAACCTACAATCTTTCTTACGTAGGCTGTGTGCTACAACCAGCCCTCCACCTACCATTTATATCTGTAATGCACAACTTTGGATATTTATAGGAACAAGTTAAATTTAACATTTATCTACAGAGCACCAACAGATATCCAGAAGATAGTATAATAGCTAAATCTACTTCCTGAAGGAGTCTAATAAATAAAACTAAAACAGAAATAAATATTGTATACATTTGCTAAATGACCACCTTGCACAACGCACTGCTAATACTTTGTTAATTCTAAGGGGATTTGTTTTTTTTGTTTTTTTTCACAATCTCTCTAAATTTACAGATACTAATCTGCTTGTTGGAGTAGATGTGATATGCCAGTGGCAGCATCCAATATAATACTAATAAGACAACATTTACTAAAATGTAAAACAAGTTAAATAATTCATTTTTGTTCCTTCATTTGCATACCAGATGGCAAAGCAGAGTTCAGGGTTCTTCAAATTCCTGTAGCATTGATACTTCCTAACCCGATATGGTCTGTGCTGGGAAATTTAACCTCCATCCCATGAATTCAATATGACATCAGCTACCACACAGGTTTTTTTTTTAATACACACAAAGCAGGTGGTCGCCCGGGTAATTCTCCACATCACCTCACATCTGGTCCTGTAATCTGCATTTAGGTACCGACTCTTATTTTACTATTATCATTTTTTAATATAAAACATGGTTTTTGCCCTTGTAAAAAGGGAAAAGCAAAACATACTTCAGTCTTCAAATGCCTGATCGGATTTCATAAGTATAATCAGGAGATCAAAAATAACAACAAAAAAAATCTGTGAAATAATATCCGATTCTGTCTCGTATCGCTGTTTATTGAAAAACCTGTAGGTTTCTTCAGAGGCCCGTTCGTTAATTCAAACCACCAATGGCAAACAGCCGTCATATTTTTTGTGTGTTTTTCCCCCAATATGAAAGAAATTCTTTCAAAATCAGTGATAATTTAATCTAGCATGCACCAGATTTTGTCCAAGGATTAGTTGTTCATATTATCTTTTGGCAAAAATATTACAAGTTAAAAGAACACTACGGGAATTATGACAACTTTATCAAAATGTTGCTATGGTTCCAGGAGGCCCCTGATGCTTTCTTCCCTAAAAGGGATTAAGCCATTTTTGAACGTTTAACCCCAAAGGTTGTGTCCAGTGCGGGATTTTTATTTTTTTCAAGCGCCATTTAGATGAAGTTATTATGGTGCACGTAGTGTTCCTTTAACATATTTCATTACATTTACACTATAAAATATATTTTCTTTACATATTAATTGTGCCATCTGCTAATTTAGGAAGCTTGTTACATTATATCTTATCCCATAATACTATCTGCACAGAATGCTCCATTTGAGTATGCAAGTTTATTTATATTAAATACTTAGAGCCAGTTACCACAGGCTCTAAAGAAGGTGAGCAATTCTGTATTTTATTTACATTGATTTATATCGGTATCTAAAATACTACATTTAGATTGGGGATATCTGTGTCTTTTTTCTATGCAACGTGGAGAGGAAGTTACGCTCTTTTTCACCTTGAGAGACGGGTCGTGTGATCTACCCTAAAAAGACACAGACACCTGGAAGTTTAGAGCCTTATAACTGTAAAACGCTCTAAAAAATGTGAGTCTATTTCAATTCATCATTCACAACTAAAGGACTTTATTGGATATTTATTTAACATACTACACTATTATTTGTACTTTTTCTATGTTCTCTTTTTTTATATATCACTAAGGAAACTAAAGCACAATATATAGGGTAAGTGCGTGTGTTAGCACTGTCCTTTCACTGAAAATTTCACTATATATTTAGCGCTACACTCATGAGAAATTGAAGATCTGGGTGATATAAATATCCACCTAGATCCAAAGTTTTCTCTGTTCTTTTTGGTGTTTAATTATGTATGGTGGGTTATAAGGAGTACCCACGGAGTGTATATAGCAGCTAAAACCACAATTCACTAATTATATAGCGCCACTATTCCACATCTTTTTGTGTGTTCAAGTTTATTTGTTGTCTAATTTATAAGTGAGGGGTTTAAAGTGGCACGATCACCGTGGGAGGCAGGTAAAAGTGAAACTACTTTTCTTTACATCTTTCTCGCACTACTCCTCTTCAACTCGATGTCACAGCTGTACTAGTACAGCATTGAGGTCTATGGGGGATTCCGTAAGACCGATGTATCCTCCATAGACAGCCAATTCCGTGCAGACGTTACTGGTGACTGCTGCCTTGAATCTAAGAAAGTCAGACTGAGGAGAAATAGAGAAAGAGAAAGTAAACTCAACTTAGTTTCTGTATGTGACGAAACACCTGGCACCCCCACCAGGTGCCTCCACCAATCGCTGCTTCCTAGTGCTTACCAAGTACCACAAGCACTGCACCAGACACCTTCAGCACAATAGTCCCGACTTCCAGCGTTAAAGCTTGGTTAGGATCTCACTGTCCTCCACCCACCCCGGACCCAAGACCAGGATCCAGATTCCAGTGTGTAGACCTCTCCTCCAAAAGAGTGTGGCAATATGCTCTTAAAAGAGCAAGTGATTATAATCCCAGGGGAGTATAGTGATATAGCAATCCCCAGGGTAGATACAGCTGTTTCCCCCACAGATGAGATGAGACTCTATGTTGAGGGTAAGCAGGAACTCGTTCCATGGTAGCCACAACTCCCCCCTGGACCTGAGAGTAACCCACAGTATAAACAAATACACACTCACATTGGCTCTCAGATCCAGGATACTCCCATACATAAATCAGATAATCCCTCCTCTATACCTGGGAGATAATGGAGTCAAGCACTATACTAAACTCAATTATCTCCAAACACAAAACACACCTTTTTATAAAACCCCCAAAACACACAAAACCCCCACAAAGTTACATCACCTGATAGTCCTGATCTGGGTAACCAACATATCACAAAATCACCCAGATCAGTTCTGGGGTTCAGGAATTTCCTCAAAGTCATTTATTTGACCGACTGCACACATGGTCCCATGCCCAAAATAGTTCCAAAGAATCAGGGCTTGCGGTTGGTCTAGTTCCGTAGTTTAAAACTAATAAACTACCGAACATAGTCAATATTCTTACCCTGGTGCTTTTTCCCCTCAAACAGACGAACAATTCCACTTAACAGTGCCCTTCTAACTTGTATAGAACCGAACGCAGGCGATGATGGAAGTCCAGCGGTGTTCGTGTGTTTCTGCGTCCGATTTTAGTTCCATGAGAGTCATGCCCAAACACCAATGCCTGCGTTCATGCGAACAAGATGGCCGCCACCTCGTGGTTGTCCATAGGAATTGCGGCCACCCAGATGAACAATTAGAACACTGCGGTGAGAACCATTCCAAGTTGTAACTAGGTGTTAACAAGCTACCGGGTGGTCCCTGGTTTGTGCACTTTTTGGTAGTCGAACGGAACAATGTTAAAATAGGAATGGAATGCAATCTACCGAACAGAGCAGCAAAAAGGCACGAACAAGGTCTTTTATGAGCCTTTTTGCATGGCCCATAGTCCTGAGGCAGTAGGCTGGTAAACAGGCCCCTCCAAGAACTAGTGGCGAGGTTACTTTCGCCACACTGTATATCTCTTGACTGAATTTCAGTGGAATTCCAACACAGTCAAAATGAGTATTTCATTAGGATTCTATCATTATAAAATACACATTTTTAAATGGGTGACAGTGCAGCTTTAAATATATTGCAGAGATTTTCGTGTGCTTGGTACATTTACTTGTATTAATTATGTTTTTGTCCAACTCATACTAAACGTTTGGTAGCATCAATCACATCTGTCCTCCCACTAATTTGCACTTATCAAATCACAATAAAAGTCACACATTAACACACATGGCAATGTATCCATAGCGATTTCTCATAACGCTAAGATTCCAAAGATGTATTATAACGATTTACATACATCCACATTCTCACCATTCTTTTCTCTTTACATAAATACTAATAATTTTTATTAACTATTGACTGGTACTGGTGTGGGCTCAGTGATTTATTATGTCAAAAAGAAATAGTCTTTAGAAGTCTGACATATCCTATACAGCATACTCAGCCATTCTAGCAACATATTGTAAAATAACACTATGAAAACAATCAAGATCTCGGAAATCATTTTGTTTTAAATTCTTCATAGATCCGGTAGCTACACCCAAAAGAGCATTGTGAGTTAATTATATTGAGTTGAACAAAAAACCCAACCCCAAAGAAAAATAAAACAATTGCCAGAATCTATTGCAGTCATGATATCTTGCCTATTTTTAATATTCTATATTCCAATAAAATACATAAATGCCCCATATTACAGAAGACTCAGAAATTGGATTTGTATTAAAAGAATATTGGATATTCTCTTGAGGTTATTCACTGAACTGTGTATTAGAAACATAGAATGTGACGGCAGATAAGAACCATTCGGCCCATCTAGTCTGCCCAATTTTCTAAATACTTTCATTAGTACTTGGCCTTATAGCTAGGATAGCCTTATGCCTATCCCACGCATGCTTAAACTCCTTTACTGTGTTAACCTCTACCACTTCAGCTGGAAGGCTATTCCATGCATCCACTACACTCTCGGTAAATAAATTCTTCCTAATATTAGTTTTAAACCTTTGCCCCACAGCTCTGACCATTTTTCTAGTTTACCTAAATCATTTGCCATGTGGCTTTTCCCTCCTGGAACATCAACCCTGTTACATATCTTAGTATCATCAGCAAAAAGACACACCTTACCATCAAGACCTTCCGCAATATCACTAATAAAAATATTAAAGAGAATGGGTCCAAGTACAGATCCCTGAGGTACCCCACTGGTTGCAAGACCATGCTTCAAGTATACTCCATTGACTACACGAGGATTTTAGAATTTAGGCCAAAATAGTTAAACATGAAAGCATAGTGGATGTGGAGAATTTTTCCAGTTTGGCTATTTTGATCTAAAATTTGAAATTCACGATTATAAATTTCCTAGGTTTTGGTGAAAACCTCTGAAAACGATCAGGTTCATTTTTACTTATATCAAATTGATATATCTAGCCTGCCATTACAATGTAAGAATAAAGAATTTGTTTACGTGTACATTGCAAAAAGGCAATGACAATATGACTGTCAATGCTATAGATGCAGGTCATTCCATGGGATACATCCATCTAAATTGCAGACAGATGCAGGTTTTGCTCATGAAAACATTACGGATTCTTTCCAATTCCTTCCTAGGAACTCGTTTTTGAGCAAGGCCCTAATCACAATGTCAGTTGAGACCTCGCTCTCATTGCCTAGTACTGCATTGTGACGGTAGTCACAGTCACTGGGGATGGAAGACAGACACTATGTATTGGTCCCCAGATTCCTTTTGTGTTTTGGTCACCCTGTGCCCATTATTGGTGTAGGGTATGTTGAATGTATTGCTCGTCTGTGCCTCTATGTGTGCTATGTCTATTAACGTGAGTTGCTGTTTTAACCTTCATCAAGTGTCGCCTGGTGTTTGGTACAGGGTGGAAAAGGCCCTCACTGATCCCAGTCAAGCCTCCACGACTGGGTCGGAAGTGCTCCAGGGTCCCTGATAGCTGCGAGGAAGCAGACTTGGTGGGGGTACTCGGTCGGAGTACTGAAGCTCCGTTACATGCATGATACTCAGAAATTGGCTTTATATTAAAAGTATTTTAAAGGGTTGACATCTTTATGCCAGGTGACAAGATTTTGGTTTCGTCAGAGCTGCAGAAGCCAGAATGCGCAGCTATCGCCATTTATTGCGAGAGCTTTAGCTGACCATCTTGGCCTATAACTGATGAATGTTGCACAGAACTGACATTATAAGTTCCGGGCTGGCTGATGAGCAGCAGAGTAGTTAAACTTCCTATACGCAGGGTTTCATAGCGGAACGCTATATAGATTCCAAGCACCATAACCACTTCAAATCATGACCTTTTAAACATCCTATCAAGGTTATTTACTATACTGTGAATTCATATTAGGCAGATCGCAATAAACGATAAAAATTAAACGATAAGGTCTATCTGCAGTAAACATAATTTATTTGCGCACATTGTGCATTCTCAGTATTCTCTTGCACCGTGTGTTTTTTTTAATTAATTTTTTACAAACAGACTGACACAGATACACACACACACACGTGTCATAATTGTTATATTTTTAGCGACCCTCCTCTTAACATACCTTTTATGTGTAGGCTAGTGGCATCCCTGGGTCCTGCTGGCTGCTGCGGCGAGGATTTGGGGGCTGACCAGACTTGGCTCTCCCCTTGCTTTCCTCCTGCTGCAGTGTCCCCTCCCCTCTACGTGTGGCTACCTCTGTATGTATTTGGGAGAAGTGACCTGCACTCACTTCCTCCCAGAGATTACAGTGACCTGTTCGCGCTGTTAAAGGGCTGCACTGCACGACCGAACCCCTGTTTGACAACACCTATCAGGTAGTCCTAAGTTCTTGGGCCTCCCAAGCACACGGCCCCTTCACAGGCGGTAGCTACATTTCACAAAGCTGCGGAATATGCTTTTCCAATAATATTATTTCATAATGTTCCAACTCCAAGCAACTAAAAAGCTATTATGCACTTGATCAGATATCTATAGTATATTTATATATATATATACACACACATATATATACATATATACACACACATATATATACATATACACACACACACACATATATATATATATATATATATATATACATACATATACACACACACATATTATATATATATATACACACACAATAACACACACACACACACACTATATATATATATATATATATATAATGTGTGAATGTGTGTGTGTGTGTGTGTGTGTGTGTGTGTGTGTGTGTGTGTGTGTGTATATATATATATATATAAAAATATACTATAGATATCTGATCAAGTGCATAATAGCATATATATATATATATATATATTACATATACACATATATACACACACATGCATATACATATACATATACACACACACACACAAAATTCCTGACTCTGAATACATATGCAACTATCTACAACCATTTCCAATCAGGTGAAATAAAAGTGGAATATGTTTTTAATAGACGCAAAAAAAAAGAGAAACTTTTCAGAGAAAATAAAAAAAATTAAATAAGTATTGAGCACAATGCTCTTTTACCGCGATCCTACAGATTCCAAATCAGTGTAAAGGGAAATATGGTGTTCCCATTACAATTAAAAGGACACTTGAGCCTCAAGGATATGAGGTGTTATGGCTGAAAACTTCGTGTGAATACAAAATACAATTGTTAAAATATTTGCTCTCATTGCATAATTGGAAGAAAATTAGACCTCAGAGATTTGGGGGGGTGGAGGAAACGGGAAGATTTTCATATTTTCTAATGCATTTAAAGGTGGCTAGTGTCACCTCGTTTTAAACAGGGAGCTGCATTTTGAGACAATCATTTGATTATCTGAAAACAAAAATTAACCTGTGACCTTTGACTTTGTCAGATTAAAAGTCAAAGCCGAATTAACCTGTTTGAGTTGAAATTTGTAACTCAGTGTTGTTGGGCCTGTGACCCTGACTACTTAAATCAGGCATTTTTCATTTTTTTGGGAACATAGAAGAGGTCTGAAAGTACCTCCATGCTGTGTTTGGGGAAAAAAAAAAATAATCACTAAAATAATATTTTAGAAGGGAACAATCTTCCTCTTTGCAGAACAAGGGTTAATAAGGATCTCCCAGAACACACAGCTCTAGGGAATGTTCCGGAGCTATACTGTATCGCTAACACACAACTTTAACAAGAGGCCTTGACATGTCAATGAGCGTATTAAAGCAGAGTACTCTGACTTCATTAGTTATGCAGTCAACCCTCAGGCACTGGGATACGCCACTTGCCAATCTTGGTTATCGCAGTGTTCCCACTTAGTAAGCTATATTAGAGACGAAGAGAAGGGGCTTCCTGCACTCTGGAACATGTCGACAATTTACGAAAGATACATTCATTTGACGCAAGAGAGGGGTGTTAACAAAACCACACACATACATAGAGAAGAAACCAAACCCAGCTGGTGTATAAAGTGAAATTTCAGGATACCTTTTTCAATTTTTTACATAAACATAATTTAGGCTTTCAATGTGAAAACACATAAAAAAAAAAAAAAAAAAAAAAAAAAAAAGGAGAATTCAACTAGCGCTATTAATTCTTAATATATCTAGTGGCATGTGAATTCAACAACTAGATGTTTCAGAACAATATTTTTATTCAAACAGAATTAACATCTAAAATAGTGCACTGAATATAAATAAGAATACATAACGAAATTAAAGGAAAGGGAGATAAGAGTTTTCAGTCTTGTCTAAAAGGACTGCCTGACACATATTAAGTACCCATAACTCTTAACATAGGATTGGTATATTGTTTACCTGCCCTTTAAATGTTGCAGAATAAAAATTGCTTCTCCTGCGACGAACACATTAGGTGTTGGTGTTCCCATTCATTGGGTTATAAAGTGGCACTTGAGTCCAGTAATTCGGATTACTGCAACGATTCTGCGTTTTTGGTTCTTCCAAGAGTTTTCAGTCTAACACTAACACACACACACACACACACACACACACACAACATTGAATTGTAGTGAAATGAAAGCTAAATTACAAAATGTAGACAAACATAGTTAAGCTGTGACTATAAAATCAGAACATTTTGTGCAAGTTTTTAAATTTTACATTTAATTTAGTTTTAGATTGCTGATGCACACTACACAGCTCTGACATACACTAAAAAATACTGCAGGGGAATTGCGACCCACAGACGGACTGCCCATTTTACAGCAGGTCATATGGGAATGTAGACTGCCCAAATAGCTTACAGTAGATTGCAGAATTGTTACATTCCTCGCTTTGTATACTTAGCCTGACCTTTTCCATGTTCTGTGGTGCTCAGAAAGGATTAGGGGTCTATTCACATGGCTACATTATACGTATAGTATCTTATATAGCTAAACGAAATTGACATGGGTTTTGGGAAAAATCAGGAGACATTATTTTGAGAGGGATTTTAATGTGAAAACAGATGTTATGAACAGGTTTTATACATATGCAGCAAACTGTATATATCAGGCATGCCCCGCCAGGCCTCCGTGCAGTCACTTTAACAGAGGTAAAAGGTCCAGTTATAATATTTGTATTACTATCATTACTTGGAATTATTGTACCTATTGTACATTGCTGCGGAATATGTTGGCGCTTTATAAATAATAATAATGTAAAGAGAGCTCTTAAAGTGTCACAGTCACATAAGAATTTATTTCCATCAAACCGTTTAAAATGAAACGTACAGATTAGTTTATTACTTATTTATTATTTTCACTTAAACAAGATATGTAAATTTCACTAGAATAACCCCCTGAAGATATGTCAGTGTTTCAACCATAATGAAATTGCAACACAACTCTCAACAACACTTACTAATTTAAAAAAAAGTCTGATTATGATCATGTGATGTCAGCAGCCAATCAGACTCAGATTTGCAGAGTAACTCCCAGCATCCCACTATAGAAGAAACAGGAAATGGTTCTTTAAAAGCTTTGATGACACTCTGTGCCCAACAAGTCCTAAGACCTAGGTTAACTAGGAATTGTTTATATATATACACACACACACACACACATATATATATATATATAATTTAAATGATAATGCTTTAAATTGGTGCATAGACTATTTTTGATGGCAGAAACAAAGAAAGAAAACGACTATTTAAATTCTATCTATAGGTTGGTATCTCTACCACTGCAAAGGAGAACATCCATAGACATAGAAAACATAGACGCCGCACGCGGCAGCCATCTTGGACCGGTCGCCGCTCTACTGAAGCTATTGAAGAACCCTTAGAAAGCCCATCTCACAAAATGACACTTAATACCCCTAACCTCTTAATACCCCTATTCCTACCCCTTAATACCCCTTCCCTATGTCATTAATACCCCTATACCCCATGTCATTAATACCCCTACAGTGTTAATACCCCTACACCAGCACCCAGTGTTAATACCCCTACCCCAGCCTATCCCAGCACACACAGTGTTAATACCCCATACCCCAGCACACATAGTGTTAATACCCCTACCCCAGCACACATAGTGTTAATACACATAGTGTGCTGGGGTAGGGGTATTAACACTGTGTGTGCTGGTATAGGCTAGGGTAGGAGTATTAACACTATGTGTGCAGGGGTAGGGGTATTAACACTATGTGTGCTGGTGTAGGGGTATTAATGACTATGTGTGCTGGGATAGGCTGGGGTAGGGGTATGGGTATTAATGACATGGGGTAGGGGTATTAAGGGGTAGGGGTATTGAGGACTACAGGTAGGGGTATTAAACACTGTGTGTGCTGGGGTAGGGGTATTAACACTATGTGTGCTGGGGTAGGGGTATAAACACTGTAGGGGTAGGGGTATTAATGACATGGGGTAGGGGTATTAAGGGGTAGGGGTATTGAGGACTAGGCGTTGGGGTATTAAGTGCCCCAAGTCCTTCACTTACCTTTTGTGAGATGGGCTTTCTAAGGGTTCTTCAATAGCTTCAGTAGAGCGGCGACCGGTCCAAGATGGCTGCAGAATTCCTCGCCGCTCAGCACAGAATGTGGCATCTATGTGTTCAATGTCTATGAGAACATCTATATGGAAAAAAGGAGTCCTTACTACCAACTAAATACTGGAAATCCATATATAGCATGTTAGCCAAATTAGGGGCCTCATTTTTTCTCATATTGATTGATCATTACAACAATTGTGTAATTTTAACAAGATCGAAGCTTAAATCAAATCTGTCAGGTTCAGGCTATACAACCCATATACATGTAAGGGCCCCGGGCCATGAGGTTCCAATGGTCCAGGCCCTCTATGCAGGCTGTGCGTAAATATAGCTAGTATATTATAGGCATGTACGACAAGTTGGGGCCAGGAGACTCTCCTCTTCCACCTTTGGCAGGTCCTCTCTCTCACACTTCCAAGCTGGTAGAGAATTGACGCAGGTTAACACAGCAACACTTGGATACACATAATGATGGAAACAAACTGAAATAATTAAAATATTTAATTTGCTCATGCGGAATTTGTTTGTACAACACTGCTTAAGGAAATGGAATGAGGTAGACATTAGGTTTCTTTTTGAAGTATTCCATCCATTTATGATGATGGTACAAAGAGGTTGTTTTTTGCTTTTAAATTAGAAATGATCAATAAAAGTGGAGATATCTGAGTAGTTTCTCGACCAAAAAAAAAAAAAAAACATTAAAAGATTCAGTTTGTAGTTTTCTAAGGAATTTTCCAATGATAAAGTGGGTCGTGTTACAAGGGACATACATTAATTGCACGGGATAAAGGATAAATGGTCATCTAAACACCACCACAACTTTCTATAGTTCCAAAAGTGATGGCACATAGAACATCCTGTGGTTATTATCACCTCTAAGAGTGGCATATTTTTACATCAATAAAATACATTAAAAAAATAGGGTGTAATTTTAGCCCCTTTAGTTTCCCTTAAAAATAGCCAAAATAGAAAGCAAATTAATTAATGGCAGTTTTATGTAGTGCAATTCTTTTAGCTTATTGAACCTGTTCTTATACTGAATGCAAATACCAGACAGCTTCCAGAACACTGAAAATCTCATTTTAAATTCTTTAAGTTACGGCAACTTAATTTGTAGACAATGACAAATGGCAGATTTCAGAAAGAGATCAATTAGCAGGTAGTCATCAGTTCTGCATCCAGTTACAACAATGTGCCAAATTGCAAGCAACTGCCAAAAATAAGTATACAGCTGCCTCAAAGCTACAGGACCAGTGCAAAAATCTATCCTTGCTGACCGACACATCCAAAAAAAGTACTCATCTACCCTCCTGTGTGTGTGCCACCGAGAAATCATCATATATATATTATATAAATACGAATCAGAGGAGGCGAAAAAAAGTGGGATGGAACTAATTTAATGGCTGGATGACCTCACAGTAGAATAACAGCCGGATCTTAATAAGGCTCTCTGTGTATATATTTCCAGCCTGCCTGGTAACATGCCAGTCAAGGCTCAGAGTCAAACAACAGGTGGAAGCGATTAGACCTGTCATAAAAGTTTGAAAAATTGATTCTTGGTGAGAGTTGACTAAATTGAATTTGACAGTGTTGTCCTAAAGATTCAGAAGAGAAGGGGGGAAAAATCTATAGTTTAATTTGGAATCCCTTGATTATTCATTAAATCTCCAGATGGCGTGTGTCGATGTTTTACATATTAATATATATGTTGTGTTATTGTTGGCTCAATGCAACTTGTTCTGTGGTTAGAATCTGCATAGGATTCGAAGTATCTGTTTTAGTGTTTTAGGAAGAGGTGGGGGCCAGGGGAAGAGGTGGGGGCCAGGGAAGATGGTGGGAGAGTAAAGGCAGACTTTGAATGTTGCAGAATCAGAATTGCTTCTCCCGCAATGAACACATTAGGTGTTAGTTTACTTAATCACAAAATGGTCACGGAGACCTTTTTGTATGTACTATGCTCACCTTTTGGGGACATGACATATTAAAAGGACATTGTCACATGTTTTGGTTTATTTTTTTCACAACTAAAAGTTTAACTAAACTTTAACCATGATTTTTTATTTATTTTTTAACAATAAAAAGAAGAAACTTTTTTAAATTTACGTGATATGTCAAGCACAACCATACTACATGGCACACATTAACCCCTTAAGGACCAAACTTCTGGAATAAAAGGGAATCATGACATGTCACGTGTCCTTAAGGGGTTAAACAAACACAATAAGGGCAAACGATCGCCATCTTTAAGCAGGGATGAGTAGATTGCTTGTGGTTAATGTGCGAACAATAGCATAACAGAAAAAATATATTGATAATTGTGATCAATAGAACTTTAAGAGATTTTTAAAGACGGAAAAATTATTATTTTTTTTAAAGTTATCTAAAGTATAAAAAAAAATTTTTTTAAAAAAGAGAAAAATGTATCCCTACTAATCGTATATGGACGGATACCTGAGCTATATACATGCACCACGGGTCGGACATTGTTTGGAAACCGACAGTTCGATAGAGAATAACTTTGGGTTTTCAAAAACTGTCCGACCAAAGGAGTATATTTATGGCTGAAGGAACCTGTCATATACTAAAAGTTGAGAGGAGTATCTAATTTATCTTTACAAATACTTCATTTAGAAAAGAAAAAAAAAATTCTTTTTAAATCGATTTCCTTTTAATATTCGATGAAAGGATTAGAATGTGAAAGATATTTTGAGGTGACTGTTGTCCTTTAATAACAACAAGAATCTGGTCCTAATTTGTTCACTACATGACTCCAAACACATTTCATTTGGCCAAACAAAATCAAGAATGGTTTAGCATCCATTCTATAGAAAGACAAAGCTTCTACCATGCCAGGTCTGATCCGTTATTAATATTGTTCCTCTGGAACAAATTTCTGTAAAGATTTAGAATGTTATATACAACACATTTTTCTTTTTAATTTCCTGTTCCACTCCACCGCACTGAAATAGTTTATATAAACATTACATGCGTCTAAAATATAATACATTATATATACACACACACATATAAATATATACACACACACACACACCACAGTCCGCTATTAGTTTTTCTTTAACACAGTTTTTTTTTCGTTTTTTGATCTAGCATAACAATAGGTATTCTAACCAGTCTTTCCTATGGTGATACTGGTTGGTTAACTAGAAGGCGCATTTATTCCTCACCTTTACCAATCCATCGGATGCAAATAATTTTCTCTCTGTTAACTGGCCTATGCACCATTATAGCCAATCGTTTTTTTTTTGACTGCCTTCTCTCATCTTTCCATGATTATTAAATCAGAGCCTGATGGACAAGGATTCTACATTTTCACCCTGGTAGGTTTACAGTAACTTCCTACATTAGTGCAGGTTAATTATTTGGTGACTCAATAAATCCAATGGATCTGTTTTTGGTTGAGCAACATGGGCCAGGAAATATGTGTGGATTGTTCGTAATCACCCACAATGCTAGTGGTTATATCGAGATCGATGAGATACTGCAGAGGTGTCATGGCACACTTTGAGAGAGAGATAGAACGATGGTGGTTTGCAGTACACAGTGCTGCCAAAATTACTGAACAATATTAGATGGGCTTTTTTTTCCAAGGGTTTACAAAAAAAAAAATGTACTTCTATATACTTAAACAAATAAACCATAGTATGTGCCTAGACACACAAAATATAAACCAGGGTTGGCAGGGCAATAATGAAACCATGACTTAAAGAGAAATTGAAAACGTTAAACACTTACCCATCCAACAGATTAAATGTTGATGTAGTAACTTCAGCAAAAAGCAGAATTTTCCCAAGTTTCTCTGTACGGATATTCTCCCTGTAGGTTTCCAAGCTGAAGTCTTCAAATGACACATCTTCGGTTTCTGTCACAAGAGGGGCAAGAGATGGGCTTATTTCCATTCCACCGAGTAGGGATGAACACACTTTGAGCAGCATCTTGCTAGACTTTATCTGCCCCTCTTTATCTGTTCTTGATTGGATCCACTGCAGAGCTGCTGGGTGAAGGCCCTGGGAACACAGAAGGTCCATGTTAAATTAACAGTTACTGCAATGATAACGGACGTGAAGTCACGATTTATAGTGAGAGGAGTCACCAATGGAATGTGCCTCCTGGTTCCACTGGTGGTTGCCCTACTTTTAGTATTTTTAGTATCTTAGATCTTTTTTTTTGAAAAATAAAAAAACACTTTTATAATTCTCCACCTATGTACTCAAAGAAGAAGTAAAACATTGATGTATGAAAACAGCAATGACTTTTACCAGACTTGAATTTGTCACTGGAGTAGAGGCCTTTGAAAGCTGCTGTATATCGCATTGACGCTGTGCATCATTTTCAAAGTAGTTTGTTCCCGTTTCACTTTGCACCTTTCATATAGACCCAACTGCTCACAATATTTTTTTTTACATAACACCGGTCCACGTTCACCCAATGTACATTTTGGTGTCGTAACTTACAAAAACAAACTGGAACAATGATATTTAATGCCACAGCGACCACTCCTCTTTGCTCTTTCATGACCTGTTTTACCAGTGAGCACATTTTTATTATTGGTGGGTGTTTTCTGATCTCTGGAATCTTAGATTTTGCTGCATTTTCTTGTGCTGTATTTCAGTACCCCTTGACCGCAGCCTGTCCGAGACCTTACTCTGTCTTTGGACAGTATTCTATACTAGATTATATTAAGCCCGGCCTCTTTAAAAGGCTGGTTATATGTTGTTTTCCCTTACGATAAGATACTCTTTGCTCTAAGTTGGGGTATATCTGCCTTTACATGTACATTCAGACAAGTAAGCACCTAAACAAATTTGTTTTGGTGCTAAACACTATGTGTAAAATACATTGACACGTTGTTATGCACAGTACCGTTTATTGATAGCCTTTTATACTTTAATACATTAACCGTTCTAAACACATAGCTCACACGGACATGATACGCAGGAGGGGATTCACCATTTGTAATGTATTATATTGATAATGTGGTGCAAAAATATGACAAACAAATGAATTTTAAAAAGCAAATGCAAAAACCAAACAAAAAAAACACTCATTTAAAAACGGCTGTGATTTTGAGCGCCCTGGAGCTCTATGACACAGTGCTGTGGTACACCATGCATGGGTGTAAATGTAATACTCCTGTGGAACTCTGATACACTCATACACCACACTGGTGAGTTTTATTGCTGTGGAATGCTGGAATATAAAAACATAGCAAAGATGGGTTGTCTTCCTAAAGAGAGACATGTGGGAGGTGTGTATAAGAGAACAGGGCCGACACCAGACATTTTGGGGCCCCTGACAAAGCACAAGGTCTGGGCCCGCCCATGAGTCCGCCCACAGGACTCCTACCTAGTCCGCTGCAAATAATGCAGGACTGAATGAGGTGTGTATAGTGGAAGTTAATTAGAATGTGTGAAATGGATGTAGTGTTTGTGTGTATTAGATACTGTTTGTGCAGTGAATGCAGAGTGTGTGTTTGTGTAGTGAATGCAGAGTGTGTGTCAGTGTAATGAATGCAGAGTGTGTGTCAGTGTAGTGAATGCAGAGTGTGTGTCAGTGTAGTGAATGCAGAGTATGTGTCAGTGTAGTGAATGCAGAGTGTGTGTCAGTATAATGAATGCAGAGTGTGTGTCAGTGTAGTGAATGCAGAGTGTGTGTCAGTGTAGTGAATGCAGTGTATGTCAGTGTAGTGAATGCAGAGTGTGTGTTAGTGTAGTGAATGCAGTGTGTGTGTTAGTGTAGTGAATGCAGTGTATGTCAATGTAGTGAATGCAGTGTATGTCAGTGTAGTGAATGCAGTGTGTGATATTGTAATGAATGCAGAGTGTGTGTCAGTGTAGTGAATGCAGTGTGTGTGTTAGTGTAGTGAATGCAGTGTGTGTGCGTGTTTGGAGCATTCCAAAAATGTTATTCCCCCTCCTTGTTTCTTACCTGGTCCAGGGAGGGGGGAGATTCCATGATCCCTAGTGGTCCGGTGGTATTGTGGGGCCCCCCCGCACGTCTCGCGGGAGTTACAGAGAGGGAAGAGCTTGTAAGTACACTTGCAGTCCACTGGGCCCCTCTGCAAGTACAGGGAGCCGGGGGCCCGCTGCTGCACACATAGATAGCGATATTAACTATCTATGTGTGCAGAGAGGGAATGTGGGGCCCAGGACTGCCAGAGCAGTCCGGGCCCCCCAGGACTGCCGGGCCCGTGACAACAGTCATGGTTGTCACCCCCTGATGGCGGCCCTGTAAGAGAATATACACAACCCTCAACACTCATTAGGTGGCCACAAAAGGATCACCCAACACTTCTATCACAGGTTCCACATCCAACTGTTTTGGATACCCTTCTCCCATTTATTTATTTATTGTGAGATTATGTGGATACAATTTTCATTTCCAAATTGCGCAGCTGAGCATCCTGGGAAATGTAATTCTTATGTGCCAAGCCTTTTGTATTTAAATTTTTGTGCCACATATTTTTCATGACAGCCCTGGTTAAACAGTTCATTCTCATTTGACTTACCAGACCCGCTGCTAAATCCATTAAGCAGTTGGCAGCAAAATCTAGAACATAAAACTCGTTAAACGTGACTTAGTCACACAACTATCATGCAAGTAAATCACTTTAACGTAGACACATCCTGCAAGTGCTTCCACTTGGCACCCAGGTAACTACACATAGCATTTATCCACATACACAAACATACTGATGTGATTTAGATTTTGTAAGCACTTCTCACTTTGCATTTTGTTAATCGATACAAATAATAAACTATTAACAAATCTATTTTTTAACAAATTATTTCTTTACAGCATTTTTTAGCACCTGCCTAAAACTTTTGCACAGTAGGGTTCATACATACATTGCAAACTGTACTGAATTGAAATCTCAAAGGCAATGTTGAGACCAAAATAGCTGATCAGAAAAGGAGGATTTTTTCCCAGATCAGCTATTTTGGCCTAAATATTGCCAATTTGGGTATGGGTAGAGAAGGTAGGTTACCTCAGGCTGTCCTATGCAGCAGCATCATATTCGTCTTACTGTCCTCTTTGGCTCCTGGCCATTCAATTGCCAGGAGCCATTCAGTGCTGCACACTTGTGCATGCGCGAGAGAACATTTGTGATGGCTGCTGAGATTGTACAAAAAGTTGACGGTGGAGCTCCGCGTTTTGTCAACCTCAAGCTTTACAAGAAGACAAAAGTAGTCCCTAATTTGTCTTATGATAGCTTTGGTTTGTGTTGGAATTTCAATGTAATTCTGATTATTCTCACGAAGATGAGTTGGAACCTATGTTTTGTGTGTTCTCTTCAGTTACTGACATACTGTACTATCAGCTTTTTCTTCTTTCTCTTTTATATGGTGTCTATGAAGAGACGCTTCTACCAAGAATTTTGCTAAAGAAATTTGTGATAGAAAAAGGACTCAGGACACTATATATTATCTGGCACATCACTGTATTACCGGTGTGAGGCGTTTTTTACTGTATTTTAATATTTACCACTATTTGCTTTTGGCGCATCCTTTACTCTATTGTGTTTAACGTTGTGCTTCTAGGGTTTTTTGGAGCGAACCCCCTTTTCAGGTGCTGGCTACACTAGTTTTTGCTTAGTTATATAGTGCTGCTCTAATTCTTCTTTTGTATTGTCTTTCCATAAAGAATGTCTTCATGAAATACTGAAAAGTGATAGATCCACTTTAAATCGTCACTCTAAGCACCATAACCACTTTAATTTGCTAAAAACACTTCCAGCTCTGAGATATTTAGATTTTCTTGGCGCAATGTGACTCCACCTCTAGGTCCTGTATTGCTGTGCAGGAATTTATGGGATTAGAGTTGCTTCCTATTGAGGGGGGAGTCTAAATGTTGTTTTGCAATATTTTAAATGCATTGTCCAAATGATGGATATAAAAAACAAAACAAAAAAAAACAACAAATCAGTGTTCAAAGTTACTCTACAGTTTCCTTTTAAATAAAATCAATGAAAAGAAGAAATAAAATTCTGACATAGTACCTCCTCTCTCCCTCTCCATTTGAAATTGTGAGCAATTCAAGTTTTAGCAGCCAAAGGAACGTGTGGTAATGGTCACGCGCATGGTGATTTTGTTCCTTTCACACCTTACAGGCTATTTCTCTATCAAGGAGGGATAGCAGCTATTGCACACATATTATATTACACTAACTTTTCTTGTGCTGTGTTAAAATCGATTAAACGACAAGGGCCATGATGAAGTATGGTGTCTCCTGACACAAGACTTGGTAGTGTGGAGTGATGTAACAGAACCGAGTGCAAAAACGGCCTGAGAGGCATGACCTGAGAAATCAATGGTTCTGTAACTAGCATGTGTGCTCTGCGTGCAATTTACACGTTCACGGATAGTAAAACCAGGTATCCAACTGGCAACGAGTTGCATATCTGTATCACATCACATTAGGACCTGTCAAAGTCCTATCCAGGGGTGGGTTACCAAATATATAGCAGAATGCAAGACTGTACTGTATATCTAGCCTCTAATTTGATTTTGGCAGTGCTGTAATATCAGATGACATCATCTCCCAGAGAGGAAATAGTGGCCAAAAATATAACCTATTTGTTAAAATAAATAAAAAAAAAAAAGCCAAATTTCATTTTTATATAGATATATTGAAAATGCCATTTTTATATAAATATATATATACACTTTTCATGTTGTGATCACTGAAAACTAAACCAAGCACTTGGTGATAATTGTTATTGAATGACACTAGTTCGTCAAAGTATTCTCTTACGCAAAAAGATAATAAAACAAGATTGCCACAAAACCTATTGCCAATTAATCTGAAGCAAAATACATTTTTTATACACAAAAAAAAAAAAAAGGCAGTGGTTTTATAAATTTTTTAGAGTGGGGGTTTTCTAAGAGTTTTCAAAGTAGCTTGAAATCCGTTTTATTTTTTTTATTTCTTTTCAGTTTGAGACAGTTTTTTTGCACCTTTGTGATTATGTACCTTTAACCCGCCCCCCCCCCCATCTCTCCTTTAGTGGTCTCTCCTCCTGCCCTCCCCCCTTCCATCTTTCTCTTAGTGGTCTTTCCTCCTGCCCCCCATCTTTCCTTAGTGGTCTCTCCCTCCCCGTGTCCCTTAGTAGTCTCTCCACACCCAGTGGTCTCTCCTCCCTCCCCAGTGTCCTTAGTGGTCTCTCCTCTCCCTTCTCCCCAGTGTCCCTTAGTGGTCTCTCTTCCCCCCGCCCCAGTGTCCCTTAGACCTTAGTGGTCTCTCCTCTCCCTCCTCCAGTGTCCCTTAGTGGTCTGTCCTCCTTCCCTCCACCAGTGTCCCTTAGTGGTCTGACCTCCACCCCAGTGTTCCTTGGTGGTCGGTCCTTCCTTCCCTACCCCTCGTGGTCTTTCCTCCTCTCCAGTGTCCCTTAATGGTCTCTCCGCCCCCCTTCCCTCCCCCACTGTCCCTTAGTGGTCTCTCCTCTTCTCCCCCCTAGTGTCCCTTAGTGGTCTCTCCTCCTCTCCAACCCCTTCACTTTTGTGCCTCTTACCTCTGTGTAGCATGGCCAGGCGGCGCGGACCTCGGAATAGGAGCTTCTGTTTCCTGTACTCAGCCGGACCCCCAAGCCACTATGTGTCTCTTTTTCCTCTTCTCCAGCCACTCTGTCTCTCTTTCTCCCCCAGCCCCTCTGTGCATCTTTCTCAACCTCAGACCAATCTGTGTGTCTTTCTCCCCACTCAGGTCCCCCTGTGTGCCACTCTCCCCTTTATGTCCCTTAGTGTTCCTCTCCCCTCCCCTCCATGTCCCTTAGTGGTCCTCTCTGTGACAAAAAGTCTCGTCACATGTTCTTGGAGGGGCCTGTTGGCCAGCCTCTTACCTCAGGACTATGCGCCATGCAAAAAGGCTCTTAAAAGACCTTGTTCATGCCCCTTTGCTATTCTGTTTGGTAGATTGCATTCCCCTCCTATTCTAACCTTATCCCGTTCGACTACCGAAACTCCTGAACACAGCTGGACTTCCATCATTGCAGGTTCTATACAAGTTAGAAGGGCACTGTTCGGTGGAATTGTTCGTCTGGATGAGGGGAACAAGCTCCAGGGGTAAGACTATTGACACTGTTTGGTAGTTTGTTCGTTTTTAAAACTACCGTACTAGACTGACTGCAAGCCCTGATTCTCTGGAACTGTTTTGGGCATAGGACCATGCGGGCGGGCAGGCCATCGGTCAAATAAAGTCAAATAAATTTTTTTCAGGCATAGGGGAGGGATTGACCTATTTTGTATGGGAGTGTCCTGGACCTGAGAGCCCCTTGCATGTGGACTGTCATAAAAGGCAACTTGTGGCTACCATTAAACAGATTTGTTTTACCCTTGAAGTCTAGGCTCATGTTTGGGGGAATGGAGAGCTATAATCACACTCTGGGGATTGCTATAATCACTATACTCCCTTGGATCACAACACTTGCTCTTATAAGAGCAGCCTGCTTTGCTCTCTGGACTAGGAGAGGTCTACCCACTGGAAGATGGATCCTGATCTTGGGTCCAGGGTGGGTGGAGGACAGCGAAACCTCAACCAAACTGCGGGTGCTTGTGCGGTTTATGGTGGTTATGGTGTTCCAGTGCAGTGCTTATGGTGCTCGCAAGTACTAGGAAGCAGCGATTGATGGAGGTACCCAGTCGGGGTGCCAGGCAGTCTGTCACACTCTCCCCTCCCCTTCCTGTCCATTAGTGGTCCTCTTCCCTGTTCCTTAGTGTTCCTCTCCCCCTTACCTGTCTTAGTGCCCCCCACTTTTTTTTAGTGGATCCCCCTCCCCCTTAGTGTTCATTTTCCCTTCCCTGTCCCTTAGTGTTCTTCTCTCCCCCTTACCTGTCTCTTAGTGCCCATATATTCTCCTTAGTGTTCCTCTCCCCTCCCTTCCTTCTCTTTTAGTGGTCTCCCCCCACCCCCTTACCTGTCATTTAGTGACCCCCAACTAGGGATCGACCAATTATTGGTCTGGCCAATATTATCGGTCGATATTCTGTATTTTCAGCAATATCAATATCGGCAAATAAAGATACCGATATTGTTGATTAGGACCCAGCAAGCTCTTACCTTCCCAGCAACACTGCACGGTCCATGCCACTGGACTACCAGGGAATGCCATATCCCCCTCCCTGGCCAGGTAAGAAGCAGGGGGGGGATACAAAAAAAATATATATTTTACACATACACACACACACACACACACACACAACATACCTACACAATCTTACACTCTGCACTCATTATATACACACACACACAAACACACTGCATTCTCTATGCGCACACTACACAAACACTGCATTCACTACACAAACACAATCAAATACTCTCACTGCATCCATTATACACATATATTCTTGAAAACAAATTCTGATTGGCATGTATATTTTGCGCACTTACCTTAATAAAAAAAAATTTGCAAAAAAATATATAAATAATAAACATGTTCAGTTAACAGTAGATTTATGTAGAATGAGTATTTTTTTTAAATGGTAAATGTACAGAATATTGGTAAGTAGTGATTTCACGAACCGTTCGCCATCGGCTCGCACGGTGGTTCGCAGCGAGCTCCGGTCAGCTGACACATCCCGGCCAATCTCCAGCAGACCCTCCCTCACAGACCCTCCCACCTCCTGGACAGCATCCATGTTGAAGGCAGCTTCAAAATGGATGCTGGCCAGGAGGTGGGAGGGTCTGGGAGGGAGGGTCTGCTGGAGATTGGCCGGGATGTATATTTTGCGCACTTACCTTAATAAAAAAAATTTTGCAAAAAAATATATAAATAATAAACATGTTCAGTTAACAGTAGATTTATGTAGAATGAGTATTTTTTTTAAATGGTAAATGTACAGAATATTGGTAAGTAGTGATTTCCCGAACCGTTCGCCATCGGCTCGCACGGTGGTTCGCAGCGAGCTCCGGTCAGCTGACACATCCCGGCCAATCTCCAGCAGACCCTCCCTCACAGACCCTCCCACCTCCTGGACAGCATCCATGTTGAAGGCAGCTTCAACATGGATGCTGGCCAGGAGGTGGGAGGGTCTGGGAGGGAGGGTCTGCTGGAGATTGGCCGGGATGTGTCAGCTGACCGGAGCTCGTGGCGAACCGTTCGTGGGAAGTTCGCAAACGGTTTGCGACATCTCTATTGTTAAGTTATCGGCTATCGGCCTGAAAGTTCATAGATTATCGGTACCGTCTCTAAAAAAACAAAACTAAAAAAACAACCCCCTTAGTGTTCCTCTTCCCTCTCTTTGAGTGCCTCACCCTCCCCCTTAGGTGTTCATTTTTCCTTCCCTCCCCTGTCTTAGTATTCCTCTTCTCCCCCCTTACATTTCTCTTAGTGTCCCCCCCATCTCCCTTAGTGTTGCCCCCACCCCCACTTAGTATTCCCCCCATTACACCCCTTAGTGTTCCTCTCCCCTCCCTTCCCTCTCTTTTAGTGCTCCCCTCCGGTCCCTTAGTGTTCTTTTTCCCTTCCCTCCCCTGTCCCTTAGAGGTCCACTCCCCTCCCTCCCTGGTGTGCCTCCTACCTCTTTTGTAGCGTAGCCGGGCAGAGCGCGGTACAGGACCTTCTTATTCCTGTACCCGGCCGGACTGGCGGGAAGTGCTCTCTCAGTGAATCTGGCCGGGTACAGGAAACAGAAGCTCCTGTACCGCGGTCCGCTACGCCGCGCCATGCTACACTGCGTAACTGGCAGGAGGCAGCACTGTTCGCATCCCTCCTGATGGTCACTCGAATATTGCATCCCCCGGGTCGGTGCGCCCTAAGGCGGCCGCCTGATTGACGTGCCGACCTTGCATTGAATACAGCATATCATGAATTGCTCTAATCATTTCGGTTATATTATTCATGATAGACAGATATAGAATACAAAGAAAAAGAAACAAAGTGAAATAAACACCGATATATACATGTACGGAGAAAACCAGATACAGGAAGAGATAGATAGAATTTTAAAATACTTGAAAACGGGAGAAATCTCAATGTATCCTTCTTGGTAAAATATTTTATGAATAAATAAATTAATTAATAGGATAAAGCAACGCATAATTAAGCCTTTTTCAGGGAACAGTATTTATTGGTGTATCTTGTACAAAACCGTGTCAACTGCAAGTCATCTACAGAGCCCCCCCAACGTCTCAATGGAAGTTGGAGAAAAAAAATATTAAAATGTGTCAAGCTATATCTCTCACTTTCAAAAAATTAAGACCTGCGACCCCAATTCATTTAGAGCAAGTAACACGAATATAACTAGTATAACTAAGTAAAATAGGTTTTGTTGCTACAGGTCTGTCTGTAACAGCTTATTTTATTTTTGTTTAATTACAAAGAGCTCAAGTGTGTTCCGTTTTCCCAGACAGCCCAGATAAAAATCAATGGATTATTTGGACAGGTGTAGTCACATGACTAAGTATGACATGACACCGGCAGTGTATAACCTCTCGCGTCTACAAGGCGTTCTAAGATAGTCTAAAAACACAACACAAATATTATTGTTGACACACTTCACTACAATATTCCAGAGTGTTCGTTGGCCACACAGGTGGTGTCCAGTGCTGGCATTCACGGGATAACAAACTTGTACAATTTATTAACAAATTCCACCAAATCCTGTGTAAACACTGAAGCATTTAGAGATTTTGGAATTCCACTGAAGAGACTTTTCAAAACCCTCTATGCAAGACTAAATATAAACATACAAAACCCTGAATGCAGGCAGCATTCATAGACACGATTAAACATAAAAATATTTATAAAGTCATTTCACCATCCAAAAAGAGAGAGTGAGAAGCGTGCCTTTTTATTCCATGGATTCAAAGATAAAATAAATAAAATAAAAACACAATCTGAAAATCAAAATCAACTGAAAACAACTTCATCCACAATTTTGGAGTATGTGGTTTTTCAGTTTATTTTCTATAAAAGTACCCTAAAAATAGTCAGCATTTTGTTTTACCTCAAATACTTTTATTCAGCTTAGCAACAAAAAATATGTTTTCATATACATTATCATTTTAACCGGTGACTACAGGAAGAGAACTACATTTTTTTTTTCTTTTTTAAAAAGAAACTCTTTGACGGGAACAGAGTTTAAATTCCTCTAGTGGCTATTACTCAGACAGCCACTAGAGGTGATAAAGCTGAAAAACAGAATAAAATTCAGAGAAACAATCTGTCTGGCACAATGTTTTGCAGCGCATGCGCACTAGCCTCCCACAGCTTTCCCATGGAGATAATCATTCTCGATGATTTCAGTCAAAACGCCAAAACTCCCTCACAAAGACTGGCGACCAAAACAGAAATTTGTATTTCTAATGCTAAAGTGTTCCTTTAAAAATGGTAGAAGATTAGACATGTAAGACAATTGCACGTAAAGGTTACATGAAAATGATACCTGCCTGGAAGGAGAGCTGCAGCCTGGTCGGGTGGAAAAACTCCAGAAGGACCCCAGTCAAGCTTCGACGAGTGGGGCTGAAGCATTTCAGAGTCCCCACAAGCTGCTAGGAAGCGAACTGGGTGAAGGTACTCTGTCAGAGTACAGGAACTCGGTCACAAACTTCAGGCCCCATAACAATGTTTTGATTTGTATATTTATTTTGAAGCCAATAAGGTAGCACTCCAAGTCATTGTTGGGTCAGGAGATACGGGGAGGGGGGGGGATGTCTTACCTTATGGGGTTAAACCATTTTAGAACAGTCTAACCTTTAATTGGTTCTCACAACACCTGTATTCTCTGTAATAAAAGGAAATAACCCCCCCCCCCCCGTTAAAATAGGAAATGGTATTATGGTGCTTGAAGTGTTCCTTTAAGAGTGTCAATGTTGTCAGATGTTTCTTTTTGTTATGTCTAGGAGGTCACCCAGACACTCCATTTCTGAAGTGGTGCAAATAACACTTAAACAGTGGTTTGGCCAAGGTAGGCTAGTTAGAGTACGGTCATCTGTTGCATGTTAATTCACATAACCTTCAGCTGAGACACCTGAATTTGATACCCGCGACTCCTTATATTAAAAAAAAAAAAAAAAAATTTATTACAATTACTGTACTACAAATTTACGGTATATGCTGGCGTATAAGTCGGCATATAATTCTGGGGGTCGATTCAACCTGCAAATATAGAACTAAACCGATATTACAGCTCAAATTTTTTGCAGAAAGACTTATACGCCGGCATAAACGGTACACTTACTCAAAGTTAGATTCTGTAAATTTTTAATGACTCCAGTAAAACAAAAATTGCTTCTGACTCTGCAGCACTGATGTGATGTGGTCAATTTGATGTTAGAACAAGCACTAAGCCCCTAGTCCAATCTATTGCACAATGATAATGTGTTGCTAAATTAATTAATTAAAGCGGAATACATCTAAATTAAGGCTCAAGTAGAATCTGGATTGCTCTAGATAAGAAAGTAACATTTTCTTACTTTCCCCTTCCACAAAAAAAACAAAAAACAAAGCAGAGTTTAAATCTATACCATTTGTTTTAGCGATGATTGGCAGCATTTGAAGGGGTTAAAAGATTTTTGGAAATATAAATTAATCCAGATCAGTTCTCCCTGCTAAACAGAACAAAAGAGGTTTACAGTTTTCTAATGTTAATTTGATTTGTCGGATAGTTTGAGAAACATGCAGAGAAGTATACATTGCTAAGGTAGTTAGGGATGATTACACTTAAGTACTTGATATGATCTAAATTACAGCTAAAATCTAACGTGGTTAGATGTGACATATCCTGTGTGGGGTCCAAACCCAAATCTTTTGATTTGTATGTTTATTTTGAAGCCAATAAGGGAACACTCAGAGTTTAAAGAGCAGACTATATAGTTGTTTAAGAGACTTGGGAATTTAAAGTAATATATTTTTCACAAAATGCAGTTAACAAAACTGTTTAAGTATGAATTTTGATGCCAAAGGATCTAGCATGGGGAGTGTAAGAGTCTGAGTAGTGGGTCAAAGGCTAGAGTAAACCACAGATACAAGTGGTGCTCCTGCCTGACCCCCTATGTTCATGGGAAACTGGTCCAAACCCAGACCATTAATGTTGATCATGGTAGGTGGTTTCGTGCAGAGGCTACAAATTGATTAAAGAAAGGGATACCAAAGAAACTAATTGGAAGACTCTAAATAGTAATGAGGGCGAGTTGTGTCAAATTTGGGAAGTTGCAACTGCTGCTAAAATTGTCCTGACTCCATATAAATCGATCAAATACCAACTGCCAAAAGGTGTAAAATAGTGGGATCAACATTTATCCATGTACTAACCACAGCCTACATATTTATTTCCTCAATGCTTTTTCATGATTTTGCGTACTTTACCAGCATGTGCACTTCCTAATAATGTCAAATAATTGATAACAGCTGTTCTGTTAAGGGAGAATAAGCCAGAATGAAGAGCAATTTTCACCGGAGAAGGGGTTTGTTAATTAGATGTGCGCAGATCATGAAACAAGATAGCAAAAACCTATATGGATAAGAAATGGACATACTCAGAGTCAGGCCAATGAGGGTGATCCCAGCAATTCAAACAGAACAAAAGCTGGCTGAGGTGTTCCACTCAAGTAAAGGCAGGAAAAAAAAAAAAAACTACAATTATTGAAAGAGCATTAAAAATCGCAAACACTCACAACAGACAGAGTAAAAAGAATGTTTCACTTGAAACATTTTGTGCACAATGCACCTGTTCACAAGCATCTAAGGTTATCGAACACAATCTCGGGTATTTATCAAGGACACACACATTTTAATAACCTCAATTAGCTCTACTAAATCTTAGCTGAAAGCCATGAGAAACAACCGGAGTAGTATATTATATATATATAACTAAACAAAATGAGTTACAATTAGTAACTAAATAAATGGAAGGTGTAACCATTTGAGCGTAAATACATGTAACCATGAGTTTATATAAATTGATTTATAAGCCCTTTTCTAAGTACTATAAAAATCATTGAAAATAAAATTACATAGAATAAAAAAATAAAAAATAAAAAAATCAGATCACCCATCTAGCAATTCCTAAAGGTCGCCAGGACCCACCAAAAGAGGACAAACCTATTTAATAGAAATTAGGAGTCCGTGTACAAGTATGACACCTTACAATGGTTGGTGATTTTCATATTGGGGTGATGGAAATTGGGAACACTTTTAGCTCCTACCCATGATTGAAGAAGAGTATATTGGTCTGTATGCTTGCCATCAGGTGTTAAAGGTGTTATTGTGAACGGCTGTTTCATTGAGAGTTTGTGTCTCTGTGTACACCATGATGTGCTTTCTGGGTCTCTGTTTGTAAATCAAGACATTATATCACATATATTCAAGGTCGGGCCCTTCTAGTTTTTTCTTTTTACAGGTTCAAAGTTAAAACACCTGTATGCACTAATACCGCCATTATCTCAATGTAATAAAACTCGAATAACACATTTGCGTTTCTTCTGCTGGAGAAATGAAGTAGATCTAATGTTTTTCACCTGTGTATCTAATCATTTCCTTTGCCATCAATAACCGTTAAAGTGGACCTGTCATCAGGATGAATAATGATGTATTTACGTAACGCTCACTAAATTAACCTAAAAGGGTTTTGTTAAAGTCTTTTTATAGCAAAGGAATTGAAAAAAATAAAAAAATAAACTCATCTGCAATACATCCCTTCACCAGGAGGAAAAAAATCCTATCACCTACAGAAATGCATATTAATGCATTAATAATAATATATTGTTACGATATTAAAAATATATAAACTAAATTCATTCTGTATAAAATTACATTTCTCTTTGTGGATACTGATAATCATTGCAAGTCTTCTTGCTACTCCACGAAACAGGCTTTGTGACAATATTAATGGGGTTAATATGGTAAAGCTGTGTAAACCCAGCAGTACATTAACAGGTAGATAGCACAGTCCAAATGTATTTACAAATTTCTCTGTGATAAAGGCGTTTAAAAATGCAGAGTATAATTCTTGATAACGCTACAACACTCTAGTGGGAATCCCGCTCACCCACCAAAACCATGCATACAAGAAAGTGCAAAAGAGCCCAGAGAGCTATAATCCGCAATAGTGGAGCGTGAAGAAGATAGTGAAAATTAATGTCAGATTTTGCCAAGCTGGGATGATTAGGTGGTTACATTTTCACCATCTTCTTCACGCTCCACTCTGGAGGATTATAGTTCTTTGGGCTATTTTACACTTTCTTGTATGCAGGTAGCACAGTCTACCTGGGCAGGTGTAGTACCTTCAGCTTTTACCCAAAATCTAGAATATTCGTTTTAAGGTCATACACAACGTGCAGCTTCGCACATTTTTGTCTTGAAGTATCCCTACAATTGGTGCCGGCATGTCACTGTCAGGATTGCAAATGTTTAGAAAGAATTTCTGAAAGACTCATGCATGGATTTAAAATCTCTGAATTTATGTAACTCCATGCAAAAGTATTTAATTATCATTATTGGCATTTATATAGCGCCATCTTATTTTTACAATTCTTAAATGACCTGTTCACGCAGGTCTTATTGTAGATTACCGAGTACAATCCCAGACAGCGGGATAGGAACCCAGAATTGGTACTGTCCCATCAAATACAAACAAGAGAAATCTCAAAGTGCCTGCTGGTAAAACATAAAAAGGTTTTATTTACTAGAATAGGAATAGTGAAGAATTGATGGGAATTAAAGGGACGCTCTAATCTCATTAAAGTGGTCTGGGTGTAGTGTCACTGTCCCCTTAATCTTGCAGCTGATAACATTGTAGTTTTTTTTTATTTTTATTTTTTTATTTTTTTTTAAAGAGAAACTGCCATATTTACATTGCAGGGTTAAGGCCGCCTCTATTGACTGTCTCCTAGACAGCCAGTAGAGACGCTTTCTGGGGTTTCACGGTGCTGGACATCCTCACACTTTGCTATGGGCAAGGCGTAATGCGTGCAAGGTGCTCATCACGGACTGCACATTAGATTCCTCTTTGCAATGGCGGTGTAGGAGACTGAGCCAGCGCCAGCGCCAAGGGACCGCCCTCCGTGCTGGAATCAGGTAAGTGTATAAAAAGGTTTTTATTAAATGGGGGGGTGAGGGGTATAATAGTGTTAGGAATACAAAGCTGTATTCCTAACACTAAGGGGTTCCTTTAAAAAGTATAAACCTAAATAGTTGAATGAATCTAGACACCTCATGGATGATTCCGGTCTGACGACCAAACAAAATGCTATGAATAAAACAATTTAATGTTTTAGCTGTCAGGCAACAGTGACATCTAGTGGCCATTTTCTGAATCCGAAAAAAAAATATGTAAAAGCAGAGAAAAAATGTGAAAGACTTCACGTAGATTAATCCTTCTTGATTTTGTGGTATTATGGTTACGGTCACGGTCTCTACAAATTACACTTTGCCCAGCATCACATTAACGTGTGCCATGCAGTTAAATCCTCATTCTCACAAGAATTTCTCATGGTCAAAGCATGGGCATTGTATGCAAAAAGCACTACGCAGAAAGATAAGCGTATCACATGTAAAGTTATTGCAACATCCACTTATGAAAACAATGTATAATTCAAGGAACACACTGGAGTTGTTACCGTACCTAAAGTGTTCCTTTAAAGAGTATACTAATGTTAAAAATAAGTACATTTATTACAACTCTGGAGTGTTGGATAGTCTCCTGGGCCACTTTTCCCAACCTAAACCTGTTAATGGTTTAATTTGCCTCTTATTCACTGGTGAGCTGGTTTCTTATACAGAGGCAATGGGAGGAAGGAGATGTGTGGTATCAAGTGATAGTTCCCCTTTAAACGTCACTCTAGCAGGATTATGCACTAAAGTGAGAATTCATAGTGAATTTATTATTTAAAACTATTACTCCAAGTAAAGAACACTTTTAATAAAACACTGCTTTTGGTTAGAGTAACCATGAAATTAAAATAAACTGACTAAAACTTAGCTCTGTTTCAACGCGCAGGCCAAGTTATTCTCTCAGCCTGATCCTCCTACACTAATCTCACTCCTCCTAGCAGGAGGGAAGGACATGAGTGACATGGAGGGGAAGGGCATGGCCGCTACTGGATATCTGTAACATGCATGCTGTGCTTGCCGACAGATGTACAATATGCACAAAATTGATACTTGCCAACGTGAAACTCTTAATGTACACATGGCTATTAAGATGCTATCAGTTTCTGTGCCCATTGTGACAGCATAGATTGAGTAAAAGGTTAAAGGGACACTATAGTCACCAAAACAACTTTAGCTTAACGAAGCAGTTTTGGTGTGTAGATTATGCCCCTGCAGTCTCACAGCTCAATTCTCTGCCATTTAGGAGTTAAATCAATTTGTTTATGCAGCCTAGTCACACATGCATCTAACTTACACAGCCTTCCTAAACACTTCCTGTAAAGGGACATCTAATGTTTACCTTACAAGAGCCCCCTGTGTGAGATTAAAGTTCAAATTACAGAGCAGGAGATAAAAACTTCTAATGTAAATTAAATCTCATTGAAAATGAAACCACTTTGTTTTCATGCAGGCTGTGTCAGTCACAGTCAGGGGAGGGGAGGCTAGGGCTATATAAACAGAAACAAAAAGGGATTTAACTCCTAAGCGGCAGTGAATTGAGCAGTGAAACACAAAAACTGCTTCATTAAGCTTAAGTTGTTTTGACCCTTTAATCTAAACGTGTAACAATCTTTATAGCAATACACGTTCAACTTCCCCACTATGTAATCAAGTAGAAAATGTCAACCTGTCAAAGTCTACAAAAATCACACTGAACGCACTAAGCATAGACCAAGACCTCACACATATACACACGTTATCTGCTACCAAATGAAAAAACAGATCAAGTAAACGTCCATAAACTTGTTCTATAGCAAACTAAAAGCGTAACCAGATCATTTTCATTGCTACAGACACTGGCAAATTTACAGCAGGCGTAATCCTTTCAGGCGGGTCATATGTTGGAGTAATGCACAGCTAGGTATGAGCTAATGATCTGAAAATGCCACTGTAACAACATTTACATTGTTATTTAAAGAGACCCCGCAACCTGATTATTCTTCCAGATATCAGTTTAAAATGATAATCGAAAAGGGTTATTACCTATTCAGGTTATCCTACATTTAGATAGAATGACCAGTATTTCAGTGTGAAGGCAACTATCTTGAAACACTGACAGGTGACGTGAGTAACATTGATTATATTGTTACAATGGCTCCTGCCATGGGGTGGCATGTGTTAGGCAGCAAGTGAACTGCTCTGCTCATGAATTTCATGCGTTGGAAACAGGAACAATGGCCAAGCAACAAGTTCTAAGTGACTTTGACAAGGGTCAAACATTGAAGGCTAGTCGACTGGGTCAGAGCATCTCCAAAATGGCAAGTCTTGTGGGATGTTCCTGGTATGCAGTGGTTAGTACCTACCAAAAGTGGAGTAAGAAAGGACAATCGGGGTTATGGGCACCCAAGGTTATGAGCATCAGAACTGGACCATGGAACAATGTAAGTGGGTACGCATGTGCGTTGTTTACCTTGGGAAGAGATGGCAGCAGGATGCACCATGGGAAGAAGACACTGCCAGAGGCAGTGTTATACCCTGGTAATATTCTGCTGGGAAACCTTGGGCCCTGGCATTCATGTGGATGATATTTTGACATGTCTCACCTACCTAAAGAATGTTGCAGACCATGTACACCTCTTCATGGCAATGGTGTTCCCTGTTGGCAGTGGCCTCCTTTAGCAGGAAACACATACCCTGCCACACTTGTTTAGGAATGGTTTGAGGAACATGACAGAGTTTAAGGTGTTGTGTTGACCTCCAAATTTCCAGATCTTAATCCAATTGACAATCTGTGGGATGTGCTGGAACAACAAATCCAATTCATGGAACTTGCAGGACTTGTTGCTAGAGTTTTGGTGCCAGATACCACAGAAGACATTCAGAAGTCCCATGGAGTCCATGCATCAGAGTTGTTTTGGAAGCACAAAGGGGACCTATACTGTATTAGGCAGGTTGGTTTTTTTATGGAGACACTGAACTTTCCTCATGGAGATGCATGGATTCTGAATTTGTGTAAAATCTGGTTTATCCCCTCTTAATTAGTACCCATTTATTCTGGCTCCCACAATTTCAGTAATATTTTGATTGGCCTATTGCCCACTTATCAACTTCACAAGCACAGTTTACCCTGTTCATACAAAATGGATGTCGAAAGCCATTAATGTATATACAGAGGCAGTGGCGTACACATGACCCATGGGGCCCCGGTGCGGAAATTGATCCGTGGGCCCCCCCCCCGCGCTTACTCAGCACGGGTTGGGGCCGCAACACATGGCGGCGGGCACCTGGTCACAGGGGTTGCAGGGCTGCGACCCCGCGACCGAGGTATGCACACACACTTAAAGGACCACTACAGACACCCTGATCACATCAGCTCAATGAAGTGGTCTGGGTGCCAGGTCCCTCTAGTTTTAACCCTGCAGCTGAGGGTTAATCCAGCCTCTGGTGGCTGTCTCATTGACAGCCGCTAGAGGAGCTTCCGCGATTCTCACTGTGAAAATCACAGTGAGAAGACACTCAACGTCCATAGGAAAGCATTGAGTAATGCTTTCCTATGGGCAGTTTAAATGCGCGCGCGCTTCTTGCCGCGCATGTGCATTCGGAGCTGAGAGGCGGAGGGATCCCCAGCGCCAAGGGAGTCTGACGCTGGAGAAAGGTAAATGCTAAAGACACACACACACTCTCACGAACAGACGCATACACACTAGCTAACAGACACACACAGTTACTGACAGACACACTCAGTGACAGACATACATACACACTCAGTAACAGACACACACGCTAACACACGCACACACTTTTTTTTTTTTTTAATTTAATCCCCCAGCCTCCTTACCTTTTGGAGAGCTGAGGGGATTCCCTGGGGTCCAGTGGTGCTGCTGGGCGGTCTGGCTGTCTGGGTGTCCGGTGCGGGAGGAAGCACTTTCCACTAAGTGCTTCCTCTTCAGCTCCCCCGCGCCGCATAGGGATGCCGGCGCCGGAAGTTGATGTCATCTTCCGGCTCCGGTATCAGTGCGGTGCGCGAGGGAGCTGAAGAGGAAGGAAAGTGCTCCCTCGCGCACCGGCCACCCAGACAGCCAGCCCGCCCGCTGGGGTCAGCAGGGCCAGCCTCGGGGGGGGGGCCCTGAGGTGGCCGCCTCCTAGGCCCCCCAGGGGAAGAGGCTGGCCCTGTGGGTACATACCGGGTCGCAGGGCCTTCTTCAACCTATCGTTTCTGTAAGTTTTCTTGTCCTATTTATAGTTAAATCCCCCTCTAATAATATTGTAAAGCGCTACAGAATCTGTTGGCACTATATAAATGGCGATAATAATAAAATGAGTCCCCCAATATTACTTGCCGTTGAAGTATCTTCCCTCCAAACACTGGTGTAAAAACGACAACTTTTTAACGAACACAAATCTGGCCATCGATTTACTGAAAAGTCCAGGCATACAGTAACTCTCAACACCTTTATCATTATTCTGGAAACGTCAACGTGTAGAAATTTATTTTTTTATTTTTTAAATCATGTGCAACATAGTTAACTAGGACTCTAAAAGGGTTAATTCCGAGGTGGCTGCCAGGTTCTGCTTGAACAGTATGTGAAAGTGGTCACAGGGTCACTTTGAATTTGTTTTTATTAAGTTTGGGGGGTCAAAGATCCTTTTCTGCCATTAAAAAAAAAAAAAAACACACCCACTGCAAGCGATCGGTAATTGAGCGGATTATGCAATGTATAGACAGCAAGTCAGTGACTGCTTCACTGCTGAAAATTTGCTTACATTATTTTTTTTAATGAAAACATTGTTATAATTAATAAATCAATTTTTTTTTATAAAATATATGAGCATCTCTTTCCTGTTGTACCATCTGCATGATCCACAAACGAACAGGCATATATACAATGTACAGCGCTACGGAATTTGCTGGCGCTATATAAATAATAAAACAATAATAACACATGATTACTAAATGGGGAAACATGGACAATTGTAGAAGCATTGCAAATTTTGGAGGAAAAAAAAAAAAAAGATTGATAGATATTCTCCAACTTAACTTCATTTTTAAATTCCTCGTAAATTATAATTAAATATTTATTTTTCAAAAGCTACATTTTAATTCTATATCACAAAATTCTATATATGGGTATACAATGTTTACAAAAGGGTTTATTCAGAAATGTAGCAAACTCAAAATTAAAACGGCAAGGTTCAGGTAAAAGAAATAGTAGAGTTAGAAAAATTTGCCAATTCCGCTATAGTCACAATTTAGTTAATTTAAGCTAAATTTTGGAATTTAATTTTCAATTGCGGACACATTTTGCGTTTAGGGATCATTTTTTTCTGCATTAAAACATTAATATATGGTGCCCGGTAAACTTTTGTCCAAGAAATTGGCCTTACGTTTTGAAGCTCAGGGTTTACCTGTTCTTGCAGACTAAGACGGATCTGGAAACAATCTAGTGAATAGCTCCCTCATAATCAGTTTGTTTATTATAGGAAAACAGCTAGGTCAGGAGCTAAACCCTATCCGAGTGCAAATAGAACTGCATATTGATACACCCATTGCATAAGAAAACAAGGAAATAACAGAAGAAAAACATATTGGGGTCTGAAGAGTGACCGTGTATATTTATTTAGAAATCTCGCTCCATGAATGGGCAACGCTGTTTCATAATGTGTTTTCCCAATGTGCAATTTGGTCTAAGCTTCAAGTGTTAAGGAAACTCAGACAAAGAGGGTGTAAAATCTACTTTATTGCTGTAAAAATAATAACTGAGGTTTGAAGCTGGCTTTGGTCCACTCAGGCAGCAACGAAAGAAATAAAACCGTTCTTTCTTTTTTTTTTCTGCTTGTGTTTTTACGGATTACTTTATATAGAAACCGTTTTTGCCCACTGTGATTAGTGGCGTGGCAGGGTCCCCTAAAGCATGGGGAAACACTAAGCATCATGGGACCCTCTAAACTAGAGGGTCCCTCTAAATTTCAGTCCTGCCAAATCAGTTTTTCTATAGAGATCACATTATTTTTGGGACACACGTAATTCGGTTGCATGCGGCTTCAGAAAACAAACCACCATTGCATAGTTCAGAAATTCTACTAAATACCCAATTGACCCAAATTCAGATGAATTGCAGTTTGGTCCAAAACAAAATCTCAGATTCTATTCTAAACTCAGAATGTCATTCTGCCAAGATAGATCCCATGCACAGTGTACAGGATGAAAATAGACTTACATAAATATGTGTGTGTACAGTTGTAATCAAAATTATTCAACCACCCCCCATTGATTAATTGTCAAAATTTACAGATGTTCAGCTGTTTGCAATGAACAAATCAAACAAATACATTGAAATAGCTCAACACAATGTATGCTTCAAGCGGTTTCCCCAAATTCAGCTGAAAATGCAACTTATAATGACTTCTCCAGTCTCAAAATTATTCAATTCCCTGAACAGAATCCATCACAACAGCACAAATATACAAAACAGGTATTGTCTCAAGCACACTTGATGCAACTAATCAAAGGCTTCGTAGTTGCACCAGGTGTGCTTGAGCTGGACCACTTGAAATACCTGAACTGGCTAGGGGTTTGTTGAGTGTAACATTTACTGCATGTTAGAAATATGCAATATGCCCAGAGAAACTGCAATGTTTATATTGCAGCACTAAGTGCAAAAGGGACAATGAGCTGAAGTGGTCTGGGTGCCCACAGTGTCCCTTTAATTACTAAAAGTGCCAGTTTCTATTAAAACCTGCACATTTTATAAAATGGAGGGGGAAAAAAGTGAGGACACACTCATCACACAAAGCATTTCAGCAAGTGTTTTAGGGGTCTGGAGCATCCCTTTAATGTAAAAGCATCCCTAAGTTCCCAATATGTAAAATGACCGTGTTATGCAAAGACATCTCCATTAATATAAATATCACCTGATCAGAAAATACACAGTATCAAAGCACACAAAAAAAAAAAAAAAAAAAAAAAAAAAAAAAAAAAAAAAAAAAAAAAAAAAAAAAAAAAAAAACACGATAAACTGAAGTCAATAATCCAAAATATTACACATTTTGATAACGACTTTCAACATCTATATGCTTTATAGGGTGATCATGCCTAGTTGTGGTCATGTCAGCAGAGCAAGAGTCCGTCAAGAAGTCAATATCGGTCATCTGTCTTTAGCCATTGTCTTGTAGTTGTATGCAAAATGCACGTTACTGCCAAAGGGATTAGGCTCACAGCATAGAAATGAATATCTATGCCTCGTTCACATATAGAAGGATTATTCCGTTAGAAAGTCATGAAGCTTTGAATATCCTCTGTTTGCAAGGGGCTTAAAAAAAATTTATAAAAAAAAAAAAAAATGCAAAACAGCTATAGATCTCAGTTCAGAGCACACAGCATCAGTGAGGGTTTCAGGACAAGTGGGTCACATTGACCATGTCTTTTAGAACGTGTAGCGTGCTTCCTAAAGTTACATTAAGCTTATTAGCATGCTGACACGGAACTCTTATAATGTGATAGGTTGACGTTCCATTGCCCCCATGTATGCCGAGAAAATACTCTTCTGGATTCATTATTGTAGGGCTAAGATTTCATTTTCGGGCGGAAGTTTTGTTATTTATTAGGCCCTTTCCCCAGAGAGTTTAAAGAAAGCCATTGTTTTTTTTTTTTAAAACCATTTAGTAGATATTCCCCAAAGAAAGCATGCACCTTTTCTGCAGATTTTTTTTGGAGGTACATGTAAACAGCTTTCAAAAGCTCCAGACCTGCCTTCTGCAGCCTTTGCAAGTCCTCCCCTCTATCCCACATACAGGCTATCAGTCTGTGCCAAAAAATTCCCCATTCAGAGACTTCTCATTGACCACAGCTTTCCTATGCTTCTATATAAGCTGCAATAGAGCTAATTGAGAAGGTTGGGAGGCAGGCACAATCTACCCCAGCACACTTGCCACTTCCATTAGCCTGGTGAAGCTATCAGAAGACGACAATAACTTCCATGAAGGCAGTTAATTTCCCTAGTTATAAGAGTGCCGACCTATTAAAAAAGTTGCAAACTACAGCCATATAACGCAGTACATCATACTGAAGGGCTTTACGTGTCTGAGGTCTTTCTTTAAAAAATATTAGTGTTCCAAATGCTGTACCAATTACAATTATTTATACAGCGCCAACACGTTCCGCAGTGCTGTACTCGTTACAAACCATTATACAGCACCAACACGTTCTGCGGTGCTGTACAATAGGTGAATTTGACAAAACACTAAATTCTTAGAAAATACGATTGACAAACTGGAACAGCAGGTGAAGAGGGCTTTACAACAAAGCGACAGGATAAAGCCTTGTTAGCGTTACCTCGCTTGCTGGGGGTACGATTAGGACATTATACACAAAACAAAATATGTGGCATTCAAAAAGATTCCAAGCTAGCAACTATGGTATTCAAAGTGAAATATGCAATACAAAATGTGGTGTAATACAAAAATTATTTCGTATATAAATATAATCCCCATAGCCATTTCCTTTAGGATGCAATTCATTTAAGATGTATTTAACTTTAGAAGATAAAAACAAATAAAATGGAGTTAAACCATTTCTTTGGACTCAAATCTTTAAATGCAGAAATAATTGTCTCAAAGCAGTTTTAGAACCCATATAAAATCACAGATGTCACGGAATATTATTAGAACGTCCAAGTATTTTTTTTTTCACTCTTAAAATTATCCCATTACAAAAACAAAATATATAAATATATATATATATTTTTTTTTTTTAAAGTTACGACATCTGTGCAAACAATACCAAAAATGCGTTAACGAGCATTTCGACTCTTTTGACATGGAGGACAAAGGACTTCTTGTCATACCACATTTACATCCGCAAGGCCAACAAACTTTTCACCCATTTACAATCTGGTACCACAAATGGGAAAAGTTATAGACTATATCAATTAAGTATATGAAAAGAGCAAGGCCGCATTTTCCGAGTGCACTAGCATATATTGCTCCCACAGCAAACATTAATTTGTGCACATTTTTCAATGGTCTAATTGAAGTGTCACATATCGATGACATTAGATCAGCTTTAGAGACTAAATAAATCCCATTTTCAGGTGCAGTTGTTTTAATATGAAGTTATATAAATCGGCAAATTTACGTCATATTAAACTTTTTTTTCCCCATGATTGTGGTCTGCTATTCACTGGTTTTTGTACGCAGTTAAGGTTGAAAGTCCATAGGCTCTTAATTACTATGGGACTTTATTTTTTACTGTCTAGCCATCTGTCCACAGGTTTAGGGGGAAATTCTAAGCCAATTCCTTTCCTTGCTAAGAACATTTCATTTGCGGTATTAAGTTTAGTCTTCTTCATCCTGTTTTACGGGTTCACTTTTCATGGGGAACGGTAATAGGTCTCTCCAGACCTCAACGTGCTTTACAATTATTTTATTTTACAACATTTTTGGTAGCCAAGAACAGTACAGTTACAAGGAAGCTGGGAATATCCAAAGTGGAAGAAAAACGCTCTCGTATGATTTGATACTTCGTAAATTTCCATTGTAGACTTTAAACTAGACAAATGATTTAATAGGCAGACATTTTCTTGCACAGGCAGTTTATAGGTGATTGACGTACACCAAAAAGATTGAGTAAGAAAGTAACAAGGAATAAGGATAGGAGACGCTTATACCGCGATTTTATGAATGAAGATTCTAAATTCCATTAAAGAACATATGAAAAGAAGGTCTATATTTCTTCGTAAATCCAGTTATCTATGTATAGTGACTTAACAAGAAGAGGTCAAGCATTCAAACTGACTGCAAGAGCACTTTCCAGGAAAGTCGGAAAGTCCAGAGAAATAACAGGACTCACTTGTTTTCGTACTAGACCAGGTCTGCACAACCTGTGGTCCCCCTGATGTATTTAACAACGCCCATATTTCTTTGAATGAAACAGATAGCCAGGGAATCATGGGAGTTATAGTTCAAAACATCTGGGGGGCAGTAGGCTGTGCAGACCTGTACTAGACAGAGCGGAATCTAACCCGTTAGAGTCCTAGCTGAAAGTATGGTCAAGATTGATTTGGGAGAGCTTCATACACAGAATTCAAAAAGAACTCCCATCTAAACCCACAGACTAAGCAGTACTAGGTAAGGCAGCTTGTGTTAAATTATACTAAAAAAATAAGTAAAAAATTATGTTTAGAGGATCCCATATAGTTAACTTATATTGAAAAGAAGACCATGTTCACATGTCATACAGTCGAAGCCAGAGCTTAACGCTAGATGGCAGAATAATAACAGAACAGATCCTGAATGAAAATACAACTGGAATATGCAGTATTTGTCTTGTTACTGCAAATGTCACCAGCATCATTTGTGTTGGGTTCTCCACTGGACCGGCTTTATGGAAATACAATGCGTAAACTGGAGCTGTCCTGGGATCCATTCCTTGTGCATGAAAAGAGGGCACAAGACAGACCACACGTTACAGTATCAAACAAGCAAACTTGATTTACTCTTGGTACCTAGCAGAAAGTTTTACATCATCCACTAGATGGCAGGCAGGAGAATGCCACAGAATACTGGGTCTCAGACACTGAAAAAAATATTACCATGGTCATTTTCTGCACAAATAAATTATTATTTTTATTTTGTTTTTGGGGAGTGGGGAGGGGAGAGAGAAGGGTGAGGGGTACCTATGTTCCCCACTTATCTGCTACACCATACTCTAGCAAAAAAAAATATGGATTGATTTGTGAAAGGCTGCAATGGATATTTGATAGATGGAGGAACATAATCAGCAGCCAGCAAAAATAATGAACTTTCATTATCAGCTATACAGTATAGATAGAAATGCTCCCTCTAGTGGCCACTGTGCAGTCACGTTCAGTGAAATGTCCAGGAAATATGATCATTTGTGCCATTAAAACTTAAATAGCAATGCATTGCTAACATACTGCCGTTTAAACGTTACCTACTAAGCACATGATCTGTGTTTGTCACTCTCTGCTATGTGTAATATTTGGCAAAATCTGACACAAGACACTTTCAATGTAGCTTTCATGAATAGAATAAAATCTAATTTTGGTTTGCTACTTATATATTGGGGTTTGCAGGCTTCGGATCTGCACTCTGGATTAGCACTGAAGAAGAGTGCGTTTGCTTCTCATTTACGTTTATAAACAGGGCCAAAAACGGAGGACCTTTGCAAAGAAAGCGTGATAGTTGTGTGAATCCATCTTCTGTTCCGTACGCAGTTTATTAACGTCTCCAGGATAGGTCTATACACATCCCATACATTTTGTGTATACCTTGACTACTAGAAGAAAATTAATTCTTGACTCCATAATGGCAATCAGATTTCTCCTTGGATCAACAACCTGTTTACATACATATCAATTATATCCTTAAATATTCTGTCTATGCAAAAAAGCATCCAAGCCTTTTTTAACCATCTATAGAATCCAATAACACAACCTCTTAAAGCAGAGAATTCCACATCTTTATTGTGAAGAACCCTTTCCTTTGCTGTAAATGAAAACTCCTCTCCTCCAGTCTCAGTGCACGACCTCTTGTCTGTTGTATATTCCTGCTAATAAACAGGTTAGCACATAGCGGTTTGTACGGACTCTGTATATATTTGTACAGTGCGATCATATCCCCTCTGAGGGGCCTTTTTTCTAGAGATAACAATTCAAGTTTTTCTAGCCTTTCCTCATAACTAATATTACTAATTTTGGAGCTCACCTTCTGCAATAGCCCTCTTTAAAATTGGTGCCCAAAATTGTACTGCCTATTCAAGGTGGAGTCTCACCATTGATATTTTAAGGCGTTGTGGAATAAGTTGGCACTATATAAATGCTAATAATAATTTGTAAAGAGACAAAACTATATTTGGACCATGTTAATTAAAAACCCCTTTTCATACAAGCCCATAGGCTGAACGAACAAACTCTAGGACCCTCCACGAGCAACCACAGCACACCGACTCTCACCCATAGATCAGCTAAAACACACCACACACAAACACCTCAGAACAGAGTGGCGACACAATAGCGATCAAGGCCTACACAAACATGCTACAAAAATAAAATAGTGCAAGAATGTACTGCGACCCTGCTAACACACAAAATGTATAAGTTCCCTTTAACGAATGCTGTAATGACCATGCTTTGCACTGAAAAAATAAAGAATAAAAAAATAAATAAATAAAAAAAAACTTTTCATACACGAATGCTCCTTATGCCACATTGCATACTGTTGCCCAGTTTGTGATCTATAATTGTTCAAAGTTCAAAAATTAGACTTGATGCGAGAGTAGAGAGACACACTGGGTGGAGAAGGATAGAATGCCATACTGTTACTATGAATAGATAGAAAATAAAAATGTGGGAGACAGGCACAAGAAGATGGGGAGATACAAGTGATAAGATATATACGGAAGGGACACACAAGTAGGGGACAGGAAGGGGAGGGAGAAACAAGTAAGGTTCAGGAAAAAAGTGGGGGGTGAGAGAAATGCAGGAATGGGAGAAACATTGACACCTGGAAGGACAAAAAAAAATAAAAAATAAAAAAATACATCCATAATCACACAAATGCACACTCACGTTTACACCCACATTATAGACATTCTAACTGCAATAATAGTGGCATAACATAGAAATAATGGAACCCGTGTCAAGATATTATATATATATAGAAACTCTTAAAAAGGCAATTCATCCACGCCAAAAGTGCTGCAACAAGTAACACAGCAGAATCTACCACGTACAAATAATTAGGGCAGATATTGAGGATGTGAAAATCAAGCTTTGCACGGCGAGTGTATTCACGGAATATTGAAAATCACTCTTATTCAATTAGCAATGTCAATATAACATGCTAAACAGAGAATAGCGTCCATTAAACACATTGGATTCATCCTGTGTGTGCGCGGAACGACCTACTGGAAAAAGGATGTAGAATTAACCATATATCAGAAAACGTCATGGGCCACTGCATTCATAGCTACTAACGCAGTTATATCCCATCTTACACGCAGAACAAAAGTTCACTATTAGTTCACCACCAGCAGAGGTCAATCACGTAGCACATCAATGTATGAATTCACTTTAAACCATTGTGTAACTAGTCATCAGTCCCTCCATAGCGGTGTTATTTAAGGTAATCACCAATGGGTGGCTGTGAGATATAGCCATAGATCTTGAACCTTTACATATCGGTCTTTGCGATTCAGTATAGAATTGAAAAATGAACATTTAATATTAAACCAGTTTGGGTTTTTTTTTTACCTAAAATTACTGAGCTTTTCATTCTTTATATATACACATTGGAAACATGTTCCATAACATTGTACAACGGGCAGACATTTCAGACAGAGAAACAAAGGGTGAAGAAGGCCCTGCTCCTTGCCATTACGAGATCCTTCTGTCAGGGTTTTACCTGGGTTGGGAGTCTGTAGCGCAGATATGTTGCTCACCCTTGCAAATAGCCACAGGCCAAGGTGGTCAGGTAAGAATACACCTGGCCTGTGGTTAGCACATAGCAGTTTGTATGGACTCTGTATATATTTGTATAGTGCGATCATATACCCTCTGAGGGGCCTTTTTTTCTAAAGAAAACAATTCAAGTTTTTCTAGCCTTTCCTCATAACTAATGTTACTAATTTTGGAGCTCACCTTCTGCAATAGATTTCTTTAAAACTGGTGCCCAAAATTGTACTGCCTATTCAAGGTGGAGTCTCACCATTGATATTTTAAGGCGATGTGGAATAAGTTGGCGCTATATAAATGCCAATAATAATTCGTAAAGAGACAAAATTATATTTGGATCACGTTAATTAAAACCCCCTTTTCATACACGAATGCTCCTTACTCCACATTGCATACTGTTGCCCAGTTTGTGATCTATAATTGTTCAAAGTACAAAATTAGACTTTTGATGCGAGAGTAGAGAGACACAATGGGGGGCTGTGCAGAATGAAGTTCCAAGTCGCAGTGCAGACAAGGACTCAAACAGCAGGATTGTCAAGCGATAGCCGAGGTCAAATGATACCAGAGGACAGGAACAACGAGGAGTAGCCGAAGTCAAGGGATGCGAGAGGTCAGAGTAAATTATGTCAGAAGCTGGGGTCAATATGAAGCAGAGTAACAATAGACAGGAACACTGGTACGGAATACACACACACACAACAGGATCAAAGACTTGATCCAGATCAAATCTGCCTTTAGGCGAGAAAAGAAAAGCAACTACGGCCCAGGAGGTCACTTTTTAGATTTCTTGGCTCTGGTTTTGCCAGCAGGAGCGGAGGACATAGCCTGTAGAGCCTTTTCAAAAATTTGTAAGTCCTCATTACGGACTAGAGTCCCATTCGAGGCGTAGGTATAGCCAGGAGGAGAATCTTTCTCCACCAAACAAGGAGCAGATGTTTCAGGAACTACTGGAGAGAGGTTAAAGGACCACTATAGTGCCAGGAAAACATACTCGTTTTCCTGGCACTATAGTGCCCTGAGGGTGCCCCCACCCTCAGGGTCCCCCTCCCGCCAGGCTCTGGAAGGGGGAAAGGGGTAAAAACTTACCTTTTTCCAGCGCTGGGCGGAGAGCTCTCCTCCTCCTCTCCGCCTCCGTTACGCCCCGCCGGCTGAATGCGCACGCGCGGCAAGAGCTGCGCGCGCATTCAGCCTGTCGCATAGGAAAGCATTTACAATGCTTTCCTATGGACGCTTGCGTGCTCTCACTGTAATTTTCACAGTGAGAAGCACGCAAGCGCCTCTAGTGGCTGTCAATGAGACAGCCACTAGAGGATTAGGGGGAAGGCTTAACCCATTCATAAACATAGCAGTTTCTCTGAAACTGCTATGTTTATGAAAAAAATGGGTTAACCCTAGCTGGACCAGGCACCCAGACCACCTCATTAAGCTGAAGTGGTCTGGGTGCCTAGAGTGGTCCTTTAAGATCGGTCAAGGATTCGGTGCGAGCGGCAAGTACCTTGATCTCAGGAGTCTTATTCTCTGGACCAGGTAACTCCTCTTTAGGTTGACATGAAGTGGTGATGGTACCAACTCTAACATGAATATTTTCCGGCAGAGGTTCAGATCTCTCAGGGGTACTGGGTAGGTTATTCATTACAGTCTGAGTACCCTTCTGTATTACAGAACGGGGACTTGGCTGGCAGCAACCGTGGCAGCTTCTAGACTGTATCTCTGAGTTGACTGGATAAGTACGTAGGGCACCCAATAGAAGAGGTCTTTGCCTAGGTGGACGTATTGGGCAGAGAGAGAGGAAATGCCCTCTTTCTCCACAATAGAAACATAGACCATGGCCTCTCCTCCGGTCTTTTTCCTCACGTGTCACTTTGCAGTGGACGAGTCCTATTTGCATAGGTTCCTCAGGGTCAACAGGAACACAGGATACCTCGTGTTCACCTAGGAATAGGATCGTAAGGAGGCAACACTGGGGTGTAGCGTTGGTACTGGGTTTCTTGGAATCTGGGGTCTTTTGGTACGTGGAACAGGCTTTGACACAGTGGTCTTGCATTGTGAGTCCATAGCAGTAGTGAAGGATTCCCAGCTGACAAGGACAGGACTCTTCGTCATCAACATTTGGTGAGCCCATTCTTTGATGCGTCCAGACAACAGGTTGATAGCCGCTCAGACCTTGATGAAATCTGTGACATGTTCGAGGCTTTAAAGAAAACAACACCTCGCAATCCATCTTGAAGGACTGAAAGGACGTGCGGCTACCATCAAATCGATCAGGCATGATGACAAACCGTTCAGGATAAGCAGGTTCCGGGGCTGGGTGTACTGCGCCTTTAAGAAAAAATAATTCTCGCTGCAGCTCTGAAACAGTCTGGGCCAGGCTGGACACTTGCTGGAACAGGGGTGAGCTCATCTCTGCGGACTCCATATTGATCAAGTCTTTTGTCAGGGTTTTACCTGGGTTGGGAGTCTGTAGCGCAGCTATGTTGCTCACCCTTCCAAATAGCCACAGGCCAAGGTGGTCAGGTAAGAATTCACCTGGCCTGTGGGTCTGTGCATGGGGGCTGTGCAGAATGAAGTTCCAAGTCCCAGTGCAGACAAGGACTCAAACAGCAGGATTGTCAAGGGATAGCCGAGGTCAAAGGATGCCAGAGGACAGGAACAACGAGGAGTAGCCGAAGTCAAGGGATGCCAGAGGTCAGAGTAAACGATGTCAGAAGCTGGGGTCAATATGAAGCAGAGTAACAATAGACAGGAACACTGGTACGGAACACACATACAACAGGATCAAAGACTTGATCCAGATCACAGGGCGAAGGCTGAGTCTATATACCCTGCTGATGTCTGATCAGGGTCAGGTAAAGCACAGCAGTAGTCAAGGTACAGCCCCCAGTGCTGTAGACAAGCCAGGAAGAACTGGACTGGAATGGCTTAAAGACAAACAAAGCTGCTGTGGCTCAATGGTAGAAAGCAGACGCAGGACCGCCAAGTTTCCAGGTTCGAATCCTGACACCTCCTTTATCATCCTTCTCCATTCACTTTTCCACCTTCCTCTTTTGCATATTTATCCAATACTTTATCTACTTCACTGTAAGTGCCATTGACCTCCTCAATATATTTGCACTTCTGCCTGCTCCTATTAACTTGATATGGATTGAAAAACTGACAAATTAGTCAAACTGACAAAACAGGGCTTGAAAGCAAGGCTCTAAGCACCTCCTACAGGCCCTGTCAGTCAAGAGTTCTAAGAATTACACTTCCTGGCTTGCATATCAACTCATACATCAACACCGACAAAGAGGCACATGTACACATTGTTCCATGGGAGCAACCATTACCATGACCAAAGATTGTCCCTGTCCTCTATGATGATGGGTGCTAGGCGTGTACAGACACCACCAGGACCAATCATTACATAGACAGGTCACTTGTTGGAATTGCAAGTGATTGCTTTTAGAGAGCAGTTTCATCAAGTTCTTCCTGTTCAGCAAGCTATGTGTGCTGAGAGCCAAGACACAGAATTACCAGTGCATAAAACCGCTACAAGCTCTGCTTTAAAAGGCACACTTCACTGTCCAAAAGCAAAAAAAAAAAAAAAGTTTATTTCCAAAACAGTTTAGTAGATATGCCCCCTATTGTGTATTTTTTTATTGGCAGTATATAAAAAAAAAATATATATAAAAAAAAAAAAAACACGACCTGCAAAAGCAGATCTCTTGTCTGCAGCCTTTGCAAGCACTCCATCCTCAGCCCAGACTTTCGGTGGCTGTCCAATCACAGGCTTCCTAATGTAGCTCACTGATAAGTCTTTGCAAAGCAAGTGCGGCCTCTTGAGTTTAGCTCCACTGAGTTAACTAAACCAGGAAGTAACAGGAAAAGTTGCCTGATTCACAGCCAAGGGGGCGTAACAAGGTTAATTTATAAAAGTGCCAATTTCTATTGAAATCTGCAGCTTTTGTCAAATGAAAGAAAAAAAGGAAGGACACATTCACACATAAAGCACTTCAGCAAGCTAAAGTTCGTTAGGGGTCTGGAGAGTCCCTTAAAAGCCCGATTTCAGTCTGACAAATTAGTGAAATGTAAAAGTTAGAGATAGTACCCTTCAATAAGTGGATACAGTGACTAGAGTGTCTATTAATAATTTGGATGGCCATGCCATTTCAGGTAAGCAGGCCCGACCTGGCCATCGGGCATACCGGGCAAATGCCCGGTGGGCCGCAATGGCAGTGGGGCCAAGGCCGGCAGGGGAGATCACAGGATCGCCCCTGCAGGGCCAGCCTAATCCGAGCGCCGGCCCTGCTGTGTGCCTCCATGGGCCGGTGGTGAAATCAAAGATCTCCCTCACCGACCCAGAGGCAATTATAAGCGGCCGCAGGCTGGGGAGCCAGCAGCTCCGCCGGGTCCTCTCGCGGGATTCTGAGCGTTACCACGGCAGGCTAGATCACTAGGACCACCAGGGAAGGCAGCACAGCACCCTCCTCAATGGACACCTGGCTCCTAGAAACCTAGAATGTGATGGCAGATAAAAAACACCCTCACACATACAATACGTCTGTGTGTGTGTGTGTGTGTGTGTGTGTGTATACACACACACACACACACACACACATAAAATACATACATATATATATATACACACACACATATACATACACACACACACACACACACACACACACACACACACTTTCCTGGCCCTTTTGTCCTCTGGTATCCCACTTGTGGAGACACCAGAGACAATATAAAAGCTTGCGCTGCACAGAACAAATTCAGGGCCTTTTTCTAATGCCAGAGCTCTTCAGCGGGGCTCTGCGCATTGAACCAACATGCTCACTTTGAGAGGGGGCGTGCTTGTCATTAGTGATGACAAAACACACCGTCTCTGGCCCCACCCCCTTCTTAGGGGACCACTCTGATTGAAAAATGCCCGAGCCTAATCTTTTTCCCAGTCCGGCCCTGCAGGTAAGTATACATTTATCAATACAAAAGACATGCTTATCTGAGGATTGCAAACTTTGCCCTCCCCACACCTCCTCCATGTGCAGCCCATTGGAGGCATTGCATTGTGTTACAAGCCAGGTGAAGTTTGAACTTACAGGTTCTGCAGTCAGCAGGTAGACAGGTGTTAGAGAAGGTGGGCTGCTCAGTTCACACTCGAGACCAAGACTCGTCAAGAGCTGTGTCAGCACTTCATGTCTCCTTGGGTTGCTTAGTTTGAGAGAGTCAAACACTTCTTTATCATGACCTGTAAGCAGCTCTGGTGTGAGATCCAACTCAATCTGCCATTTAAAAACACAAAAAGTTATAAACAAATACTAAAAACACAAGTGGAAAAAATGTAAACGTTACCAAAAAAATATAAATTATTATTTTTATTTTTTTTATTTAAAACATTTTTCAACCTGGAATGCATTTGGGGTGCTTCCTTAAGTCACCTATTACCTGCTATAGACACCAGTGACATACTATCCACAGCAGTGATAGCTAATCTTAGCACTGCAGGTACCTGTGGTCAACATATCCCATAGGCAGCTGAGCACTATGGGTAATGCAGCCCACAAATCATCTGCAGTAGCAAGGTTAGTCATTAATGTCCTAACTAGACTATGGGTAGGAGACTTCTGCCTCACCAGCAGCTGAACTGCAAACCCTGTAATCCTTTTGAATGTTCGTTCAATAACATCAACAAAGCCAGATGTTTCAACCGCAGGCCATATTGAAATGATGTCACTTGTACAGGAAGTGGAATAGATATCTCCATCATAGCTCTAGAACTGTAATACTGGTAGTTATGTGATCCTAAATGTCTTTCTACAATGGCAGGAAAGAGACCGTCCTTACCATGAAACTGGCAGCAGTAGCCAAAACAGAACAAGCTCGAACTAATAAGGCTGATGTTAATGCTAAAGGAAATGGGAATTTTGGAAACTTAAAGGGACACTGTAGGCACCCAGACCACTTCAGCTAACTGAAGTAGTCTGGGTGCTGTGACCCTTTTGCACTTAGTGCTGCAATGTAAAATAATGCAGTTCCAGAGAACTTCAATGTTTACATAGCAGCCTTAAGTCTGCCCTCAGTGGCTGTCTAACTGACAGTCACTAGAGGGCTTCCGAAATCCAAAACTGACTTTTGGTCCGTTATCTGACGCTGGACATCCTCACTGACCTCGAGCGTCAGATTTCCCCCATAGGAAAGCATTGAATAACGCCTTTAACCCCTTCAGCCTTGTGGGAGGGGACCCCGAGCCTATAGTGCCAGGAAAACGGGATTGTTTTCCTGGCACAATAGGATCCCTTTAAAGGACCACTATAGTCCCCACCCTCATGGCCCCCCTCCCGCGGGGATAAAGTTGGAGCAAGGGGTTAAACACTTTCCTTTCTCCAGCGCCGGGCTCCCTCGGCGCTGGGGACTCTCCTCGTCCTTTGGATGTCATCGGCTGAATGCGCATGCGCGGCAAAAGCCGCACGCGCGCAGTCAGCCCATAGGAAAGCATTCTCAACGCTTTCCTATAGACACTGGCGCCTCTAGCGGCTGTCAATGAGTCAGCCACTAGAGGCTGGATTAACCCTAACGTAAACAGCAGTTTCTCTGAAACTGCTATGTTTACAGCTGCAGGAGTTAACCCTAGAGGGACCTGGCACCCAGACCACTTCATTGAGCTACATTGGTCTGGGTGCCTATAGTGGTCCTTTAAGGCTGAACAAAGTGTGCCTTACCAGAAGATAGAACGCTACGGTAAGACAAAGTGAAACGTGTTTTTATTTTTGTCTGCCTATTTGTCAGCCAATCACAAAAAGAGTAAAAATTATATTGTAACTGAAATTATTATTTTTTTTGTTGCAAAACAGTGTCAAAATCATTTTCATTATTACAAACTTTTTTTTTGTTTTAAGGAAACATTAGTTAAATTTCAAAGGTTTAAAAAGGAAAAATCTGCTTATTATTCAATAATATTTTCGAAAAAACTTACTGTAAGAGTGCATATTTTACAAGCTAAAATAAATAATAAAATTATGTATGGTGACTGCAGAATAGTAGTTTTTCCCCTTCTAGCATTAGAAAAGCGCACATTACCTTAATCTGTTCAACACAACTAACAGGTTCTTGTCATGCTGTTAGAAGATAAACCCCAAGTAAGAATAAACTCAGAAAAATAGCACTTTGCAATGTTTAAAAATGTTTTATTTTATAGGAGATGGCATGGGTCCTCAAACTCCGGCCCCCCCAGACGTTGCTGAACTATAAGTCCCATGATTCTTTGAATTACATAGATAGCCAGAGAATCATGGTAGTTGTAGTTCAGCAACATCTGGGGGGCTGGAGTTTGAGGACCCATGATCTAGGGTTAACCCTGCCTGCTGTAAACATAGCAGTTTCAGAGAAACTGCTATGTTTACATATGGGTTAATCCAGCCTCTAGCGGCTGTCTCATTGACAGCCGCTAGAGGCGCTTCCGCGCTTCTCACTGTGATTTTCACAGTGAGAAGATGCCAGCATCCATAGGAAAGCATTGAGAATGCTTTCCTATGGACTGACTGAACGCGCGCGCGGCTCTTGTCGCGCATGCACATTCAGCCGATGACGACGGGAGGAGGAGGAGAGTCCCCAGCGCCGAGGGAGCCCAGCGCCGAAGAAAGGTAAGATTTTAACCCTTTCCTCCCCCTTCAGCCTAGCGGGAGAGGGACCCAGAGGTTGGAGGGGACCTATTAACACTATAGTGCCAGGAAAGCGAGTTTGTTTTCCTGGCTCTATAGTGGTCCTTTAAGAGCTATAATTTCATTTTTTGTGATATTGAAGGATCTGTGTTCAATACACCAGGTTGACTAGATTTGCTTGTTGTTCTGACTACTTTAACTAGAGATTGTAGTGTTTCCTTTTTTAAATTGTTGAACTTTGCAGAATGATTGGGTCCAAAATCTTGCAACAGTAACCATCTCACTAGTAAACGTCTAGGGGGGGAGGGAATACTAAGAGTGTACCATGGTGAAAGGAGTTGTGACTCCCAAAATAAATAAATAAATCAGACTCTAATGAATATATGTGGGTTAACGTGACCACTACCAAAAGGACTGCAATCAACGATTCCTTGCACTACAACCAAGCTGTAAGTGTGGTGATTATGATGCTTAGTGAACCGTTAATTTAAAGGGGTATTACAGTTTTATTTCCACGTTTCTTCTTTAAACAGGTTGATGTACGCAATACTCTATAATGCTTATTATTACACAGGACAACATCAACAGCAGTATTTCAGCTTTATGTAGAAATAGCCAAAGAAAATAAGCCATTACCTGGCAAAGAATAGCTTCCCCTCCACAGTCTCCATAGGTTTGATGAATCATCATCACATCCTTGCTGCCATTGTTTAAATAGCCCCATGTCTCTACTCGATCATGATTTCCACCAACTGGTTCCTCAAACACTTTTCCATTTACCATTACATCAAAACTGAATTGATCGCAGTTGGGTCTGTTGAAAATAAGAACCTGAATGGACCTCTGTAGTTCAGATTTGTGCTTTACTGTTAAGCTCCCAAAAGTAAAGGAAGAGGAGAGTCCTAAAATCTTTCCACCTTTGGACAAGTACTTCATGAAATGTCCATGGATGTCAGCAGATAAGGTGTCTCCTTCAACTACAACCAGTAATAAACAGTTATCCATCCAAGGAGCTTGCTGGATTTGGTCATCAGAAATAGGATACACAACATATCTAGATGAATCGAAACAATTTAGCAATAATTCCTTAACTCGTTGAAAAGCTTCTCCATGTTTGGAACCACCATATATAAGCACATTCGGTGGTTTTCCACTTACATTCAGACTTGTATTTTCTTTCAGCCAATTTTGATCTGAATTATCTTCTGTGCTGAGATATTCATCCGGGAGATCGGGAATGTTCTCCGCTGAGGCAAACCGAACGGACTCTATTGTACGATTCTCCAGTTCCAAACATTCGTGGCAGCTGGAGAGGTGGAGATGGCGATGTTCTCCAGTGGCCTGCTCTTTCTTCATTTGATCAGTCTGCTCATTTAAAGAGGGGCTGCTGTTGCTTAATTCTCGAGCAGCCATTTCAGTGCTTTCACTCATTCCCATTTCAGGTTGTGTCTTCTCCTGTGAGGTTGTTAGATTTGATGTGAGGGTGGTTCTGCTTGTAGGCAAATTTAAAGATACCTTCTTTGTTTCTTGTTCTTTTTCACTTACGGATATCCCCTTCAGATACACAGCTACAAATCCATACAAGACAAAATATCAGTAACTAATTTAACAAGATAATCTGAATTCAAAATGATGATTTTCCTTTCAACCTATTCCTGTATGTGCTGGGATTTTACATGAAAATTGGTTCGCAACTGCTGCCAATATCTACATTTTAAAGACTCTTCTAATCTTGGGGACCAAAACTATTTGTTATTTACTAATGAACAGTGTAGGAAACACAATCTTCAATAAAATTCTACTTCCTACAGGCAAGTGTCTTGTTGCTACACACAGAAATAAGCCCTGCACAACTATGGTTGTTGATGCCGTGTCCTTTTTTTATCACAGTGGAAGACAGCAGTGCTTACATTTGTCACAGAACACAACTAGTTGCTTTCAGGCTGACAGTCACGAAGGGCATTTCATCACTGAAGACCTTTGATTTTAGAGATCATCACATTCGGCATCATTGTGCAAAGCAAGATGAAGATGAATGTGTGCCTTCTCAAGAAGCATTAGATTGGCAGAGCGCCAACTATTGCCATGCATTCACTTTATGTCCCCATGTACTCCTGTATGAGAAGCACTGGATTGGCTGAAGTAGGAACAGGAGCAGCACAGACAGGTGGTCTGTGCAACTATTGGCCGTCAGACATCAGTGTGTTGAAGACAGACACCCAACATGCACAGAACATCCCCTGGACTAGTTCCCTGGTAATGGGGCTGACTAAAGAAAAATCTTCTGAAGCCATCCCCTCTATATTGGCACTAAACCTGTTACCCTCAGAGCCAGGATTCTAAGGCTCTGAAAAAGGTGAGCTTAATACCGATTTTATACTTTTATGGTATTTTATAAGATTGGAGAGTAAATATCAGCATTGAAGAGTGGAGGGATACTGCCCTAAGAGCATACAAGCCTTTTTTATAGGCTCTTTTAAATGTGACCCATTTTTCTCATAACCGGAATTGACATACTTTTATTACCATCTACACTAGCTTTTATTTTTTTATATATACTTGACGTACACGTTCTTATCAAGATCACAAGGGGTAAGCTACCCCTTTTATCTTACAGTGCTCCACTTCGGGTATAGCTTTGACTTGTACCACTTGTTGCTTTGTTGTGTATTTTTTGTGTGGAGAGAACGGTATTCCACACTTGTGTATCGAACTGCTGGTTTCTTTGATACAGTTTCACTATATCACTTTTGTAGTAACACACTTTCTCCTACTAGGGAGATATTGTTTTGTTCGATCACAATCGATTGTTTCAAAATAATTGATATGTTAATGGCTTACAAGTCTTCAAATTGTGTTCTGTGAACAATATTATATGAATAAAGAATTAAGAATCCTAAGGGGTGAATAAAAGGATTGATATATAGATACACACACACACACACACACACTTACTAACAGTTTGTCTGTGGCTGTCTGAAGGATATTTTTACCTGCATAGTGAAATCTATGCCTCTAAATTAGGTAATGTGTTTCTTTGTTAAACAGCTGATATTTTGGGTAATTTAAAAAGAAAACATTACTGTTCTACCCTTAAAAGTCAATTCAGTACATCCACGTCATAGCTTCCAATATTATAACGGGCCAAGAGAGAGGACAAGAACACGCAAAACTAAAAACTATATGAAAGCACATGACAGACTCTGCTACTTATATTATCTAGAATACATTGAAATTTTTTTTTTTTTTTTTTTAAAGTGTCGATGATTAATTTAAACAGGTTTTAGATCTCACTATACATAGAGGTTATAACAGATATATTCATAAAACGCTAGCAGAGCAACATCAACTGAGGTCAGAGACTAGACGACAACATAAGGATTTGCTACAGACACATACAATGAATCCCAGCAAATGTGCTGCAGGCCAGACAGACAGATATAAAATTCACAAAGACCTACAATTGATCACATAGAAAACAAATAAATCTCGAAATGTTAAAATAATAAGAATATGGACAGATCATACAGACCAGAAACAGAATATAGGAAATGTATTCCTTACTCTAAAAAACAATAATTACGGGCTACTAATGTAGAGGAGACTTACAGGTAATCTTCTGAAGCAGCGAGCCATTATCCATCTGCAGACGGTCCTCCATGAACGCTATTCCAAGCTCGGTGAAGTTGTCAATGCTGGCTTCCGCCAGCAGCTTTGAGGAATCGTCATGACAGAGCGCAATGGGCAAACAATATTCAGACAACTTGCAAATCTAGTGAAGGAGAGAAGAGGACAGGCATGTCACTTCTAAAACCATCAACAATCCTTAAAAAGGGACATTCTATAATCACAAAGACAACTTTAGCTGTATGGAGTGGCTTTAGTGTATAGATCTTGCCCCTGCCATCTCAAAGCTCAATTATCTGTCATTTAGATAAACTACACAGCCTCCCTACACACTCCTGGAATTTGATTAATTAAAAAAAATATAAAGTATATTTTTTAGCTTCTGTTATTGCATAATGTGTTTAATTTAGACATTTTTACCTGCTATATTGCCTGCTAGAGTCTGCAACAGCTTCCTGTGTGTGATCAATGTTTACTTCTCCACTGAAGCCGCTGCTGCAGGTTCCCAGTCCAGGGATGTCGCCTACTGAAAGGGCGCCACAAGAGTGCTAATTCTCATACCGAGTCAAAACTCACCGGGCAGAGTCCTCAGGATCTGGAGGCCAGCATGTACAATTTGGGCCTTATGGCAGCCATGGGAGCTATAAATACAAGGTTTATAGCTCCCGTGAATGCCATAAGTCTTGACCTCTCTAGGATTCCTGAATTTACACCTCGATCTCCCCTGAACCAATATATGCACCTTCGCTGTATGCACTTTATAATATTATGTGTTATTGGTTTGACCTGCACTATTATTTGTGCATATTATCTCTTTCTTTGTGTCATGTACACTATTACATCCCAAGGATTGGATACAGTAGTATTTGTATATGAGCACACCTCACTTTATATTTATCATATTTTATCGATACTTTAATTTATTGTTACAAAGTGGGTTTTCCATGAAATATGCTTATTGTATTACGTTTAGCATTTCTCTAATGAATGGTTCCTGCAATTCCATTTGGAGCTCTCAGGAGTGTGGTATTTACACACTATGACTGTTTACATTTCAGATGTTGTTTCGGGTCCTAAACCAGCACCAAAATATCCAACAATTGAGAAAAACGAGTAATGTTAACGTAAACCCTTTCATTTTCGTTTCTGTTCTGCTGCTGTAGCGGAGGTTATTTTTTGTTTGGATATATTTTAGAGTTAGGGAACTATTTTTCTAGTTTCTATTTACCGGTTATCTGCCCTTCACGATTACTACTATTGCTATGGGTTAGGGTTAGAATAATGATAATTGAGTGAGGCTCAATTAGTTCCCAACACTAATTTTATTTTTTGAATAGTAACTGTTTTTAAACCATTGAACCATTAGCCCCACTATTATTCTGAGCCTAACCCTAATAAATAAAAGAAAGAGCAGAATCCAGATAAGAGGACATTTATGGTTAAGGTGAGGTGTAAAATTTAACCTCACTATTATTCTAACCCTAGAAACAGTACAAATAGTGGAGGGCAGAAAACCTGGAAAACTCCAGAAATTGTTTAGTAAGAAGTCCACAGAGCCTGACCACAGACCCCCCCAACACGAAATCCCCCTAAACCTAGAGCAGGAGGTACACTACTGTATTTTTAACACCATGTCTTTGCTTTGAGAGTATAATAATGTTATTTATAATTCTATTTTCATTAACCCAATTTTTAAAAGTAAAATTATTTTAAATGAATACTCCAAGCACCATAACCACCACATTGTAATGTTGTGGTTATGGTGCCAGAAGTTCCCTGGTGCCCACCCCTACTGTAAGTAGTCAAACCATGTTTACATCCTATCAAGACAGTATTTACTACAAAAAGCCTGAAGGGAATGATTCTACTCACCAGAACAAATACAATAAACTGTATCTGTTCTGGTGACTAGAGTGTCCCTTTAATGGCTGAAATCGATCAGCTGATGCTCCAGCCCAATGAGCTAGTCCTGCACTGTAAAGCCTAGCCAGGGAAATTAACAGAAGTTTCTGAGATTCAGGCTCTCCATCAGAATCGCTGAAGGCAGGGGAGTGGCACCCAGTGTTCTAAAATAGTTTAACCCCTTCAGGACGGAGTCAATAGTACACGCTCTGATCAAAACAAAACAAACAAAAACTGTAATTTGCGCTTTATGTCTGTTCAACCGTAATTCACCGCTGTCACATTAAGGGCACCCACACTTATTATATATAATTTTGTTCAGGAGAAACAGGGCTTTAATTTATCATTAACTATTCATATATGGAACCTAATTTATTATGAATAAAAAATTTTAAAAAAGCAAAAAAAAACGTTAGAAAATAAGATTTTTTTTTTAAATTTGTATTTCCTTCTGACATTTTAGCTGTTAATGTCATAATACTGTTAGGTTTTACTGCAGAAAAATGCACATATTAGTAACCAGCGATGTCTCATGAGTACAACAGTACCCCCCATTAACAGGTTTTAAGGTGTTTTGGAAAGTTATAGGGTCAAATATAGAACATTCCATTTTCAAATTGAAATTTGCCAGATTAGTAATGTTACCTTTGAGATGGTGTGGTAGCCCAGGAATGAGAATTACCCCCATAATGGCATACCATTTGAAAACGTAGACAACCCAAGGTATTGAAAGTGGGGTATGTTTAGTCTTTTTTAGTAGCCACTTAGTCACAAACACTGGCCAAAGTTAGCGTTCATATTTGTTTTTGTGTGAAAAAAGCAAAAAACTAATATTTGGCCAGTGTTTGTGACTAAGTGGCTACTAAGAAAGACTGGACATACCCCACTTGCAATACCTTGGGTTGTCTACTTTTGCAAATGGTATGCCATCATGGGGGTAATTCTTATTCCTGGGCTACCATACGCTCTCAAAGGCAACATAACCAATCTGGCAAATTTTAATGTCAAAAAAATGAAATGCAAGCCTTATATGTGACTCTATAACTTTCCAAAACACCATAAAACCTGTACATGGGGGGTACTGTTATTCTCGGGAGACTTCACTAAACACAAATATTAGTGTTTTAAAACAGTAAAACATATTACAACAATAATATGGTCCATAAAAGTGCAGTTTGTTTGTAAAAAAATGCAAAAAAAATTCACTTTTACTTAAAATATCATCATTGTAATACAATTTATCATTTTGAAACACTAATATTTGAGTTCAGTGAAGTCTCCCGAGTAAAACAGTACCCCCTATGTACAGGTTTTATGGAGTCTTGGAGAGTTAAAGGGTCAAATATAGTGCTTGCGAATTCAATTCTCTGCACTTTCTCATGCATGTCAATCAAATTTTAATTAATCAAATCACATTATTATGTTAAAAGATTAAATATACACGTAAACTTTTAATATATATATGCATTTATAGGTATTTAAATTCTACCGTGTATACTAATGTAATCTTTTATGTAAAATATATATATATATATATATATATATATATATATATATATTTGTATTTTATATAAAGATAAATATATATAGAATGTCACTCTAAGTGTATTTTGTTACATACATATATATTAATAACAAAATACAGTTAGAATGAAATTACATATGAATATATAATTTATATAAAATTTTGTTTCAATATTTTATTATTTTATTTATTATTGTAAATATATATATACACATACATACACACACACATATTATATATATGTAATGTCATTCTAAGTGTATTTTAATAATATATGTACTTCTATTAATATTAAAATACACTTTGATGTTACATACACACACACACATATATATATATATATATATATATATATATATATAAAAAAAATATACATAATATACATATACACACACACACACACACACACACTTTTAAATTAGTTTTAAACATGTTTATTTATTTATACATCTCCTACCAGCAGGGGGACTGTGATAGCAGATCCACAGCCAGCTATAGGGGGCCATGTGATAGCTCTTTGAGAGCGATCACATGGCTCCCGGGGGCCTCATTTGCCGGGGGAGGGCTGTCTGGGCTGTCAGGCAGCCCTCCAGAAGAGGATTGCGGCGGAGGTAAGTACGCCGGACCTCCAGGGGCTGCAAGCTGCTACGGCGTTCTATGCTGCCGCAACGGCTTTAAAGCCCTTTTAATGCGGGACGGCATAGAACACCGTAACGGCGTTAAGGGGTTAACTTCTTACAATCGTGACGCCATAGTATTCCAGTGCTGGTGCTGGAAGAATGGATGATAATTGTCTGAGCCAAGAGTGACATACTTTAATATTACAGCAAATTCACATCATAAAAATAAAGGATACGTGAAAAGAAAAAATTATTGAATCATGAAACATGTAAAATACAAAAAAGGGAACAAAAACATGGCAACTAATATGCTTGCAAGTGATTATTCACAGTGTTTAGGACCCTTATTGTCTAACACAGGATGCAAGCTTTTGTTCCTCATAGTACCCATTAGTGATACTAATAGTGTGGCAACCATCACCCATTTGTTTTATTGGGTTACGGGCATCCTATAGACTGGAATCTCGTTTGAGCAGGGCCCTTTTCAACCTATCATTTCTGTCATTTTTCTTGTAATTGTCCTATTTATAGTTAAATCCCCCTCTCTCATAATATTGTAAAGCACTACAGAATCTGTTGGCGCTATATAAATGGCGATAATAATAATCACTACTCATGGAAAAAGACATCACATAATACTTTATATTGACTATATAGCTTACGGCTAGACAAGGTGCCAACTGGTCATTAGCAGTTTCACTAACCATAAGGTAGATGTATATTGCTATAATAAATACGTATTTGCTCAAGTCTTAGTGGTGGTGGAAAGAGCAAGCCTGAGATCATGGAGATGCGGTTTGTAACTGCACACGTCACACTCACCTTGAAATTATCCACTTTTTATTTATTTTTTTACACAATTAATGGCCTGAATCTCAGTGATTCATGAAGATAGAAGCTCAGGTCAGATGCCAATACACTAGCTTTCACAGTTAACTAACCCAAACAGACAGCCTGCCATAGAAAAACAATGCTTTCCTGCTCAAGTTCCCAGTCTTGGAAGACACTCTGCATCACAGCACACTCTCCAAGGTAATAAGATTAGGACATGCTTTGCAGAACAACCAAAACAAGGTCCAAGTAACCTGATCAAAGCAGTGTCATGTAGTACTGAAGGCCGTATAGAAGACATGATACCCATTCAGTTAGTCCCAATGTAAACAAGGACACTTTAAAACCCAAGCCCTTCCTGTGACTTGATGGGAACATGAGCAGGTAGCCAATGCTTAATGATCAAAGGAAAGGAAGTCATGCTATGCCCTAAACAAGAGGATTTCCCAGAGCAGAAAGCATGCAAAAGCCCATTGTGTCAAGAGAATATAAGCTTTCCTTTTGCTCAGCCAGATCAGTATAGACATGGCTGCTTTGTCCCATAGTGCAATAAACACAAGGCAGGTGACCTCGGGGAAGAGAAAGGAACATAAACTTCACCAAAGACTTAATTACACAGGCTGTGTCACAAAGCAGGGACATCACGATGGTGTCAAAGCTACTGTTTCCAGTCTGTAAACTATTGCAATCAAAAACTAAATGGATCTAATTAATAAGCACTTCTAGGGCAGGTGCAGCTAGCCCATAGTTTTCACTTCAACTACCATTAGAAAAAAACGACATCAGCCAGAATCTAACAGACGGCTTTTTCCACAATCCCATCAGCAGAAACAAGCAGCTCCATGAAGGAGATATTGGGAAAAGGTTCTTGGAAAGAACCTCACTGAGACATGCGAAGTGAGGCTTCTATGTCTACATTTGTCAGTTCCTTTTAAAAAAAAAAAAAAACCTTTAAAAACCAGGATCCAGAGGTGGCAGTGTGTGGCTCCATCAGCAAAACTCATGGGTAAAAATGTGTGGGTCCATTAACAAAAGCATAAAGCTCCACAGGTTTCATCAATTACAAAGTACGGTAACATCAGGAAGAATTAAAAAGACATCCATTTTATGGGTGTCGTGGAAATATGAAGGCTATATGAACGAGTAGCTAGATTCTTTTTATTTTTACTTTGGTTGCAATTTTTTGTCGTTCACGGTTCGCAGTTAACATATGCATCCTAGCAAGTCAGCTGGAGAATCACTTGGTACAAACTCATGCAGTTTCATTCAGGCAGAAGCTCTGATTAAATGCCATGTGCTGGATCTGGGATGGCGCTACAAGCTCTTTTAGAAAGGCATTGGTACGCTCACATGTCTTTGGCTGGCTCACCTAGGGTTATACCTTAATGACAACAGCATAGAAGTTTAAACCAGAATAGACCATTAAAAATAAATTCACACAGTTTTTTTGCAATAATAATGTATGTGTGTATACAATGTATCAAATGTTGTGAATAGTTAGTGATTTAAAAGAAATGAAATTAATTTTCAACCTGTTAGCCAAAATAACAGAACTGAAAATATAATTCTTCCACTTCGGACATTTTAACCTAAAATTCAATATTTAATTGCAACTAACTTTGAATGCCACACAATTCACAAATTAGTGAATTACGCTGACAAAACTCCAATCTCAGCTCACCTTTTTGTAGGGGTCTGAAGCCAAGAATAAGGTTTTACTGGGTAAAGAAACACTCTCAGTTATGAAAGCTATGCTTCCTACTCCAAGATCACTATCGGCACTGGATCCAAGCAGAAACTTCCACTTACTCAGATCTTCAAACAGCTGAAAGGCAGAATGGGTTTGCAAAAGAGGCAGCTGATGATCACAGTTTACTGTATTTAGCTTCAATGAAAATCTAAAAACAGGCAATTAACCACATGAATCACATCAAACAATCATGCAGTTTAAAGCAAAGGCTCTAAGGGATTTCCATTAAATTACAGTGTTATTTTCATTTATATATACTATGTTAGGTTCTATGTGTTATTACAGTGACGTATCTAATCATCACATACAAAAGCAAGTACGAACCAGGAATTGGGCAAGACAACAGAAAAAAAAATAATAGATTTTTCTAATTGTGGTTCTTAGTGAGAAGGGCATGAGACGTTCATCCTTCAATATATTATAGGAGGGGACACCTGTACACTGAGGATTGGGCTTCACTGTATTACGGGGTAATTGTGATAAGTGAATTTAATGGAACTGACACCTTCCTGTCATTATAAATTACGCAGTAAGAGGGTAAGCATTTATGTTAGGCAGGGAACAGGTGAGAACGAGCAAAACCCATTCTCTACGCAACTTTATGTCAAACTCCAGCAAACACCGTGTAGAAATAGAATGGATCCCCACTATTATGTTTAGACCCTATACCAGAGCACAGGGGATGTGGGAACAAAAAAAATCGGCAGCCTAATATAGTGGATTCTCACATAAAACACAATAAAATTTAAATAAGAGTTTAAAAAAGTTAAACAGACATTTGTGAAATGCAAGCTGTATTTTCCTAGCTGTTTCAGCCAATCAGAATTCAGTCGTTCATTTTTCATGTGTAGCCCTAGCTTAAGGGAACATTTTTTTACCATAACATAGCACTTAGAATGTGTTGTGGGCATAATTCATTACCTTATTGCTTCCAGAGAGCCTGGATATCTCAATATAAAGCAATGAACCGCTCTTTGGGAGCAAAAGGGGTAATATATGTGCAAAATGTTAGTACCTGGGAACCCTCAACGAGGAAGACTTTGCTGCCCACCTTCAGGCAAAACTTGTCTTCCCCTGAGGTTGGGGGTCCACTAGAGCTCTTTATAGCATGATGCTGGGGCACCTGGGTACAGAATGTGAATGAGCTAGTCCTGTGGAGCTTGCGCACACAATTCCTTATCAGTAAAGCGTAACAGGTTCGGTAGCGCAGCCACAGATATACGTAGCATAGGGTAAAAAGCATGGCTCTCGGAGGGCAGTCAGATGGGTGGAGGGCGTCTCAATACCCTCTGTTCAGGAGTATGGCATGGGTGAATTGTGGATCATAGGCACCTTGTGGGCAAAGACTTCCCTCAGGCACAGCACGGTGTAAGACACCAGCTCTGGAAAAAAAAATAGACAATATAAATATAACACATAGAAGCAAGAATACTCTATTAGTAAAAAATATACAAATACATGGCCAAAAAACATTCACAGGAATAAGCTTAGAGATTAATGCATGGATTACTAGAACCTTACCTGTCACTTCAAAGAAACATTGAAAATAAGGATCACGACTTCTAGCTAACTTTTTAAGGGGTTCAAATCTTAAATAACATGAATCCCCTTTTAGGTCTTGTATACGTAAAACTTTACGGACTGCTTGTGTGGTCATGCTGAACAATACTATAGGGATCCTATAGTCCAAAAATAAATACAAATTATTATTTCTGGATTTTAGGTTTCCCAATTGCTTGATAAAATGTAATTAAATGTAATTTTACTCAATTTGTTTCAATCAATCTACTGCAGCATCCAGCCTCTCCTCCAGTTTTGTCAGCATCAAAACGGATATCACCAGCGATTTCATCCAATCCATTACTTCTCATAGCAGTAGTGGATTGGATGGAATTTGGCATTGGAGGTCAAATGCCGCACCCCTCCAAATCATATGCAGCCATCAGAAACATTTGATTTGTCCTGGAGATTTGTCCTGGAACTAAACTGCAATGTATTACATTGCAGGGATAAAATGACAGGGCCACTGCACCCCGACCATTTCATTGACGAAGTAGTCTGGGTACATTAGTGGCTATTGAAAGGTAAATAGAGGGCTTAGTGTCATTTTGTACATCCCAACAGTCCATTTGTGCATTGTATTATTAAATCGGACTCGGCTCTATGGTTTTGACCCGACCTGTCTGATGCTGTTGCTCTTCTATCCCCAAGCATGTCAAGATTTCTTATTTATCAGTAATTCCAAAACCCTAGACCAGCGGAAGTCAACCTACATCTCCCATAATGCTCTTGCAGCCAAAATGCTGGCAAAGCACCAGGGGGGATGTAGTCCACAACAACTGGGGTGCCGAAGGTTGACTAACCCGGTCTAAGACCCTGCTTAGTTTTCCAATTTTTTGAGTTTTCTAACCCCTGCCTGTTTTCTGTCTATGTTTTACGCCTCTATGTGTTACACTTTCTTTTTTGCCTTAGGGATCTCATTAATCCTGCCACTGCAGTGTCTGATAATACATCTTGCGGCCCCTTTTTTTCTCCCTACTATTAGATTTTGGCTACACCATGCAAGAAGGGTCTTATTTAAAACCGTACAGGATTGAAGTGGTGTTCACTCCACCCTTTATCTGGGCATTCATACCATCACTGCTGCGATCTAATCCTTTCACACATTTCGCTCTTATTACCAAAAACACATCATTTCACATCTTGTTGTAACTCACATTCTCCCATGAAGCACTGCAGGTCCCCCCATGTTATAACTCACAGTCTCCCATTGCAGGTCCCCCCATGTTATAACTCACAGTCTCCCATTGCAGGTCCCCCCATGTTATAACTCACAGTCTCCCATTGCAGGTCTCCCCATGTTATAACTCACAGTCTCCCACTGCAGGTCCCCCCCATGTTATAACTCACAGTCTCCCACTGCAGGTCCCCCCCCATGTTATAACTCACAGTCTCCCATTGCAGGTCTCCCCATGTTATAACTCACAGTCTCCCATTGCAGGTCTCCCCATGTTATAACTCACAGTCTCCCACAGGTCCCCCCCATGTTATAACTCACAGTCTCCCTACTTCATGTTATAACTCACAGTCTCCCACTGCAGGTCCCCCCATGTTATAACTCACAGTCTCCCATTGCAGCCCCCATGTTATAACCTCACAGTCTCCCACCGTAGGTCCCCATGTTATAACTCACAATCTCCCACTGCCGGTCCCCCCCATGTTATAACTCACAGTCTCCCACTGCACGTCCCCCCCCATGTTATAACTCACAGTCTCCCATTGCAGGTCTCCCCATGTTATAACTCACAGTCTCCCATTGCAGGTCTCCCCATGTTATAACTCACAGTCTCCCATTGCAGGTCTCCCCATGTTATAACTCAGTCTCCCACTGCAGGTCCCCCCCATGTTATAACTCACAGTCTCCCATGATGCATTGCAGGTCCCCCCATGTTATAACTCACAGTCTCCCATTGCAGGTCCCCCCATGTTATAACTCACAGTGTCCCATGATGCACAGGTCCCCCCATGTTATAACTCACAGTCTCCCATTGCAGGTCCCCCCATGTTATAACTCACAGTCTCCCATTGCAGCCCCCCCATGTTATAACTCACAGTCTCCCATGAAGCATTGCAGGTCCCCCCCATGTTATAACTCACAGTCTCCCATGAAGCATTGCAGGATTCCAGCTCCCAAAGTGAAAGCAAACCTCCAACTTGTGTCCCTGTCCCTGTCACTGTCACTGGCATACACCATTCCCAGAGCTGACACACTGAGCTCATCAGCCAATCCCAGGCAGTGGCTCTCACACAAACACTTCCTGGTACTTTGTTATCTGATTTCTGATTGGTGCTTAAATTGCAATGTTAGAGAAGAGTCTGGTGATTGGTGGAGCTGGTCTCACCTCTTTTCTTCTTACAGTACTGTGTACTACATTACCCGGCATCCACTGCCAGCTTGAGGCCATTGCTGAGGATGACGGGAAATGTAGTCTAACACCAGCTGGCAGTAATAGCACACACATCTGAATCTGAGTATACTGGAAAGAGCAGGTCATAGCATGCAGGCAATGCCAGTCAGAGAGCTGAGCTTTATTCTCTGATAATGCAGATTTATTGTCAGTGTGGGCTGCACAGCCCCTCTGGTAACTCAGATATCTCTGTCAGATTGTTTACCCAATTAAAATCACTGAGACATTGCATTTGGGGATTGGACGGGGAATTTAACATTTTTGGTTAATACAGCAGAGTTAAAACAAAAACAAACAAAAACAGTTACTTGCGCGCTATCCAAAATCCTTATGCACATTGTGTGAGCTCACCTGCCACATAAAGGCAAAACCGTTTAGGTGAGTCCTTCACTAATAATTCACATTGTTACTCTCAGATAAAAGGTAAAAAATAAATCTCTTATGAGACATAGAGGGGTATTTTTCTAAACCGCTACATGCTTATTAGCCCTTAATAGGGAACACATGGGGTGGGCAGCAGCATTGTAACATAGCTGTGTGATACATAAGCTAATAAGTGTGTAGGGGTAGAAAAAACATTAGAATTTATTTTTTTCGGGGACTCTGTGGCAAGTATGCATAAAGATGTACACAGACACACACAATGACACACTCGATGACACGCACAGATACAGTGATACACACAATGACACGCACAGATACATACAGTGATACACAGACACACATAGATACACACAATGACACACTCACTAGGGTGCCCAGGACAGTCCCACATTTTGGGTCCCAGGCACCCTCATTCCAGGACAATGTAGTGTCCTGGAATGAGCAGAGCTGCACCGCCGCCAAAAGGAGAGATCCTTTGATCCTTTAATTTTCTTCCTGTGGACCCTCTCGGGCTGGTGGGGAGATAAAAGATCTCCCTCACTGGCCTAAAGGCCCTTCGTTAGTGGGAGAGAGAGGGCAGAAGGGACCTGGGAGGCAGAGGAGCAATCTGGGAGGAAGATCGCTCCTCCCGCAAGCATGCTGTGTGGAGCGTTTCTGCACATTACCACGGCAACGCTCTACACATCATTCTGCTTGCAGGAGTGAAGACAGCCTGCAGCCAGAGGAGCTGCAGGCTATAGATCACTACTCACCACCGGACCTCCACGGCTGGCAGCGTCCCCAAAGATTTTATAAATGGATATACACACAGCACCGCTCTCACACACACACACCCCCCACACACACACACTGCACTCCTCACACACAATTCCCCTACACACACAGCACCCCCCCACATACACACAGCACCCCTCTCTCACACACACACACACACACACACTCACACAACCCACCCACACAGCACCCCTCCTCACACACAGCACCCCTCACACACACAGCACCTCTCTTTCACACACACACAGCAACCTCACCCCCACACAACACCCTGTATCCCTCACACACACACACACAGCACCCCTCGCAAACACACTGCATCCCTCACACACATAGCACCCCTATACACATACACTGCACCCTCACTGCAGTCTTGGTGTATTTAGCAGTATGTGTCTATTTAGCAGTCTCTGTGTGTGTATTCAGCAGTGTGTGTGTGTGTGTGTGTGTATTTAGCAGCCTGTATGTATTCAGCAGTCCGTATGTATTTAGCAGTATCTGTGTGTGTATTCAGCAGTGTCTGTGTATGCATGTGTATTCAGCAGTCTGTATGTGAGTACTCAGCAGTCTGTCTGTGTGTACTCAGCAGTGTATGTGTGTGTATGTGTGTACTCAGCATTTTGTATGTATTTAGCAGTCTGTGTGTCTGTTCAGCAGTGTGTGTATAAAGCAGTATCTGTGTGTGTATCCAGCTGTGTGTGTGTGTGTGTGTGTGTGTGTATTCAGCAGTATGTGTGTTTGTGTGTTTCAGAAGCCTGTGTGTATTCAGCAGTCTGTGTGTGTGTGTATTCAGCCGTCTGTGTGTGTATTCAGAGCACTGTGTGTACTCAGCAGTCTGTCTGTGTGTACTCAGCAGTCTGTGCGAACTCAGCAGTCAGTGTGTGCATGTATTCAGCAGTCTGTGGCCATGTTCAGCAGTCTGTGTGTATGTATGTATTGCATTTGCTGAAAGTACCAATAAATATAAGCTTAATTTTATAGATTTTATAGAGTTGTTGTGTAGGCAGGGCCCCAGTGCACTGCTTTGCCCGGGGCCCATAATGCTGTTAAGATGGCACTGTGTGTAGCTCCTCCCCTGCCCTGCTGCACCGAGTAGCGTGACTGCGTGAACACTAGACGTCTCACGTAATGCTACCGGGGTCACGTGACGTCTCAAGTATAACTTTGATGAAATGCACTCGTGAAAGTAAGTGTTCCTAAATCACAGTTAGGAAATGTGGTCACCCTAACACTCACAGATACACTCGTAGACACGTAGAGATACATACGGTGATACACTGACACACATAGATAAACACAATGACACGCACAGCTAGATACCGTGATAGACACAGATATCCATTTCCTGGCAAACTAACACATTTCTGATTTCAGCAGGGCAGTGCTGATTTCAGAGCCCAGTTCCACTGTCCTGACTTTGTTCCTTGTGCCCACTTGTGGGAACACAAGGTAACTATCCACAAAATGTGTAATCCAAGTGCATTGTTAGAAACACTCACACTGTGCGCAAGGCACTAGAACTCTGCAGAGTTCCTGCATCAAACCTCCCAAGAGTGCATACCTCCCAAGAGTACCTCCCAAGATGCAGAACTCTGCATCATACCTTCCAAGAGTCCCTATCTAAGACGTACAGTCTCTATTTTGGTGCTCAAAGCCCTCTGTCCTAATTTTCTGTCCTAATGTCCCTGTTTTGTAGGTGATCCATATTGTTGGTGTATGTGAGTGTATAATAGAGCTCCACAGCAATAACAAACACAGTAACGAGTCTTTAACCCCTTAAGGACACAACTTCAAAAGCTTGTCTTGCACTTAGTAAGCAATTTTTGCATTTTTTGTTGTTTGCGTTGAACTGCAATTTGCATTTTACTAATTTATTGCACCGACACATATTATATACCATTTTTTAAAGGACAGAAAGGGCTTTAATTTGATGTAACATATATATATATATATAAATGCTTATTTATTATTAAAAAAAAATACAGAAAAATGCAAAAAAAAAGGTTTTGTGTTTTTTTTTTTTACAGTTTTTGCAATAATAATGTGTGCATAATTAGTGCAGGTTAAGGAAAGTAATTAAAAATAAATTAATTTAGTTGTTTTGATTTACAGAATATATAATGTGTCTAGGATTTTAAGGTTTGTTTTTTTTGGTAGTTACAGGTCACAAAACACAAGGAGTAAAATAAACTATTAATGTGGAGCGATTTTAGAATTTGGTATGTTTGTCTTGTAAGCTTAATAGCCATAAAAGAAAACAAAATTGCCACACAAAAGTATATATTTATATAAAGTAAACATCGCAGGCTATTTACCTAGGGTTATTTTGACACTTTCTACATAGCCATTTCACCGCCAATATTGGAGTAAAAAAATATTTTCTTTTTGTTTTTTGACACACAAACTTATAACAAAGTACTTCTCATGTGTATTTTGTAAAGTTGGTGTATGCTATTTCTGTACAAAACTTTAATTTGTGTTCAGCTACATCTGCTGAGTACAACAATACCCCCATTGTATGTCTTTGGCACTATTTTGTGAAGCTACAGTGCCATATAGGAGACCTGTCCATTTCAGTATTTACAGTAGAATTTTGAGAGATGGATTTAATGGGCCTATGCTTCAATTTGGGGTATTATAGCAGTTTGACTGTTAAAAACAAAACCACAAAGGCCTACCATTTCTTAAAGTAGACACCCGCCTAGGGTATTTCAAAAGGCATATTTTAAACCTTAGCGTAGGATCATTTTTTTGCTAGTTTGTACCAAGTCTAGTAGCAATTAGCATTTTTTCTGCCTTTTTTATACCATGTCCTGATCTTTCGCATGATCAAATACAGCTGCATCAGTTGATCAGACAGGTCAATTCCCCACATCTGGCGATAAGAGAGTCTTGATTGTGTGCAAGATACTGCTCCGCGTACAGATTAGTCTGGGTGACTACCTCCCCAAAAATCTCATCTCCCAAGAACAGCTGCATACAATCCAGCGCATTATAGCCAGACAGGTCAGCCGGTATGCCAGGATTGGCAGTAAACTCTGAGATGTCTGGTGAAAAATTATTAGGCACATAGTCCCTGTCCCCTGCGTCACTCCCTGCAACACTCTCTGAGGCAGTGTCGGTTGCCTCTGGGTCGGCCGCTAATTGGGCATAACCCTCCTCTGCGCTATACTTCCTAAACATTGTCTACTACGGTAATAAACTTTAACTAAATAACTGAACTTTCAATTTTCATTTTTTTCTTTTCACCCCTAACTAGCTTATCACTAAATCCGCCAATTCCCACTAAATTCCACCCACCCAACTAACAAAATCACAACTTAATAAAATAAAATATTAAAATTTAACCCCTTTGGGTTACTAAAAAAATCAAATTCAACCCTGGAAGGTAAAAAAAAAACCTAGCTCACAGTAAAGTACTGTGACCTGTAGTGGTAGTGGTGCTGGCAATGATCAATCAGCAGGGAAAGGGTTAATTTTTTTAAAAGAACAGGGTAAAGGGATTTGGAACCTTTTATGACAGTTTAATTTTCTTCAGGGACACAAAGTAACAACGATACGTCTCTGTCCACTTCAAAAACCCACAAGATCTGATATCCCAGCAGCATTGTGACCGCTGTGAAAGCGCTGGGACATCGAGATTAGCTGTTGCTGGTCTGCTTCTGACTCGGAGGCACCCAGCAACAGCGTTAACCCCGCGATCACCGGCACTGCGGCGATCGGGGGTTCATTTTAACACATGACGGACCGGGTCCGTCACCCGGCGTTAAGGGTTCACCCGTCGTTAAGGGGTTAAACTACAATAAATGTGTTCATAAATCAGTCTGTGTAAATAGGATATATTTGTTTTGTTCTGAATTACATTTTAGTTGCATAAATGACACAAGCTGACAAAATGTATCTTTTTTTTTTATCTAGCATGGATAAAAATGGCTGTTTCACAGTAAATCTAGTTAGAAATCAACTAAGTGTTGTAATACCCACATATTATTGTTATGTTATGTTATAATGTTTGAATCTAAATAAGATGGATTTACATTTTTTAAAATATTGATTGAAATAAATTCAAGAAAAGAGCACATATAGAACAAAAATGTTTAATAGCTTTTGGCAATAAAATATAAAATAAAAGAACTCAAAATAAAATAAACAATCAAAAATACAACAAATGAACTATATTATATAACATTAAAATTCCTACTTTTTTTTTTTGTGTAGCCCTTCTACTTCTCTGATGAAACCAACAAAAATCGCCTTGGTACCTTCTTCCCAGGGTACTTATAGCCTGGTGAAACCTTTCACCTTACTCGTCACTTATGCCAACTAAACTTTCTGGGGAAAAGTTAAAGGGACACTATAGGCACCCAGACCACTTTATCTCATGAAGTGGTCTGGGTACAGTGTCCCTGTCCCCCTTAGTTCTGCAATTTAAAACATTGCAGTTTTAGAGAAACTGCAATGCTAACATTGTAATACAAAGATTGCCTCTAGTGGCTGTCTACCACTCCGTGAAACAACACTGGACGTCCTCGTGCTCTGCATGAGGGAATCTAGTGTCAGGGAAACCCCTTAAGAAAGCATTGTGGCAATACTTTCCCATGGGGAAAGCATACTGGATGCGTGGTGCTTGCCGCGCATGTGCATTAGGTCCCCCTATTGGATGATATCAGAGGAGGCAGAGAGGTAAGTGATTAAAGAGGTTTTTAAATCCTTAACGTACCGAAGGGGGCACGAGGGAGTGGGGGGAACAGAGGGCACTATAATGTTAGGAATACAACTTTGTATTTCTAACACTATAGTTATCATTTAAGGTGAGAATGTAGAAAGTGGACATTTAGTGACATTCAGCACCCTGATTTCTTATAGTTTTCGATTAGTTGCTCTATTATTCTTTTATACTGTTCATCCTTCTTATTGCCAATGCAAACCTTCTACAACAGATTTTTAAAAAAATCTACACCCCTAATTCTGTTTTGTTTAAATTTTGGAGAAACGTTTTATGTTTTAGTAATTTTCTAATCTGAGGACCAACAAATATACTTTCTCTGATTTTGGCATTGCGCAGTTTGGGAAATTTATATTTTAAATATTGAAATGATCCATTTTCTGTATTTAAGGCTGTTACATATTGCTTCATTAGTCCCAATTTTCTATGAATTGGCAGAAGAAGTACCAATTTGTATCGACTAGTGGTTTACATTTAACATTAATATTTCCTGGAATAAACTGTTCTCTTGAAGGCCATTCTATTTCATCACAATGCTCGTAGACAGCTCGACTATCCCACAAATATTTGTTGATATTTCAGAAATGTGACGTGATATAATATTTTTATAGGAGCCCAAAACATAGGACTGCCCTAGTAAATTCAGGACTATTGACAACTATGTATAGGCGAGTTGGAAGCAGGTAACTTTTTTAATTTATGTTATTTTGGCCTAAACTTTCATACCTCCCAAAAATCCTATTTTAGGCCAGACATTCCTGATTTTGGGGCTTCTGTCCCACCATCCCTGGTTTGTGTCCTGGTTTCCCCCCTGGAAATATCTCCAGTAAGTATAGATGGAGTGCATTATTACCGATGTTTGCTCAGTGGAAACTGACATTCGGCCTCTGTGAGAGGGCTCCATTAGTGCTCTGTACATGGTCAGCTACAGTGTCAGCTGCCTGAACCACCTTTCTCATGGGATGACGCCCCTCATTTTACTGGTAGGCCCAACCTACATCATGGTACCCACCACCAAATTTTGGGTGTTATAAAATTTGCACTATACTATATGTAACTTTTTCAGGAATTGAAAGTTAATTTAAAATACCAGCCCAAGACTGAAAAATATCTCCGAATCTGCTTAAGCATTGTTATTATTATTATTATGATATTTATAGAGCGCCGTCAAATTCCGCAGTGCTTTACAATTCACATGTGCTAAAATGCCCCGTATTTTACTTCAAGTTTAGAGTGTTTAAACACATGCTCGTGCTACACTCAGTGCGCTAGGAACCTTCACAGAGCACTGAAACAGTGTGAACTGCATTGTGCGTCCCAGTGGCCCGGCCTGGATTATAGAATGGTGTGCATTCATGTCAGGTTAACATGTCAATCCTTCACACGGACCTGTCCCCTTTCTGGGTGGTTCTGCCCTTTTGGATGGCACCAGTGATGCAATCACATCACTTGCCTGTCCCCTCTCTCACCGGCATCCCGATTCACAGGGCACCTATGCTGGGGGTTATGCCTTGTGGATAGGTAGACCAGAAGGAAGAAACAACAATGGGGATGAACAGGGGGTTGTCAGTTTGCCTCTTTTGCATTGCACGCTGACTGCCATCTTGTTTGGCAAGTCCCAATCAGCCCTGATAGCCCTGAGTTTACGTAGCACATGTGCATCTAATGGTGGACTTGCGCTGCCCTGACCGTGGACTGATCTGGGTCAGCACAACAGAACCCCCGAATTTCTGATGGTTCAGCTGTATCTGGGACAGTTGCCAGGTATGCTTTAATTTTGAGATTGGTGAGAGTTACACTCCCAGGCAGCAACTGCTACAGCAGCTTCTGTTTCTGCAATCTAAGCACTAGAGCTCATTGTAATTGTTATGGTGCTAGAAGTAACCAGGTATTGTCCCCCCGGAAGAGGTCAAATTGTTTGCAGTTTGACACTAACCCAGGTTTTTCTGAGTAACCACACAGATTTTGGTTTCATGCATTAGCTAATGTGGAATGTCGAATTCCACTTCAGTTATATCACATCTGTAGACATTTACAAATCATTCATTGGTGAGAGCGTCAGGTGGGTAACCATACTTCATCTTTTTCTTAAAGCTACCTATTCACCGTTTGCAGAGGGGATTATTACTAAACAATTGAGCATAACTAAAAAATTATCTGCAAAAATCTAACTGGATTTTGTTATAAATATTCACATTTATAAAGTACCAACGTATTCCACAGCACTTCACATTATAATAAAAGGGATAATTTAACAAATTAGACAAACTCTACATTTTAACAGGAACAAGAGTTTGATAAGAGCCCTGCTCCACTTAGTTTATAATCTACAGACGTACAGCTAATTTAGATTTGTTTCCAAACTACCTGTATTGGTCTCATTTTGCAAAGTGGTTTTCCATTCACTACATATCACTATTTAGTAAATAACCTCCTGTTGTCTTAAGCCACCATATTATGTGTGAATGCCTTTTAACTGTAAGCGTATGGGAAATAGTATTTATTTTTAATACTTATTATTATTTAGCAGAATGCATTGTTTAGCAGTAGGATTCTCGATTCATTTTGTATCAGTGTGCCGGTATATATTCTTCTCTCAGTAACCTTGTAGCTGTGTATAATCTGCAAACTCTGCAATCTGCTCTAGAATAAGAAATGTAAATTGAAAATGTTCATAATAATAATAATTATCGCTGTCATTATTATTATTAAAATGTTGCGAAGAAATTAATTTGGACATTTTTCCCAGTGTCGTTATTTTGGGCCAAAAGTGTACAGATCCCAGGCCCATTCCTGCTTTAATGATCCTAAACTCAGGAGTCTTTAGTAAATATTTCTCACTGAAAGATTTTTTTTTTTTACTTATATCTGAGATAGTTGGCTGTTATCCAACCTAAATTCTAATAAAAACATTTTTAACAAAGGATTTATTAAGATTCTTTTTTTTATATCATAGATTTCCATTTAATTTGAAAAAACAAACTGTTCTAAATGCGCTCTCTCTTAATGTGTCATATCTGTCTCTATTTCCTGAGAGCTGGGACAGAATATCTATGCAGTGACAGATGGATTAACCAGCAATATCAATACTAGGGGGAAGGGTGAGGATTGACTATACTATCTGCATAGCTGGGAAGATTATCATCTGATAAGAGGAACTGAGCCTTAGGTCTTGGACCCTATCTGTGAAAAGGTGAATTCTAGTTGTTGATAAACAGACGGTGCTGATGAGATGTCACAGAGTGAAGTCAGTCTTATTGCTGTCGGCTTGCTCAGTGCATCTTTCTACCAGGGACTTGGGTAGATCCTCAATTGTTGCAGAAACATTCAAGGGGCACACTAAGGAGGAACTGTCCTCACTTTGGCAAATCTTAAAATTAGAGCGTACCTCCCAAATATCAGGGACATATAGCAGGATCATTCCAAATTCATACCTCATATTTGGGACCAAATTCCTATGTCTATACTTTGTATCTTAATGTCCCTCTTTTCTAGGAGCTCCATATTGTTGGTGTGTCTTATTGTATAACAGAGCAATAATACTCCCAGTAATGGGTCTTTACACTAATAAATATGTCTAGAAATTAATCTCTGTAAATAAGATACATTGTTCTTGCTCTATAATACATTTCAGTTGCAAAAAATTGTTTTTAGTAAGTCAACTAAAATTTCTCAGAACAACCCACACCTATACCCCTAAAATTAAAGTGTTCACCTTTGTCCACTTTAAATGTTGGGGGTATGCTCCCATCACCATAACCACTCCAGCTGGCTGAAGAATTGATGGAACTATATTTAATGATTTGACACTTACCTGAGTCCTCCCAGAGGACAGATCTGAATTAGCTACTCTGGCCTAATAGTTGCATCTTCCTGGTGAAAATGATTTGGCGTTCAGTGAATAACCCTGTTTTTTTATATTTTACAGACTTTAACAGAGGAAATATTACATTTGTTATACAAGGTTTTTTTAAAACTATAACAAAGCATTTATGATTCCTTTTTTATAAATATATAAACCTTAATTGAGGTTCAGACAGGAGATCATAATGTTGCTGTTTTTATGTATTTTTATGTTTCTTTTTCAACATATCTACTTGCAGTTCTGTTACATCCTTGTTTCTCTGCCAGTGGTACACGTACGCACACCAACGGCAAAGAACTGGCCAGCTTTCCACCTTAGTGCCTCCCAGGGGGCAACCAGCTGTGCACTAAGGCAGAGGAGGTACCTACTTGACTGGAGGGCAGGTGCCTACTCTGCCCAAGTACAGTATCTGGAGGGAGAATGGAGGCAGAGGCAATGAGGGAGCTGTGATCTTCCAGCAGTGCACCCTCGCACCCTGTGGTGATGCCAGGAGCTGGGTCTCTCAGCATTACTAAACAGTGCCCGAGAGAGCAGTGCTGGAAGATCACAAACATTGCACAAGACCCACACTGGATGCCAAAGAAAATATCCTCACTGGACTCCAGGGAAATAATCTACTCAAGCTCTTTCAAAGGTAGAGAGAGTGGGTGGACTTAAATACAAAATAATTTTAAAAATATATAATTTGTGAGTATGTGTGACAGAATGTGTGTGTACCTGTCAGTGTGTGTGTGCCTGTTAGTGTGTGTCAAATCAGTGAGTGTGTCTATCACTGAGAGTGTCTGTCAGTGAGTGTGTGTGTGTGTGTGTGTCAATGAATGTGTATGTGTCAGTAAGTGTGTCTGCCAGTGTGTCTAATCAGTGAGAATTCATCTGTTATTGAGTGTGTGTGTCAGTGTCCTCTGTGTGTAACTGTGTGTGTCAGCGTCCTCTGTGTTTAACTGTTTGTGTGTGTCAGTGTCCTCTGTGTGTAAATGTGTCTGTGTGTCAGTGTCCTGTAGGTGTAAATAAGTGTGTGCCAGTGCCCTCTGTGTGTAACTATTATGTGTGTATTATTTTTCATTTTGTGACTTTTATACTTCAGATTAGTACTTCATACACTCCTCCTTACATACATACACAATATTCATTTGATGTCTTTTTTTTTAATAGTCTTTTCTACCTTTAAATCAGGCTTGTTCCCCAATATGGGATTAATTTATGTCAGTGTCTACACAATTTATTTAGAATTTAAATTTTAATAGAAATTACTTTCTCAAGGCAGGGGTACTTCCAAAAGTTTTTTAGCCCTGCATGGGTACTTCTCGTTTAAAGGATGAGAAACACTGAGTTACACAAATAATAAATAATCGTGAAAGAGATCTTTTGCCTAACCAATAAATTTGGGCTCTGTGAACAATTTAAAAAAGAGAGGAACTAGCAAAAAAAAAAAAAAAATCTAGCCAGTTGTTATTGGGGAATATTTGCTGACAAACAGAGAATGCGCAACGATTTTCTCTGCAGACTGTTTGGTTTTGCAGATAACTTTGTGTTGCAGATAACAGGATATTCAACTTTCCAAACAGGAGGCAAGGAAATAATCATTCTCCCAAATGTCTTCATTGGTGTTTACGGCAAAACAGCCCAACCAACCTTGATGTTAGACATTTTGCAGGATTTCATGGGTGGGCAGGAAGCCCCTCAGGTCAATACGTTTGTTACGGGCTAAGTTAAAATTCATTTTAAAAAATCATAGATAGCCTGTTAAACTTCAAGTCGTGTTAAAAAGTAGTGCTAACAATTCGTACTTAATATGCCAGAAATAAAGTAAAATAAACTCAGATGTATTCCGAAAAAGCAATCATTATATGAAATAAATATGCTAATGCCAATTTGGTCAAACGTTGCCAGTAGTAAAACTATAATTACAAATTACACATGCTACAAATGATAAAACTATCAATAAAAACAAAGTATATGCCTTGTAACTAAACAAAGAAACAACTTGACAATATACAATAATACTGAGAGTCTGGTAAACGTTAAACCCTTAAGGACCAAACTTCTGGAATAAAAGGGAATCATGACATGTCACACATGTCATGTGTCCTTAAGGGGTTAAAGGGATACTATAGTGCCAGGAACACAAAGCTGTATTCCTGGCAATATCGCTCCACCAAGAGGATACTGTCGCTTCTCTGTGAATTGCATAATTGAATAAAACATTGATAGTCAGATTATCAGACAACCTATAGTGCCACCTCCTCCTTAAAAGGCTATTCCAACAATTCTAACCATCACAACCTGCTGTCTAGTGGTTACGATGGTAATGGGGCAAACCTTTTTGCAACGGTTTTGTCTCCTACCTCAGTCCTGCTGGGAGGAGAAGATCCTGACTCCTGCTGGTTGTAAATGACTCCCTATGTCGGAAGAGCTGCAGAAGTCGGATGCTGATCCCACATGGTCATTCTGCTTGGAGTAACCCATTTGATTTTTCAAAGTGCTTCTTGCTTGGCATCATCGAAATGTCATAACATAGAGAAGCATTGAATTCAAGCACTTTAATGGCGATTGCTGCATATGGGCTGTAGATGTAATACTAAAATATTAAGTATATATTAATAGAACTAATCTGCTGTAAACATTAAAAATAAATAAATACCTACTCAAGAAAACATGTTCTTGTCCTCCTAATCTAGATAAAGTGGTCCCAGATCATCAAGGTTCATTACGGTGGCAGGACATATAGGCCCACAGCTCTGTATACGCTCCCACTAACCCTAACATCATTTTCTGGGACACACTTCAAGTTCATCTTAGTCATTTTCCTCATACAAACTAATCGTAGGAGGAGACTTTAATGTTGTTGTTGTAGCACTGGAAGACTGCAGAGGGATACAGGGAGGAAATCTCAAAATAAGATGAACACAATCCGATGGCCTGCTATTGACCTTTAACGAACAAGCAGCGCTGGAAGATATATGGCGATTGCAGTACCCTAGTGGCCAGGATTTAACTTTCTTCTATCGACCCATCAATCATTCTCCCAAATTGATTTTTTTTTTCTCATTTTCTCATTTTGAACCACTCTTTTGAACCAAGTTACATCCTCCACTATAGGATCAATTACCTGGTCCAAACACGCATTAAGACCAATTAATGCAATTTCAGGACCTTACAAATGAAGTTCCATACATAACTCCTGATTTCTTCAGATACATCCAAATATAAAGTTTCATAGGTTCCCCGCAGAACACAGCTACAAGTATCACAACTAGCACTACATTTGAAAAGAATTGTCTACAACTACCAATTCATTCTGGTCGAATATTGCATATATATTCCCAAATAGTACTAGTAACCACATTTAATGTTCTCATATATATGTTTGCTTGGGAGAAGCATCTGGGCACCAAAGAGGAGGCCTCGGATTGGGTCGATATTTGGGAAGCTGCATCTATCATAAGTATCTGTGTTAATTATACAGAATAAGCATTTAAAACGTTCCTTCACTCGTATCTGACTCCAGTTTTCTTTATTTAAAATACATCAGATGGCATTGGATTCGTTTTAAAAAATTCATTGAAAAAGTCCCGTGGGAGGGACGAAACGCGTAGACGGATGTCGGATTAACCTACACCTGCTGTGATTGAGTGAGAGCAGGAAGCGGTTTTGTATTTTGGCGGTCTTTCCTTCTTTTCCATCGGATGAACTTATCTGGTATTGAAGCTTTAACGAGCTGCGGCAGTGAGTGAGTCCAGTATATATCGCGGTCTTTTTTGAAGATCCCGACCGCGATATACTTTATAGCATTTTGAGGAACCCTGTATGCCATCTGCTGGATTTTACCATCTCTTCAAATATTTCACTACCGCTTCCAGCCCGTGTTATTCATCATTTTTTAATTTTTTCTACACGCTTTGTGTATGTACCTCGGTGGGGGGCCCACACCGAGGAAAGGTACTTTTCTGTATACACTTTATTGAGTATTACTTGTTACAGTTGTTATATTTGTATCTGGGTCTGGTAGGGATAATACTCTGACACTTTGTTGTTTTTCACATAGTGTCTGAGTTAATCCTTCTGACCCCTTTATGCATTCTGTATTGCTGTAGGATTATATTTGCTCTTTTTAATGGATACATTGTATTTTGTTCTCATCTCAGCAGGTCTAGATCACCTGTGTTTTTTATCCTCGTTATTTGGTATTTATTCTATCACAATATTTTTTTTTTTTAGAATAAATTATTGATTTATTGATTGGTTTATATTTTCTTAATGTTTTATGAGTAAAGAGCGCACACACTTTATTTAACTTTTGAGCTTATACTCATCTATAGTCGCTAGTGGATGTGTGTAGCTGCTCTTATTTTTAATTTTATTTCTATATTTATAATTTTCTTACGTATACTGCACCTATATTGTATATTTTTTAGAAACAATGCAGATCCAGATGTTTTTATTCTGTGGTGGCATTGCCTAGAGTTAAACAATTATGGCAAGAAACAGATAATATTGTATCACAACATCTCCAGATGACAATACCATTAGATCCATGCATTATTGTCTAAATCAAGTATGTCAAACCTGCTGCCCATGGGCGCATGCAGCCTAAATGGATGTATTTGCGGCCCACCTGCCCTAGGACCACTTTGTGTTGTGGCTGCAACCAGCGGAAGACATGAAAGATATATTCTGTCTGATTCTTGTCTAACCTCCCATGGCCGATCGCGTGTATCTGCAAGCCAGCCACTCCCCCTTCCCTCCTGCCTGCAGTGCCAGAGGAGCATTTGGCCTGTTTGAGCATAAAAGAGCAGGGCTGGAACTGGAGGACAGGTGGCTCATCTTTAAGGTAGGGGAAGAGGGGCTTAGGGGACCTTCCTGTGTAGTGTGTTAAATTTGGGGGGCATTGTATTAGTTTGAGGGAGGGGCAGTGTATTAAATTGGGGGGGAGTGGGCAGTGTAATAATTTTAGGGAGGGGGCACTGTATTACATTGGGGGAGGGAGGGAGCCAGTGTATTAAATTGGGGGGCAGTGTATTCATTTGGGGGAGGTAGGAGGACAGTGTATTGAATTCGGGTGGGAGTGGGGGCAGTGTATTAGAGTGTTGGGGGGCAGTTTGTTAAATTGGGCGGAGGGCAGTGTATTAAATTGGGGAAGGCGGGCAATTTATTAAATTGGTGAAGGGAAGAGGCAGTTTATTAAATTAGAGCACTGGGAGGAGGGGCAGTGTGTTAGATTAAGGGACAGTGTATAAGAGTGGAGGGAGGGAGGGCAGACCATGCATTAGATTTGGAGGCAATGTATTGGATTTGTGGGCAGTGTATTAGAATGGGGGGAAGGGGGCAATGTATTAGATTTGGTCTGCATTAAGGCGCTTAACGCTGCCCATGGAGATGCTGTTGGGCCGCACAACTGTTTGCCACACATGCACAATAGCCACCCAATGCTTTCCTATGGGAAAGCATTGGATTGGCTGAGATCATCAAGTTTGAGGGGCACCAGGCACGTAGAGGGGCACCAGGCACGTGTGACACAATAGCCACTACAGTGCAATGTAGTGGTTATGGTGTTTGGAGTATTGATTTAAAGGGACCCAGCAGACTGGAGTTGAAATGTTAATCTGGGTGGCGTTTACTATTTCACAGAGTTACATGCTCCAGCATCAAATTAGTCAAACAGTTGTATTTTGTGCAGATATATTATAGTTTAACCCCTTAAAGGACCACTATACTCGTTTTCCTGGCACTATAGTGCCCTGAGGGTGCCCCCACCCTCAGGGACCCCCTCCCGCCCGGCTCTGGAAAGGGAAAAAGGGGTAAAACTTACCTTTTTCCAGCGCTGGGCGGGGAGCTCTCTGCCTCCGATCCTCCACCGTTCCTCCCCGTCGGCTGAATGCGCACGCGCGGCAAGAGCTGCGCGCGCATTCAGCCGGTCGCATAGGAAAGCATTTGTCAGTGCTTTCCTATGGACGCTTGCGTGCTCTCACTGTGATTTTCACAGTGAGAATCACGCAAGCGCCTCTAGCGGCTGTCAATGAGACAGCCGCTAGAGGCTTTGGGGGAAGGCTTAACCCATTTATAAACATAGTAGTTTCTCTGAAACTGCTATGTTTATAAAAAAATGGGTTAACCCTAGTTGGACCAGGCACCCAGACCACTTCATTAAGCTGAAGTGGTCTGGGTGCCTAGAGTGGTCCTTTAAGGACACATGACATGTGTGACATGTCATGATTCCCTTTTATTCCAGACGTTTGGTCCTTAAGGGGTTAATGTATGACAGTGTGTAAGGATGGATCATTGCAATAATTCTGCATTGTCACTAAATCGTAATAAAATATCACTACATACTGCGATACAATAATGCTGTACTTCGGTCTTTAAAAATAAAAAAATTAAGATGTATTTATTTCTGGTATACGCGCATTCAGTAAGCAGACTGCTTTCATTTCAAACAGTAAAGTGTAAAATCCATCTCTTTGTATAAGCAGTCCTCATTGTCCTTAACCTATAGGCGCAGCTGTGTCTCCTTTTCCCGAATATAATTCCTTGTCTAGTCAAAATCCTACCACAAATGGTGTCTTTGAACCAGTCTTCCGTACCTGGAAACCTTTGTTCTGCTATGTAAAGGAGAACAATTAGGTTTAGAAAAGCATGTTTTTCTTAAATTATATAATTATAGAGAGAATACAGATTATAGTAGCTGGTCATGTGGTCCAGACTCAAGGCTTTTTATTTTTTTATATAAACTGCTCTGTAGTTGGTCATTGTCACATAGCATGTATGTTTAATGTCATATTTGTTCGTTTGTTTTTTAATACTGAGTATTTCTTTAGCTATCTGGAGAAAAGATGGGCTTGGCGAGCAGAGGAGAAATGAGATGAACGATACCACCCAGCCCACCAGGTCTGAGCCAAGCGAGCCCCTGACAATATTTGTTTTGTTGGACAATTATAAATGAATATTCTTTTTGTGCATCCGATATATGCATCCGATATATGTGATGGGAGTGAAGGAGCACTCCCATCACGTGACATGTTACTACTGCATGTGCTTTTTCTGCAATTGTTTTTGCGTCCTATTTCTTTTTTCATAAGAATAGTCCTATAGATGCAGCTGTGAAGGATTTTGATAAACTGGAGGTCTGGGCAGGCAAGTTACAGATGACATTCAATAAATATAAATAAAAAGTCACACATTTTAGAATAAGAAACCCACAAGCCATTTAGGGATTTCATTAAATGAAAAGTACTTGAGAACAAATGTAGATAACAAATTAGGCAACAGTATGCAATGCCGGTCTGCCATTGCAAAAGGTAGTAAGGTGCTGGCATGTATAGAAAGGCTTATTGATTCACAATATATCATTTTGCCTTTTTTTTTTTTTTTAAATCAATGGTAAAACCCCAAATTGAATAGGCAGTGTAATTTTGGGCCTCAGTTTTAAAAAACGATATTGCACAATAGTAAAGGTGCAGAGGTGCGCTACAGAAATAGTAAGGGGGATGGAAAACATTAGTTATGAAGAAAGGCTAGAACAACTTGTTTTGTTTAGAAACAAGGCACCTCAGAGGAGATATGATAGCACTATACAAATATATACAGGGTCAGTACAAACCACTGTGTGCTAACCTGTTCATTAGCAAGAATATACAACAGACATTGAGAGTGGAATAAAGGCGTTTTCACTTACAGCAGAGAAAAGGATTCTTTACAGTAAGAACAATAACCCCTAAAGAGGTCATCTTGTCCAATTCTGTAAATATTTTTTTTAAATGGCCTGCATGTTTTTATTTTTATATTCAACATAAAATTCAATTATTTAATTAACATGCAAGTGGGTTGATGATCCAAGTGCAAATCTGATTGACATTATCAAATAAAGAATTCCCAATTGATTGAATATTTAATATATAGATATTGCAGAAATAATGCTGTGGGTATATTACCTATTGGAATCTTGAATATATATCCTGTTCCTGGCTCAGTTATATAAAAAAGGGGCAATGCCATATAGTATATAAATACAATGCTGGAATTACCTAGAGCCGGGAAATATTATAGGCTCCCTATAAATCGGTGAGCACTGTGCTTGGGTATAAGTGCAAGAGTTTTATTAAACCAGAGACTACTACACACTCGATTTGACTTTATTTTCTGCTCTATTCCCTGGACAACTATGTTTTAAAGTTTTTAGGATGTGGAGTGCCACCTTAAAAGGCACAGAAACCAGGGCTATTATATCAGGCTCCATTAAATGTGAGTGGTTCTACTCCCATTTTCTGCACAGCTTTGGGTGTTTATACAGTATTATGTTTTTTCTTTTTCATATTGTACATGGAAATATTTACCCTATACAGATAGGGGTAGGTTGACTAAATAGTGTAGCACTCCGCTATCATGTTGTGGAGATCTCTTAGTCACCTAACATGTTTCTTATGTTTATTTTGTTGTGGCGCACAGGAGGAGAGCCCACACAAATGTTGTTGCTGCTTTTTATTGCAAATAAGTAAAGGCCAAAGGTCGAAAGGGCATCTTCAGGAGATTTCACCAGATGTATTCCTGAAGTGCCTTTAGTAAGAGGGCTAGTTACTATCAGTGAGAATTAAAGGTGAATTCCAGATTTAAGATCAAAGTATCTTTTTCTTTTTTTATGCTTTTTATATTATTCACATTAATTATTATTGTGCTTTAAATGTTCTGCAGAGGGAGTATAAAAACAAGAAATGACAAACCATTTTAGGAGAACAAAAATAAGAGGGCAGTGGGCTCCTGTATGTATGAATTTCACTGGCACCATCCAGACTGGATCGCCATAGACTGTGATCTACAACTCCTATCATGCACAGCCAGCCAGAGACTCATTTATAGAGTGGTTGGGAAATGTATACCCAGTGATTCCAAACAAAATCTTTTCTGACTGAAAAACTTTCCTAATCCTATCAACTCCAAGACTTATTTTTTAATTTTTTTTATTTATTGCCTTCCATTCTGACAATAACTGTGTTGGTTCTGTTATTATATCACTGGATACATTAACACATTACTCAGGGCTCCATGTATCTATGGTTTCTAGCAGGTGTCTAGCCCTCCCTTCTTTTCAGGTGTCCTGGAGTGCTGGAGGTGGTCTCTCTGGGATTGTGCACTCCCCCTTATACCTGAAGTTGTGTTTGCTCTAGGGCTGCTTAGATAAAGGAGCTGCCTTTCTCACAGTGACTGCCAGTCAGAGCTCATCCAGCCTACACAATGGATTCTGTCCACTGCAAACTCAAGGCAGCCCTCTGTCACATGTACCCCTGCCCCAGGGGGGCCACCAGCAGCATAAACACTCAGCATCCTGGACAGCCAGACAGGTAAGCAAGGGTCAAAGCACGGTGACAGAAGCAGCTGTCTCTGCTAACTGCAAGCTCTTTGGAAAAGTTATTGATTCCCAGCTCCATATCCACTGAGTAAGTCGTGGATCCATCGTAGTGCTTGTTGAAATGTTGAGTGTAAGCTCTTTGGTCAAGGTATTTTATCCATTTCTACACGCTCAGTAAATATCTGTTGTTGATGAGGGTGTGATTTAGCATTTTAGCGTCACTGAAAGTGCACTAGCGTCATTTCATTGTAAATCTGCTAATTTAGAGACTTTTTACCATCATAGTTTTTGCACAGCAATGTTTTATTCTCCCAAGCATATAATAAACATCTGTAATGAAAGCAGCATAAATTGTGTACAGTGTGTGTGTGTGTGTGTGTGTGTGTGTGTGTGTGTGTGTGTGTATATATATATATATATATTTCTATAATTTTGAATAAAAGTTAAAAAAAATATGCATGTGTATATATATATATATATATATATATATATATATATATATATATATATATATATATATATATATATATATTATTTTAATTTTTTTAACTTTTATTCAAAATTCTAGACTGTTTAGAAACATGTATCTTGTTCCCCTCGGGGTAAAGTGGAGCACAGTTCAGAGAGGTGTATGTAATGTGAGGCTGTGGCACCCGTTGCTTTGAAGTGTAATAAAATATGTTTGAAAGTAGCAGGTGTTGTGCAAATAATAATTAATATTACACCTCTCAGATATGGCCAATAATGGGCTTTATGCACTGATACTGACTTACTGCATTTATTAAGGGAGCAGTAGGGTGTTTGAATAAATAGATCTGTTTGAAAGCTTTGTGGAAATGTCTTTTTGAAAAATGCAATAGTTTAAATATTTCCTTTACAAAAAAATAAATCTCTGTCCTTGGAGCACATAAAGAAACTCTTTGCTAAGGAGGGTTAGAAAAAGATTTATTTGCTTTGCTGCTGCTAAGGAACACTTCATAGAATGGCCTGCTTTTCTATTTGACACCAACCTGGTTAATGTTTTACAAATTCACTAGAATCATTAAAAAAAACTGTTTTCCCAATTTTTTTTTTATATTTTTTTTTAGATGTATAAATTATTTCTTATTATACATTAACTAAGTCTCTGGTCCCACTTTTTTATATATCATTTTATATAAATTTCAGCTATATAAAAGTAGAGTGAGTGCACACATAATTTTAGAATTTTTCATGTAAATTATTTGAATTGACAGATGATTCTTGAATTAGTGTAATACAATAAAATAAATGTATGGTGTGTTCTCCGGGATTTTAAATGTGTTGAGTAGTTTTAACACAGAAGAAATGGCATTTCAAATGTTCTTTATCTGATCAGAAAAAAAAATGGATTTAATCCATGCTACTAAAAGGCATTCTTAATACATAAAGGAAAAAAAATGTACAGAAACTGATATACTTTTATATGAAGCAATCGTGTGCATGTAAATATTATAAGGCACTCACGTCTTAATAAGCAGTCCATCAGAGAGAGATATATGTGTGTGTGTGCATTATAACAGCGGGTTTCTACAATAGTGAATTCATAGAAATATATCCAGATACTAAACACAGATTTATTTAAAAATTTTTTTTTTCATGTTTTTTCTCAGATGGGAAAAAATATGGGGATTTAAAGCGAATAAATTGTCAAAGCATGCTTAGGCAACCATAAAATCCAGGAATATCTTGATACCTTTTAATGTAGAAAAGATTTTGTTTCAATGTAAGTAATATAGTTTAGTAGATTAAGTTATGTTGGGACTTGCCAGTATTGGGATACATTGACATAGGGGCTGGCTAACACTGAAATGGCCATTTAATCTTACTTAATTCCCATTTTGTTTCATCTGAGGTGGTTTCATACAGGCCTTAAAACCGTTAGAACTTGTGCTGTATAGAGGTTAAAAATCTGATATTATAACCGATATACAATCACACAACACGTGGATACACAAGGCATGCAGAGTTCATGTGTAAGTGTTTCACGCAGTTACAAAAAGAACAGGTCTTCTGATCATTGTAACATTGTTGTCAGGGTCGGACTTACTCTCCTAGCTGCCCCAAGGCCAGTTTCCTCAATGAACCCTCCCCCTCCCCCGATATATGTGTGTGGGTTAATGCTACTAGTTTGGGGCATGATTGAATGGTGGGTCTGTGGGTGGGTGCTGTGTGATGTGTTGCATCTGTGATGGTAAGCCACTTGTGGTGTTTGTTTCTGGTGATGCTTCTTCTGGAGTTGTGTGGGGGAGGGCTGCTTGTGAGGTTGTGGTGGGAATGATGCTGGTTGTGTGTGTGTGTGTGTTGAACTCAGAGTGTGTTTTGGGGGATAGGGACAATAGGGAGTATATGGAGGGATAGGGGGCAGTAAGGTGCATATGGGGCATATAGTGTGTTTGGGAAGAGATTTGGATCTGCAGAGTGTATGTGGGGAAATTGGGGCTGTAGTATATGTTTAAGCGGGAATAAGGGCTGTGTGTGTATGTTGAGTGGGAGAAAGGTGCTGAACTGTGGGGTATAGGGGCTGTGGTGGGTGTGATAGGGGCTATAGTAGGGGGGATATGGGTAATGGTAGGTGGATATGGACTATAGTAGGGGTTGTAGTTGGGGGATAGAGACTGGGGTGGGGATGATGGGGGGGATAGTGACTGTAGTAGGGGAATAGAAGCTACAGTGGGTGGGGAATAGTCCCTAAAGTGGCAGGATAGTGGCAGTAGTGGGGGGATAGAAGTAGCAGAGGAGGGATAGATGCTTTTGTGTGGCTATAGTGGTGGGACAGGGTCAATAGTGAGGAGTAGTGGCTGTAATGGAGTAAAGGGGTGATAGTGGGCGGATACAGGCTGAGGGACTGTATGGGGGGGGATCTAAAATTTTTTTTAATTAAAAACAAAATCTAAATTAAAGTTTCTTCCCCTCAAGAAATATATCAGGGCATTGCCACGGTAACCCCAAACACTCTTGGAAGGCCTCATCTGGCAATGAGAGTGATAGAAAGACGTGAAGAGCATGTTCTATGCTAAAAGACTTTGGAGTTATGGGTACTCTTATCCTATGTACTCCTAACCTTGAAGAACTATTCCAGATGGTGATTTTAGGAATGGAATCCTGTGTAAATGTCTTTGTTTTGGTGTTGCAGTAACAATGCACTGTATGGAACTGGGGTAAAGGGTGGACTTCTCACTGATTCAAAACTTTATTTTCTTTTCCAGCAGCCCCGACCTATGGAGACCGTGGGTATTCTCTGCTGGAGACAGACAGAGAAGGCTGGTAAGTTATGATCCCTTAAACCTAGACTGGAACAAGGCAAAATATTTCACGTATTCCCCCTCTTTCCTAAATTGGCATTTATTGCCAGAACTAAGGCATTCCTGAAAATGGATTTCGTAAGGATAGAGATCATGTTAGAGTTACTGCAGCCAGTTCTGAAATGCATTTTGTCCATAATAAGCCATGATGCATGTTCTGTACAGATAGTCCTGAAACGTTTATATATGTATAATCAATTCTGCTTTTTTTTTTTTTACTTTTTTTTTTTTTATCAGTAACTTAGTATTTAATCAGCATCCGATATTATCAACCAATACTCTATGTAGCAAATGAATGGAAGATAATACATTTTTCTTAATTTGGATTTTTTCTTACAGTTAAAGAAATCAGAGTCTCATGATGGACATATTGGCTCAAAAGGTGCCCATGGCTTTCAGCATCCTGTACGGTAAGTTTCTTTCCCTTAGTTGAATGAATACTTTTAAGCTCTTTACATGCTACTCAATAGCAGAAATCTGTGCTTTTATTGTTGCATTAAAAGCTGTGCTATCTGATTTATGGACTAATAGAATGTCCTTATAAAAAGGATATATCAAACTCTATAAGTGCACCTGCTTATCCTGATATATATACAGGCTCTCTCATAATATTTTATTAGTACGCCCTTGCTCTAGGCACCCATTATGTGCAACCACGAGTAGCCTTGTCTTCTTTTATTAACTAATTGTAAAATGCCCTGTTTCCCCCCTTCACTGGAGGGATGGTTTATCTCTTTAAAATATTGACTATTTACTAAACCAATGTATAGGTGAGAGTGTATTCCCTATAAAAATATACCTTTTCATGTTTAGATGATAGCACATTTTAAATGATGGGTGTTCTTTCTTGATGTTCTTTTTAAAATGTATACGGAGTAGAATATTGAATTACTATCTATAGTGACATCCTCTTCTTTTAACTTTAAGGCTGTACATGCCCAAGTCCAAAACTAACGAATATATAGAAAACATGGGGAAGAAGGTGTTAGCCAATTTTCCAGTTCAGGCCACCATTCATTTCTACAACGACAACTCGGACTCTGAAGAAGAAGAAGATGAGGAGGAGTATGGAATGGACTTTAATACCCATCATCAGGATTTCGATCGTGATCCAAAGAAAGTATCTGGAGACATGGAGCAAGAGAACTCATTGTGTTTATCAAGTCCATCTTTTCCCCATGAGAAGCCACATTGGAACTGAGTAGACCTGAGCCAAAATACACCAAGAAGGACACTTATCAAAGGATGGTCATTTTGATAGAAACATTTAGCAGTTTTATTGAACTTCAGTTTGGCAAGTTCTAATTCACAAAGAAGAAAAAAATCTCCACCAAAACCGTTACAGGGTTAAATAACCTTATGGTCATTGTTTCAATGCAAGATCGCGAAAAGTGGCACATTGAACTTTTTGGATGATCCAAACATGAAGGCTTCCTGCAATGTCCTCTTAAAGAGAGGTGGAGGGGAATAGCAATCAAATGATCCCCACCCAGTTCAGAAATGGCACTAAAGGCTATCTGAAGTAATAGATTTCCTATATTGATCGTAAAGCACTGAAACTTTTTTTTTTAAATATATATATATATATATATATATATATATATATATATATATATAAACATTTTTATTTATAACAACTTTAAAAATATATATAAAACTCTGTATCTTGTACAGGGACAAGTCCGGTGTTCTGTAAGAATCGCTTTAAGGGACATTATAGGCAACCAGACCACTAAAGCTCATTGCAGCTCTAAGTCTGCCCTTGGTGGCTGTCTTCCACTGGGGGCACTTCCGGAATCGTAACGGACTTTTGGTCCGTTATCTGACACTGGACGTCATCACACTCTGCATTTGCCGCGCATGTGTATTAGACCCCGCTCGTCGCGGGATGGAGAAGGGGGTGGAGCTTCGACCCAGCGCCAAGGGACATCGGCGCTGGGATAAGGTAAGTAAGTAAATAAAGGGTTTTTAACCCTTTATTTACTGGGGAGGAGGGTGCGAGGGAGGGGGGAGGCAGACTGATCGGTAGTGCCAGGAAAACAGCTTTATATTCCTGGCACTACAGTATCTCTTTAAGATAGGAAATACAAACTTCTCTATTCAATCTGTTGCAGGGGAAGCAGCCACTTCAGGTTGTTAAATGGTTACTCCAAGAACTATAACCACTTCAGTGCCTTGAAGTGGACCAAGGAGATATTTAATGTTGTTCTAGTTGTGTAACTCCACCTCCAGCAGCCTTTATTAGCCAACCTGGAATGAGCGTTCCGGGATGGCCAATTTTAATTCTGTGCATATTCTATGTACTGTCTCTCATTAATTGGCTTAGAGACCTCAAATGAAACTGTCTGCCAATGAATGAGCGGTAGGATTGCCAACCAGTTATGGATAGTTGGAGATCTTTCAGCTTCCATTCATTGTGGCTCTGTGCACGGCTGGACCCCAGGGTATTTCTGGCATCATAACCACCACTGCAGGCTGTATTATGGTAACTTGTACAAAGTTTTCAGGGTGTAAAATAACAGTAAACATTCCGAGACAGAAGCAATGTATCAAATAGGGCGGTGGTCCTGCTGCAGCGTAGAGGCCATTCTCCAGTAAACAGGAGCCCTAATTAATTGCACTGAATAATTGGTTTAATTCTTGGCATATCAAAAACCTCTGACTATTCCAATTCTGAGCTGCTCAGGGATACGGCTATAATGCGTGCAGGAGACAGACTGCAATCCCAACTGGCGCCATTGCGGGCACTATAGTTCCCCTAAATGTATTCTTAGTGAACACCCTGACATATTTTTAGCAAGACTAGGCACTGATTCATCCCATAGAAATACATGTTTAAAATGAAGAAAATAGATTTTAATTTTTTTTTATTTAGGGAGGAAAAATATCGAGTTCTTTGTTTTTTCTTTAAGGCTTGCACTCCTGTGATATATGTAAATCTTGTAAATAGTAATTTTTCTAAGCTGTTTTGAAATGTACAGAACCTGATTTTCTGCGAAATGCAATAAATGTGTTTCAGATATTTAAACCTGGTTTCATTTTTCGTTTTGAATTTTTAAAGAAATGCTGTGAATAATATACTTTCTAGCTGCCTTGCATTTAGAGTGCAGATACATCTCATTTCAAGGGTTACTTCTAGCACCATAACAACTTCAGTGATTTGAAGTGGTCATGGTGACCGGAATCTGTATGTGCAGCATTTCCATATGAAGCACAACAACTACAAAGATGAACCCCTCTGATGTCATAGTTGTTACTCTACCTCTGGCAATGTCACTGTGGACTCGTCTGCCCGCCCAGAACTCTACTAATCTCAATTACACAGAATTGCAATCACAGACTGGGAGGATGGCATCTGCCATATCCACGTCACAAGAGTCAGATTAAGGTAGAGTCAGATTTAAAAAAAATTTGTCCCCCCTCCCTGACCAGGCAACAAGCAGGGAGGGGGGACAAAAAACCATTTAAAAAAAAAATTATGCAAATATTAAAATAATTATAATAATATTAAAATAATCTAATATTAAAATAAAAAAATTAAAATAATCTAATATTAAAATAAAAAAATTAAAATAAAAATACCCTCCCCTCATCCAGTACACACACACTGCATTAGATACACACACACCACACAAACACACACTGCATTCATTATATATATACACACACACAAACACACACTCTGCATTCATTATATACACACAAACACACACTCTGCATTCATTATATACACACAAACACACACTCTGCATTCATTCTATACACACACTGTACCCTAGGCTTATACTCGAGTCAATAAGTTTTCCCAGTTTTTTTGTGGTAAAATTAGGGGCCTCGGCTTATATTCGGGTCGGCTTATACTCGAGTATATACGGTATTACTTTGCTGCAGAGGGATTGAGAAAGACTATAAGGCACTCGAATAGCAGATTTACCCCTTAAGGACACATGTCATGATTCCCTTTTATTTCAGAAGTTTGGTCCTTAAGGGGTTAAATTTAATGTAGAAAAATGCAAAGTTATGCACTTCGGCATAAAGAATGCACAAGCAACTTATACCCTAAATGGAAGCGAATTAGGGATAACAACACACGAAAAGGACTTGGGAATTGTTATAGACAACAAACTACGCAACAATGTGCAATGTCAATCAGCAGTGGCCAAGGCCAGTAAGGTATTGTCGTGCATTAAAAAGGGCATTAATTCTTGGGATGAGAATATAATTTTGCCTCTTTATAAATCACTGGTAAAACCACATATTGAATATGCTGTGCAATTTTGGGCACCTGTTATAAAGAAGAATATTATGGCACTAGAAAAAGTGCAGAGAAGGGCTACAAAATTAATAAAAGGAATGAAACATTTTAGCTATGAAGAAAGGTTAACAAATTTAAAACTATTTAATTTAGAAAAATGTTGCCTCAGAGGGGATATGATAACATTATACAAATATGCAAACATATCCGTGGCCAATATAAACCATTGTGTGGAAATCTATTCACTAACAGGACTATACACAGGACACGAGGTCATGCGTTTAGACTGGAAGAAAGAAGATTTAGTCTAAGGCAAAGGAAAGGTTGGGTTTTTTGGGGTTTTTTTTTTACTGTAAGAACAATAACAATGTGGAATTCTCGGCCTGAAGAAGTGGTTTTATCAGAGTTAGTACAGATCAGGCTTCCACAAACTCCGGCCCTCCAGATGTTGCTGAACTATAACTCCCATGATTCTATGAATGAAATAGATAGGCTAAGAATCATGGGAGTTGTAGTTCAGCAACATCTGGAGGGCCAGAGTTTGGGGAAGCCTGGTACAGATGTTTAACCCCTTAAGGACCAACACTATAGTCACCTAAATTACTTTAGCTAAATAAAGCAGTTTTAGTGTATAGATCATTCCCCTGCAATTTCACTGCTCAATTCACTGTCATTTAGGAGTTAAATCCCTTTGTTTCTGCTTATGCAGCCCTAGCCACACCTCCCCTGGCTATGATTGACAGAGCCTGCATGAAAAAAAAACTGGTTTCACTTTCAAACAGATGTAATTTACCTTAAATAATTGTATCTCAATCTCTAAATTGAACTTTAATCACATACAGGAGGCTCTTGTAGGGTCTAGCAAGCTATTAACATAGCAGGGGATCCCGGCCACATCACAATAAAACTGATGTAGGACCAACTTCAAAGGAGCTCTGGGACCAGCGAGTCCAACGAGTAGACGCCTGTCCAACAGGCGACAACATAAAATGCGGGAGAGTGGTACAAGCACGCATACAGGACAGGGGGACTAGTAGGCCCACCATATAATATATAATACCTTATGGCACCAGGTCGAGACCGACAAAAGCCAATGAAACACAAACAGTGACCATTACCTCCTGCCGCGAATACTACCGTTAGGTGGAACAGGACCTGCGTGTCCACATTGTCACCCTATAGAGCATGTGTAAGTACCACCCACTGTTTACATCTCATAGGACCTGCGAGTCCACCACGTAAATGTTATTTGTGTTCTAAAAGGCGACCTGCGTGTCACCACTGCCTGTTTACTTGAATGTATTTTCTTTCCCCTCCCCCTCCTTTTTTCTGTTTTCCTTTTATGTTCTAAGGCGATAAGCACTAAGTGCAATTGCTGGGACCTGCGTGTCCCTATAAATGCCTTTTTATGATTTGATACAACTGAAATTGAAATACTGGAAACACCTAATAAAATATATATTCACAAAAAAAGAAGAAAAAAAAAAACATAGCAGGGGATAAGAAAATCTTAATTAAACAGAACTCGCAATAAAGAAAGCCTAAATAGGGCTCTCTTTACAGGAAGTTTTAATGGAAGGCTGTGCAAGTCACATGCAGGGAGGTGTTGTGGTGGAATCTCGGTAAAAATAAATTTAGTAGGCCGAGATTACCACGTGGCATGTGTACGTGCATATGCTGACGTATCGATCAGTTGGTTGCACGAGGCAAGATACGATCAGTAGTGTACGGAGCATGCGCAAGAATACAGGATGTAGTATTCCCCTCCTCCATTGTGCTGGACAAGCCATGCGGTCAAGCAGGAAGTTAATTCTTATTTGTAATGATTGGTCAAGAGAATGTGCGGGTGGAGTTTAATATGGGAGGGGTTATGTGCCTATATAGGGAGCCTGCACTATTGTTCAGGGCTCAGAACTTGCTGTATTTTTGGTGACATTAGTCCCTCTGAGTCCCGATCGGTGATCCAATAAAGAATCTCTTCCTTCCTGAAGAAACCTGTGTCCATTCCTCTGTGCTTTGCTTCCGTCAATTTCTCCGGTATCATTTGGTGCATTGGCCGGGAAGCTCATCGTTCAACGGTAGCTGAGAGGCAGAGGCGTGAGACGGTCTATCTTTGCCCACGTTCTCTACGGCTGCACCCCTGAACTTCTGCGTGGACCTCCCTTCGCCTCGGCGCCACTGGTCTGTTGTCCAGGAGATCATCGGCCTCTACGTAAGAAGTGCTGGGGTGTCCCCGTCGATGAGTGTGAACTCAGGTTCAGGAACGAGGAGGTAAGACAACTGCTGTTTTAGACGGCAGACCCACTAGGGGTATACCGATTGTGCGGTAGGCCCAAAAGGGGTTTAAATCTGAGTATGGAATCTGCCCCCTCTGTCGGAGGGAAGGAGCGAAGGCGCACCGCTCGATCGAACGCTCTTTAGTAAGACCGTTTGATCTGGTTAGTCAGGCGGGGTCCTGTGTAAATAGCCCTAGCCGGACACCGGTGTCTTGTCTAGACTAGCGTTCTAGGGTGTATATTACGCTCGCTAGGTCGGAGGGACCGGGAGACTAAGCGGCGCCTGTGTAAATTCGGTTCGCTAGCTCTCAACCTATCTTGGCTAAGTGGGAAGGCGTGTAAATTTGGAACCCACTAGACTTTTGATAGAGTAAATAGACCAGAAGGGCAATTTTGTAAATTTCGCCCTCTAGTTCGCTATATGTGGTGTTTGGGCAGTGTGGCTAACCAAAACGGGTGTATATAGTTTTAGGTAGTCCATCCAAGGTACTGGCCAATAGTTTAGTTGGGATTGTAAATGTGTTAAAGATTGTTAGTAAAGTGTATATCTTGTTAGATAGCGCGAGCTCAGCCGTCTAGCGAGAGTGTTAATAGTGTGTTGCTGTATCATAGTGCACGGTACCATAACCCTGTATATTTACTGACACCGTATATAAGTACTAATCATTGTCGTCTATTGCATGTTTAACACCGTAACCACTAATAATTGTATTGTGACCTTAAATTGTGCTTTGACCTATGCTAACCGCACTGTAACCGATACTAGTAAAAGACGATGTTACTGGGGTGTGTTATAGACGGGTAATTCATATATAGAGAATTATAGCGTGGGTGACTGTATAGTTTCGCCAAAGGGCATAATATTGATTATTTAGTGACTGGTGTAACAGCTGTGTGTGTACCGGAATTCCCTGAGTGATTATTGTGTTATTGTGTACGTTTCACTTGGTAACTGTACCACGTGGTGCTGTTGCCAGAGGAAACGGGTGTGACTGTTGAATAAGAACGCGTGCATAGTATTCGTTGTCAACGACGCTCCATTGATAAGTATGGGCGCGTCAGAGTCAACGATTTCGGATCCCTTAGGTTGTATGGTAAAGAATTTTAAAAAGGGATTCAAAACATGTGATTTTGGGGTTAAAATGTCTCCTGTATGTTTGGTCACTTTGTGCACTAGGGAGTGGCCTATTTTGGTTGCGGCATGGCCGCCGCGTGGCAGTTTGGATCCAACCCTGGTACAGCGTGTACACGTGGCTGTGTCAGGTAGGCCTGAACTTTACGGACAGTTTCCATACATTGATTGTTGGGGGCAGGCCGTAAATGACTCGCCAAAATGGATTCGGATATGCCACGAGGAGCAATGTCGCCTCATGGTGGCCAGGACTTGTTTGTCCACTAGGACTGGTGTTAGGCCTATTTTGGACACGCCCCCTGAGTCCGAGATCCCTTTGCCGCCTCCTTACTTTCCTTTAAGAGGAAGTGACGCGAATGCAGGAAGCTCTGCGCCCCTTCCCCTATTGCCCCCATCCACTTCCGCTTCCTCCTCCAGTACAGAATCCACCCCCCCTCGTATTAAAACTCCCCTTCCGGAACCAGGACCAACCCCCATTAGATCTGAATATCCTGATTTGGCGCCACTTCAAACTTCCGGTCAAGCTTCTTCTAGCTCTGCTCGGAGTATACTATTCACTAACTTTTCCCAAAATCAAGTTCCCACATCCTCATGCCCTATTACCTCTCGACCGGAACCTTTAACTGACGCCCCTCCACGTAGCCCCATACTAACCCGACAACCGACCGGTACCCAACAATTAAAACATTATCAGATGCCTCTTCGTCTGAATCCTGGGTCAGCCTATATCGATGCCGCAGGTCAAATGGCACATGCTGACCCAGTCTTCGTATATGTCCCGTTCACGACCCACAATTCCTCGTACACTGAGAAACCACAAGCTATGACCGATCTGTTCACCTCGATAGTTCAGACACATAACCCGACATGGGCTGATTGCCAGTAGTTATTAATGACATTGTTCAATAATGAGGAAAGGACAAGGATTAACCAAGCGGCCATTAAGGCGCTAGAGGAGAGAGCCCGTGCTTTAAATCAAGCCAATCCGGCAGCATGGGCCGCAACACATTACCCTAACACGGATCCTGACTGGAATGTAAATGGCGCAGATATGGCTCAACTTAAAGCCTATAGAGATGCTATAATTGCTGGCATGAAAGCCGGAGGGAAGAAAGCTATCAACATGTCGAAGACAGTTGAGGTGATTCAGAAAAGTGATGAAGCGCCCAGTGTCTTTTATGACCGATTATTGGAGGCATACCGCTTGTATACCCCCCTTAATCCGGAAGACGCTGATAATTCCCGAATGGTAAACTCCGCCTTTGTCAGCCAAGCTTACGGAGATATTAAGCGCAAGCTACAGAAATTAGAAGGGTTTGCAGGTATGTCTATCACCTAACTAATGGAGGTAGCGAACAAAGTATATATGAATAGGGAAACAGAAAGTAAGAAAGAGGAAGAGCGCAAGATGCGTAGAAAGGCAGATATGTTAGCGGTAGCGATCGCAGGCGTAGATAGACGGGGCCCAGATAGAGGCGATGGTAGATGGAATAGGGAGCCTTTGAGTAGGAATCAGTGCGCGTACTGTAAGGAAGAAGGGCATTGGAGGAACGAGTGTCCGCAAAGAGAGCAGTATGAGAGAGACTTACCCAGGGCAGGTTACGGAAACTTTAGAGGCAGAGCGAGAGGTAGAGGAGGCCCCGGAGGGAGTAATGGTAATAGAGGGAGTAATGGGAACAGAGGATGTGTAAGGGAAGATAGGTACTATCCAGCAGCGCAAAGGTCCCGCGATAGAGAAGGTAGGGACTTTGTGGGATTGGCTGACACGGTCATGGAGGACTATTGATACCGACCGGGCTCCATCCCCCTTGGTCGAGCGGAGCCTATGGTCGATGTATCAATAGGGGGAAAAAGGAGTGCGCTTATGATCGACACTGGTGCTGAACATTCGGTGGTGACTAATCAAGTTGCTCCTCCATCTGGAAGAACTATTACTGTAATAGGAGCAACTGGAAGAAGTGCTGAAAAACCGGTTCCTAAAAGTCGACTCTGTACATTGGGAGGCCACGTAGTAAAACATCAATTCCTTTATATGCCTGAGTGTCCAGTCCAATTGCTGGGACGTGATATGCTATCCAAATTACAAGCGCAGATTACGCTCCTACCAAATGGAACAACATCCTTAAAGTTTAATGGACCCTCAGGTATTATGACATTGTCCGTACCAAAGGAAGAAGAGTGGCGACTTTATACAGTGTTGACTAGCCAAAACCCGAGGAGTGATGAATCCTTATTTAACATATCAGGAGTTTGGGCAGAAAACAACCCACCAGGACTGGCCCGCAATATTCCACCTATTAAAATCGAACTAAAACTTGGGGTTTATCCAGTAAGCCTGAGACAATATCATATTCCGCAGAAGGCTAAGAAGAACATCCAATCTTATCTGGATAAGTTCATACGGTATGGTATCCCAAAATTCTGTACTTCCCCCTGGAACACCCCATTGCTGCCTGTTCAAAAGCCCGGTACAGATGAGTATCGACCTGTGCAGGACTTGAGAGCAGTCAATGATGCGGTTGTTAGTATACATCCAGTCGTGCCCAATCCATATAACCTGCTTGCTTAATTCCGGGCGGGGCTACTTACTTTACAGTCTTAGATCTCAAAGATGCCTTCTTTTGCCTCCGAATTGCCGCAGAAAGCCAATGTATCTTCGCTTTCCAATGGGAAAATGCTGTAACGGGCTCGAAACGCCAAATGATCTGGACAAGATTGCCCCAGGGGTTTAAAAATTCACCTACCCTATTTGGTTCAGCTCTAAGTCAAGATCTACTAGATTTCGAGTCTATCCCAGGAGAGTGTGTATTATTACAATATGTAGATGACTTGTTGATAGGAGCAGTTACAAAGGAAGTATGTCAGCAAGCAACGCACGATCTACTACACATTCTCTGGAAGGCAGGATACAAGGTGTCAAGAAGGAAGGCTCAGTTGTGTTTGCCAACCGTCAAATATCTGGGATTCCATATCTCTGAAGGTCAAAGAATTATGGGGCCAGAGAGAAAAGAAGCTGTGTGCCAAATACCGATACCCAGGAATAGAAGACAAGTGCGAGAATTCTTGGGGGCAGCAGGCTTCTGTAGGATATGGATTCCCAGCTACGCGATACTGGCAAAACCTCTGTATGCAGCTATCAAAGGTACAGAGCACGACCCCTTCTTATGGACTCAAGAACAGCAAACGGCATTCGAAGATGTGAAGAGGGCTTTGATGAGTGCCCCAGCATTAGGTCTACCTGACCACACACGGCCATTCTACCCGTATGTACATGAGCAAAGAAGAATGGCTGTGGGAGTATTGACACAGTACTTGGGATCATGGCAAAGACCTGTTGCCTACATGTCTAAGCAACTGGATGCAGTGGCCAGCGGACTTCCACCTTGTCTAAGAGCTGTAGCTGCAGCCGCCCTGCTAGTAGCTGAAGCCGATAAACTCACTCTGGGTCAAGAACTTTATGTACGAGTTCCACATGCAGTACAGACGTTGTTGGATTACAAAGGAAATCATTGGTTTAGTAACAGCCGTATGACCAAGTATCAAGCAATGTTGTGTGAAAACCCAAGAGTGCATTTAGAGACTGTAAATACCTTAAATCCAGCTACCCTTTTGCCACAACCTACTGAAAGTCAACATGATTGTTTGGAAGTAATGGATGAAGTATTTTCAAGTAGACCAGATCTTCGTGATTTTCCCATCCAGAACCCTGATGTTCAATATTACACCGACGGCAGTAGTTATGTAAAGAAGGGATCCGCTATGCAGGATATGCAGTAACAACGATAGACAAGGTGATAGAAGCTCGGCCACTGGCAAAAGGAACATCAGCACAAAAGGCAGAATTGATAGCACTGACACGAGCGTTACAATTGGCTGAAGGTTTAAGAGTGAACATCTACACGGACTCCAAGTATGCGTTTTTAACCACTCATGCCCACGGAGCTTTGTATAAAGAAAGAGGACTATTGAATTCAGAAGGCAAAGAAATCAAATACGCAGCTGAGATCCTACAACTATTGGAAGCAGTGTGGGAGCCGAAAGAAGTCGGTATTATACATTGTCGGCGCATCTGAGAGGAGATGGTGATGTAACCAAAGGGAATCGGATGGCAGATAGTGCAGCTAAGCGTGCTGCTGAATCAGGAAGACAGGAATATGTGGGCATATAGCTGCTCTTATACCAACTCCACTGTCTCAATGGACTCCAATTTATACAGCTCAAGAAGAGGAGTGGTTAAGGACTGAACCTGGAAAGTATTTGGAGAACAAATGGTATCAGTTAGAAGATGGAAGAATAGTTATTCCAGCATCACTAGCGGTAGAAATTGTCCAAAACTATCATAACGGGACACATTCTGGGAGAGACAGTACAGAAGAATCTCTCAGAAAACATTTCTACATACCAAGATTGTCCAACTTGACTCAGGCCATTGTACGTAGATGTGTAACGTGTGCAAAAAATAATGCAAGACAAGGACCAGTAAAGCCACCAGGAGTCCAGTTTATGGGGGGACTTCCCATGTCCGATTTACAAATTGACTATACAGTGATGCCTAAATCGGGTGGACATCGCTACCTGCTGGTAGTGGTGTGCACCTATTCAGGCTGGGTAGAAGCATGTCCTACTCGTACAGAGAAAGCAGGAGAAGTCGTGAGATTCCTGCTACGAGAAATAATACCCCGATATGGACTACCCTGCTCTATAGGATCGGACAATGGTCCAGCTTTTGTTCATCAGTGCCTACAACAACTGACTCATATGCTTGGTATAAAGTGGAGGCTTCATACGCATATAGACCCCAGAGTTCTGGTAAGGTAGAGAGAATGAATAGAACTATTAAGAATCAGTTGGCTAAAATGTGTCAGGAAACCCAACTTAAGTGGAACGTTCTCTTGCCCATAGCTCTATTGCGAATCCGTAGTACACCTACCAGAAGGATGGGCCTCTCTCCTTTTGAAATCATGTACGGGCGACCACCTCCCGTGCTTGGTAACTTAAAGGGGGATTTGAGTCAGTTGGGAGAAGGAATTACCCGGCAGCAGGTTGTAGAGTTGGGTAAGACTATGGAGGAGGTACAGAAATGGGTACAAGATAGATTACCTGTGAATATTTATCTCCCAATTCATAGTTACCACCCAGGCGACCAAGTGTGGATTAAAGAGTGGAATAATGTGCCGTTAGGGGCCAAGTGGAGAGGTCCTTATGTTGTTCTTCTGTCTACCCCTACAGCGATAAAAGTAGCCGAAGTGGCTCCGTGGATACATCACTCCAGGGTTAAACCAGCAGCAGCCGATTCCTGGCAAGTTACAGCAAATCCAGAGAATCCCTGCAAGATCCGGTTAAAACGCACGACTCAGTCGGAGTGACGAGAAACCTTGTAGATTACAAATTTTATTGTTTCAGAGACTTGGTAAGTGAGTGAGAAGGCCATAATAAAGCCTGTCCACTCACCAACGAGTGTATAAGTCAGGGAAAGTCTTGAGGGGACCCCTGTGAAGACGAGCAGAACTCCATTCCCTGCAGTCCTTACATCCTGGAAGTTGAGGTGCCTTCACACGGACGAAGACTGAGGATGATGACGAAAGATGTATTTTTAATAATGTTTATTTATGTGTATTTTTATATTCAGGAAGGTAGAGGTACCAACACTCCTAGCTGTGAGGTATGCATTAAGACTACAAGAACAGGTAACCATATATCCTAGACCCTAATTTGGCATTCGCAATATGAGTGTAAAGGAGATGTATCAAGATGTAGATACTTAAATATAGAATATAGTGTGTGTCATTTAGGAGTAGGAGAACCTAAGGGCTTCAGTCCTGAGTATCAACCCCGTACAATTTGGTTGACTCTCAGAAATGGAGATTCTCAGGGGACCCTAATTAATAAGACGGTATTAAAATCCGTATATTCTTCAGGTGCTCTGCTATTTGATGCGTGTAAAGCAATATCAAGTGGTAGAAAGCTGTGGAATGTATGTGGGGATCTTAGATGGGAGAGGACGTATGGGTCTAACGATAAATACATTTGTCCCAGTAGTAAAAATAAATATGTAAGTCCAAGATGCCCAAATAGAGATTATAACTTCTGCCCATATTGGTCTTGTGTGGGGTGGGCGACTTGGGGACAGACAGCAGACAAGGACATGATTGTGACTAAGTTGCTTACTAATCCATATTGTAAGTCTATGGAATGCAATCCAATCCATATACTTATAAATAACCCTGACAAGTTCTTAGATAAATATGGTAATTTATTTGGGTTTCAAATATATGGGACGGGTTTAGACCCTGGGACAATATTGTTTATAGTGATAGAGACTGATACGGTAACCTCCCAAACTCATCAAGTATACCATTCCTTTTATGAAGAGATGAGCATAGATAATAAGATCCCCCATAATGCTAAAACTTGTTCATTGATTTAGCCGAGAGTATTGCCGGTAGTCTTAATGTTACCAACTGCTATGTGTGTGGAGGTACTAACATGGGAGACCAATGGCCTTGGGAAGCAAAGGAGGTAATGTCCGGTTCTGAGGCAGTTGACCAATTAATATCTACACAAGCCGACTATCATATGAGTGTTAGAGGTAAATCTGAGTGGAGATTGAAGACCTCCATCATAGGTTATGTTTGCATAGCGAGGAAAGGAATGATGTATAATACTTCTGTAGGAGAATTAACTTGTCTAGGGCAAAAAGCTTATGATGATGATACAAAGAATACAACTTGGTGGTCGGCTTCAAATGTCTCAGAACCATCTAACCCGTTTGCAAGATATGCCAATTTAAAGGACGTATGGTTTGATCTATCCATCACATCTAACTGGAGAGCCCCAGCGAATTTGTACTGGATCTGTGGTAAGAAGGCCTATTCGGAGTTACCACAGGACTGGGAAGGGGCATGTGTGTTGGGTATGTTAAAACCATCCTTCTTCTTGTTACCTATTGAAACAGGTGAGACTTTAGGTGTTAAAGTGTATGATGTGAATCATAGGAAGAAAAGGGGACCCATAGAGATAGGTGCCTGGGAAGATAATGAATGGCCTCCCCAGCGTATTATAGATTATTATGGGCCAGCCACGTGGGCAGAGGATGGTACCTTTGGTTATAGAACCCCTATTTATATGCTCAACCGCATTATAAGGTTACAGGCGGTGGTTGAGATCATTACTAACGAGACATCACAAGCGCTCAATCTTCTAGCGAAGCATAATACCAGGATGAGGACAGCAGTTTACCAAAATAGATTAGCCTTGGATTATCTTTTGGCAGTAGAGGGAGGTGTATGTGGGAAGTTTAACCTGAGCAATTGCTGTCTTCAAATAGATGACGAAGGGCAAGCAATAGCTGAGCTTACTAGCCATATGGTTAAACTAGCGCATGTGCCTACTCAGGTATGGAAAGGGTACAATCCAAGTAGTTGGTTTGGTAGCTGGTATGAGTGGTTTGGAGGGCTTAAGGCAGTGGTAGGTGGAGTCCTACTGATTTTAATGTTGTGTCTACTCCTGCCGTGTCTTATACCCTTAGTAGTTAGGTCTGTGCAAAGCCTGATAGAAAATATAGCAGAGAGGAAGGCTGCTGCACAGATAATGGCAATTTATAAATATAAGGCTCTAGATCAGGGAGAACCAATGCAGGAAGACGAGTGTTGAAGATTCACATCGCAGGATAAGTCTGGTCTGGTTCAAAGGTAACTTGTGGTGTATGCAAACCAAGGTTAAGTGATGCCTCAAGTAATTGTAAAATATCAAGAGGCATCAAAGGGGGGAATGTGGTGGAATCTCGGTAAAAATAAATTTAGTAGGCCGAGATTACCACGCGGCATGTGTACGTGCATATGCTGACGTATCGATCAGTTGGTTGCACGAGGCAAGATACGATCAGTAGTGTACGGAGCATGTGCAAGAATACAGGATGTAGTATTCCCCTCCTCCATTGTGCTGGACAAGCCATGCGGTCAAGCAGGAAGTTAATTCTTATTTGTAATGATTGGTCAAGAGAATGTGCGGGTGGAGCTTAATATGGGAGGAGTTATGTGCCTATATAGGGAGCCTGCACTATTGTTCAGGGCTCAGAACTTGCTGTATTTTTGGTGACATTAGTCCCTCTGAGTCCCGATCGGTGATCCAATAAAGAATCTCTTCCTTCCTGAAGAAAACCTGTGTCCATCCTCTGTGCTTTGCTTCCGCTTAAGCTCCGTATCAGTGTGACTAGGGTTCATAAACAAAGGGATTTAACTCCTAAATGGTAGAGGATTGAGCAGTGAGGCTGCAGGGGCATGTTCTATACACCAAAACTGCTTCATTAAGCTAAAGTTGTTCAGGTGACTATAGTGTCCCTTTAAGGGGTTAAACAGCAACTAGATGCATACTTGCAAAAAACAGAATATTCAATTATATCATCTTTAAACTGTAGGGTAATTTCTTCTTGATCCAAGGATAAATCTGACTGCCCTTCTGTGGTCAAGAAGGATTTTTTTCCTAGTTTGTTGCAAAATTGGAAGTGCTTCAAACTAGGTTTTTTTTGCCTTTCTTTTGGATCAACAGCAAAAAAACAAATGTGAGGAAGGCTGAACTTGATGGACACATGTCTCTTTTCAGCCTATGTAACTATGTAAGATAAGTAAGCCTGAGCCTTTTTAAACTGTCTTTTATAATTACATAACATGTTGAAAAGGAGCAATAAATTAGATTAAAGACGCAGTAATAATTTAGAGTGAATTTAAAGTGAATTTCAAACTTCAGCCTACTTCAGGTAGCCCTTCCTCTAGAGCCCTGGGCTCTGTGTCTTTGGAATTGTGTCTGTATGTGCCTGTGCATCCTTGTGTCTGCCTGTGACTGTGAGCGTGCATGAGTGGGGTAGTTACTTGCATTGTGTTGTGTGTAAGGGGTGGCTGCTTGTGGTCTTCGTGTGCTGTGTTTATGGTAAGGCTGTGTTTTATGTGAGAGGTGACCGTTCTAGGATTAGTAGGGGAGTGACTATGTCAGGATGAGGAAGATGAATGTAACAGGGTTTGAGAATGACAGGGGGAGGGGGGAGTGTGTCAGGGTGTTTGGCAGGGTGAGGCGAGTGAGTGTGACAGAGTGTGTGGCAGGGTGAGGCGGGTGTGTAGCAGCGTGAGGCAGGTGAGTGTGATAGGGTGTGTGATGGGGTGAAGCGGGTGAGTGTGATAGGGTATGTGGCAAGGTGAGGCACGTGAATGTGATAAGGTGTGTCAGGATAAGGCAGGTGTGTGGCAAGGTGAGGTGGCTGAGTGTGATAGGGTGTGTGGCAGGGTGAGGTGGGTGAGTGATAGGGTGTGGCAGTGTGAGGCATGTGAATGTGATAGGGTGTGTAGCAGCGTAAGGCAGGTGAGTGTGATAGGGTGTGTGACAGGGTGAAGCGGGTGAGTGATAGGGTGTGTGGCAGGGTGAGGTGGGTGAATGATAGGGTGTGTGGCAGGGTGAGGTGTGTGAGTGTGATAGGGAATATCAGGATAAGGCAGGTGAGTGTGATAGGGTGTGTGACGGGTGAGTGTGATAGGGTGTGTGGTAGGGTGAGGTGTGTGAGTGTGATAGGGAATGTCAGGATAAGGCGGGTGAGTGTGATAGGGTGTGTGACGGGGTGAAGCGGGTGAGTGTGATAGGGTGTGTGGCAGGGTGAGGTGTGTGAGTGTGATAGGGAATGTCAGGATAAGGCGGGTGAATGTGATAGGGTGTGTGGCAGGGTGAAGCGGGTGAGTGTGATAGGGTGTGTGACGGGGTGAAGCGGGTGAGTGTGATAGGGTGTGTGACGGGTGAAGCGCGTGAGTGTGATAGGGTGTGTGACAGGGTGAAGCGGGTGAGTGATAGGGGGTGTGGCAGGGTGAGGTGGGTGAATGATAGGGTGTGTGGCAGGGTGAGGTGTGTGAGTGTGATAGGGAATATCAGGATAAGGCAGGTGAGTGTGATAGGGTGTGTGACGGGTGAGTGTGATAGGGTGTGTGGTAGGGTGAGGTGTGTGAGTGTGATAGGGAATGTCAGGATAAGGCGGGTGAGTGTGATAGGGTGTGTGACGGGGTGAAGCGGGTGAGTGTGATAGGGTGTGTGACGGGGTGAAGCGGGTGAGTGTGATAGGGTGTGTGGCAGGGTGAGGTGTGTGAGTGTGATAGGGAATGTCAGGATAAGGCGGGTGAATGTGATAGGGTGTGTGGCAGGGTGAAGCGGGTGAGTGTGATAGGGTGTGTGACGGGGTGAAGCGGGTGAGTGTGATAGGGTGTGTGACGGGTGAAGCGCGTGAGTGTGATAGGTTGTGTGGCAGGGTGAGGTGTGTGAGTGTGATAGGGTGTGTGACGGGGTGAAGCGGGTGAGTGTGATAGGGTGTGTGGCAGGGTGAGGTGTGTGAGTGTAATAGATTAGATTAAAGATGCAGTAATAATTTAGAGTGAATTTAAAGTGAATTTCAAACTTCAGGCTAGTAAGTATTTGAACTGAAAGTACTGCTGGCTTAGAGAATTTTTCCAGTTTGGATATTTTGACCTTAAATTTGAAATTCACTTTGAATAAACACTTCAGTAAATAAACCCTATTCACAAGCAGGGCCGGACTGGCCCACTGGGATACCGGGAAATTTCCCGGTGGGCCGCGGCACCTGGGGCCGGTCTGACAGCCCTAATCATTGGGCTGCCAGCTCCTGTGATCCCATCCGGCCATGTGTGAGCTGTGCGGCCGCACAGAGCCCCATGGGAGCAGGGGGAGCCAGGCGGCCGGTACAGCTCACACATGCCATTAAAAAAATAATAATAATAATTTGCGGCGGGGGCTGAGCTAACGGGGGCGGGGCCTAGCGTGCGGCGGGGGCCTGGCTGACTGCAGCATGGGAAGCAGGAAGGAGTCCCTGCTTCCCCAACAACAAGCCTCCAGGAGCTCCAAGCAGGAGGTAAGAAGCAGGTCAGTGTGTCTGTGTGAGTGTGTGACTGTCTGTGTGTGACTGTCTGTGTGTGACTGCCTGTGAGTGTGTGACTGCCTGTGAGTGTGTGACTGTCTGTGTGAGTGTGTGACTGCCTGTGAGTGTGTGACTGTCTCTGTGTGACTGCCTGTGAGTGTGTGACTGTGTGTGACTGTCTGTGTGAGTGTGTGACTGTCTGTGTGAGTTTGTGACTGTCTGTGTGTGACTGTCTGTGTGTGACTGTCTCAGTGGAGTGTGTGACTGTCTGTGTGTGACTGTCTGTGTGAGTGTGTGACTGTATGTGTGTGACTATCTGTGTGAGTGTGTGACTGTATGTGTGTGACTGTCTGTGTGAGTGTGTGACTGTCTCTGTGTGACTGCCTGTGAGTGTGTGACTGTCTGTGTGAGTGTGTGACTGTGTGTGACTGTCTGTGTGAGTGTGTGACTGTCTGTGTGAGTGTGTGACTGTCTGTGTGAGTGTGCGACTGCCTGTGAGAGTATGTGACTGCCTGTGAGAGTGTGTGACTATCTGTGTGTGACTGTCTTTGTGTGACTGTCTGTGAGTGTGTGACTGTGAGTGTGTGACTGTGAGTGTGTGACTGTCTGTGAGTGTGTGACTGTGTGACTGTCTGTGTGTGACTGTCTGCCTGTGTGTGCGTGACTGTCTGCCTGTGTGTGACTGTCTGTGTGTGTGTGTGTGTGTGTGTGACTGTCTTCCTGTGTGTGTGTGAGTGTGTGGCTGTCTGCCTGTGTATGTGTGTGGCTGTCTGCCTGTCTTTGTATGTGTGGGTGTTTGCCTCGGTGTCAGTGACTGTCTGTCTGCCTGTGTGTGTGTGTGGCTGTCTGCCTGGGTGTCAGTGACTGTCTGCCTCTGTGTGTCTGTGTGCGCATCTGCTAGTGAGGGAGCCTCTGTGTGCGTGTGTGTGTGCCTGCTAGTGAGTTTGTGTGTGTGTGTGTGTGTGCCTGCTAGTGAGTGAGCTTGTATGTGTGTCAGTGAGCTTGTCTGTAGGGATCATATGTGTGTGTGTGTTAGTGAGCTTGTCTGTAAGGAGCATGGGTGTGTCGGAGCCTGTCTGTGGTGAGCATGTGTGTACAGTGAGCTTGTCTGTAGTAAGCATGAGTGTGATCGTGAGCTTGTCTGTAGTGACCATATGTGTGTCAGTGAGCTTGTCTGTAGTGAGCATATGTGTGTCAGTGAGTTTGTCTGTAGTGAATCTGTGTGTTAGTGAGCTCTTCTGTAGGGAGCGTGTGTGTCAATGGGCTTGTCTGTAGGGAGAGTGTGTGTGTGACAGTGAGCTTGTCTATAGTAAGCTTGTGTGTGTGTATCAGAGTTTGTCTGTACTAAATTTGTGTGTGCGCCAGTAACCTTGTCTGTGTGTGTCATTGTCTGTCAATGAGCCTATGTGTGTGCATCAGTAAGATTGTCTGTCTGTGTGTGAGTATGCTTTACTGTTTAATTTAATTACCCTAAAAGAACTAATATTTTGAATTAGAAGAAATGTATCAATAAAAAATAAATAAATAAATATATATATATATATATATATATATATATATATATATATATATATACTGTTGCATCACCAGGGCTCCAGTATCCAGTGTATATATAGGCAATTGAAATAGTTGTCTGCACTCTCGGATTTCCTTAAAATTTTACTTTTATTGAAATATTTAAGAGAAGATCAACGTTTCAGTCCCTCTTGAGGACTTGCATCAGGATCATGACGAAAGTTCACAAGAGGGACTGATACATTGATCTTCTCTTAAATATTTCAATAAAAGTTACATTTTCAGGAAATCCGAAAGTGCAGCCAACTATTTCAATTGCCTATATATATATATATATAAACACCCTACATAGCACAATGACTTATGGGGCTGGCATAGATTTTTTTCCAGGGCTGCTTCGTATCCCCAGTCCGGCCCTGTTCACAAGACAATGGATTGTAGAACTGGTAACTCAATTGCAAACTCTAAGCAACAACAGTTAGCTTGGAAACATTTCCGACTCCATTATAATCGTAGCTTGATCACTGTGCCATATTTTTGAAATTCTGTTAGGAATTTAGTATAATTAAGAGTTTAATGACTATAACACTCTGAACGACTTTAAATTAAGGCAAAGAAGGGGTTAATCAATGAGTGCTGGAACATGTGAAGTGTGTTTGTGGGTTGAAGAGGGCTGTCTGTTTACATGCTCACCATGGGAAAGGCTTGGGAAGCTAGCCTGCAGAGATGGGATTAAGTCAAGCAGAACAAGAGTAATCGATGTGCATCAGTCTGTATTTTTGTGGCGACAGGGCGCACAGCGTCTCTCTGTAGTTTCCATCACAAGCTCACTGAGCAGGGGTCACATTTGGCAAGTAATTAATTATATGTAAAACAGAACAAGGCCAGATAAGGAGATTATTCTTACATTTCAAGGATGGACTTAACAAAACCTCACTATACAGTATTTATGCTCTATAATTAAAGGGTTACTCCAACCACCATAACCACTTAAGTTGTTTGTAGTGGTCATGGTAGTAGGAGTATGTGTGTGCAGTGTTTGTGCTTGAAAACACTGCACATCGAGAGTTATTGTTAATTGTGTGCTGGGGGCTAGTTAAACACCCAGCTCACATGACATGGACAGTCAGTCTAGAACTCTTCCTAATGTCAATTATGTGCATAAAAATGTCTGTCGTCAGTGCACATTGCAGGTTAAATGCACTCTGAGCTGGACCATAAGATTACCGTCATCAATATAAAAATAATTATATATTTTTCCCTTTAAGAATGTTTTTGAACAATAAATAAAACCATTTCCACACTTGTGTCATACTTGCTAGATCCATTTGTTGATAAGAACTAATAATTTGACTCAAACCAAAAAAAAAAAAGTATTTTAAGTTCTTAATCAGATGAAACAGGCAATTAAAAACATGGGACAAATACGTCCCTTGGTCCTCAAAGGGTTAAATGGACCAGTCAATGGCCTTTTACTGGACCTCAGCGCGACTACCATATTGTCAGAGAGGGCGCACCAAGCAGCCAGTCAATGGATTAATGTAACTAAAACCTTAATTCTGAATGCTTACGAAGCGTTCTTTTTATAGGGGTGAGAGAGGGGAGGGGTCAGATTAAAAATGCCAATATGGCATTATTTTCTGATTGGAAATACAGGGAGAAAACGTTTAATAAATATGCCTTTGAGAAGTGTGAAAAATAATTAAACTCAGAAATCCTCCATCTTGAGTCCCATTCAGTCTTTGTTATAAGCTCTGTCCTATGTACCTGGCAGTCATCATAGTTAAAGCATACAGTTAAGTGGGGGGAAAAGCAATGCTTCTTTCTATTTCTGATCCTAATTTGCAATGTGTGCCTTGGCTGTACCAGGACTGGGTTGTGATGTCATTTACTAAATATTTCATATAAATTAAAGAAAAAAATGAAACATCTCTTGAAGAAAAGCTATAGGTGATGTTTTATTCCATTATGTACATTCCAGAGCTGAGAATGATTGACAGGGAGCTAAGATGGAGGCACTCAGTTACAGGATAAAGAAGTGTGTATTTATACATTTAACTAGATTTTCAACATCTCACAAATATATCTTAGGTAAGTATATGGGATAAGTAAACATAATAAACAGGAAAGGGCCAAAAACTCAGGGTCCAAATGTGTAGACACTTTGTAAATCGGATTTTTATATATATGTCAAAATATATCCACAAATGGAAATGTCTACTCCACAAATTAAAGTTCTATATATATTTATACAGAAATAAAAAAAAAAATCTAATTAAGATATGAAAATTACAATTGAATAAAACTACGTAAAAAATGAAATATTAAGGGTGATGAATTTTCCAGGTATATTTGTGTAAATCATCAATTATTAATTTGCTGGATCCCAAATGAACTGTGATTAATTAATATTACCGTGGAAGAACGTGAATCTAACTTTCAGCACTTTCAAACTCTCCCCTACAGAATGCAGCACTTACTAGACTTGTGCACAAATTCTTTTTAACTGGTACGAACGAATCTACCTGTGGGGGATTTTTCATTGTATAAGACTCGACGGGTAAATCCCAGGAGGATTGATTTGTTCGGTAATTGAATAACAAGATTGTTGCACCATTAATAGTTTACTGATTACCTGGACCTGGGATTACCTCCTCATTCTCGTATAAACATCACGTATAAACATCACTGTCAGAGTTATTCAATAAAGGAGCACCCTAAACACCATAACCACTGTGTGCTGATACAGTGGTTATGGTGGCACTAAGCTTGGATCAAACCTTTTTCCAGATGTTTTTACCACAATTGGTGGACCCTGAGGCACCAGGCCTTGAGCTGCGTAAGGGGCCCCACAATTTCCGATGACAGCCCTGAGAACACGTTTGTATTTCTAATGTTAGAGTCTTCCTTTAACCGTATACTTTATTAACTAAAGCCAACCCTAGAATACCCTCTGCTAACAAAGGATTCAAACCATATATTTCTTTCCCCAAATCTTTATTGATGTTCATTCCATACAAAATAAAGATAAAAACAATGGTCAATCAGCATGCAAGTACTAATGACTCTCTAAAATGGTAGTGAGATAGCAACATATAAAAAAACATAAGCCTAATAATTAGTAATATAAAGTACTCCGAAAAGAATACTATGGCTCAGTACCTCAGTAGCACCTCTAGTCACTCAGATGGCCACTAGAGGTGACTAGCCCATACTCTGCATGGAGGCACTGAACAATCCATTTCTATGAAGAGATGCTGATTAGCGCAGAGCCGCTTTTTGCTGCGCATGCGCAATATCCTACCAATGCTTTCATAAGCGAAAGCATTGGATTGTCTGACATCATCAAGATTGATGATCTCAGCCATGGAGGCAGGGCCAGTCATGGCAAGACCGGCGCGAGAGAAAAGGTACTTTTAAACCTTTAATCAACAGGGAGGGGGGTGGGGAGCTAGAAACCTAAACATCGATTCCAGCACTATGTTGTTAGAAATACACATTTGTATTCCTGACAATAGTGTTCCTTTGAGGGAATAACTATATAATAATATAAACTATTGTCTCTGTGTTCGAAAGACAAACTAAAGAAAAGTTGATTAACTAAACAAAGAGGCATACTCCCACTCACACATAGACTGAGTATAAGGGATGTGTGCCCTGGCTGTGCAACGACTTTACTGGTTGTCATATTGACTGCTAAATCTTTCATTTATATTTAAAAGAAAATGGAACTCATGAAAATAAGGTGAACACGAGTTATAGGTGATCTGCAATATTTTATACATTGGTGTCATTTCCTGAGGTGTGACAGCATCCCTTTAAACTCTTTGACTCCGACCTCTCCTTCACGCCTCATGTTCAGTCTATCACCAAATCCTGTCGCTTCCATCTCAAAAACATTGCGCGCATTCGACCCTACTTAACGCCAGATTAAGGTGCTGGTCCATTCCACTGTCATTTCTCACCTTGACTACTGTAATCCGCTTCTCAGTGATCTTACGTGCTCCCAACTTATGCCGTTACAGTCCATAATGAATGCGGTGGCGAGGCTCATCTTCCTGTCCACCCAAACCTCTCACGCCTCACCCGTCTGTCAGTCCCTACATTGGCTTCCTGTAAGAAATAGGGCTCTATTTAAAATTCTGGTTCTTGCTTTCAAATCTCTACATAATGCTGCTCCCACCTATCTATCCTCCCTAATACACAAGTATGTCCCATCTAGGCCCTTACGCTCTGCTGAAGACTTACATCTACTATTATTATTATTATTATTATATTATATATGTAGCGCCATCAGATTCCGTAGCGCTGTACAATGGGTGGACTAACAGACATGTAATTGTAACCAGACAACTGGACATACAGGAACAGAGAGGTGGAGGGCCCTGCTCAATAAGCTTACATTCTAGAGGAATTCTATCTTCTGTCCGTACTCCCATCTCTGATGCTCGCCTTCAAGACTTCTCGAGGGCTGCACCGTTCCTGTGGAACTCGCTTCCCTCCTCCGTTAGATGCTCACCCAGTCTCCACTCCTTCAAAAAAATCATTAAAAACCCACTTCTTCATAAAAGCGTATCAATTAAACTGTTAATAGCCCTCGACTGATTCCTCTCTTGCAACTGTCATTAGTCTAATACTATCTTTACCTTTTGTGTCACTTAACCCCACTCCCTCTAGCATGTAAGCTCATTGAGCAGGGCCCTCAACCCCTCTGTTCCTGTGTGTCCAACTTGTCTGGTTACCACTACATGTCTGTTCGTTCACCCACTGTAAAGCCCTGCATAATTTGTTGGTGCTATATTAATATTAGCATCAAAATAAACTAAGTACTCCGGCCAACAACAAAAACTTTCTTCTCCAACCCTATCAGGACTACAAGCCACCAAGCCAGGCTAGCCACCATCCTACCAAATCAAGTCCACAATACGAATAAGTGGAACATCCATTGCCACCCAGAAATAAATGTAAAATTCCTTCATTTTACCAACCACTAACTAATGTTGGTAAAAGGCAGATGTATCGGAGCCCGTGGACCCTTGCCTCTTGGTCTGTTTCCAAGAGTAAATACTGTTCAAGGCAATTGTCCACTGCATTTTTTCATCTAATTGACATTACTATATTTATCTTTATTTGTTACTCCTTTTAAAAGTGCTCAAAACTATATAGTACAGATAGCAGTTTTAACATGGGAACAGTAATTAATAAATGTCCTTCCAAATTACCCTACAAACAGCATTTACCAAATCCCTTTTGTCACCCTTTCCGTATGTGACAAAAAAAAAGGTCATTGTGATTCTATGTGTATATTTCTGAACCATTCTGAGGTATTGCATGATACTGGACCTAGAACATTCTCTATTTGTATCAGAACAAAGAATATTCACTATTATCTGTATCACCCCCACACTATTTCAATAAATTATTCATGAATACGTGAAAAGCTAGCTTGTATAATTTTTTTTAAATTTCAAAGAACATTTAAAACATATAAAACTGTTCATTGTGAAGTGTTACTTTCATTTCTAGTTAACTCTGAATAATCAGCAATCTATATACAATCTATAAACTGCATATATAAATATATTATGTGATACTGGATGAACTGCTTGAGAGGCATTAGAGGACACAAACTCCTTGCGTCACAGATATGTTTAAACAGCAGAAAGTCACATGTTATTATTGACATGATATTGAGTTTCCTACTCAGAGTGTAATCAATCATGCTTGCTTCATGTCATATCAATGACTGTCAAAATCTGCTTGGGAAAGTCATCTTCCATACCGTGCAACAGGTAAACAGATCCTGGGCAGCTCCAGAGCCACCTTTACTGGTGATCACTGCTAGTGCTAGTGATATCAAGAGGTGCACTGTAAGGGCACTCTGCAACTGTCTCTTATTGTGATTGATGGCTCAAAGGTCACGAGAGTCACCTTGCTCACAGCCTTGACAGTTGATACCAGTGAGCGTTGGCAGGAAAAGAATGAAAATTATACCTATAAAAAAATAGAGTATACTTAGATTGCCAACTGTGCACCTAAAGGACACTATAAGCACCATAACAAAAGAGGAGGATTGACTGCCTCTTGGCCAGCCCCACTCAGGGTAAAACATGCAGATAGCCCTAGATGAAGGGGCGTTGTTTTTGGCGCCGTAAACCAAATTGGGCGTTTTTATTTGTTTTTTTAATCACTTATTTTTGTGGGGTTTTTAAGGAATATGATTTCATTTTCTAATGTTAGTGTATTTGGTAAGATAATGAGCTGGGTGTGTAGAAGCCTGAAGACTCTAAGGTATTAAATGAGAGCTACGGCCAGTTTGGACATTCAGCTTATGTAACCTCAGTCCAGTACAGTATTTCTTCCTAGCGGGACAATAGGAGTAATATTTGGATAGAATTGCACTCTGCCTCTATCACAGAATCTGTTCAGAATTTGACAATCTATACCAGGGTTAGGCAACCGTTGGCACTGCAGATGTTGTGGACTACATTTCCCATAATGCACTTGCACCCATAATGCTGGCAAAGCATCGTGGACGTTGTTGTACCCTGCTCTATACTCATTCTTACATTGGCAGGCTATAGTATATCTAGGTCAATGATGGCGAACCGGTGGCACGCCGGCCCTTTCTGTGGGCACGCGGCCATAGGTTCACCATCAATGCAGAGTAGGCACCTGCCTGCCCAAAACGGCAGGCGCCTACTCTGCTTCCGTGTCGGGAGGCAGGGGGAGGGATCTGTAAAGCAGCTCCCCTGTCCTCCCGCAAGTAAGCTGTGTGGAGCATTGCCGCATGTTACCATGGCAACGCTCCACACAGCATCGCGCGGGAGGACAGGGGAGCTGCTTCACAGATCCCTCCCCCTGCCTCCCGACCCAGAAGCAGTACTTACCACCACTGGACCACCAGGGATGGCTGTGTCCCCCCCCCCCTCCTTCATTAAAGGTAAGCAGGAGGGAGGGGGTATACAGATTTAGCATAACTTTTTTTTAACCACCCCCTCCCCACACAGCATCCCAACCCCCCCACACACAGCACCCCACCCCCCACACACACACAGCACCCCTACCCGCCACAGAGTAACCCTACCCACACAGAGCACCACTCCCACACACACACTGCACCCCTACCCCAACACACACACAGCACCCCTAGCCCGCACAGAGTACCCCTACCCACACAGAGTACCCCTACCCACACAGAGCACCCCTCCCACACACACAGCACCCCTACCCCAACACTCACACAGCACTCCTACCCCAACACACACACAGGCTCCCTACCCCCACAGAGTACCCCTACCCACACAGAGCACCCCCTACCACACACACACAGCACCCCTACCCCCAACACACACACAGCACCCCCCCTGCCCCAACACACACACACAGCCCCCCTACCCCCCACAGAGTACCCTAGCCACAGAGCACCCCACCACCACACACACACAGCACCCCCTACCACCCCCAACACACACACAGCTCCCCCTACCCCAACACACACACAGCCCCTACCCCCGCAGATTGCCCTACCCACAGAGCACCCCTCCCACACACACACACAGCACCCCTGCCCCAACACACACAGCACCCCCTACTCTACCCCCCACATACACAGCCCCCCCCTACCCACCCCCACAGGTGCCCTTGCACCCACACAGTACCCCTCCCACACACACACTGCACCCCTACCCCCAACACACACACACACAGCCCCCTACCCCCCACAGGGTACCCCTACCCACACAGGGCACCCCTCCCACACACACAGCACTCCTGCACAGACAACACACACAGAGCACCCCTACCCCCCACACACACACAACACCCCTCACACACACAGCACCCCGTCCCCACAACACACACACAGCACCCCTACCCCCTGACACACAGCAGACCTACCCCCCACAACACACACCTACCCGCCTGCCCAGCACCCCTCACACATACACACACACCCCTCACACACACACACAGACCCCCCCACACACACCACCCCACACACACCCCTCACACACACACACAACACCCCTCACACACACACAAACACAACACCCCTCACACACACAACACTCAACACACACACACTTACCCCTTACCCCCGCCCAGCACCCCTCACACACACACACACACACACGACACCCTCACACACACCCCTCACACACACACACACACACACCCCACACACACCCCTCACACACACACACACATTAACACCCCACACACACCCCTCACACACACACACAACACCACCCCCCCCCACACACACACACACAAACACCTCTCACACACACACACACAACACCCCTCACACACAGCACCCCTCACACACAAACACATACACTGCATACCTCAATGCAGTATGTGTGTGTGTGTATTCAGCAGTCTGTGTGTGTGTGTGTGTACAGCAGTCTGTGTGTGTGTGTGTACAGCGGTCTGTGTGTGTTCAGCAGTCTCTGTGTGTGTTCAGCAGTCTCTGTGTGTGTGTTCAGCAGTGTATGTGTATTCAGCGGACTGTGTGTATGTGTATTCAGCAGTCTGTGTGTGTGTACTCATCAGTCTGTGTGTGTGTACTCAACAGTCTGTGTGTGTGTATTCAGCAGTCTGTCTGTATGTGTATTCAGCAGTCTGTCTGTATGTGTATTCAGCAGTCTGTATGTGTATTCAGCAGTCTGTATGTGTATTCAGCAGTCTGTCTGTATGTGTATTCAGCAGTCTGTATGTGTATTCAGCAGTCTGTCTGTATGTGTATTCAGCAGTCTGTCTGTATGTGTATTCAGCAGTCTGTATGTGTATTTAGCAGTCTGTGTGTGTGTATTCAGCAGTCTGTGTGTGTGTATTCAGCAGTCTGTGTGTGTATTCAGCAGTCTGTATGTGTATTTAGCAGTCTGTATGTGTATTTAGCAGTCTGTGTGTGTGTATTCAGCAGTCTGTCTGTATGTGTATTCAGCAGTCTGTGTGTGTGTATTCAGCAGTCTGTCTGTGTGTGTATTCAGCAGTCTGTGTGTGTATGTATTGCATTTGTTGGAGATACTAATAAATATAAGCTTCACTTGATCTATTTATATCCTTATTTAAAATGTGTATCATTGAACTCTCTGTTGTGTTCGTCTTTTAAAACAAAAGTTGTTAATTAGTTCGGACAACTGTACGAGTTGTTTTTTCTAAACTTAAACCTCAGTATTCAGGTTTAATTGCCGTGTTGGCACTTTGAGGAAACAAAAGTTGGCATGTATTGCGGTTTGGGCACTCGGGCTCAAAAAGGTTCGCCATCACTGATCTAGGTCTTTAGTGTAGCTGGATGCCTGATTGTAACCATATTGTGAACTTTGTGATTGAATATATATCTAATGTCTAGTAGAGACAGAGAGAAACATTGTTACCTGTAATCCCCTTTTTTTAGACTTGCCTGGGTATTAACCCATATGGTGACTGTCTAACCATTGCAGTATCTAATTATAGGGTGATCTAGATTCCCAGATTCTCTAGATTCCCAGCCTCGTTGATAATTTAGTAGAGATACTTCACTTCTGTTTCGGTTATAAAAAAATGTAAATCTTTTTTTTCCTAAATGAAAATTGTTCTAGGAGGGCCGCTGTATGCAAAACTTGCCCAATTCTTAATTGGTGAAAGGTTTATGCTTGTGAATTATCTGTACAATTTTGCCTATCCATAAATATATTACAATTAATATTTCCCAAGTTTTATTCAATTCACTGATTCTCTCCAGTTTTCCTCCATTTCAGGGATTTCTCTTTTGTTACAAAACATGCAGAGAGGATAGCAAAAATCACTCCAACTGTGTGACTGTTCCTTATATTAATGCTTCAAGGAGGCTATTTTGACTTCCGTCTTTACAGTCCAAATTCATCCAACTTGTGCGCACAGCATGCACACACTGGGTGGACACAATGCCGTGGCGCTCCCTACCTGCTTCAGATGTAACTGCACATGTTAGAGGATGGGGAGTATTAAACAGAGACTACCAGTGGTATAACTTCTATCAGATTATTCAGCAGTTATTATTATTATTATCATTGCCATTTATATAGCGCCAACAGATTCCGTAGCGCTTTACAATATTATCAGAGGGGGGATTTAACTATAAAAAGGACAATTACAAGAAAACTTACAGAAACAACTGGTTGAAGAGGGCCCTGCTCAAACGAGCTTACAGTCTATAGCATTTCTATCCTCCATCTGAACTGAACTAGTGGAACTGGGGCTGGGGCTAAATTAAATATCCCACAAACCTCTGCTGGACACGCTTGTAATGGGATAATGAGTAGATCCTGATTGGTTCGATCGTTCCTGGTCTGGGAGAGGCCTGTCTGGTGTTGCTGTGGAAGCATGTCTGTGCAAGTTTAGCAGCTTCGCCGATATTCAAGGAGTACTCCAAGCACCATAACTACTAAATAATGCTGTAGTAGTTATGTCGCCAAGAGTTCCTTGACTCCCCTTTATAAGTAATGAAACTGTTTTAGAACCCTTTGACTTCTTACCTCTCCCTGCCTCCATTACAACCTTCAGAGATCGCGCTTCAGCCTGGAATGTCCCTTTTACTTTTAGAAGTATTGTGACCCACTATATAATACTAATATTAAAGGATTCACAGGGTAAAATAATACAGGGTCAAATTTGGACATGATTTTAATATTCCTCATATTTTTCTAATGCCTCCCTCACCTTAGAGAGTTAAATATCAGTCACAGGAGGAAAGTGAAAGAATAGGGCGCAGAGAGGGAGAGAATCTAGTTGGGACACGTCATTTCTCTGGGATCTCAAATCTCTAATAACAAAGGAGACGTGGCTGGGCATCCGGTGTCTTCGGATTTTATACTTTTCATTGTTATGAAATCTGTGGAATGTTCTCACAGGAAGCCCCCAGCTTCACGCCATAGGACGTCTAAAGAGCCATCCAAGGGTAGTTTATCTTCTAGGGTCTTCACGGGGAAGGGACTGGTGCATAGTACAGCTCAAAAAACAAAAACGTTTTTTTCCAAAGTGAGAATTCTAAGTGCATTTTAAATTTAAGGCCAGAGTAGTCAAACCGAAAGCACAGTAACAGAGAATTTTTCCAGATCAGCTATTTTGTTCTTAAGTTTAATATTTACTTAGAATTAACCATAAATTCTCACTTTATATAAGCTTCTTATAAGTTCACAAGTACATCGTAGAATCTAATTATAATGATCCAACTTAATGTTTCTAATGTCATTGATCTTGAACAGATAGAACGCTTAGCTTGCCTCCTGTATTGAACTAGAATCTCTGTTTATTAAACTAGATTTCTATTTAACTTGTGATTCTGGGAGATGCTGCAGCCACAGCCTTAATCACTAAGCTCTGTTAGAAGATTAATTAGGCAGTATTGTAAAAGCTGGGGGGAAGGGAGGGGGCGGCAGCTTCCCACCCTGGGTGCCAAGTACCCTTAGCTACGCCTCTGATGTCGTGCCAACAATGAATTCAGTGCTTGTTACAATGTTTACAAAGAAGCTCCAAGTTGAATTTGAGCCACTTGTTTTTTAGTGCATGATATAAATATTGAATGACACAAACTGCAAAAAAATAAAGAAAAAGAAAAATAATAAAGGTACTCACATTTTAACTTCCTGCATTGGCTATCTAAATAAAGAACGGCTTTGCACCAAAATAACCAAGTGGCAAAATCTTTTCAGGGGAATAATTTTTTCTAAATCTGCTAGCAATTTTTTCCTAGTTTGTTGCAAAATTGGAAAGCAGCTCAAACTATTTTATTTTACTTTTCTTTAGATCAGATGTGAGAAAGGCTGATGGACACGTCTCTTTTCCGCTATGTAGCTTTTATGGTCTAATATCTAATCCTACTAATCCTGATAAAGAGGATATTTCAGGGATTTTTGAGTCTCATTCATATAATTAGGGATTTTGCTGGAAAGCCCAACTTTAGGAAAATTCGCCTGACCTGACTGATACGGGAAAACATACAAGCATGTTTTTTAATACTTGGCTGTTCTCTGTCCAACATGAATTGTTCTCTATGTGTTATCTAACCAGGCTTCCCCAAACTCCGGCCCTCCAGATGTTGCTGAACTACAACTCCCATGATTCTCAGCCGATCTATATCATTCATAGAATCATGGGAGTTGTAGTTCAGCAACATCTGGAGGGCCGGAGTTTGGGGAAGCCTGATCTAAACAGTATAATGTAATAGGATAGTTTGACTTATTTCCTTTTAATTTCTACAGATTCTCTACAGACCTAGGGACAGACACAACATCATGTCATAGTGTTAATAGTCTATTTTATTCTGAAGGATGGGGAAGGTTATGGAAATGAAAGTGTTACTCCAAGTACCATCACCATTCAGTGATTTGAAGTGGTCATCGTGCCTGTAGTCTGTATGTGCAGCAATACACTATAAAGCACTGCACATAGAGAGTTTAACCCTTCTGCTACTGGAGGGAGGGCAGGCATTAGGTGTTCAGAAACCCGGTGCAAGCCAATTTCATGGGCCTTCACCCCCCCTTCAGCAAAACCCCGGCGCCCATTTTAAACAAAATCCCTGCCTCTTCTACAATAACCCTGTTGCACCTACTACAAAACCCTTCTACAAAACCCCTGCTTCCCCTTTTTAAAAAACTCTTGCCCCCCTTCTACAAAGTTCCTGCTCCACATTTAACAAAACACATGCCAGCCCTACACCAAAAACCTTCCCCATTCACCAAAACCACTGCCACCCTCTACAAACCCACTGCCCCCCTTCTACAAAACCCCTTCTACAAAAATCCTGCTTCCTTATACAGGGCCGGTGCAAGGATTTTTGCCGCCCTAGTCAAACGTAAAGTTTGCCGCCCCCCCATGTGACATCACAATGCTCCACCCATATGATCTGCCATGTTAACTAACGCCAGTGCTGCAGTGCCGCCGTGTTTACATTATAAGGCATGCAGGGACAGGCTATAGACACCAGAACAACTACATTAAGCTGCAGTGGTTCTGGGGACTATAGTGTTTCTTTAATGTGAGGTAAATTAGAGATTAGTGCCACGAATAATATACTAGATTAACAAGGAGATGAGGATGATGATGGGCTCTAGCTGCAGTCTGGCTCCACTGGTCTGGTGTAGAACAGGCTCTCTGGAGGCTGTTTGTAACTGTGGTCACAAAAATCAATATTCTGGGAGAACGGGAAGCAGCTCCATTTTTGGGGGCCCTTTACACAGCTCAAGGTCTGGGTCCCAGGGTCCACCTTCATGTTCCACCAATGAGTTTGTTCACAGGGGGTGGAGTGTGTAGGGGATGTCCTGATATGTGTGTAAGGAATGCATTGTGTGAATCTGTGTTTGTATGTGTAAGGGCTGCAAGGTGTGTTTCTGTGTATGTACAGGATGCAATGTGTGCGTGTGTAAGGGGTGCATTGAGTGTGTGTAAGGAATGCATTGTGTGTTTCTGCGTGTGTAAGGGATGCATTGTGTGTAAGGTTGCATTGCTTGTGTGTGTGTGTGTGTGTGTGTGTGTCTGTGTGTGTAATGCATTGTGTGTTTTTATGTGTGCAAGGGGTGCATTGCATGTGTGTGTGATGGATGTCAATCTCTCCCCCCTCCCTTGTTACTCTCTTCTCCCCCCTCTCCCTCCCTTGTCACTCTCTTCTCCCCTCCCCCTTCCCACTCTCATTGCCCCTTCCTCCCCTGTAACTCTCACCCCCCGTCAATTTCTTCTCCCCCCCCACCAATTTCTTCTTCTCCCCCCTCCCCTCTTCTTCTCCTTCTCCCTCTCCCTACCCTTACCTTCTTCTCCCTGCCAATTTCTTCTTCTCCCTCCCCTCCCTTTCTTCTCCCCCTCCCTCACAATTTCTTTCCCCTCCCCTGCCATTTTTCTTCTCCCCCTCCCTTTTTCTCCCCTCTACATCTCCCTCCTCACAATTTCTTCCCCCCCTCCCCTCACAATTTCTTCTTACCCCCCTCCCAATTTCTTCTCCCCCTCCCTCCTTTCTTTTTCTCCTTCTTCTTCTCCCCTCCCCTGCCACTTCTTTCTTCTCTTCTTCTCTCCCCTGCCATTTTCTTCTCTCCCCTACTTCTTCTCCCCCCTCCCCCTCACAATTTCTTTACCTACCCCCTCCCTCCTCATCTTCTCCCCTCACAATTTTCACCTCCCCTCACTCACAGTCTCCCTCTTCTCCCCCCTCCAATTTCTTCTTTCTCGGCTCTCCCCTCACAAATTCTTTTCTCCCTCCCATCCCATTTCTTTTCTCCCCTTCCTTTCTCCAACCCCCCCACATTTGTTGTAGCGTGGCCGAGCCCTGCAGCATGATGGTCCACGGGTACAGGGAGCTTTTGTTTCCTGTACCCGGCCAGACTAACAGGAAGTGCACACTCTGTGTGTACTTCCTGTTAGTCCGGCCGGGTACAGGAGACAGCTTCTCCCTGTACCCGTCGGACCATCATGCTGCAGGGCTTGGCCACGCTACAACTGAGGGAGTGACAGGAGGGAGCACTGAGCGCTTCCCTCCTGTCAGCCCCTCTCCCCATGCTGTGCCTGGGCGGTGCGGTCCGCCCTCATGGACGCACCGCCCGGGCAAAGCTGCAGCAGCCTGAGGCTCTCTACAGAGCGCTCGGGCGGCTGCAGCATGGGGGGGCCAGCGCTCCTGGCGGCACCCCTTCCCAAGGGGCGCCCTAGGCAGCTGCCTAGTCCGCCTAACAGGTAGCGCCGGCCCTGTCCTTATACTAAACCCCTGCCCCTTTATTCTAAACACCTGCTCCCCCTTCAACAAAATCCCTGCCCCCTTCAACAAAATCCCTTCCCCCTTCAACAAAAACCCTGCCCCTGCCACTTCACCAGAAACACCTGGCCCCTCTTCTACAAAACCCCTACACAAAAACCCCTATCCACCTTCTAAAAAACTCCTTCTCCTCCCTAAACCAAAACCCCTTCCCCAAAACCCCTGCTTCCCCTTCTACAAATCCCCCACCCCAAAACTCCTGCCACCCGTCAAAAAAAAAAAAAAAAAAGAAATCAGAAAACAACAAGAATAAGCAGACTCACATTAAAGCCTGCTGCTCCGTGGACCCTCCTCACAGTCCCAGTCCGCCGACTCCGATTTCAAAGCACTGGCCGCCTCCCTCACACTCACTGTGCGGATCCTTCCGCGATTGACTGTGAAGGCAGAGGCCGCGGATTTCCCCATAATTCGCACTTGACTTGCTCTGCACTGCAGACACATAACTCGGGCCTGCCTGTGAGTGACTGAGTGCAAACTGAGTCAGCCGCCCAGCGCCCCTTTTGCCATGTCGCCCTGTGCAACCACATGGTTCACACTCCCCTTAGGCCGGCCCTGACTGGAGGTGTAACTCCACCTCCATCAGAATCAGTCAGGTGTCATCAGTGAACCCGGAACTCGAGTTCTAGACTGGGTAATGTCAATTATGTGCAATATCCTTGCACAGAATGTCAGTCATTGGCTGATGCAGTCGGAGGATAAATTGCGAGGATCGCTACTTCTAGTTCATACAACTCTGCAGAAGCCAGAAGTGCTTCACCACCTGACCACTAGGGAGCGTTGAAGCCGGGCAGGAACGCAAGTAAACGGTTAATAAATAGTTTGCCCCATTACCTGTAAACTTGGCCAAGGTACTCCTCTTATTATATGCAATACAATGGACTATATTATTATCTCTCAAATCTCTAACTAGGTTTCCAGGGCTGGCTTACTTTGCTCTGCTCTGCTCCCGAGGACAGAAATTTTCTTTGCAGTGGCAGTAACAGCCTTGTATAACTGTACTTCCTATAGTACAAACCAAGAAAATTATGGTGGGGAAAAAAGTGATTGAAAACCTCTTCCACCTGAACTCAGTGGGTAGTCAATGCATTGTTAAACACATATCTGCACACCAATCAAGTCATAAGACTTGCTTTTCTCACAGAAATCTCAAATTTGCAGTGATGTTACTACTGCAAGGGATTCTGGGTGGGCATATGCAAATGAGTTCAACAATGAATCACCTTTTTTCCACATTATTCCATTTTAAACATGAAATCCTTGGAGATTATATTTGCTGTATACAACAGCTCTTAAACACGACTCAAAAAGACTTGATTGGTGTGTACATATTTGTGTTAAACTATGTACTTACTATACATAGTTTGTTTTCTTAGTGATATTTTCAGGATAGCCAGAAATGGGACGAGGCATCTTACCAATACATATTAGCAGGGTATTTGATAATTATTTATCTTTAAAAATAAATGTAATTAATAAAAGAAACAAAATCGCATTTATCACATCTGCACGACAAAACAATGTATGTATTTCACTTTCCATATTAAAATTTTATACCCCTATATATATATATATTCTAAAACTACTGCAAGATAAGGGATACCATATAATCTCAACACTCTTCTTTTGATCCCTAAACAACATACTACGGTACATAAAAAAAAAATCTGTTATCATATGTGCTAGCTAAATACCACTCGTTTCAAATAAAAATATTGCTTCATTAATAAAAAAAAACTTCAATAGAATTTTAAGTGAAGGGGTTAACTCTGTCGATTAATTCCATGTTAAATGCTTTTGCACAGTATTGCTGTGATCTGCCCTTCGGCACTCGCTGGGTTTGAACTATTATGCAGCATATCTTGCATATCACCCTAAATAAATCAAAATGATATTATTGGAAGGTGATGAAGGATCACCGATAAATGCGATATTATTATATATTAAATTCTAAGTGTGTTTATACCCTGGGCAAAAAAACCCCATTAATGATTCAGTACTTACTGCCTGAAGGAAGGGAGGTTTCTTTAAACGTAGGATTTAAAAAGAGGGGAAAAAATCTTTTATCCTTTTCCAAAGTATGTTTAATATATTTTATGTTCAATATGTTTTCTTGGCTTTAATAAATCTTTTACTGAAACCATTTAATTTGTATCAGTGTTGGGTCATCACACCTGATTGTACCTCTTTATCTTACTTAACCCCTTAATGACACAACTTCTGGAATAAAAGTGAATTGTGACGGAAGATTTCCATCATGTGTCCTTAAGGGGTTAAGCAATAATTTCATGAAAACAGGTATATACTCAGTGTCTGCGTAAATCTATTAATCTTTGAAATCGATTGGAGTAATTTTAACCTGTTCAATGGGAGAAAGGATTGCTGGGATTTAGCCCCCTAGCCATGCAGTCTGTAATACAGATCATGATGAGGTCAGGAGAGCACTGATAAGGGAAGGTCAGCGGTTGAAATTGAGGGCAAGTTTGTTCCAGAGTGATACTTGGCTGAGCAACTGACATCTGATCTGACTTAGTTTACTAGAGATTCATGGGTAAATCATATGCTGACAGATATTATTAGGGGTAGAACTAATATGTCCATCAGTGTTTGATTTTAGACTTGTTTTGTATTTAATTGGTGTAGAGAGAGCCGATGATCAGAGTGAGGGACAGATTAGCAGCTACCATCAATTTGGCAGGTTACATACAGCGCTTTTAAAGCAGCCACAAGTTTGACAAGAGCTACCGAAATGACAGATTTATAGAAAAAAAAATACATGTATTATTTTCTCAGGAATCATGCACAAACTTCAAGCCAATGAAATTTCAATAAAGAAAGGCAATTATATTTTGCACCAAATCAATATAATCCCCCATTCTCCAATTTAAATCGAGAAAGCGAGTTATGGATTTATAGGGTCCTCTGCAACCTATCGTTCCTGTAGGTTTTCCTATTTGCAGTTAAACCCCCCTGCCCCCCCTCCCCCCCCGTTATAATATTGTAAAGCGCTACAGAATCTGTTGGCTCTATATTTATTATATATATTTATATATCTATATAAATGGCAATAATAATAATAATAATAGATATATACAAGCAAAATCAAATGCAGTTATTCGCCAATATCTGGCTATTCCTGAATATCAATCATGTTTTGTTAGAATTAAAAGTGTTTGTCTTTATATTACTAATTGTATTGTGCCTCAGAATTGCAAAATAAATGAGTAAATATACAAATTTGCAGGGGGTGTGGCTAGCTGTGCAGCTGAGCGGACCCACTTCTGTGGTGCTCCTGCTCCTTTTACGAAAAACTGACTTATTGCTTCGAAAGTGCAAGATATTTAACGACTTTCTGTGACCTTTGAAAATTGCCTTACAGAGAGTGCCAACCTTCCTGATATCCGACTGTCCTTTAACAGACCACCATCCCAGGCCCGCCCTAATATGGCGCCTGAGGGACCGCATGGCTAATATGACTCAGAACAATCACAAGATGAAGAGGGAGCCAAAGCATCCCAGGCCCCGGGCAGGGTGTACCTGAGGACCGACTCTGATTCGGATAAATCCCCCTCCACCAAAGGGGATATCAAAAACCTCCTTCTTGCATGGAGGTCTGGAAAGCTGTCGAATCCAGGGAAAGGGAGCATGAAGAAAAATTGGAAGACGCACGTTCCAGAATGGATTCACTCACCCAACAAGTGCAGCACCTCTCCCGTACAGTGGCATCACTGGAGGTGCAACACCGCTGAAAGAATATCAGGATCCAGGCCCACTGCAGCCAATACTCTGCTTTCAGCACATGTTCTCACCCTTAACCCATAACCCTCCTACGCCCTTCCCTCCCCCCCCACCACCCCATTAAAAACACCACAAAAAAAGACAGCAGCCTGAGCCAAGCCTACTCATCACCAACCACGCCAACCACCTCCATAACAACATAGGCGTCAGTCACCAAGTGGCACGACAGGGCTTCGAGCACCAGGTTAAGATTACAATCATTGAAGGCTCGAAGCTTGGGAACTATGGGACAAACACAAACACACAACCCCTACACCCGACAAACAAACATAAAACACAGGCCGACGAGACACTTCCCTGAGAGGAAGCTAAGCCATCCACCTAGATACTGTGAATACACATGGATCACCACGAAAACACCCAGGAACACAAGGCCCACTGCAGCCAATACTCTGCTTTCAGCACATGTCCTCACCCTCAACCCATAACCTACGCCCTTCCCTCCACCCCGCCACCCCATTAAAAACACCACAAAAAAAAGACAGCAGCCTGAGCCAAGCCCACTCCAACACCAACCACACCAACCACCTCCATAACAACATAGGCGTCAGTCACCAAGTGGCACGACAGGGCTCCGAGCACCAGGTTAAGATTACAATCATTGAATGGTTTGCATATGACTTAAAGATTGAATAGTTATGTGTATGATGTAACCAATGCTTGGCAAAAGAAAACAATGTATAACATCGATCCACATTGTATTTGGCAAAACCTTCCCCACCCCCTTCTTTCTCTTCTGTACCCCCAACCCCCCCACCCCCCTTAAATTTTTCTCTTCAAAAATAAAAATTGTCAAATTCAAAAAAGAATATCAGGATCCACGGGGCTCCAAAAACATCTTGTTGAGCTTTGCCCACAAAGTAATGAAAGCACTTGGGGTTAGGAAAGACGGCGAAATGCCACCCTTCATGTCGGCCTTCAGAATCCGGAAGGCACCAACAGCCCTTGTGGATGCACCACGGGACTTTATAGCTGTCACTCGACACATTTCTGTAATATCAGCTATTATGGCTCGATACAGACAGCACCCAAGCTCCACAGACTCACAGAAGCAGAAGAACACAGGCAACACTCCAGGATCAAGAAGGTAAGTTTATTTCTTGATACACCACCTCCACAGAGCCTTAATCATGCATAAGGGATACAACATGACAAAGTGCTTAAATAAACCCCTAACCCAAATTAAACTAATTGATGAATTGCACACATCCATAGAGAAAACTCTAAAACATGACAAGGAGTCTCATAAAAATCCTAAATAGTACTTAATAGTCTTAAAGGTATAGTAACCAACTTCATCTTAAAGGTACAAAGCAGATTATGAATCTGTGTGACATAATGAGAAAATAGGGAATAAACATCCTTAATCATAGAAGTCAGCAAAACATCAGAACTAAGAAATGGATCAAATGATCACTCTCTTGGAAATTCCCAAGATAGGAGAACAAATCAGCTTAAAATTTTACCATTTAGTTGATATTCCATATATGCATGGTCTGACCAATCATCAGTGGATATAAGCTAGTATATAAAGTATCTACATAAATAGAAAAATGGTAATATGATACATAATCACAATATAAAAAAATGAAATGTATATAGTACAGGCGAAATAGAATGTCCCTGAATTGTAACCGCCATAATCCAGGTGGGCACAAGAGGGTACAAAAAACGCTTCGAACAGAACTGAAAAAAAAAAAAGAATCTCAATAATTAATAAATACATATGGGATTACAAAAAAGAAGTAAGAGAAAATTCCTTGTTAAGTCCTTTGGGCCATAAGGTGTTTAATGTATGAATCCAAAAGGACTCCTTCTTTTTAAGCAAGCCTTGACGATTACCACCTCTCCTGATTGGGGGCACATGGCTAATAACCTAAAAACACAATTCACTACCCCCATATTTCCATTTATATACTCTGTTATTAGCGTAATCTTCCCCATCTCTGATGAATTTGGATCTTTTCCTTTGCTCTATTTCCAATTTATATTGTTCAATCTCTTTATTCAATTTGCTATTCAAAGCAATTCATTTTCAAGAGACAGAATACTACTAAGCTGATTTTGTATACTGGTGATCTCAATAATATCTCTTTGTAGAAATTCAATGGTTAATAAAATAAGGTCAAATGAGTATTTGTTCAGAATTTGTTCAAACCTTTTGCAAAATTCTTTATTGTTAGCAAGTAAGGTAGGTCTTAGTCTGATACGCATACCTTGTGGTATGTGTTTAGTTTTGAAGTATTCAGCTAATGTAATACAATGTAGTTTACAGTTAGTGAGTTTCTTATGGCATTTTTCCAGCTGGACAGATAAGTCCTCATCACAAGATGTGTTGAAGAATCCTCCCCTGCTGTGAACGGTTGCCAGAATTCAAGGTGACAAATTTTTTCGTCCCCATACAGGTCGTTCGTATAATATAAAGAATTTTTTCACCTGTGAGTCGACCTATGTTGTCTATGTCCTAAAGTGCCTGCGTGGCCTTCTCTATGTAGGAGAGACCACTATAAAGGTCTGGGAGAGACTCAATAAGCACAAATCTGCTATTAGACAGAACTAGACAGAATGAACTACCTATACCTGCACATTTTATGGAACATAATCACAATATCTCTCAATTGCATTTTTAGGTTATTAGCCATGTTCCCCCAATCAGGAGAGGTGGTAATCGTCAAGGCTTGCTTAAAAAGAAGGAGTCCTTTTGGATTCATACATTAAACACCTTATGAGAAATAAGAGTAATTTAGGTCGCGCCACAGAATAAAATAAATAAAGGTAGAGCAAATATCAATACAATACAGCAATACAATGAGTACTTACATATATAACAAAGCAGTATATATAAACAAATCCTAAAATGAACAGGCAGTTTTCATGTCCACTTAAGAAGTGATAAAAAAGAGGAATAGTCCAAACAAGGAAGTGGTCATCAGATTCTTGTTCCGAGTGGCAATATGTGAATAGAACAGAGGAGAATTCCAATAGTGTATACTGTGGTTGGAGTTTCTTTATGGAGATATAAAACGAAAGAATATCTCACTCACCTATTGTGGAGCTCGAACTAGCTCGGGTATACTTCGCAGTCAGCGGTATTGGTCCCCCGCTGTTGGGATATAGGTGTATGCACGTGAAGAAAATCCTCGAGATAAAAAAATGTGGTACACAATAGTGCTCACTGTATACTATATATAACGTGAGATAAGCGTATATATGTGTAAAATACTCACGTTTTAGTAATCAGAAATGACTGCTCACTTTGATGACATAGGTGGTATCATCCCCACCTAGGATTCTTGAGCAATAGAAATGCTTATGTAGAAGTAAATAGAAAACCAGGTCCAGAAGTAAAATAAAATAAATAAAATATGAAAAAGCTAGAATAAAAAGATATATGGCAAAGAAAAAAAGGGAGTGTATACTAGCCAATAATCCTTTATTAATATTAGATAAAATAGTAAAATAGCCAAAACGCGCTTCGCTACACAGGGCTTTTGCAAGTTGAAGCGTTTTTGTACCCTCTTGTGCCCACCTGGATTATGGCGGTTACACTTCAGGGACATTCTATTTCACCTGTACAATATACATTTCATTTTTTTATATTGTGATTATGTATCATATTACCATTTTTCTATTTATGTAGATACTTTATATACTAGCTTATATCCACTGATGATTGGTCAGACCATGAATTTATGGAATATCAACTAAATGGTTCAATTTTAAGCTGATTTGTTCTCCTATCTTGGGAATTTCTAATAGAGTGATCTTTTGATCCATTTCTTAGTTCTGACGTTTTGCTGACTTCTATGATTAAGGATGTTTATTCCCTATTTTCTCATTATGTCACACAGATTCATATTCTGCTTTGTACCTTTAAGATTAAGTTGGTTACTATACCTTTAAGACTATTAAGTACTATTTAGGATTTTTATGAGACTCCTTGTCATGTTTTAGAGTTTTCTCTATGGATGTGTTTAACTAACACGTGATGCAATTCATTAATTAGTTTAATTTGGGGTACGGGTTTATTTAAGCACTTTGTCATGTTGTATCCCTTTTGCATGATTAAGGCTCTGTTGAGCCAAAACGTTGCACTTTATGAGTTGGTGTATCCATAAATAAACTTACCTTCCTGATCCTGGAGTGTTGCCTGTGTTCTTCTACTTCTGTCACTGTAGGCACTATAGTCATTTAATCTTACTGAAATGATTATAGTGCCTAAATAAGAGGCCCTGGCTTCCTACAGCTCTGCCCCCACTGCAGGTGTGGCTAATACAGATATTACACACTTCCTTCTTCCTATACCGATTCATACTTGATTGGGCACTGTAATAGCTATTAGAACAAGGGGATGAGATGCTGGGGACTCTTATATAGCATTAAACCATTAAAAACACTTTAACACTGAATGGAAGGATGGTGCCAGGGTACTCCAGATACTATAACCACTTTAATGAGATGAAGCAGTTACAGTGCGCTCAGTGTTCCTTTAATCTGTTGCATTTCTTGTGTTAAGAATGTCCCTTTAATACACTGAATGAACTCAAATGGGCATCTTAAATGGACATGCATAACTTCACACCATTTTTTTAAACCAGCAAACACTATAGGGAGAGGTATTAGCAGTAGAAAGAGGGAAGTGCTCATGCCATTATACAGAACACTGGTGAGACCTCACTTGGAGTATTGTACACAGTATTGGAGACCGTATCTTCAGAAGGATATTGATACCTTAGAGAGGGTTCAGAGAAGGGCTACTAAACTGGTTCATGGATTGCGGGATAAAACTTACCAGGAAAGGTTAAAGGATCTTAACATGTATAGCTTGGAGGAAAGACGAGACAGGGGGGATATGATAGAAACATTTAAATATATAAAGGGAATCAACACAGTAAAGGAGGAGACTATATTTAAAAGAAGAAAAACTACCACAACAAGAGGACATAGTCTTAAATTAGAGGGACAAAGGTTTAAAAATAATATCAGGAAGTATTACTTTACTGAGAGGGTAGTGGATGCATGGAATAGCCTTCCAGCTGAAGTGGTAGAGGTTAACACAGTAAAGGAGTTTAAGCATGCATGGGATAGGCATAAGGCTATCCTAACTATAAGATAAGGCTAGGGACTAATGAAAGTTTTTAGAAAATTGGGCAGACTAGATGGGCCGAATGGTTCTTATCTGCCGTCACATTCTATGTTTCTATGTTTCTATGTTTCTATGTTTCTATGTTTAAACAAATATACAAACCAAATTAAAGCAAGAAAAACATTGAAAAATATGTAGTAAACCTTTATAAACTTACTATAAACTTAGTCAGATTGCATCCTTGGACACGCCTCTCACAGAGGAATTTCTTCATCCCCCGCCCTCCCTTTTGCCCACCCATCTTAATTTCAAGCCAATCCACTAATGACAGAAACATGGCATCATCGTGCAGCATCAAGAGAGATAAATCTACCTCCAGAGCTGGCTCTGCATGATCATACCGATTAGACTCCTTCTCTTCTCCCTCGTCAGGATGTTGCAAGGTGAAGAGATCTTTCAAATCAGTCAGGCATGCCCAATGCACGTTCGCAGCATTCCTAGGGATAGGAAACTGATTTGCTAGATCAGTGCCACTCCCACCCTCCTGGAATGGTTGTGGAAAGCATGATAGAAGCAAAAGGTAAAAATGTAAAAGAAAAAAAATCATATTTACCTGCAGAGTGAGTTAACTATCAAAGTAATGCATGTCCCCTTAACTTGCAAGTCAGAGTGGCCCTTTCTATGTTAGTATATAGAGAGCATTATCATCAGAACCGTCTAGATGTGGGAGAAAACCAGCTTTTTAAATGGGTTGCTTCAACACCCACCATCCCAGTAAAGATTTTCATACCAGGATACTTATGTTTTAAAGGACCACTATAGGCACCCAGACCACTTCAGCTCAATGATCTGAAGTGGTGCCAGGTCCCTCTAGTTTTAATCCTGCAGCTGTAAACATAGCAGTTTCAGAGAAACTGATGGTTATTCCAGCCTCTAGTGGCCGTCTCACTGACAGCCACTAGAGGCCGCTTCCGTGATTCTCACTGTGAAAATCACAGCGAGAAGACGCTGGACGTCCATATGAACGCATTGAGTAATGCTTTCCTATGGGCGTTTTTTAATGCGTGCACGGCTCAGGCCTCGCATGCGCATTCAGCTCCACTTGGAAGCCAAGGTCACCAGCGCAGAGGGAGCCCAGTGCTGGAATAAGGAAAGTGGCTGAAGGGGTCTTAACCCCTTCAGCCCAGCGGGTGGGGGGGACCTAAGGACTACATAGTGCCAGGAAAACGAGTTTGTTTTCCTGACACTATAGTGATCCTTTAATGTTTTGTGACTTGAAAGCAATTCTACTATATCACTCAGTAAAAGAACAGGGTGGATTTGTGCCAGGATAGGTTTGGATGTCCTGTCTTGGTTTTCGATCTGTAAGAGTTTGGATTGAAATTTAGATGTAGTCGTGAGAGTTTGGATTTGTATAGAATTGAAACATTGATTCTCAGTCTGTCCCTTTGATGTAAACCTCCATGTGTATTTTGCTCTGCACATTAGTCAGGTCATTTATTTTGTAAATAAAAGGTCACTAATATACTATTAGCTTTAAATGTAACTGCAAATAAAGAGGATAATATCCACAGACGCCTCACTTCAAAGACACACGGGAGTGTTGGTTTTAACTCTGATACATTCTGCGTAATGGCACATACATCACTGATAGGATCTGAATGTGACTTTTGGGCCTTTCATCCACCTAGATTCAAAGACCTAATGTTTTTTTTCTCACGGGTTTCTTATATGTTCAAGCATAGGGTGTAACAGAATTTATACAATGTATAAAAGAACTTTCACAGGGTTATTCAGGGTTAGAATTGTTGGGTATTCAGTGTATTAAGGGTGAATTTCAAATGTAAGGCCAAAATATCCAAACTGGAAAAATCCCGTAGGTCAGCTATATTTCCATATCAGCTACTTTAGTCTTAAATTACAAATTCACTTTGAATTCCTGACAATTTGTCAGCAAGTGATGAACCCTGCAAAGAAAACACTTTAAAAAGAAACATAGTGGTGAACGATGAATTATGGGAAAATAATGTAATTTCTTTGGTTATGAAGACTCTGCTTTTGGTCGAGTGTTTAATTATGTCTCCAGAAATCTTCAAATGGATAATGATTCTAGAACACACCGCTTACTTTTATGTATTCTAATTTTGCCCTCATTATCGCTCTATTCATATATATATTTGTGTGTATATGGAGAAAAAAAATATTCAGGCTGTATTGTGGCTAAGCGTGTAGGTGTTAAGAGATTTAAAATAAAAATGTGTTTGCAGGTTTAGGTCGAAGGGTCATATGACGGATATGAGTGGCCATTGCTTTCAACTGCTGTAATTCATTTACAGATAAAAACACACAGAGCCCAGTCAAATAATTAACTAAGACTATGATTGTGAAAAACCATCAACATTGTAATTATTTTATTTACAGATCTATCTTTAGTAATTTTAAACTCTAAATCAATTCTCCCCGTAAGATCCCCCATATCAATAACTAGGATACAGAAAGTGTTATTCGAAAATACACCGTTTACGGATTAAACAGCGACTTTATTTTTAATTAAATAGATATAACTCCCTCATGGTTTGTAAACTTGAACCAGAAAACTCTAAAAATACTATCACTCGTACAAAGATTGGTCTGAGCAGTGCAGTGGCACAACTAATACTAAGAGATGGCCCTGATGTGAGGAATTTTTAGGCCCCTCTGTATTGCAATGGTGACCAAAAGGTAGATCCTCAGTTGTTATACAGTGGGTTCTCTCGGGTCCAGTGAATCTGGCTGATTGTCTGAAGCTCTTCTTCCTCACCCCTCTCTTTTTTGCCCTCCCAACTCTCGCTAAAAGCTTGGAGGAAGTGACCTGAACTTTCTTCCTACTGGGTGGCACCTCTGGCTCTAACAGGGGTCAGGTTGCACTGCTAAAGGGCCGCAGCACCTGATGGGGCTCGTTGGTCAGAGATGCTAATTGGGTAGCTCCAAGTGTGAGAGCCACCTGATGGCACCCTGCAGCTTGCAGGCCTTGTTCCACCGATGGGAATTCGCAGACCAATAAAAAGGGACATCCTATGTTAAACAGCGTATAAGCCAAAATCAAACTATAAACACAAATTTCCCTCATTTATATAACCTTACATTTTTTTTATGGATGTACAACCAAACCAAGAAGATCCATGGGTCAATTTTAAACTAATAATCATAACCACAATTAGTAGTTTCAGTTTATTAGTGGCTTGGCGAAAATTATTATTTGAGAAAATTTTAATTACTGAATTATTCTCCCAGAGAAACAGTCCTATGGCAAAATTTATTTTTTATTTTAGTAAAATCATCCAAATCAGAAATAAATACAAAAAAAAAAAAAGTTACAAGAAAAAACAACAACAACACAACTTGTTCACGAGCATTTCATGTGTTTGGTGTCGGTATTCTGGCTCTAGAAGATTCGTGCGGAAATGTTTTGTTTGAAAGAAAGAACATTTTGTTGACTTCGCTGATAGGGATATCCTTGATCGCAGGGATTGTGCCCTCCTGGTATTCTTTAGTCTGCTGATTGCTGGCATACATATCTGTAAGGAAATACTTTAAGTTGTTAATGGTGTGCTCTACATTGCAAACCATGCACTCCAAAGACTGAGAGAGGGTATAGTGATATTGTTTTAAACATACCTGGGGTTCCATATTGGCAATAACTATCAGACAAGTTAGTTGATGAACAGTTCAGAATGCATTGGAATAGGGGTGCTCACTATGCCCCCAGTTTTGCTACTTTACATAAATCGGGAGAGGCAGAGTGTAGAGTGGTGCTTAGTTGCACTGTGAAACGTCCTGTTACACTATTGGCACCAAAAAGCTAACTATCCTACCATGTGTCTCTATCGTCTCATGTGACTGTAACCATGCTGCCCACAAATTTTCTATCAAGGTACACCATCCATACAGTTGTTGAATGAATGACTATGATGTCTGCAACAGTAATGGCTGACCTCGAAATGGCTGAGCCAAAAGAAAGCAAAACAAACTACTTTGAAGCAATTTCCAATCATACTGCAAAAGCGGAAAAAAATGCTTCACTTCGGTTTCTCTTTGAAACAATTAGATGATAATTCTGTCCATATCAAAGTTATAAAATGATACACATCTGTTTTCATTGTTCACATGTTCATCTCCCATAAAGCGTAAGTGAACATACAGTAGGTGTATGTCCTACAGAGATAATTATCATTGAAACAGGACAATATTTCCCATATTGTTTAAAAAGTGACCCTTTTCTTGTGGGAGCAATGAAAAGGAAGGGGCTTTTTAACAAGCTCCAACTCATTTTCTGTTAAACCCCATTGTCTGTGCTAACACTATGTGCCATTTCCTGTATATGTTCATGGATATGGTGTCTATTTTTCCACCCATGGTCTGCCCTGGAAGCCCAATCAGTATGGGTGCGAGTTACCTGTGACTGTATGTGTGGAGTTCAGAGGAGCGGTGCTCATCATGTTTATACCAAAGAGAAGGACATAGGCAATTCCCAGTACAACAAGGAGGTAGACGGGCACCGCTACTGCCCAGTACCTGCAAAGAAACAAAGAAACAATGTGATTAGCTTGCTTTTTCTTCCGATCTGTCCTTGTTACCTGAACATAGATTGGATCAGCAATTATCCAGCAATGTTTTTGCTATCCTGCATTAACCATCACCTGCTCAGTGATGCAAAGTATGTGGCAAAATCAATCTCAAGGTGGTTCATCTTGCTTTAAATATTGATATTTGTGTTTCACTGAGCGGAATAATGGATGTTACACCATCCTGGATTGATTGTTCAATGTTATTATTATAGTGATGGAGAATGGTTTTAGCCCTTATTATATCAGACTACTTCCAATTTGTCTTTTTCCCATGATATCACCCCAACTCCCACAGTACATATGAGTCTCTCACTGCCCAAAGCCATGGCATATTACCACCTTTCCCACCCTCTGTGAGTCTCTATTTCTCCCTCACCATCTCAGGCCACCTTCCCACCATGAGTTCAGTCTACCTCCCCCATCACACCACTTCCCTTTCCTTCATATTATTAAAGTAAAACATCATCCAACTATGTAAGCTCCATTATTCCCTAAGCAATAGTATCTGTTCATAATACCCTTCTTTCTCAATATATGCTCCTTCCATATGGAGTTCCCTCGACCTGTGCTCTACTTGTTCCTGCCCCGATAAAGTGTTTGAAGAGCACAGCTGGTGGCATGATCTGGGTCAGTGCTTCCTGATTATAATATAATGACACATTAAGCACCTTTCCACGCAGCATCTAATTTGGCTTCTGAGTGACTGTTACCCTATGGGCCATAATTAAATGCCGTCTAAAAGGCTTCTATGTGCAGCTAATGAAAATCTCACCTCCTACCCACTGACCAACAGTTTAAACCAGCTGTGCTTGTGGGCCATGATATAGGGGACAAACGTATATAGATACACTGAAAATGCTGTTAATTAATTACACAGAATAAATATGGATGTTAGCAGTGAGTATCAGGTTCGTTTGTGAAACCACATTTAAGCTGCTTTTAATCCTAAATAAGTTAGAATGTTTATCACGTACATTTTCGTTGAGCACTTACTTCTGGGGCCAATAAGTCAGTCCTAATGAATGTAACCACGATTCGGGAACAAAGGCCCACGTCAAGTATAGAACTACAAAGAACAAAAAACAAAAGAGCACATTACAACACAACCTTTAGTATGAATGTATCTGGATGGTTTAAAACTAGGCATCATTAGGTGAAAAAAAAGTGCGAAAATTTCCCTGGGGCCCCTCCTCTTTGTTTCATTCACTCCCCCCCTCTCCGTTTCTCATTTCCATGCCCAGGCCCCCCATTTGTCTAATTCCCTTGACCCCAAAGCCCCTCCATGTGTCTCATTCCCTCTGCCACTCTATGTGTCACATTCCCTCCTCCCCCCTTAGCCCCTCCATGTGTCCCATACCCTCCTCCCCCTCCTTAGCCCATCCATGTGTCCTATACCCTCCTCCCCTACTAGCCCATCACTATACCCTCCTCCCCTACTAGCCCCTCCATGTGTCCATACCCCCCTCCCTAGTATATCCATGTGTCCTCCCCTACTAGCCCATCCATGTGTCCTATACCCTACTCCCCCTTAGCCCCTCCATGTGTCCCATACCCTCCTCCCCCTCCCTAGCCCATCCATGTGTCCTATACCCTCCTCCCCTACTAGCCCCTCCATGTGTCCATACCCCCCTCCCTAGTATATCCATGTGTCCTCCCCTACTAGCCCATCCATGTGTTCTATACCCTACTCCCCCTTAGCCCCTCCATGTGTCCCATACCCTCCTCCCCCTCCCTAGCCCATCCATGTGTCCTATACCCTTCTCCCCTACTAGCCCCTCCATGTGTCCATACCCCCTCCCTAGCCCATCCATGTGTCCTTTACCCTCCTCCCCCTTAGCCCCTCCATGTGTCCCATACCCTCTTCCCCGTCCCTAGCCCCTCCATGTGTCCCATACCCTCCTCCTCCCCCTCCCTAGCCCATCCATGTGTCCTATACCCTCCTCCCCTACTAGCCCCTCCATGTGTCCCATTCCTCTCCCCTCAGCCCCTCTATGTTTCCCATTCTCTCCCCCTCCACAATGTGTCCCATTCCTACCTCTCTCCCCCTCTAAGTGTCCCATTCCTACCTACCTCTGCCCCCCCTCCCCTCCACCTGTCCCATTGTTCCCGCTCTCCCCCTCCCCTCCCTGTTTTCAATTCCTACCTCTCTCTCTCCCCTGCCCCTCCCTGTGTCCCATTGTTACCTCTCTCCCCCCTCCATGTGTCCCATTGTTCCCACTCTCCCCCTCCACTGCATGTGTCCCATTGTTCCCTCTCTCTGTGTCCCATTCCTACCTGTCTCTCCCTTCCAGGACCAACATTTCTCTGCGCGGTTCAGTGAGCACTTTCTGTCAGACTGCCCGGCCAAGCTACACACAGGCAGGAGGGGAGCAACACAACACAGCTCTCCCCTCCTGCCAGTATCAGGAACCGCAGACCCGGGCTGGTGCGGATGTGCACCCGCCCATAAGTTATCCAGGCGGCGCATGGTGAGGGGCCCGGTCACAGCTGCGATCATGGTAAGTATGCCACTGCATATCACATATATTTAAATTTATTTGTATACTGTGCATGTATTCATATCTGTACAAATATAGGCATGCCATTATAATGCACTACTTTGCATTTTTTGTATGTTTTCTCTGTACCAGTGACCGCAGTTATGATGACTTATTCTGTGACACGTTGTATTGACTATGCTATACTCCCATGTGGAATGGGACACAAGGAATTTAAAAACAAAACAAAAAAGAATAGTCAAATAACTAGCGGAGGACAAGGATATAAAAACAAACACAATTTGAGTAAATGATATCACAGTGAACAGTAGGCAAGTCAAAAATCGTAACAATCAAAATGATAAAACAAGTAACATACTAAATGGTCATAGTAACTGCGAAAGGTTACTAGTGCAATGCAAAACTGAGGTTTAAATAGTCAACCAATGCCTACTGAATTCTGTCAGCTTGGCTGTGCTGGAAAACACGGGAATACATATTTAACTATGATTCGGCACAGCCGAACTGATAAAGAACACATTCCAAATAAGAAGAGGTTCTGTTCCAGAACGCAGCATTATAAGCACTTTCTGCAGCAAGAGAGTTGTCAAAACAGGTCACTGTAACAGGCAGTCTTATATGTTGAATCTTCTCTTTTCAATGAGTACTACTTTTACCAACCAGTGCCGTGCTTTTTCTCTCTACCTATGAGCAGCATGGACCACACGAGGCTTGTGGCTCACCCAACCGGCGCACATGGTCAGCCTGTTATGATACAAAAGTAACTGCTACGGAATCCAAATATAAGTAAATGACATTTACTTCTCCATACTCACTAAATCCAAATTGAGAGCTCAGGTATAGGACAAAACCATAAATAGCCCGTTCTGGAAGAGGGGACGGAGAGTTCACCACCATCTTGGACGCCACAAAAACTAACAAAGAAAACAAGATTATTTTTAAAACCGGAAATGACATTAGTACATTTTACTCCTTAACAACAATGGTCTGTGGTGTCTAAATAATTTGTTGTTTTATCTAATATAAACCAAGATTTAAATGTCTCACTGAGAGCTGCAATAAGCTTCTAAAGAAACTCTGTTCTGTTCACACCGTATTATAGGCATTTATATAGCGCCAACGGATTCCGTAGCGCTTTACAATATTATCTGTGTAAACTATATCATCTCTCTTGGTCAGAGCAGTGGTAAAGTCGCTGGTTTCAAACTGGGAAACCAGTGGCAAATTAAGTGTTTAAATAAATAATGGGCAACAAATAAATGTAATTTTTCCAAACAATATGCATGATGAGATATAAACCAAATGTCAATCTGGTTTCAGAAACCCATACTTACCACTTCAGTTTGTTACGGACATTCGGCCACCGCAGCTCTCTTCATCAGCTCAGTCAGAACTAATTGATTGTTTCCTGTAAAATAAACAGGTTGTAATAAGAATGCAAGTGGGAAGATTGGACTATTCTCAATAAAGATGTGTCTAGAATTTGAAAATCTGCGCTTTGTTTTTGTTTTCAATAGGGCAGTATAAAGCAGTAATAACACCAAAACAGAGACTAAATGAGAGATATTTGATAAAGTAAGTGTGATACATTTTTTTTTTTTTTGTCTGTCGTCTGTGTGAGAATTTGTAAATAAATTTCACTAAAAGAAGGATTGGATCAGAGAAACTCACTGCTTTGCTGCACATTATTATTATTATTATGATATTTATATAGCGCCATCAAATTCCGCATCGCTTTACAATGGGTGGACGAACAGACATGTAGTTGTAACCAGACAAGTTGGACACACAAAATTGGACCATGAGCGATATACAGAGGTAGGCAATCATATATATTAAAAATATGTAAAATAATCTAATGAGCCATTCCATCTGGGATAATTATTATTATTATTTATAAAGCACCAACAAATTCCGCAGCGCTGTACATTGAATGGACTAACGGCAATGTAAATTGGACACACAGGAACAGAGGTATTGAGGGCCCTGCTCAATGATCTTACATGCTAGTGGTGGGGGAATAGTGACACAGAAGGTAAGGCTATGGTAGTAAAGTAGGTTGCTAGGAAAGTATTCACAGAGGGCTTAGTGTTTTGTTTTGATGTCAGTTGCGCGAGAAGATGTTCTGTTACCTCTATGCTAGTGCAACTCCACCTAGTGTGGCCTTTATTTTATATTACGCTCCAGTAGCCAATCAGTACATGTTCAGATATACTAGGTTACGAGGCGTTCTTGAATGTCACAGCTATGAACTTTTAGGATGTGACCTTGAATCTCAAGTCCCACAATACCATGCACCAGGAAAAAGAATGCTTATCAACACATAGTCCTAAACCGATAAGACCCAGTTTGTGTTTTGTTTGATAATATAGCCATTCAGCGGCAAACTTTATTTTTTGTATTGCTTTGTTACAAAGCGATGCTTTGTTACAAAGCGAAAATAGCAGTTAATGCTGTTTTATTCCCGTTTGTCGTCTTAAAATTGCATTCATGGGGGGCGGAGTTAGCAGCGCAGCGGAGAGGGCGCCATTTCCAACAGCTCTAACAACTAAGAGCGGAAAAATGCTTAAAAAACAAAAATAAACCTCACTGGTAAAAACGAGCTGCAGGCACACACTCCCGACAACCGGCCGACTCCACAGATGCGCCAAAAGGTACTGGGGCTTACCATACACGCGAGCAGACCCTGAACAGGGAACTAACATCGTGGCTCGGGGCGAGTTTATACTCTGCCGCCGCAGACTTTTACTCCCAGGAAGAAATGGGAAGGAGGTCCCATAAACCAGCCCAGAACAACTCCTTACCGCACAGGGACATAAGCAGCATGTTGTAGACTCCCATGCAACAGCGGACTCGAACCACCACGGCAGTCTCACCCGAGCGGTCAGAGAATGGGGACTCTACACACAGCACAGCCCAGGCTGCCACTGACAGCGCGAACATGCAACCCGCCGAAGAGTTAACTCCGGCCACAAAACAGGGCATTAAGATCATGCTGACTGGCCTCCAGTGAAATCTCCAGCTTATGTGGCAGGCTGACCTAAAAGGACTTGCAACAGAAGTACAAGCGGTGTCAGCCCGCACCCACGCTGCGGAACAAGAGGTGAGAGATCTGCGCCAGGGCCTCACCTCCCTAAAAGACACAGTCACTCAGCTGCAAAAGGCTCAAGCTAACGTTAATAGACAAATAAACGTACTAAAAGACAGGAGCAAAAGAAAGAACATCAAAATACGAGGTGTACCAGAAGAGGTACCACTAGACGAATTGCCCTGCTACATAAGGCGCTTGGTGGCCTCTCTCCTTCCGAATAAGCAAGTGAAACATTTTACATTTGATGGCGTATATCACATTGCTAAACCTCGACTAGTACCACAAGCAGCCCCACGACAATGAAAATTGCTCTGATGACAGGAGTCAAAGGGAAATCACTGCATGACTTCGAAACACACCAGCTTACATTTTTCCAGGCCTTAAGCAGAAATACCCTATTGTGGCGAAAGAGCCTGCAGCCCGTCACGTCCACCCTACAAACAGCGGGCATTGCATACCGATGGGCGACTCCAAGAACGCTATGGGTGACCAAAGGCAAAAACCACTATAAGATTTCCTCCTTGGGGGACGCTCCAACCCTAATGACCACACTGGGGCTACCCAGTGTTGCCACGGACATACCTGCTGAATACCCTGGGACTGTACCTTGAAACCGGTGGCGACTATACGCCCAGATTTAAGTTAACATGTCGTTAGTTTAGATTGCATTCTTGATGTTATACCAGTTATTTTATAATACTCACAGCCTAGACCTAACCTTACCGGTCAGCCAAGGCCAACATGCCACGAAAAGACGAGGCGAATGCCCCATACATAGATTATAAACCACTCTCCCCCCCCCCTAAAGCCCCGGGGTTAAAGGGCAAAGTAACCCACAGAGCACATACCCTAGTTACAAGGCATAGTAAAAACCCGTTTTGCAACCTACAAACAAGGAAAACATAACACTTTTTAAAAGATTTTTATTTCTGCATGCCGAAATCTTCAATAAAAAGTAAATTTGAAATTTTTGTTTAAAAAAAACAGAAAGCCTGGGACACTTCAGAGCCCATTGTGGTTTGAATTGATCTTCAGCCATGCTTAGCTAAATACACACACAGGCTGGGATTACTTCTGAAACACTGATTGCTGATAACAGACAGTCCGAAGACAGAAAAGACATGAAGTCAGCAAAAGGTCATCACAGTTAATCAGCAACTCAGCCGAAATGGTCAATGTGAGGTCACCTGCTATCCAGGGGGCCAATCGTTATCTGTAGGGCAAGGTGAGAAACAGCAGGAGTGCAATCATTTTGTAGTTGCTCCTAACATTTTATAAAGAAAATTATAAAGCCCACAGAGGTATTCTTAAAGGAACATTCCTACCACCATAACATCATCATCTTATAGTCGTTGTTATGGGGACAGGAGTGTCAGGGCAGTGTCTTACCTTCTGGGATTAAACAAACTTTCTAACAGTTTATCCCCAAAGCTGGTCCACACACTAGAGTGGTTTTCATGCCATGAGTGCCTTTGTACCCCTTCACGTAAGTAGTCAAACCATTTGTCAAATTTTAACTTCGTAACTGGGGTACGATGGGCACCGCTCTCTTCCAGTATGGAGTTTAAGATGTTTCTGCTAGTAGCGTTGATTAGCTATCCTAGGCAAGGTCATTGGCTGATCAGATACCAGGTAATAAGTCAAACTTTTATCCAACGCTTAGACTCTTTACATTGGGGACACTAGACCACTCCTTAAACCATAACCACTACAGCTCGCCTTAGTATTTTAAGTGTTTTTACCTTTTTTTTTCTACTGGAACATTGTGTAAAAACGGTTTTAGATCACACTCTGTCTGAACATAATATGGATACATTTCAATGAGAAACATTTTGTTACTATATACATTATTCTAGCGAATTTCCAAGCAAGATTCTAGATAATGGAAAGGTTTCTCTCTTTGGTGTTAACCAGACCAATCAAGTGACCAGTTTCTGAAAGTACTGCCTAGATTTGGTGTCCTCTGGAACACAGGAAGCAAACATATGTATCAGAATGTTTTGGCTCTGCTGAACATACGAGTTAATAATAATAATAACAACAAAGTATTTAACCAGGAAAGGTACATTCAGATTACTCTGGTTTAGAAGTAAGTAAGAGTTATTAGCCAAAATGCTGCATATAATGGCTGGTTAGAACAATGTTAACATCACTGCTTTATAACTTGAAACCCCAGGTTTGAATCCTAGTTAGTCTACCACCCAATAATGGGGTTTATACATTAAAGGAATTCCAGTGTCGTACTGGTCTGTCAGAGCTGGCTCCACCCCCGCTCAGCCTTCGCTGACATTATCAGAATTGACAATCTCAGTCAATTCATGATTTGTGCAGCACTGACCCAATAAGCACCTCTAGTGGATGTCTGAGTTACTGCCCCTGGAGGTGTTACTAGGCAGTAGGGGCTGTGTTTACAGTCAAGAGCCTGCAGGGACAGACTATAGACACCAGAACCACTACATTACGCTGTAGTTGTTCTTGTGCTTATAGTGTCCCTTTAACCCCTTAGTGACAAGACCACTTTTCAATTTTCTTACCGTTTGGGACCAGGGCTCTTTTTACATTTCTGCGGTGTGTGAGTTTAGCTGTAGTTTTCCTCTTACTCATTTACTGTATATACTGTTGTTCCCGCCATTAAATGGTCTTTCTAAAGATACCATTATTTTCATCATATCATATAATGGATGAAAACTTTCAAACATGCCTGTGTTATTTTGTACATTGGGGACTATACGAACACTAAAGTTTGATTGAAAATTTGGAATGCACGGAAGGAGGCGGTGGAACGCAAACCAGAAATTGAATAATATTGTTGGATATACAGGGTGGCAAGTGAAAAAAACTCCAAATAGCTGCGAGGAGAAAATCGATTAGGGCAATGGATGGAAACTCCCCCCCCACACACACCGGAGAAAATCAGGAACAGCCATATTTAAGAGAACAAACTTAGGTGATGGGTAGGGCGATTTATTGTTACTGATAATGTATGATCATTGTAACGGTGTGAAAATTGGGTCCCTGATGAAGTTTCTAACAAAACAAAACGCGACGGACCGGCCACCAAATTGCATTTATACATTTTTATTTATTTTGATTTGTTAAATCGAATAAATCCTTTTATACTTACCTACCTGATTCCTGATTTTGATCCGGAGAGCTACAAGCTGACAGAGGATCCTCACCTCCATCATAAGGGAAGGCAACTTTAAGGCGCTGAATCACTTGGAGTCTGTGAGTTCCATATAAAGTGGGGGCACTGCTAATGATACTATACAGTGTTGCACTATTGTTTTTTTTTTTTTTTTTGCTTTATGGTTTCCGCTGTATCCCATATTTTCTATACCATATCTTGTTTATTTGAGGTCACCAACAGGGGAGGGGCCTTGGGAAGCTGTCAGAAAAAGCTAAGTAGCTTTAGCCATTCACGTGCACATGGGGTGTTTAGTGGATAATTTGTTATAAACCGGTTTTAGGGTGTCTTGGAAAGTTACAGGGTTAAATACAATGCTAGCAAATTAAATTCTCTGGTTGTCAGGCAGGTCCCCAAAATAGCAATCAATAAATTTACTTAATTATGTAAAAATATTACATTAATATGCATGTAGAATTTTAATATATATACATATTTATATATTTGAAGTCTACGTGTATATTTATGAAATGTTTATGTAATTACCGGTACGTATATGTACATATGTATATTTCATATTATTTTTATTTATTTATATATACATAGATATATATAATTTCATTCCAAGTGTATTTTGATATACATATGTATATTTATATCAAAATACAGTTAGAATAAAATTACATATATATATATATAATTTGTAAAATATATTTATTATTTTTACATTTATTTTTAATCATTTATTTTTTATAAGAATATATACAATATATATATAGTTATTTTATATACATATATATATATATATATATATATACACACACACACATACGTGTGCCATTTTACGCTAAGTGTATTTTTATATTAATATATGTATATATTAATTAAAAAAAACAAAAAAAAAACGTAGTTTGTGTCAGGATTACAAGTTGATCCGGCACGTAGAACTGTATCACTCCTAGGACTAACAGGTAACGTCTTAACGGGCCTTAGAATGGCCGGAGTTAACGTACCAGAGAATAGTCAGAATACTTGCTGAGGTCGGGGACACGGAATGAGACACAACGATGAGGGAAAGCCAAAAGTCAGGGATACCAGAATACAGGGAAGTCAAACAAAGCCAAAGTCAAATAACCAGAAATAAACGTTCAGAAACACACTATCAGACAATCACTAGGTAAACCACGACAGGGCAAAGAGGAGAAGTAGAAATGCATTTAAATAAGCCCTTTACAAAATGCTTCTGGCCTCTGCATAACTGCAGAAAGCCGATCCAGTTACCATTCATTGGCCGACAGCATCAGCTGGCCGCTCTCAGCCAATGAATGGCACTGAGAGCATCAGCTGACCACTCTTAGCTAATGAATGGCACATTATGCATGAGAATTTGCACAGAATTGACATTAGCCAGCCAGGAACTTGTTCCAGGCTGGCTGATGACACCTCATGACTGATGGAAGTGGAGTAGCTGTACATACAGACTACAGGCACCATGACCACTTCAAATCAAAAGTGATCATGGTACTTGGAGTAAGCCTTTAAGAAAATGCTGCTGTTAATCCATTTAACATAAATTCCATGTTTCACTCTCCTAAACTTAGGGTATGTAACTTTGTAGCTCTGCAATTATCAGACTGCTATAAGACCACAACTCCTATGATCATCATCATCATCTGGAAATTAGTATTATTAGCATTATTGCCTAACATCCATCATTAGTTTATCAGTGTGTCCTTGGCACTTGTTTCTTACCCTGATGTACAAAATGCAGAGCAGTTATTAAAAAGAGCCAACTTAGTCTGCAGTGCTGTACAATGGCTGAAGAAAACATAACATACAAATAACGGCAAGAGGACATATGAGATACATGCAAACAGGTAAGGGCCCTGCATATTGCACACTTTTCTAGCAACTAGCTTATATGAATGAAATACACTGCTCAAAAAAATAAAGGGAACACTTAAACAACACAATGTAACTCCAAAGCAATCACACTTCTGTGAAATCAAACTGTCCACTTAGGAAGCCACACTGAGTGACAATCAATTTTACATGCTGTTGTGCAAATGGGATAGACAACAGGTGGAAATTAGAGGCAATTAGCAAGATACCCCCAATAAAGGAGTGGTTCTGCAGGTGGTGACCACAGACCACTTCTCAGTTCCTGTGCTTCCTGGCTGATGTTTTGGTCACTTTTGAATGCTGGCGATGCTTTCACTCTAGTGGTAGCATGAGACGGAGTCTACAACCCACTAAAGGCTGTTTTTAATGTATCGAAGGCTTTTATAGCTTCTTTGGGCCATTTCTTGGGATTAATACCGTTCTTAGACAAATTCGTGATGGAAGGGATGATAGACGAAAATTATTTTATGAATCGCCTGTAGTAATTTGAGAACCCTACGAATTGCTGAATAGCTTTTAACCCATTAGGAATGGGCCATTTGAGGATCGAGTCTACTTTTTTGGGATCCATCTCAAAACCTTCTCCATAAATTACATAACCCAGAAAGGAAATCTTAGACTGATCAAACAGACATTTTTCTAATTTACAATATAAGTTATTTCACAACAGTTTAGTCAAGACTTTCAAAACTTGTTGGTGATGTGTTACCAGATCCCTGGAATAAAATCAAAATATCATCAAGATAGACAATCACGAATTCTTATTTGAATTCCGTTAAAACATCATTGATAAGATTCTGGAAGACAGTTGGGGCGTTACATAGCCCGAAAGGCATCACCGTGTACTCATAATGCCCGTATCTGGTGTTAAAGGCTGTCTTCCACTCGTCTCCTTTGCGAATACTAACCAGATTTTATGCACTCCTCAAATCAAGCTTAGTAAAAATCTTGGCCCCTTTTAATCTATCAAATAGTTCCGTTATGAGAGGAATAGGGTAGGCATTACATACAGTAATCCTATTCAAACCTCTATAATCGATGCACGGTCTGAGATCTCCCTGTTTCTTGGACACAAAAAAGAATCCCACCCCGGCGGGTGACGAGGATTTCCTAATGAACCCATTTTCAAGGTTTTCTTTAATGTACTCCTCAAGTACAGTATTTTCTTTGACCAACAAGGGTAAACAGTACCTTTGGGAGGCATAGTGCCTGGTAATAAGTCAATGGTGCAGTTGTATACTCTGTGGCTAGGTAACAAATTGGCTTTGACCTTACCAAAAACCGTGGTAGGTATACTAGTAAGAAAGAAAGGTCTTATTTGAGCAATACACCCCTGATGGCAGTTGTTCCTCCAGGCTACTATATCACCTCCCTCCCAATCTATAGTAGGGTTATGCCTCCTTAGCCAAGGGAATCCTAACACTATTGGGAAAGCAAGTGATGAAATTACCTGGAACACACAATACTCCTTATGTAACACACCAACCCACAAAGAAATTGGTTTGGTTTCATTTATTTTGGGTACCCGGAGGGGTCTACCATCTATGGCCTCAACAGGCAAAGGGTGTATCTCTTAACTGAGAAGGAATGGAATTCTCTCGTGCAAAATCGTGGTCGATAAAGTTCTCCGCGGCACCAGAGTCAATTAATGCTGCTGTTGTAATCACTCTCTCTTCCCAAGGTAAGGTAATCAAAGTAGCCTTTGATCTTGGAGTTCTATGGAGGACAATGACGAAACACCCAAGGCCTGTCCTCTATAGGGACTTAGGTGCAAGAGTTTCCCGGCCTGTTTGGACAAGACAAACGGAGATGCCCTCTTTGTCCACAATAGAGACATAGTTCCTCCCTTCTTCTGTACTGGCGTTCTGCCTCAGTTAACCTAGTAGCCCCCAACTGCATGGGTTCCGGCAAGGCAAGTGCCATCGACTCAGGTGCATTGGGTAATGGTGTAGCATAACTAGGAGTTCTTCTGGTTCTGTCTCGTGTTTTCCCTGTACCTCATCCTTTCGTCAATGCATGACATAAATGTTATTACATTTTCTAGATTTTTTTTTTTCCCTAGTGGCTATCTCATTTAACATGGCTTCTGATACCCCATTCAAGAAAACATCAACAAAAGCCTGGTAATTCCATGCTACTTTGGAAGCTAAAGATCTAAATTCCAGGGAATAGTACACTAAAGACCTATTCCCCTGTCTAAGGCGAAGGAGGGTTCTGGCAGCATTTGCCCTTCTTCCAGGAGGATCAAAGGTTCGCCTGAATGCCTCCACAAACGCTGTATAGTTGTATACTATGGGGTTGTCATTTTCCCAAAGAGGGAAAAAGCTCTATCCAGTAGAAGGGTTATCATGAACCCTACCTTGGCTCTATCAGTGGGGTATGAGCAAGGTTGCAGTTCAAAATGTATGTTAATCTGGTTTAGGAAACCTCTACAAGCCTCTGGTGCTCTAGTTGCAAATACTTGACTGGTAGTGGTGGTTTAACATGAGATGAGGCCCCTACCGTAGCTACTTCAAGACCAGTGTTAAGGAGAGTTGCTGGAGCGTTACGAGTCTCCTCAGGCCCAGTACTAGGTCTGTTAATCAGGGTTTGCAATGCAATAGCCATTTGGTTAATGCGATGGTCCATTTACCCAAAGCGGTTATTGCCAGGGTCTACTTGGTTACTTACTCCTGTGGGATCCATAGTGGCCCTGTTGTAATGTCAGGAATAAGGGGGATCCTAACTACAGAGAGTAAGCAAAGTAGTAATGTACCGGACCTTAGAATGGCCGGACTAGGGTTACTAAAGAATAAAGAAGAGACAGGACAAGCCGAGGTCAGGGAGCCAGAGGTAGGGAGAACGAGAATACGTAAGCTGGGTCAAACGGATACCAGAGGGAAGAATAGTCAAGACAAGCCAAAGTTCAATACCAGAAAATACCAAGAGTACAACGCGCTATTGGGATCAAAGAACCACAACAGGGCAAGGAACCTAACTCATGGGAGCCTTTTTATATTGTGACTGGATCTGTCTGGGATGATAACCACGCCCCCAAAATGTCAATTTTCGGACGTTTGGGTGAGTAATGACGGCCGGCGCGAGAATGACTATCAACGCTGGAAGGCCGCCAGACCTTTTCCCCAGAACCCTGCAGCTGAATCAAAGGAACCCTGACAAAAGGTACCCTGACATTCTATCTATATATTATTATTATTTATTAAGTGCCAACAAATTCTGCAGAGCTGTACAAAAGATGGACTAACAGTCAAGTATTTGCAACTAGTTGAGTTGGACGCACAGGAACAGAGTGAGATTAAATATTATAGAGCACTAACAGGTGTTCTTAGCACTTTACAGGTTACAGGTGTACCAAACAGCCACTGGAGGTGCTTGATGACATCCATCGTCAGCTAAAACCCCATAGTAAAGGATTTATATGGGAAAGTCCTAATGTGAAGGTACAGTAAGGCCAGTAGTTATACAGTGTATGTGTATTATATCTATATAGCACTTTATAGGTTACATTACGGTAGAGGGAGGAACAGTAGGTGCAGTAGTTATACAGTGTATGTATATCTATATAGCACTTTACAGGTTACATTGCGGTAGAGGAAGGTACAGTAAGTGCAGTAGTTATACAGCGTATGTATAATATATATATAGCAGTTTATAGGTTACATTACGGTAGAGGGAGGTACAGTAAGTGCAGTAGTTATACAGAGTGTGTATATTATATCTATAAAGCAGTTTATAGGTCATATTACAGTAGAGGGAAGTATAGTAAGGCCAGTCGTAATACAGTGTGTATATTTATTTACTTAGCACCTTACATGTTACTCTATTCAAATAGAGTGCAATGACACATGATTTAACAGTTTTCTATAACACCTAAGGCATTTGTGGCCCTCGAGGTCTATAGATGGACAGCCTTGTTATCCGCCATTGTTAAGGTACATGAACTCTAGCTAACCTCTGCGGCTCACACGGTGTTCACTCACTGTAATGTGAGCTGTATTCGATGTGATAGAGAAATGAGTGTCACTTACTGCTGCTGACAGCAGGACTGGAGGCAATGTGAAAATTAAGTGTTTGTTGCTGTTTTGTGAGTGGGAGATCTGTAACGCAGTACTCAGTGCAGTAATTTAATAAACGAGAGATCCCTGTGACCTAACCCTGAACTGTTTAGACTGACTGCCCCAGTATACTTATTACAGGTTAACGTACACTGTGGGCAAATCAGTAGTACATACCTCCCAACACTGGGGGCAGCAGCACGGGAACTAAATGATACCGGATTGTTGTAGGCACTAGGTGCAGAAAACACATTTGATGTGAGGTTGTCCTGAACCGTATTTATTTGTTTATTTTTAGCAAAATATGGGTCTATCCCTCTATAGAGTCGGGGTTCTCCTCCATTGGTTTACTTCAATTATTCAGATTCTAAATTATCATGAGGCTAGGTAGAAGCAGATTATATTGCAATGCGGAGGTAGCGAATTTTGGCAAGTTAACGCCATTGGCCTCGATTTAATATGTTTGGACAAACTTTTCAAATGATCACAATCTGTTAAAAAAAACTTTTCAAATGACTTATCTACAAGAACCCCACGGACTTTAATAGTGTATTCTATTGATAAAGCTTCTCCAAAAATATATATTTAAAAAAAAAAAAAAAAAACATTCTAAAAAAAATTCAAGTTGAAATTTGTTGAAGTTGAATGGATTTCATTATGAATGAATTTTTGTTTTTTAGATTAGGAGTAGTGGGAAAAGTTGGGGAGCTAGTTACAAGTACAATATAGTAGAAAGGGCAATGCATACCAAACATATAATATATTTACATCCTTCCTCCCACCTCCCTTCCTAAATCGAACGAATCCAACCTAGCCTCCTCTCTCCAACTGAACTTTCCCCCCCGCCCCATTCTTTATTTAGACTTAGTGATCAGGCGGTCATCACATAACAATCACACACATAAAATTACATATGTTAAACAAAAAAGAGCACCACAATGCTCGAGCAAAATAACATCTGTCTAAGCGATAAGTCATAGTCAGCTGATAAGAGAGAAGACAAAACAAGAAAACCATAGTTCTGTTCATATAGTGCAACGGTATTCTAATATTCTATTCCGGTCCAGTAACTGGCAGTGAACTTTTCAAGAAATACATTTTACTCTTAACTTTTATGGCATTATACCTTACCACCCTTGGACTGTAACATACCGCCCAACATTTAAAATGAACAAAGTAATTTTAGCAGTGTGATTGGGAGTGTGGCTACTCTCTCAAAGGCGACACAGGCCCAGATAATTACTCTGTTAAACTTCCAACTTTGAAATGGGCATCTCATATATTTGTCCCTGTGACTCTCTCTCCTCCCCCACCCCCCCAAGATATAAAGATGACACTCCGCAATGGTAAGAACACTGTCTTCAGCTGGGTAACACTCATGTTTTTAGAAGCATATGCTACAGACACAATGCTGTCAAGTACTACACCAGTCTGAGAAACGCAGATATCAGGATCAGTCTAGAAAACAAAAACATAGTGCAAACTGTGTAAATATATGATAAACCTCTATATAGGATGGAACTCACAGGACGTAGAGCCGTCCCAGGCTCTATAGGTTGAGCAGGAGGGTGCCTTAAAAAGGCTAAAACAATATACTTGAAGGAAAGCAGCACATAATACAGATAAATGAATCAAGAATTTATTGATAACCTAGTAAAAATATATATAAGGGACAAATAAGCAGTGAGAATATGTATAAACAATACACTAGGCAAAAAGCCCCAAACCACCGCATACAGAATAAAAAGTCCCAAAGTAGTGCCCATGTGGACTGCAATACGTGGGAATGACTACTAGAAGTTTGAAATAGTCTAGCTCCACTCCCGACAGCAAACTTGTTCTCAAGAGGAGACCACTTCACAAAGGTTGCAGCACGATTGATACATAGAGAACTAATGTTGGTTTCCAAACCCCATCCTTCTAGCTCCACACACGCAAGTGTTGCGGTCAGCTCCACAGGTCACAATACGGTCACTTTTAGGAGCCCAGTCAATACCTGTTATGTGTCCATTGTGCTCCTTTAAAAAGATTCACACCTTTTTTTGTAAATATGAACATTGTGGTTATTTGGGCTGATGGCAATGTGAGTGAGATCTTTGTTCCAGGCATGGCAGCTGATGGGTTCAAGTAAAAAATGGTGCAAGGACATTCTTGAGTGTTTCCAGGCACAAAACTAAAGATTATTGAACGGAGCGGTACTGATTCGCAGACTCTGGTCAGTCAACGCGAATCCGGCCTCAAGTTTCCAACTTTGAAATAGACATCTAACATATACGGCCCTGTGACATATATAGGCCTTCATGTATATTCTGGGTTCTTGGATGTTAATTCACGCATTCTTAATCTGTATAATTATTTTTTTTTTTATCTCTCCCCTTCTTTTTGAAAATCGTTTTATTGAGATTGGTCACTACGTAGAAAGCAGTGAGTGGGTAAACAATGTGAAACTCGCAGGTTTCTATAGTATATTAGTACACAAAATAGAATACAATGAGATATGCAAATCTCCACATAACTTCCCCTAGAGAGACTCGTAGGTCTTCATGCAGGGTGAGTATGCGGTCGACATTTTAAAAGCAATATAATTATACAACGAGGGGAAACAGTAGTATCATATAAAATGGAACGGCTGTAACAAACAGGTTGCTTCCCTTAGCCAATATGTGCGTAAAGGGTAAACGGGAGTTGCGTCGGGAGAGGTCGTTCTCAGCTATTTATGGCGGGAGCCACATAACACTGTGTTACCTGGTCTTTCAAACGGTTAATTGAAGTCATTGTATGAAAGGCAAGCCACTGGCTCCCGCTAGGTTCGGGCCCGTAGGTCCGTGTTGGTGTCGCTAGGTGTATCCTAGCACGCAAAAATAGTGGGAGTATTCCCAGTTCGTGGCTAGCATGCGTGAAGGCCAGCGTCGTTACCAATCCTGGCAGAGCCTGCAATACGCTAATATCCCGTGTTGCGAGTTACATGTCGTTGGTATTGACAACGCGAGTGTCAATGTGAGTGAATGTGCTGCGTCATTGGTGTGTGTACCAGCGTTAGCATTTGGTGAGCGTGAAGTGGGTCCTTTCGGTGCACAACCATAAGTGATGAACACGTATTGTCCCTCACTTCGGTTTGTGCCACAGTAGTATGTGTATCTAAGAATATCTCGTGTTCCCCAAGCCATGATTTATCGTTCAGATCCTGCGGGGACTAAAAGCATACGTGACGTGAGGGTGTAGCAAATTGCACGTCTACTAATATTTCCCCCTAAGCCCCCTCCCTCAGCCCCGAGACCCGGAGCCCATTAGTTAAGTGATTGCAAAGGTGAAGAAAGATATGGAAGGAATAGGTATAAAAGAAAGGGAGGTAGGGTGGGTTAGTCTGCGTCAAGTGGAACCAGCGTCTGCTGTCACTCCATTAGTGGGTTCAAGAGGATCTGCTCTTTGTCTGTATTGGGTAATGAATAGGAACCAAGGGAGCCACAGCTCCGTATGTTTCATTTTACGGTCGGTCAGGGTGGCGTGAATGTCTTCCGCCCCATATATGTCTTCCACCCTGCGGATCCATTCTGTCTTCGACGGTATGTTGCGTTGTTTCCAAAGTGCCGGTATGTTAGCTTTAGCCGCGTTTAACAGGTGGCGTAATATAGATCTTTTGTACGTCCTAATGGGTTGCGTCGAGATGTGCAACAGGGCTAGCTCCGCGCTCCATTCCGGGATGTCTCCCAGGATGTCAATTATCGCTTCCTTAATCATCGTCCAGTATGGGACGATGTCCCTACATTCCCACCATATGTGTATCAGTGTGCCGCGTTCTGCCTGGCATCTCCAACACAGTGGGGTGATCTCTCCCCTTCTAGTACCATCTGCACTGGTTGTTTTTTCTCTGCCCCCACCCTGTGATCCTTACACAAGATATTTAAAACCCGCTCTGAGAATGGTCTCTCTTTTCTAATAGACCTGAGTCTTATCTGCACTCATGCAAACCCAAGTATCACAACTCCACTTTGAATTCTATGTATAGGTTTTTGCTCAGAAATGATTTAAACTTGAGAAAGGGAGGTTCTCCCGGAAACTTGTCATTGCAAAAAAAAAAAAAAAAAAAAAGGATTACAAGATACAAATTTTATCTGTTATTTTACACACATACAATATATATCTCAACCTTATAAATTGTAAACTTGTGTTGTGAAATACCCCAATTCTATAATTGTAAAGGGTAGCAGAATAGATCTGTGTTATAATAATGTTTCTGAAGTCTAGACATTCTCAGCTGGACCTGTGCAACATGAATCCCACAATTTTTTATATCCTGCATTCCGAAGCACAGGGAAAGATCATTATAGCCAGAGTGACATTATGCTAACTCACCCTCACTACCTTCCAGTATCTTTTTGTTATCAATTACCAGGTGGTGAGAAATGATTAACAAGTGACAGGGCCAAATGTATGTCATCGCCATGCATCATGCTATGTCACTTGTTCCTGAGTGAGAATGATTAGTTTATAGAGCTTTGCTAGAATAGGATCCCACCCTTCTTCCCTGGGAGCGAGGGAAATTTGCAATGACCAGAAGCATAAAAAAGGTCAAATGTCTTTGAATACTGGACACATTGAAATTATTGTAAGAATTGGGCCATTTTTGCCAAGCTAGTCACAGAATGCTATCAATGCTGGAGGGACATGAGGTTTTCCCATTTACAATATTTCATAGTGACAGTTGCTATGGGAAATGCTAGTTATCTCCCCATCTCCCCTGACATTCCTCCTCTCCCTGCAGCCCCTGATAACATCTTTCAAGACACAAACTACTGAAAAACTCTTAAATGGCCTCTGTAAACTCTTCAACTCACTTTTACTTGGTCGCTTTATGAGGATTTGTAAAAAAAAAAAAAAAAAAAAAAAGAAAGAAAATACACCTGTAAATGGGGCTTGGAGGGGGAGGGACCCAACAGAGAAGGAAACAGGCATACAGAAAGTATAAAATGTAACATTACATTTTATACGACTCATTTTATTTATCATGCTGCCAGGACAACACACTGCTGGTCCACTTAGTAAACAAAAATGTATTATTCATTTTTATAAAGCACCAACAATTTCCGTAGCGCTGTACAATAGGTGGACTAACAGACAAGTTTTTGTAACCAGACGAGTGGGACACACAGGAACAGAGGGGATTGAGAGACTGTGATTTTCACAGTGAGAAGACGCCAGCGTCCATAGGAAAGCATTCACTGGCTGAATGCGCGCGCGGCTCTTGCCGCGCATGCACATTCAGCCGATGAGGGGGAATGTTATGTGTTTAACCCCTTCCTCACCCTAGAGCCCGGCAGGAGGGGGACCCTAAGGGTGGGGGGGACCTAGAGACCCTATAGTGGTCCTTTAATTATCAGATACAGGTACATAGGAAATTAGCTTATTTCTCAAATCTGGCTGGAAAGAATGTAATACTCATCTCAGGCCTATAGAGGTCACTGTTGTCATTGTTATACAGTGATTATTTCCCAAAGTATAGAAAAAAAGCGATGATTGTGCTTAGATGACAATATATGTGCAGCAATGATAGAGATCTGACAGCAGGGGTCTCCCTTATACCTGAATACAACCTCAGAAAAAAACTAGTCAGTGAGTCAAAAATGAAGTATTAAAGCAAAACAGGGAGACCTTGGAAGAATGTTCCCGAATCTTATTAATCTCAGTCGATTGCTACCTCGTCCAGAAGGATTTGCCAGCCAATCAACCAATGTCTCATAGTGAAAAAATACATTACAAAGTCAAAAATAGCAAAAAGTAGCTAAATCAAACATCAGTCAAGTACAGTGTAACAGCACTCGAAGTACGTTTCATCAGGACTGATTATTATAAAAAATTATAATCATCACTGATGCTGCTGAAGAAGAGAGGGACTGACCGTGCCTGAAAGACTTACTGATTTGTTGTAAATGGAGATTAGAAACAAGATAATTAATTACACATGGTTAGAACATTGACTGGAACAATATTTACACTCCACCTGTACCTGTAAATGGAAGTTATGTATCCCCCATAGGTAACTGCTAAAAGGCAGTAAATTGCCAGTTGTTCAGTACCGAGTACCCCAAAATAAAACTTGTGAAAGAGCCTTGACATTATAATAAACTGATTATAACTATAGTATCCGTGTTAATCTATGATGATGGAAATACATTTTAGAATAGAACACAGTGGGTTTATTCACTAAAACCTGTATTGTAACAAAATGAGGCAAATTTTTGGACAAAATACTGGATTTAAAAAAAAACACACTATCAAAGGAACATGCTCAGTCACTGCAGCCACTGTAATTTAAGACACACTTCCATCAGACAATGCTTCATTTACTGATCCAACAAGGAAGCAGGCTAAGCGGCCATCTTATACAAAGCTCCTCGGGTGCTTAATAACCTATCAGAAAAGAAAAAATTTTTAACATTCCTGCAATTTCATAACGCTCACCCTCTCTTTCATTTCTACCCAAACTGGCTAAGCTGGATATTGTTTTTTTGTTGTTGTCTTTAAGTCCAACTACTTTGTTCTAAAGCCTGCATGATGGTTCACTCACAACTCTTTGTGATGTTTTTGGAGAACACTTTAAGTTGGGTATGCTTTGGACAGTTTATAGAGTATTTTTTGTTTGACTCCTTCCTATAAATATTGCCTATTTATAGCAATTCTAAGCAATTAGTGACAGCTGGTCTCTAGCTGCAGGAGTGCATGCTGGGTTCAGCTGTCACTGACCAATCGGCGGGTTAATTCAGCATTGAGGCCTCAAGGCTATCTGATCTCACTGAGATCCAATCCCTGTGAGACAAGCCTTAACTGAAACTTACGACTTTTCTTTACTGCCATTAGCTCTCACAGCTATCAATTAGATCAGAGGCAAATACACTAAACAGCACACAGTTGGTATTCGTTTGAGCTAGCGTTAGGTATGGACAGGGTTGAAGCGGGATATAGATAGTGTTAGGATTAGACTGTGTTCGGCTATACAGGGTTAAAAAAACAATGTTAGTGTTTGTCGATGGTCAGTATGTATTGCTGGCACAGCCATTCCACCAACATAGCATCTCTGAAAAGCTATGTTAAAATTAGAGCACACCAAAAACCTGGCAATGGTATAAATGTGGGAAGATAAAGCAGATTAAAAATCTGGTCTATTCAAACTAGTAAAACACAAAACGTACGAGAAATATATGACATTAATATGCCATATGTATTATAAATAAATAAAACTAAATGCAACATTTGATAGAAACTGGTCATTGAGTCGACCTGGTGAAAAGGTATAATCTGTCAAATGTCTACACAGGAGTATTGTTGTAGTGGGACACACATGGTCTAGAAATTAACATGTGAAAACCACAAAAAAAATTAAAGATCTGTCACTTTCAAAGATCTGCAAAGACGTTGAGTGATGGCTGGGTTTACACTGGCTGGCTGAGTGACGGCTCAGTTTGCACCGGCTAGCTGGGTGACGGCTCAGTTTGCACCTGCTAGCTGGGTGAAGGCTCAGTGTACACCGGCTGGCTGGGTGACGGCTCAGTGTACACCGGCTGGCTGGGTGACGGCTCAGTGTACACCGGCTGGCTGAGTGACGGCTCAGTTTACACTGGCTAGCTGAGTGACGGCTTAGTTTACACTGGCTAGCATGGTGATGGCTTAGTTTACAATGGCTGGCTGAGTGATGGCTGAATTTACACCGGCTGGCTGGGTAACGGTCCAGTTTACACCGGCTTGCTGGGTGACGGCTGAGTTTACACCGGCTGGCTGAGTGACGGCTGAGTTTACACCGGCTGGCTGAGTGACGGCTGAGTTTACACCGGCTGGCTGAGTGATGGCTGAGCTTACACTGGCTGGCTGAGTTTACACCTGCTAGCTGGGTGAAGGCTCAGTGTACACCGGCTGGCTGGGTGACGGCTCAGTGTACACCGGCTGGCTGGGTGACGGCTCAGGGTACAACGGCTGGCCGGGTGACGGCTCAGCGTACAACGGCTGGCCGGGTGACGGCTCAGCGTACACCGGCTGGCCGGGTGACGGCTCAGCGTACACCGGCTGGCCGGGTGACGGCTCAGCGTACACCGGCTGGCCGGGTGACGGCTCAGCGTACACCGGCTGGCCGGGTGACGGCTCAGCGTACACCGGCTGGCCGGGTGACGGCTCAGCGTACACCGGCTGGCCGGGTGACGGCTCAGCGTACACCGGCTGGCCGGGTGACGGCTCAGCGTACACCGGCTGGCCGGGTGACGGCTCAGCGTACACCGGCTGGCCGGGTGACGGCTCAGCGTACACCGGCTGGCCGGGTGACGGCTCAGCGTACACCGGCTGGCCGGGTGACGGCTCAGCGTACACCGGCTGGCCGGGTGACGGCTCAGCGTACAGCGGCTGGCCGGGTGACGGCTCAGCGTACAGCGGCTGGCCGGGTGACGGCTCAGGGTACACCGGCTGGCCGGGTGACGGCTCAGTGTACACCGGCTGGCCGAGTGACGGCTCAGTGTACACCGGCTGGCTGGGTGATGGCTGGGAATCCCTGGAGCTCAGTGATGGGCTTGGAGTGCTGTTTTTTTCTGTACGCTCCTTCCTATGATCCTCAGCCAGCCTGACATGTAGGGGCTCAGCCATCACTCAGAGCCTTCCCATTCATGCTGTGTATTGTGGAAGGTTTACTCACCAGCCTCTCTCACTCCACTTCCTGGTCAGCACGGTGAGCACAGTGAGCACAGTGAGCAGGAAGGGGTGGGGCTCTGGTTCTGTTTGCGTTCCAGGCCTCATTCTCACACCTGGCGCAGCGTTTCACATTGTTTCCGTGTTCCGCCCCCGTTACGTCATCACGCCGCGCTGGCACGTCCCGTCGCTACGGACCAGCCTGTTCTCTCTCTCGGTGTGTTCAGGGGGAAGACGGGAGGAAGGATCCGGGCCGCCCAGCGTGAGTAACCTCCGGGGGGGAACCGGGAGGGGCTGGGGGACCGGGAGGGACAGTTAACCTCTGACTGCATAGCTCCAGCACTCTCTGACTATGGAAGGGATGGATCCTTCTCTGACTGCATTGCACATCATCCTCAGGCAATGGAGGGAGGTGAACAACTGACTGCATTGCTCAGCATCCTCTTGTACTCAGAGGGATAACTCTGACTGCATTGCTCGCCATCCTCTTGTACTCAGAGGGATAACTCTGACTGCATTGCTCAGCATCCTCTTGTACTCAGAGGGATAACTCTGACTGCATTGCTCGCCATCCTCTTGTACTCAGAGGGATAACTCTGACTGCATTGCTCAGCATCCTCTTGTACTCAGAGGGATAACTCTGACTGCATTGCTCGCCATCCTCTTGTACTCAGAGGGATAACTCTGACTGCATTGCTCAGCATCCTCTTGTACTCAGAGGGATAACTCTGACTGCATTGCTCGCCATCCTCTTGTACTCAGAGGGATAACTCTGACTGCATTGCTCAGCATCCTCTTGTACTCAGAGGGATAACTCTGACTGCATTGCTCGCCATCCTCTTGTACTCAGAGGGATAACTCTGACTGCATTGCTCACCATCCTCTTGTACTCAGAGGGATAACTCTGACTGCATTGCTGCCATCCTCTTGTACTCAGAGGGATAACTCTGACTGCTGATGAGGGATAACTGACTGCAATGCTCGCCATCCTCTGTACTCAGAGGGATAACTGACTGCATTGCTCACCATCCTCTTGTACTCAGAGGGATAACTGACTGCATTGCTCACCATCCTCTTGTACTCAGAGGGATAACTGACTGCATTGCTCACCATCCTCTTGTACTCAGAGGGATAACTGACTGCATTGCTCACCATCCTCTTGTACTCAGAGGGATAACTGACTGCATTGCTCACCATCCTCTTGTACTCAGAGGGATAACTGACTGCATTGCTCACCATCCTCTTGTACTCAGAGGGATAACTGACTGCATTGCTCACCATCCTCTTGTACTCAGAGGGATAACTGACTGCATTGCTCACCATCCTCTTGTACTCAGAGGGATAACTGACTGCATTGCTCACCATCCTCTTGTACTCAGAGGGATAACTGACTGCATTGCTCACCTTCCTCTTGTACTCAGAGGGTTAACTCTGACTGCATTGCTCACCATCCTCTTGTACTCAGAGGGATTACTGACTGCATTGCTCACCATCCTCTTGTACTCAGAGGGATAACGGACTGCATTGCTTGCCATCCTCTTGTTCTCAGAGGGATAACTCTGACTGCATTGCTCGCCATCCTCTTGTACTCAGAGGAATAACTCTGACTGCTTTGCTCACCATCCAACCCTGAGAGAGTTTTGAGGTCAATAAATTAGTGGCTTTTTCTTCCGGTCAAGAAGGATTTAGTCACTAAACAGCAAATAATAGTTCATTGGAAAACCCAAATACAATAATTACGCCTAATTATGTCTTCGTCTAAATTTAAAATCACTTCTAAAAGCTAATCTCATGTGCCAGTGTTAAATTACTGCCCACCACCCTCAATAGCGGCACAGACAATATATGCGCTATGACCAGCCAGCCCAATATATCCCAAAAAGTGCAGAATATACTTCAGCCCAACTCACAGGACAACTATTGTGTAGAGATAGTTTAGGCATATGTTAAGGTGGCATACTTCTATATACACGTTTATATTGCATCATACAATTGAACATGTTAAATGGTTCGAATATAACTATCTGTAAAATTTGAGCAAAAGCCATCAATACCACAAAAATGTTATTATTGTGCCTGCATAAGCTGTTGGGGCTATGAAGGCTATATTGTCGGATATTGCACAATGAAAAATAAAGAATTAAAAAAAAAAATCACTTCTAAATTTACTGCAATTCACTGTGTAGGGAATAAACCCAACTTTTTAGCAGGATCATCTTCTATTGGATAATTAAACAGAAATCGTCTGGCCTTTGTTTAATATTTACAGAAACATGGTTTATTTTGGCATTTTATTAATCTGCCTCTTCTCTCTTGTGATGTTTCAGTTAGCTATTCTTGTATATATTTAGCATTGTACACAGCAACAATATGAGTCTTATTATTAACCTATATTCTCTACGGTATACATGTGACATCAAAACAATCATTTGTATTTCCTTTTTATTTTTCCTTTACATATTTAGTAGCTTTTGATCTGATGTCTCCGTTTTATTTCAGTGCCATACAGAGCTAGTGACACTTTGCCCTCTGACAATTTGGTACTGTTCCAGGTCATGTGTGGATATTGAGGAACAACAACTGGTTAGTGTAGTGCCTTTTTTTTTTTGAAAATTTCTTGTACCTTAGGCATTACGCTGGATCCTGATGAATTCCTTGTGCCTGTTCGTATCATTGTGGACCTACAGGGGATCCAGATTTAAATCCTCACCAAGGGTTAAGAAACACTGCAATAAACCAAGAAAATATTCCTTTGACATGTTCTCTGCTTTCCACTAATTGCTCTCAGCCAATGACTTAGCCCTGCACTGCTAGGCATAGCCCAGAGATCTTCTGGCTCTCTGCCTGAAGTAGTGGTGGTGGGGAGAAGTGCCCCAGCAGACCCAGGTAAAAGGTCAAACTGCACTAAAACTGTTTGACTACTTACATTGGGGGAAGGTGCCAGAGGACTCCAGGCACCATAACCACTAAAGCGTGCAGTAGTGCTTATGGTGGTTTGGAGTGTTTTTTTGACTATTTCGGTTTGCGTAGATTGCAGGAATATTTTGAAATCATTTATAATAAATTAGTCACAATTTCTCACTGTGTCCATATAGGGCAGCCTGTCTGGTATAGATACGTTTTCCTCTATTATTTATCAAGCATTACTATTTTTTCCATTACTTAGTTACTGATTTGTAACTTGAAAGAGAACCTGTCAGTTGTGAGGTTTTTAAAAAGTTTCTTACTACGTGTGTCGTTATTTTTTCTTTATTTTTTCTTTCCACTAGTTCCCATTTCTTACAATAAATGAACATATAATATTTCTGCCCTGCTGGGCACACCATATAATCTCCTTAACCTTTGTTGTGCCGCCAAACACACAGTGCATGCACGCTATGGCACTGCTATAGGAATTCCACCGCATGTATCTGCCCATGTGGCATTTCATGTAGAAAAGTAACAGTTCTGCTTTAGGTAGATTTTTTTAGACTTGATCTAAGTGTGTGGTTTTTATTGCTCATATAACTGACCTTGTATATATTTAAAGCAAAAGAACATTTTCAACAGAAAACTCCTCACTTTAATGCCGTAACATTTAGCTTAGCGATTCTGTCAAAATTTGTGTGAGGATCTAAGGTGACAAAAATAACCACATATCTACTTAACAATAAACATTTCTCGAAATCATTACGCTATCGTGTCTTAGAACACAAACTATAAAAAGAGCTTTTATTTTTCTAATGAACAGATGCACAAATAATGTTCCCATTTTATAAATGTGTGCTTCTGGAAGTAGTTCCATTGAGTGTATTTCTTAGTTATAAACTTGTTGTATGTGATCGCCAAGATTGCAAAGTGTACAACCCTTATTTAAAGGAAATTATGCCCTTTTGAGTCATGCTCGTTATTTTATTATCATGCTGTTTAAACTCACTGAGTTTATGGACATTGGCTCACAAGTCTTATTGACAGGCTTCTGTAGAGGCCTAGGTGGTTCAGCTGTCATTGACCTTGTTACATGTAACTGGCTTATCTTCCTTGTCAAGTTTTTTTCAGTTAACCTATATGGAATACTGAAGTTTGGTGTGTAATGTCTTTTACTGCAAGCATTCAAATATGAGGATTTCTTTAACCACTTTAAAGCCAATCCGTGCTAACCAAACTTTGTGGATGGTAATATCCCCTTGGGCAACTATATATTCTAAGGGGTTTATTCTTTCTTCCAAAACCATGTGGATGGCATGTTCATATTCAGGTAGGTATATATTTAAAAAACAAATTGATTAAGATGCCAGCTAGCATCCAGATCTGTATCCAGAGTAAATGCAGTCCATGGTTAAATTAAATATACATTTTAATTAAAAAAAAACACAAACATAGCAGCAAAAAGCACATATCGTGCCGCATGACCCTTAATTTAACAAGTTAAACTCTTACTGGGGTAGTTAAATGTATATATTAACGGTCACTTAATTGAAGAAAAGAACTCTCAGCTCAATATAGGGAACAGAGCAAAGAGGACAACTAACATCCAAAATTAAAAATAACCAAAAAGTCAAATGTAAGATAATAAAAACATGTCAGACATAAAAGACATCAAAAAACATAAGACACACCTGAGATAAATGTAAGAGACAGGCAATTCTACATTGAGATGACAGTGAATTAATTACAGCTCTGGAAGGCTAAAATACTTTACATTGTTGCAAACAAATCTGTCCACTCGAATACAAATGTTGTAAATTACAAATTAGTTACAAGTTATGTCTCTTTATAAAAAAAGAAACACATTAGATTAGACTATGGATAAATCCAATATATGCAGTACTGTACTTGGCTTTTTTTTTTTTGTTCAGTTAAATTGTTCTCATTAGTGGATGTTTGTTGTCCTGTTTGCTCTGTTTCCAATAGTAAGGTGAGGGTTAGCACTTTTCTTCAATTAACGGAGTGTTACAATATTCATTGGAATACCCCAGTAGAGGGTTAACAGGTTATGACTAAGTGCCATGCGGCATGAAATGCGTTATCATCTCCCTGGATATGTTTTTTTTGTTTGTTTGTTCTTTGTGCTTTTTGATGGCCATGTTTTATGGTTTTACATTTTGCTAATAAAATGTATATTTTAATAAACTATTATTGTTAGTATTATTGCCATTTATATAGTGCCAACAGATTCCATAGCGCTTAAAAAAAAAAAAAAAAAAAGTCAAATGTAAGACATAAATGATAAATTATCGACTGTGTTTACTCTGGATACGACTCGGCATCGTAATCATTATTATCATTATTATTGCCATTTATAAAGCACCAACAGATTCTGTAGCGCTTTACAATATTATAAGAGGGGGGATTTAACTATAAATAGGACAATTACAAGAAAACTAACAGGAACGATAGGTTGAAGGTGACCCTGCTCAAACGAGTTTACAGTCTATAGATCATCACTTTTTCTCCAGTGTTTGTCCTTGCTGGGACCGACCAACGCTCTTTCGGATGCTGGGCTTCACCATTACCAAACCGGCTAGCGTTTTTATGTATATTTTGAATTACCAGAAGGCCCTCCGGTGTCGAAGGATACCCAGGGTTCCCCTTTCTTTCTTTTTTTTAACATTGGAGGTTGGGAGCAGTAAAAGAGAGAACGCAGCTGAGCAAAATCACTCAGCTGCAATATTTAAAGAGTTCCACAATGTTGATACACTATGTCAAAGGGTTCCGCAGGAAAAATTAATTGGGAACCCGTTGGGCAGACTAGATGGGCCGAATGGTTCTTATCTGCCGTCACATTCTATGTTTCTATGTGTCATTGACCAATGCTTTACTATGGAAACTCTTGCTTTCACTTGAACATTTGTTCAAAGTGAACCAGGAAGCTCTCTGCTCCCAAATTAATTCATAAAAGTGCATTTTTATAAAGGAGGACAACGGGGAGATCCAAACCAAAGTGCCTTAGTAGTCTATAGTGTCCCTTTCAGTAGACTGATCTTTGGTTTGGGGACATAAATATGGAAAGTAGGAAAAATGTGATAGTTGGGGACAGGGCCGCCATCAGGGGGTGACAACCATGATGTTGTCACGGGCCTTGTGGCCCTGGGGGGGCCTGGCCCCCACATGTAGCGACGGAACTGCTGCCGGTGTGGTTTTACCAGGGCCCGTACACTGATGGGGCCTATCGGGTGGCCCACGCACTTAGGGCCATCCGATGGGCCCTATATCTTGAGGGGCTCGATCAGAGCTGTGGCTGTGTTATAGCACGACCGGGCCCCTTAAAAAAGCAGCCGCAACGCAATTGCTGCTGGGAGGAAGTGGTCACTTTCACCCAACTCACTCCTCGCGGGAGGAGAGACAGCCCTGCAGTGAAAAGGGAGAGCCGCGCCGACTCCAATCAGCCCCAGCCACCCTCCTGCAAAGATAAGGTAAGAAACAGGAGGGTGGCTGAAAAATAAGAGGTCTGTCTGTCTGTCTGTATGTCATTATTTGTATATGTATGTCTATATGTCATTATGTGTATATGTATGTCTATATGTCATTATGTGTGTATGTATGAAAGTTGCTAAATAGCTAATCACTAGCCTGCAGACACTTTGTATGTGCAGTATGCCACAGATATGTGTACTTCCTCATTGCACAGCACTGAGGAATCTGTGAGTGATTATGAATTACTGTCACAATTTCCTTTAACACTGTATTGGGGCTTATTCACTAAACTGGAAATTGTGAAGAATCCTCAATTGTACATAGTCTAAAATACTTGAAATGGAAATATTCACCAACTATTCTTGGTTAAAGAGATACGATAAGTGCCAGCAATACAAAGATATATTCCTGGCATTATAACCCCTTTTGCCACCCCCCACCTTGGTAAATAAAGGGTTAAGAACCCTTGACTTACCTGATCCTCAGTGCTGGGTTGCAGCTCCACCTACTCAAACATTTTTTCATTTTTTAGCCTATTTGATTCTTTTTCACCTGATCCTTTTTATGTTTTAGGTAGTTAGCCACCGAATGATTGTTTGGATGAATTCTGAGTCAATTCCCCCGAATCTCTGGTGGCTTGGTTTAAAAAGTAGGACTTTAGAGATTACATATCAGAGAGCTGACATGGAATTCCATTCAGCTGGATGTATCACTTGATGAAATGCAGGCTGTGGCCACAAACAGACGCACATGGCCAGCAACAATATTTTGTTACGCGGTGACATTCAAATGGATTTCGAATTGACACAAAGCAAGCTTGTTCCATAGCATTCCGTGCTGTCCCATCATCTGCATGTCAGCCAAAACAGAGCTTCATTTTGCCAAGCAACGTATTTCCCAACTGAAGGTTGTAACACTGTTAGTTTGATGATTACATACTATGTGTGTGCCCATCTACATGTTCATAGCCAGTATTCATGCTATTTAGCCCAGCAGCCTCAGCTCTGTGTGTTGTGCTTGTTCAGCAAATGGTTAATTGAGCATTTTGTGAATGTATCTGACCAATATCAACTGATAGACATGCCACGCACTGGCTGTGTTTGTTGTCTCACCATTCAATGTAGGCTATAAATGTTGTAAAATTTTTTTATTTTTTTCCCTATCTTGAGGTGGGTGCTGGTATTATTATTATTATTATTATTATTATTATGATAATAATAATTATTGTATTAATTATTCCATACGTCGTGTGGCCTGTTTCTCTAAACATTTTATTTTTGTGTCTGTCTTTAGTAACTGCTTGGTCATGGATGGCTTAACGGAGACTAAAGCATATGAAATGTGCACCTCCGCATATCGTAGAACGACCTGCTTATTGGTAAGTTCTAAAGAGCTGTTTGAATCATGATTATACTAGGCAGAAATTCTTTATTTTTTATATTTACACATTACTTGGGTTCTGAGAGAACCCTATTTTGTTTAGTTTTAATGTTTCTCTGGAAAAGGCATTCTGATTTGGAAGCTTCCTGTTTTTCTTATCTTTTGACTTCCATTTCTAGTTATCTGAATGGTAATAAAAAATGTATTTCTACGACCTTCTTGTCCTGTATAAGCAGGCAAACCAGGTGAAGACCAGAAATCTTATAGATTGAATAATGATGATTAAAGGGACACTATAGTCACCAGAACAGTTGTTCTTTTCAGAGAAAAGGCAGTATTTATATTGCCCCCTAGAGACACCTCCACGTGGCCACTCCTCAGATGGCCACTGTAGGTGCTTCCTGGGGCAGTGCTGCACAGTAGGCAGCACTTCCGTTCAGCGTCTCCACGCTCTGCATTGAGACGCTGAATTTTCCTCATAGAGATGCATTGATCCAGTGCATCTTTATGCAGAGGTGCTGATTGGCCAAAACTGCATTTGGCCCCGTCCCCACATCCAGTGCTTTCCCTGTGGGAAAGTATTGGATTGGCTAAAAATCGGAAATTCTGATGTCACCAAGGAGGCAGGTCATAGTGGGGCCAGCATCGGTGGACCCACACGGCGCTGGAATATCTTTTAAGGAGTCTAAGGGGGGGCAAGCCACCTGAACATGTATGTGTTCCTGACCCTATAGTGTTCCTTTAAATTAGTGTAAATGGAGTGACTTTTTAGTCTCTGGTTTTGGACTTTTCTTACTGTGCAGATGACAACACAGAATACAGGACGTCAAAGAACTCTAGTTCAGAAATGTAGTGTTAAAAAAACCGCACTTTTGCATGTAGTTATTACACATATTCTGTGACAAAATACTGAAGTCATTTGATGCCTTTTTTAATATTTTGCAGCAGCTGGTGGGATGTATTTCAGAAATTCACGTGGGCAATTACATTATTTAACATGTTTGGAAATGCTATATTTCTGTTTAAAAAACACCTTATTTTCCATGTTTTCTTTCCCCCTTTTAGGGCCATGACAGTTTTGTAGAATTCCAGCCATTATACGAGAAAGGTAAATTTCTAAAATAACTTTGCCTGATGTCGTCGTGATGTTGCGTACTGGAGCGTATATCTGAATATGTCTAATGAATGAAATCAATATCTTAATGCTGAGGGATCTAATCATCTTAAAAGAGGAAAATAAGATAATGAAGCATACACATCTTTATTTTTGCCCTTTCCTCCCAGTAATTTTTATGCTTATATATGTTATTAAAGAGCATTTAGAATTGCGCATAAAATCATCTTACGCCTGCCGAATGAACTGGATCATGGGAGCTGATTGTCTTTGCTACAGTATTAATGCTGCTCAATTAACCCTTTTCTCTTCAATACCTTGATAAAAATATTAATTGCAGGAAAACTCGCTTTTGGCAGTAAGCCTGCAAAGATCAGGCATTGAAAGCTATCGAAACCAGCTCTGCTTATTGATCCGGGCTGAGCACTTTACCCTTGATTAAGTGAAGTTTTTGGATTGATAACCTTTAAAATTTCTTGGAACATGTTGCATGTTCGTGATAACTAATGTATATTGATGTACTTAGCTGCTCGGTCAGTTTTATGACCAGTGATTCTGTAAGGGCTGAAAGGGTACGTTTGCCTTAGAAAGAAATTTGAATATTTATTTAACCTCCAGAAACATAGAATGTGACGGCAGATAAGAACCATTCGGCCCATCTAGTCTGCCCAATTTTCTAAATACTTTCATTAGTCCCTAGTCTTATCTTATAGTTAGGATAGCCTTATGCCTATCCCACGCATGCTTAAACTCCTTTACTGTGTTAACCTCTACCACTTCAGCAGGAAGGCTATTCGATGCATCCACTACCCTCTCAGTATTTTCTCTTCTGTGTGTGATTTGGAAGCTCTTATAACTTGCTTAGCCTCTTTCTGCCTAATCTTATAGATCATTTTGTCTTCCTCACTCTGGGTTTTTTTCCTGATATTATTTTTAAACCTTTGTCCTTCTAATTTAAGACTATGTCCTCTTGTTGTGGTAGTTTTTCTTATATATATATATATATATATATATATATATATATATATATTCCAGAAAAATGAGAGCACTCACTGGGTTTAGAAAAAATGTGTATTAAATATTAGACAAATACATCAACGTTTCGACCGTCAAGCGGTCTTTATCAAGATGTCCAAAAAATGCAAAAACAAACAATATATAGCATGTCTACAGATAAACTTACCCTATCACCGTGTGAACCCCATTACTCCGACATGCCCCTGTGACAGACGCCGAAAAGTGCGTCCTAACGTGCGTGATGACGTCATGTCATGTGATCGCAAGACTAACGGTTGCCTAGGAACGGCAACACAATGTGATGTGTGATCATGTGATCGCAACTAATATTAGTTGCTTCAAAACCATTCAGTGCTGTGCAGTCTGAAACAGGAGAAATAGCAACATACATGGAGGAAGATACTGTTGTTGCCTACTGAATACAATGTTATAATATATGTAACAGAACATATTGAAGGTATACATATAGATGGATACAAAATAATATAACAAATGATGTGAAAAAATAAAACAAAGAAAAAGTGTTTTTTGCACTCATTTGTTTGTCTGTACACATGGATTCATACATTTCCAGATTCACACAGTTTCATTTCAGCTCCACTGTAGTCATCAACAGCATCACACAGTTCACATTTCATTATTCTTACACTTTTTTTACACTCACATTCAGCGTAGCTTTACACATATTTTTAGATCTAGATTTAGATTTATTTATTTTTTTTGCTTTTTCTTTGTTTTATTTTTTCACATTATTATGTTTTCACATCATTTGTTATATTATTTTGTATCCATCTATATGTATACCTTCAATATGTTCTGTTACATATATTATAACATTGTATTCAGTAGGCAACAACAGTATCTTCCTCCATGTATGTTGCTATTTCTCCTGTTTCAGACTGCACAGCACTGAATGGTTTCGAAGCAACTAATATTAGTTGCGATCACATGATCACACATCACATTGTGTTGCCGTTCCTAGGCAACCGTTAGTCTTGCGATCACATGACATGACGTCATCACGCACGTTAGGACGCAATTTTCGGCGTCTGTCACAGGGGCATGTCGGAGTAATGGGGTTCACACGGTGATAGGGTAAGTTTATCTGTAGACATGCTATATATTGTTTGTTTTTGCATTTTTTGGGCATCTTGATAAAGACCCCTTGACGGTCGAAACGTTGATGTATTTGTCTAATATTTAATACACATTTTTTCTAAACCCAGTGAGTGCTCTCATTTTTCTGGATTGTATACTTTGCACTGAGAAAGCACCTTGGTTTGAATCTTCTTGAGATTTTGTTGGGGAGAGTGCCAGAACTTGTAAATATTTATATATATATATATATATATATATATATATATATATATATATATTTTCTCCTCCTTTACTGTGTTGATTCCCTTTATATATTTAAATGTTTCTATCTATATTAGTTACCCAATCCAAAAAAATCAATAAGATTAGTTTGGCATGATCTCCCTGAAGTAAACCCATGTTGTCTCTGATCTTGAAATCCATGTGTTTTTAGATGTTCATCAATCCTATCCTTTAACATGGTTTCCATCACTTTCCCACTACTGAAGTAAGGCTTACTGGCCTATAGTTGCCCGACTCCTCCCTATTACCTTTCTTGTAAATGGGCACAACATTCGCTAACTTCCAATCTTCTGGGACTACTCCTGTTAACAATGATTGGTTAACTAAATCTGTTAATGGTTTTGCTAGTACACCACTAAGCTCTTTTAATAGCTTTGGGTGTATTCCATCAGGTCCTATTGACTTATTTGTCTTTACTTTTGACAGTTGAAATAGAACCTCTTCCTCAGTAAACTCACGTGTAATAAATGACTCATTTGTCCTTTTTCTCAACTGAGGTCCCTTTCCTTCATTTTTATCTGTAAATACAGAACAAAAATATTAATTGAGGCAGTCAGCTAGACCTTTATCCTCTTCTACATACCTTCCTTCTTTTGTTTTTAATCTAACTAATCCTTGTTTTACTTTTCTTTTCTCATTTATGTATCTAAAAAATGTTTTATCCCCCTTTTTTACTGACTGTGCTATTTTCTCTTCTGTGTGTGATTTGGAAGCTCTTATAACTTGCTTAGCCTCTTTCTGCCTAATCTTATAGATCATTTTGTCTTCCTCACTCTGGGTTTTTTTATAATTCCTAAATGCTAACTTTTTGTTTTTAACTATTTTGGCCACATCTGCGGAGTACCACAGTGGTTTCTTGAATTTTTTGCTTTTACTGACAAGCCTAATGCAATTTTCTGTTGCCTTCAATAGTGCAACTTTTAAATAATCCCATTTCTCTTGGACTCCATTTAAATTGCTCCAGTCTGATAATGACTCCTCTACCATATTCTAATTTTAGAAAAGTCTGTTTTTCTAAAGTCTAAAACTTTTGTTTTTGTGTGGTGTGACTCAGTCACTGTTCTTATATTAAACCACACTGACTGATGATCACTGGATCCTAAACTTTCACCTACAGTAATATCTGATGCCAAATCTCCATTTGTTAACACTAAATCTAGTATGGCCTCTTTACGAGTTGGCTCCTCAACAACTTGTTTTAGAGACCATCCCAGTAGGGAGTTTAGAATATGTGTGCGCCTGGCACAAGTAGCTAATTTTGTTTTCCAATTTACATCAGGAAGATTAAAGTCACCCATGATGATAACTTCCCCCTTCATTGTCATTTTAGCTATTTCCTCAACTAGTAGATTATCTAACTCTTCAATTTGTCCTGGGGGCCTATAAATCACACCTACACTAGTTACTGTGTGATTACCAAATTCTAACGTAGCCCAAACGGACTATATGTTTGCCTCACTAACTTTTATTAGGCTAGATTTTATGCTATCCTTCACATACAAGGCCACCCCTCCCCCTTTCTTGCCTTCCCTATCTTTCCTATATAAAGAGTACCCTGGTATTGCTATGTCCCAGTCATTTTTCTCATTGTACCATGTCTCAGTAACAGCGACTAAATCTACACTATCAGTTGCCATTATTGCCACAAGTTCATGGATCTTATTCCCTAAACTGCGAGCATTTGTAGACATGACTCTAAGCTTATCATTTTTTAACACACTTGCTACAGGCACCTTCTGTCCTTGTTTTGGGGGACAATTGGATTGATGTTTTATCACCCTTTTGCCCCCCCCTCCTAGTTTAAATACATCCTAGCAAAACCTCTGAACTGCTCACTGAGAACATTTGTTCCCTTTTGAGAAAGATGCAAACCATCTTTTTTGTACAGCTTATCTCCATTCCAAACAGAGCTACCATGAGAAATAAAGCCAAATCCTTGCTCCCGACACCATTCACCAAGCCACAAATTAAAGTCCCTAATACGCATCCGCCTGTCGTTCTGAGTGTTATGCACAGGCAGAACTTCAGAGAATGACAGTGTGGAAGCAACCTGCCGTATATCATTGGCAAAAACACTAAAAACTTCCTTAACCTCTGAAACCTCATTGCAAGCTAAGTCATTTGTCCCTAGATGGACAAGTACATCCAATTCCCCTTCCTGCTTTGCTTGCTTAACAATATTACAGATACGTCTCCTGTCTCTGTGAGCAGTAGCTCCGGGAAGACACCTCACAAGACCACCATTGTCCATCTCCACACCTCTTATAATGGAATCCTCCAACAACAACAACTGCTTTCTTTTAGGCCTCACCATAGTCTCCAAGCCGGTCTCCACAACACTGCTAGTCTCAGTGCCTCTCTCCACAACACCACTAGCTCTAGAACTGCTCTTTAAACTAGCTCATTGCTTTTTCATCTTACAATAGTATTCACTAAAGTTGGAATTCTTCGGAATTTTAATTGAATTTCAAATTTGAGGCCAAATAATTCTCCAAGTTAGTTTTGCTTTTTTGGTGTTAAAATTGAAACTCTCTTTCAACTCCTGACAATTCCTGCTTTAGTAGATCATTTTGTTAAAGTTTTGAGTCAGACTTGCTATAGCAGGTGGAAAGTAAAACTATTTATGTTGTATTTTGGAGCATTCTGTTTGTGTTCTACTAAAAATTATGTTTTAGCAAGCTGCATTTTCTGAAGTCTTCCAACGTGTGTCGTTTTAGCTAAATATTGTGCTTTTTGACTTTAAATCGGCACTGTCCTGACCGAATCCAGTTTTTTTTAACCCAACTTCACTACATCTAATTGACCCCCTATTTACCCCTGTGTGACTCGTCATCTGTCCACACTGTAAAATTCCTGCGCATGCCCAGTTAAACACATAAGCATTTGAACGTGAATTTCATCTATTCATTCGTCAGAAAGACGAAGGAATGAATGGAAATGTCAGACGAACAAACACAGAATAAACGGTGTTTGTTTAGTTTATTGCATGGAGGGAGCTACCGGCGTGCAGCTCCGTCCTTGTAATTTGTAAAAATAGAAGTGACAGGGAGCAGTGCTTCCCGCCATTTCCTAAGCCTTCCATGTCCTCCCTCACTCACGCCTGTGTCTGCTCACTGTTGTAAAAATACCAAGCTAACCAATCAGATTGCCCTGATTTAAATTGCAGGGTGTGGGGAGGCTTCATAAGCCTTTCCCGCCTTGCGGAGCTCAGTCTGAGCCGTGACCCCGCCGGGTGAAAATGGCCACTGGCTGCTCACTGTTTAGTTGACATGCCCCTACTGATATAGCGAGTAGGGCAGAAGTTACTAAGTAACCTTTACTTAGTATTCGTACATTTGGCTGAAATACCGTGGGAATTACAGAGTTATCTACTAAGCAGCTACAAGATGCAGCCGCGGCACGAATAGGATCAGCGTTTCATTCATTCAAATGAAATTCCGATCCGAACAAAGTCCCGAATTGCGTTCTAACACGAATGTTGAAACTGTTGTCATTCTGTTAGGACGATATTTGGTAGTTTCGCTGGAGTTCTGTCTAAAATGACAGGACGTTTGGGAATACTGACAGGAAGCATCGCGAGATCACGGAGGAAAGGTAAGAATTGAGGGAAAATGTCTCTGACTACAGGAAATGGAGCACACTTTGCTCCTCTGCTAGTCGGAGATGGTCAGGCGTAGGAAACTTCCATAAGACAAAGTAGTCCCTACTTTGTCTTATGTTTTAAAGAAAACTAGAGTAGACTGGAATAAATGAAGAACAGATCCTGAGAGAGGAAGAGAAGAGGAATTGATTGGGGAAAGGTAAGTTCAGCATGACATTGCCGCTTTGTTTCTTTTCCAACTCAGCGAGTCTGTGTTGTGGAGGAAAGGCTGAGAGTTAAAACGTCAGAACTTTAATCATTAAAGAGACAGCTGCAACAGTTTTATTTTTTTTTGCATAAAATTATGTCTTGGGTAAAGGTTGTATACATAATTTATTGCTGAGAATAGAAATGTTTCATTATTTAATTATTGCAGCTGTTATCTAGTGGAGTGCGGGCTTTATTTCCCCGGTAGATGGGCCACCCATTTCCACAAGATGTCTAAGGCTCTAGGATTTAACTGAGACATCAACTGGCAAATTTCCAATTGTTAAACTTAGTGCTTCTGTTGTGCCTAATCATTAAATTCATGAAGCACCAATATCCAAAAAGTAATAATCAATTACCTAATAAGGTTTATAGCGATATTGGCGGGCACACAACCCAGTTCGAGATGAGTGTCTTGGGCTATAGGAAAAAGAAACCACACAGAGACCAAGTTGCAGATAAGAATTCACACCAGACTTTATTGTCCACAAGGGGACCCAATACAGAGTAAGCTTAACTCTCATTAAGTAGTTGCATGCATTCACTTCAAAACAGCTTAGTATCTCGATATATTAGCTTAAGTATACATCATCATAAGAGGGGCTTGGTTGTGTCCTCTGCACGTGACTGGGGGAACTCTGACAGTCAGCTTGGAGGGACCCTCTCTGGGAACAGCAGAGACCAGCAACACGCATCTGCATTACAGGTGGGTAGTTCTCCAAGTGAGTGCCAAGTTTCTCCGTCTTTTATACTTTTTACCAAGTTTGTAACTTTTCCAAGATTTCTTATCAGTGCAGCCCAGCATGTATCTTGTCATGCGCATTAAGTAATCAGTATGGTTGATCAGGCCAGTCGTGACCACCCAAGGCTCATGCCAGACACGTGCGGTATCTTATTCTATCTATGTCCCTACTCTTATCTTTCTATACATTTGTTGGCACCAATTTCCTCTGTTCAGCACGTGGACCTTTTTGGATATTGGCCAGACATGCTATGGAATATTCCAGGCAATGTTGAATTTCTTAGTGCGACACAGGTTGAATTTCTCAGTGCGACACAGTTTAAGCCAAGTGCCATCTTAACTATCTATAATAGATTAATTTGCTCATTAGTGATCAATCAATCATGCCTAATTGGTTAATTGGATTTTATCACAATTATCACAGCTTCTCAGAGTGGTAATTCTCATAGACCGCAAGAGAAAAAATCATATCTGGGAACTAGCCAGGGATGCCCCAGATAGCTTAGTAGTGGAGGCAAGGTTGGCAGAGCCATCATGGTTTTTTGGGGAACATATCATTTCTATACATATGGCCCCTTAAGGGAAGTGGTGTCCCAGGGTAGGAAGAATTCAAATGCTGCATGTAAGAGATCAAATCGTTACTAAATGATCCTGCACGCTATAATTCTTCATAATATAAAATGTGTTTTGTGTTCAGAAAAACTTGGCAATCATATTAGATTGGGAAAAGCATATGATCCCACCATTCTTCTGTATGATCATTTCTAAACTATACATTCTCTAGACTTTATTTTGATCTTTTTTTTTCTAATGAATTCCATTGGAATAGGAAGGATTAATAGGCAGTTAGTAGTGCCTCGTTTCTGGGTATACTTAGTATGTAATGGATGTGCATGTTCCAGTGTGTCCGTTGCCAGTAAACGTGTATGTTTTTATTATTGTCAATCTAACACAGTATTTGTCATTTTGCCACAGTTGATCCGGTTACCTTCTGGCTTTCTCATCCTATTCATATTATAAGAGGGAACTGTGATGTTGTTAAAATTTATATGGTCTGGCCCATCCTTATTAAACAAATTGATTATATGAAATACATACCGAATCGGTGAGTACAAATTTTAATGTAAATTTCTGTGATCTATGATTTTCTTTTTTTAAATATAAATAGCTAGGACTACTATATATTTTTGATATGATGTTTTTTTAAAAATATAGATATAAATAGCTATGACTACTATTATTTTACTTTGCCAACAAATCGTGGTATCTGTGCATGTTGTGTGTTCCACATTTAGCATGTATTAAAATGTGGAATAACAACACGAACGGATAGCACTATAGCGTTAGGAACACAAACCTGCTTTGCTAATGCTATAGTGTACCTCTCCCTAGCTCTGCATACCTCCCCCCCCACCACCCTGCTCATTTGCAGTAAAATTAAATTACTAAATAAAGTTTTACATACCTTTTTCTAGTGCAGTGGCCCCCTTGACGCTATTTACTTGCTTTCCCCCCACAATGGTCCAATCTAATGATTTTCATAGAGGAACATTGGTAACCTTATGTGCATGCGTAGTAAGCACCGCACGAGCATACAAACTTCCCCATAAAAAAAATGGAAGGCTTCCGCGTCATGTAAAGAGTTTTATACTGACAGCCATTAGAGGTGGACTTAACCCTGCAATGTAAACATTTCAGTTTCTTAAACTGCTGTGTTTTATATTGCAGGGTTGAAAGGACAGGGACACTGCACCCAGAACACTTCATTGAGATGAAGGGGTCTGAATGACCATAGTATTCCTTTATAGAGCAATATGGGCCCAATAACTCCTACAGTGTGCATAGTGGTTATGGTGGTGAGATTCGCCTGGTGCCAATTTGCTGTTATGAGTCAAATAATGGTTGATAGGAGCTAAGATGGATGCACCCAGTTGCAGAGGTTCACAGCTTACAAATACAAATCTGTTTAAATTAAAGGGATCAGTAAACCTAATCTTAAATTCCTGGTAATTGACCATTTCTTTTTTAACAGCTGATCTTGAGCTTTTCCAAAATGTCTAGTTCACAAAGGTGTGCCTTTATTACACACCCAGATTTAGCTTTTCCTACCATTTCACCCTCTATAAAAACTTGTGAAGACTTGCTGATTGCAATGTCTGGAAAAAAATATTTAGAAGTGGATATTTAGCTAGCCAGCCAAAAAAACAAGGTCAAAACTAAAAGATTCAAATGTTACGTGCCAAAGTCCAATAATAGGGAGAAGGGTATATTAACACCTTAATTGCCAGATCATTTCACGTATTTACTCTTGCTTATCACATTCACTGTATGTTAGTTAGGAAACCGCCTGAGGCAGTTCTAAAAAGAAAATATTTGTGCTTGGATGCCCTTCAAATCTCACTGTATGCACTGTGCCGGCTTCTTTGTGGCTATCTGTCTTCTAAAGCAATACCATCCTTACGAAACAGAAGGATTCAATGCAGTTTAAGGTTATAGGACCTAACGCACAAATTGAATAGGCAAGCGGATCAACAAGAACCATATTAAACACATAGCTGATTGTAATGTGCACATTTATGGGTAGCAAAAAAATAAAATAACAAACATCCATAATACCACCAGTTAACACCTTTCACACCAAACTGTGTTTGTTTATAGTCAGCAGCGTCTGGGTTTCTGCTCTGGCCCTGTTTATGATATAGTTGTTAAATAATGTACCTACAGATTTGGGTGAGGGGGGGTTGTTTTGCTTGAAATAAATTGTGCAACTAGTTGATTTGACATGGTTTTAATGGATCCACCCACCTTTTCTTTTTGCACTCTCCTGTTTGGTTGTTCAGTTGGCTGTGGATCCTTAGAACATGAAGTTTAAGACTAAACATTGATGTATCCGTCCAGTGATAATGTTCCTAAAGTTGCAGGACCCCCAGAACTATCTTCCTCAGACATTTAGGTATAAGGGTTATTCACAAAAGTGAGAATTCAAAAGAGAGCCAATATAGCTGAATTAGAACTATTCTCAGTTTGGCTATTTTGGCCTGAAATTTGACATTTCACTTTGAATTTTACTTGAATTTCTGACAATTCTCACTTTAGTGAGTAACCTTGATGGAATGGTGAAACAATACAGCATAGAAACTGTATGAAATATACCAGTATCTGACTGGGAGAAATCCCATTAATTTCAGAGTGTGCTGGCCATAACCCTTCCCAGCAGGCGTTTATGGAATGTGTCATTCAGCATTTGGCAGCAATCATTAATTGAACTGCTGAGCAAGCAAATGGTGGCATGGCTTCTTTCAGAAGCACGAGACATACAGTTTTCGCGCAAGTGCAGAATATATTTTAGAAAGCAGGGTGTTTTAAAAAAATTACCTTTACTAGTGATTAATGAGATCCTTGAGGTTGATGCTGCGAGACTAAATATTTGATATTTGGTTCGATTTTCGTAAGTAACAAACGAAGGTCTCCTCTTTCGGTGATATTCAGACGACTTCTCTGTTTGCGCATAATATGATTTCTCATCTGTGCGTCAGCTCCCCTCCTCTCCCTCCTCAATTCCCCTCCCCACCTTTTTTCCCTTTTTTTAAAATTTTTTTTTAACCTTCCTTATATCAATGCCCAGTAGGAAGGCTGAGCTAGGTATCCCACTTACTATTACTTACTATAGTCCACTATAACAGACAGGCACACATACATACATACATACATACATACAGACACACACATACAGGCAGACAGGCACACACATACATACATACATACAGACAGACGGGTACACATAGACACACATACAGACAGGCACACATACATACATACAGGCACACATACATACAAACAGGCACGCATACATACAGACAGGCACACATACAGACAGACAGACAGGCACACATACAGACAGACAGACAGACAGGCACACATACAGACAGACAGACAGACAGGCACACATACAGACAGACAGACAGGCACACATACAGACAGACAGGCACACATACAGACAAACAGACAGGCACACATACAGACAAACAGACAGGCACACATACAGACAGACAGGCACATATACAGACACAGACAGGCACACATACAGGACAGGACACAACAGACAGGCACACATACAGACAGACAGGCACACATATATACAGACAGGCACACATACATACATACAGATAGGCACACATACATATACATACAGACAGACAGGCACACATACATACATACATACATACAGACAGGACACATACATACATACATACAGACAGGCACACACATACATACATACAGACAGATAGGCACACATACATACATACAGACAGATAGGCACATACATACATACATACAGACAGATAGGCACACATACATACATACAGACAGGTACATACATACATACAGACAGGCACACATACATACATACATACATACAGACAGGCACACATACATACATACAGACAGATGGCACACATACATACATACAGACAGGCACACATACATACATACATACAGGTACACATACACACATACAGATAGGCACATACATACAGCACATACATACAGACAGATAGGTACACATACATACAGATAGGTACACATACATACAGACAGGCATACATACATACAGACAGGCACACATACATACAGACAGGCACATACATACAGACAGGCACACATACATACAGATAGGTACACATACAGACAGGCATACATATATACATACATACAGACAGGCACACATACATACAGACAGGCACACATACATACAGACAGGCACACATACATACAGACAGGCACACATACATACATACAGACAGGCACACATACATACATACATACAGACAGGCACACATACATACATACATACAGACAGGCACACATACATACATACAGACAGGCAGGCATACATACATACATACAGACAGGCACACATACATACATACATACAGACAGGCACGCATACATACATACATACAGACAGGCACGCATACATACATACATACATACATACATGCAGACAGGCACACATACATACATACATACATACAGGCACACATACATACATACATACATACAGGCACACATACATACATACATACAGACAGGCACACATACATACATACATACAGACAGGCACACATACATACATACATACATACATACAGACAGGCACACATACATACATACAGACAGGCACACATACATACATACAGACAGGCACACATACATACATACATACATACAGACAGGCACACATACATACATACATACAGACAGGCACACATACATACATACATACAGACAGGCACACATACATAGATATATACATACATACAGACAGGCACACATACATAGATATATACATACAAACAGACAGGCACGCATACATAGATATATACATACAGACAGACAGACAGGCACGCATACAAACACAGACAGGCACACATACATACATACAGACAGACAGGCACACATATATATACATACATATATACATACATACAAACAAACAGACAGACAGGCACACATACATACATACATATATACATACATACATGCACACATACATACATACATGCATATATAGACAGACAGACAGACAGGCACACATACATACATACAAACAGACAGGCACACATACATACAAACAGACAGGCACACACAACACATATATACAGACACACACACAAGACACATACAAAGACATACACATACATACAGACAGACACACACAAGACGTACATACAAAGACACATACACAAACAAGCACACACAAAATATTTTAGTCACCCTCCTGTTTCCTACCTTTTAGGTGCAGGAGGGTGACTTTCCCTGGGGTCCAGTGGTGGCTCAGGTGGATGGGAGTCAGAGTTCCCACTCTGACTCCCTGGTCTTCCTCCCGCGCGGCTCTCCGTGTTAGCTGGGAGGAGTGACGTGCAGTCACTTCCTCCCAGCTCTGTGATGTAATCACACGGGGCCTGGTCGCGCTGTTAAAGCGCCCAGCGCTGACCAGGCCCCCTCACAATCCACATCTATCGGCTGGTCCTGACAGCATGGGGGGTAGACGCCACTAATGGGCGTTTCAGGATTCCAGGTGGGCGGTAGGGATTTTCTAATTTTGAGAGACTGAGCGGGCGGGTGCGAGCCGGCGGTACCCCTGCGACCGGGTACCGCCATCACCACTTGGAGGGGTCCATCGGGTGGCCCATGCTGTCAGGGCCACCCGATGGATGTGGATTGTGAGGGGGCCCGGTCAGCGCTGGGAGCTTTAACAGCGCGACTGGGCCCCCTGTGATTACATCACAGATCTGGGAGGAAGTGACTGCACATCACTCTTCCCAGCTAACACGGAGAGCCACGGTCGGTCTGTGTGTATGTATGTGTGTCTTGTCTTTGTATGTATGTGTTGTGTATTTGTCTTTGTATGTATGTGTGTCTTGTGTCTTTGTATGTATGTCTTATGTGTGTCTTTGTATGTGTGCCTGTCTGTTTGTATGTACGTGTCTTGTGTGTGTGCCTGTCTGTGTCTGTATGTATGTATGTATGTGTGTGTCTGTATGTATGTATGTGTGCCTGTCTGTTATAGTGGGCTATAGTTAGTAATAGTAAGTGGGATACCTAGCTCAGCCTTCCTACTAGGCATTGATATAAGGAAGGTTAAAAAAAAAAATTTAAAAAGGGGGAACAAAAGGTGGGGAGGGGAATTGAGGAGGGAGAGGAGAGGAGAGGAGCTGACGCACAGATGAGAAATCATATTATGTGAAAAAAGAGAAGTCGCCTGAATATCACCGAAAGAGGAGACCTTCGTTTGTTCCTTAAGAAAATCGAACCAGATATAAAATATTTAGTCTCGCAGCATCAACCTCAAGGATTTCATTAATTTCAATTTACGTTATTGTTTTCTCATTAAACTTTATAAAGTTAAAAACATTATAAACATGCATTGAGTAGAAATAAAAAGATAAATGTACGTACATTTATTTTTTTTAAAACACCCTCCTTTCTAAAAGAAATTTCGCACTTGCGCGAAAACTGTTGGGCGGTAAGGAAATTTTTTCAATCAAAAAGATGCATTAGTGGGCGGTAGGAAAAAGGTTGACTACCACTGCGTTAGAGGACTTGGCACTCTCCCCAGTTTAATATCAAGATTAAAGGCCACCTGCCATGTCTGCCACATTTATAATGAAGAATTAACACTTCTGCATTATCAGTTTGTTTGGTCCAATTTGGACAGCAGTTTGGATGAAATTGTTATGGATAATGAAGACCTCTTAATTCTGCATTATTAATGCAGCTGAAATTGGTAACCTCCGTTTACATGAACCTGTTTTTTTTGTTTAATCTTGACCTAAAGGGCTGAACCAGGGCACTCTTGCAATGTAACAGTTACGATGAGCTCTAGTGGGTACACTGCTTTAGGTGCCTATTTACAAAAAAAAAAAAAACCCTCATATTTAAAATTTCTCTCATGCATATTATTGTCTCTTAGCTGACGTTTAGTTACTAGAAAGCTTGTCCTGGCAAAAAAAATAAAAATAACATTTGTGTTTGTTTACAGACTTGCAGATTATTCCGACATGAGCATAAAAGAATTAAACTTCATCGAGCTCTTAGAAGATCTTGCAGACCTAGTTAAGAAAGTGGCGGTAAGTGTCTGGGCTTGTTTCTTTTTATTTGCACATGTTATAAGGGTTACCCAACTTTGAGTTACATAAATTGGGGGTCTGTAATCAGGACATTTTTTTTTTTTTTTTTACGTTTAATATATCCAAAGGATTAACTATATAGTGTGAACTATTTGTAAGTGATCTGTTTTTATGGAACAAAAAAAAAAAATACTTACCTTTTAAAGAAGTGTATATTCTCGTCCCTAAGTTTAGGGTAGTGGCAGTTACGCTTGCTTATGCGCATGTACATGGTACCATTGAATTAATGTCTGAGAGGGCATGCGCGCATTTTGCCAACAGATGCACAAGTGTGCACAGGCATATCCGGAGCGTCACTGTAAGAAAATGTCTCCCATGTCCAGAAAAGCTGAGGAGCTTGGTGTGTCTTTATATTCTTCTCACTCCAGTAAATGGTTCAGTGGTGTTTAAGTGATTTAAAAAGGACAAAAGGTGGAGGAAGTGGAATCTAACTAAAGGCCCCATGGAGCTTTGAAAAAAAGAGAGAACAGACTATATTGCCCGTACTTGTAAACCAGTTTGCATTGCTTGCAGATCCCAAGTTGAGAGCTACAATTCCCATTCTCCTTCGTTTTTGGCAGTTGTAATTTAACCATAGCACTCTAATTTAGGGACAGAGAGACAAACGTGTATGTGGGTAAATAATAATTTGTTCTTCAGCTCTGTATGACTGTTCCCTGCAACTTTAACATTTAAAGATTCAAACATTGTTACGCCCAGCTGGTCATTCATTCACCCTGTATCAGAGAGAAGAGACCTCTTGCATTTCATCAGTTTATTCCTCCTGTGTTACTCACCAAGCAATGGGTGTTACCTGACATGTAATTTGGTTAGCAGGTACCCATAATATTTAATATGATTCCCATGGGCTCAAGGTGTTAATTTGATTCATGATCCAAAATCTCTGTAATGCAAAAAAGCTTGTTTGTTTTTTTTCTTCTTTCTCTCATAATTAGCTGGCAATAAAACACATTTTTTTCCAATAATATTTTAATGAAATTATACATATCACTGTCGTTTTAAAATACATTCTCATATATTTTCTACCGTAGTGTGGAGGTGCTTGTCACGCACAAGATCTTTCATAAAATTAATGTCTTCTTTCTTTTGGATTTATTTATATTTTTTCTTAATTATGTTTGTCCTATTTTGTTATTTTTAGGAATTTCAGAAACCTTAGATATTTTAAGCCAAAATGTGCTGCTGCTTTATTTAGCACAGATCAGCGTGTGAGGTGGTTTCATGTTTGCAATCTTAGACTATATATTCCATTTTATTGTAAACGGTTTCTAAACCGCTTATGGAGTCTTTTTCTTCAAATATGTTTTTGGTTGAATCTATCTTAATCTAAGTAACACGTGACTTGAAAATTGTATTTGCATTTGACGTATTGTCTCAAATATGAATACACTGAAATCTTCTTAGTGATCCTTCTTAGTCAACTTTTTACATTTTAAAAAAAAATGTTTACTTAAAAGAAAACAATAGCACTAAGAGTTCCTAACACTATAGAATTCTCACTGTTTAGATTCAGGGATCCCCTAAATAAAATGTGGGGGGGAAAAAAGCGCGAAAAATGTTTTCACAGTCATCGCTTCTTTGTCTTCTTGTCCAATCCAACGATTCTCACAGCAGGGAATTAGGGCCGAAAAGCTCCACCAATCGAATGCTCTATGAGAAATATTCTATTATATACTATTATTATTTATAAAGCGCCAACAAAGTCTGTAGTGCTGTACAATGGGTGGACTAACAGACAAGTATTTGCAGCAGGACAAGTTGGACACACAGGAACAGAGGGTGTTGAGGGCCCTGCTCAAATGAGCTGCCATTCTAGTGTTAAACTCTGCAATCGAAATTTGCCCTTTTTTACTAAAGGGCAATGTTTACATTGCAGGGTTAAAATGGTGGGGTACTGCACCCAGACTGCTTCACTGAGATGTAGTGGTTGGGTGTCTGTAGTGTTCTTTTCAGCACACATTAGGCTTTCCCCATAGAAAAGCATTGAATCGATGCTTCTTTGTGGGTTTTTTAAGATTCTGGACATCCTTCTGCAAAGTGTGAGGTAAATTCTGTAAAAGGCCACCAAACCGTTCTGGTAGAGAGCCACTAGAGGCAGTGTTAACCCTGCAATGTAAAAAATGCAGTTTCTCGTTAAGGGGACAGGGACAATGCACCTAGACCACTTCAATGAGAGAAAATGTCTGGGTGCCTATAGTGTCCCTTTTACGTTCAATGGCAGGTCACACTAAAATGAATATCCCTTTTAATTTGTTTATTAAAGTATTTAGGGCACAAGTCTCAGACATATTTAATTTTACCAATACTAAATAGTAACAATTGTAATATGCGATACAATAAATATGATGAAATATTTTGCTTATTTTACAGTTAATTTAACAGGAAAAAGCAGGTGAAGAAACATGCAATCGCATGTTTGTGTTTAATACATTTCTGCACAATTTTTGCAAGTATGTCCGTCTTGAAAGGAGACACCTATCCCTTCATTAAAGGACCCCTATCTAGGACTTCTATATCATGTCTGCACAATCATTATGAAATTCATGATGTGTTTCCATATAGTGTATCTATAAAAAGTGCCACTTTAAACAACCTGTTGCTGTTTATATATTTGTAGTGACCCAATAAAAAGTATAATATGATTTTTAGTGTGAAGCATTCACCAATTACCAATTTCAATTTCTGAATTTTCCTGTTTCACAGCCTTCTCAGTTTGTTTTCTAATATTTGTATGCCAATGTATGCATGGGTTTTGGAGAGAGAAGAAAGGTTGTTAGGTCGTTATTTGGAAAACTTCAGATGTGAAATTTTCCATCTAGTATATTTCACCACAACCGTATATGGGATTTTGATTAGCTATGGGGTCTTCGAAGCATTTTTTGTGTGTATGATTGGTAAGCCATACATTTTGTTTCTATATGACCTTACATAGATAAAATAGACATGCTGACCTGAGGTTTTTAAAAATGTTAATATAGTTTTTTTTTTTTTCAAAGTTTCAAGTTTTAAAGGGTTATTTCAAGCACCATAATTACTGATTTTTTTCATACCCTATATATAGGGTGTTGGCTGCCCTGGTCTCAATTGCAAAATAAAAGTGGTTCCGTCAATGGTCAGACCCTGAAGCATTCTGAAGGCCGACAAAGCATCTTGTTTCTCAGTAAAATTTATAAAAGCACATCTTTTTGTGTGCAGAACACGCACTGAATGGATTGTACCAAACGGTTCAAATTTTGTTCTCAAAACGTCCTCTGTGATCGTATTTTTGATGTTACCAACCCATACAGGGTAGACGTTGGCCTTGGTGAGGGTATTTGTTTTTGGGACGGTTGCGGCTTTCAAATATGCTGAAGGTTGAGGCCACAATTTTATTCCGGTTTCACTGACAAATCCAGGTGCAGGCAAAAGAGGAGTAACAAGTGGATTGCCAATAACATTCTGTCTTGTGGTGTGGGCGTGCATCTTGCATTGTGCAATCTCTTCTGCGGCCTCAGTGTGATTAATATCTGATTCCAGAACTTTTTGAAAAGCTTCTATGGCCTCTGCGTATTTAAGGAGTCCTTTCAGGGCCTTTCCCTTTCGGAACTGACCCTTTATAAAACCTGGCTGGAGGCTCAGGGCTTCTTCTGCATCTCTCAAAGCTTCTGCATATTTCCCGCAACGTTCATAGCTGTAAGAGCGGTTACCCAAGAACCTAAATTCAAACGGGTTTAGTGTTATAGCCTGTGTGTAATACATCACAGCCTCCAGAAAGCGTTTATTTTGTGCCATATTATTGCCTATATTGGCTAATTCAATACTCTTCTCAATTGATGATTGATCCACAACGTTTGTGTTTTCTAAAATGGGCTGTCTTGATGATGTTGCTATGTCTGTTGCTACTACCTCTTGACATCTCTTGGATGCTTTCTCTTGGAATCTTCCATTAGCACGTTCATTTTTTTCTGGTTTGGGCTTGTTTATTTTTTTCTGGACCTGCTGGACAAATGTGCTTTCCAGATTGAGATCCTCCTCTCTGTCTGATTCACTAAAGTCTCTCTCCATTAACTCCAAATCTATTGACCCAACCTGAGATGCCATGGACGTCTCATCATCGGATTTTGCAATCGGATCATTAGTAGAGTTCTTTATTTCATCTTTTGATGCTTCAGTTTTCTGTTGACGTCTGCGATCTCTCTGTTTCTTCTTTTTCAGACGTTTCTTGTTTGCTTTTTCCTTCTCTTTCTTCTCCTGCGCTAGCAGTTCCTCTGCATTCCTATCGGCTGCCTCGTGGGTTATTTCGGGGAACTGCAGCTTAAAGGTGGTGTATGGGTACACGACGCCAGGAAATAATGACTGCCTATAAAAACCCACTTCATCGTCTACAACTGTCCCTTGATAATCATAACTTTGAACAGTATCTCCGTCTGAATCCAACATACTGATTCTGCGATATATATGCTTTACGAATTACAAAATATCCACTGCACGTTACACTGGTTTTCACAGTCCCTCTTCGGCCTCCAAGCCTTTTCCTCCTATGAGTGTTGGGCTTTGCTAAAAAAAAAAAAAAAAAAGTTTTACTATTTTTAAAGCTAACAAAATATGAATAGAATTGGCAAAACGTGTGATTTTTTTTTTTTTTAAATGGGATTAACACTTGATACAAGATACAAAGTGAGCTTGAAGTTTGCTGTTTATGTAGAAAAGGGGTAGGCACCCTTAAGTACTCCAGATATAGTGGACATCTTCCATGATGCTTTGCCAGCATTATCGTATAGTTTTATGGGAGGTCTAATCTGCAACATCTGGAGTGCTGAAGGTTGCCTACCCCCTGATGTAGAATAATAAAAAAATGAATTATGAACAGAGAGTGGAAAAAAATGCCTTTTTTTAACGAACTAGAACTTTATGAATCATTCGGAAAGGCCACTGATCTGCATAAAACAAGTACATAAGTTATAAATGCAATACACAAAATAGTGCTTTTCAGTGGAGAGGATGCAGGTTCCATGATAGCTCTGTGAATGGGCTATATAGGGGAACGTGCCGTTACCTCTCTAGATTTTGATAGGACATGATGGAAGTCTGTATAATGCATCTCTAATGGTGTAAAGTAATACGTTTCACTCTATTTTTCAGGATGATCGACTTGCTGTAGAGGGCATACTAAGGATTGGGACCAAACTGCGAGCTGTAAGTATTGCATTCCCTGGAAGCCATTTCCTTTATGGATAATTACATGGGTGAATAAAATGTTACCAAAAACTTCTATTAGGAGTATTGTTTTTTAACGCCTTACCTCGGTCTCCGCGTTGTATAAATAAACCTTGCATGGTGTATCTGTGATGTGGCATACCTGTTTATATCCTGTGCTGGCTGAAATACAAGTCTGAAGCTGCTCTCGGAGATCGATTGGGATGGGGGAAGTTTTGTACTAAAATAGATAATAGATAAAAAATAGATAAAGGCATTGAGTGGAGATGTGTCTTATTTGTAAGCAACATCTTTAAATTTAGATTCCACAAGATTCTAAGTCTGCAATCTACAACTATGCGGAGCAACAATTACAGTATCGCTAAGAAATGCCACACTTCATAGTTACGATCATTCTGTACATATCTCTGTGCATTACTTGGTCCCATAATTATAGGACATTGCTGGGATGTATGTGCCCCAGTTTGTCTGAGATTAATGAGAGTAATACTGTCAAGCAGCAGCTGTAGCCATTTTAAATCCGCCTTCTCCATTCAGTGAACTGTATGTCAGGAGACTAGTAGAGAACACTTAAACAAAGATTCTTACTCCAGAGATTTTCTCCTGACGTAATATTGCAAATTAATTGGCAGGTGCTGCTGTCGGGGAGTGTTACTCCTACCAATCTCAGGCATACCTGGCACCAGAGTGGATAAACCTCTATGATGTGTAATAAATACAAAATTGGATTTTTGATTTAAATTGGATTTTATTATTTATTTTTTTACATTTAAATCAGATTTATTTTAATACAAAACTTTTTCAATTGAATTTATTTTGATAAAATATTTTTTTAAAGATAGTGTCCCTTTTAATCCAAGTTAATTTAACTTGTTATTAAATAAATCTAAAGTTCACAAAACAAACCTTCGGAAGACTCTGTGCACCATAACGGTCTTCAGTCTGGTGCCTAATCACGCAGCCTCATATAACTTCTGCTGGAGTACGAGACTTTAATCGGGAAGTCTTAGAGAGGGGGGAGCATTGGATTGGCTGAATGGGTCACATGCCGCTCTCAGCTAATCATCAACATCCCATTCATAAAACAGTGAAAAAGATACGTACCAACTTCACTTGGTTTAGTGAATGGGGAGATACTGATTGGCTGAGAGCTTTATCTGCCACTCAGAGATACCTCTTCCAAGGAGTGATTTGGTTTCATGCAAGCAACTCAAGAAGTTATTGGGATGCGTGATTGAGCCCAGGGCTTAAGACATTTTGGGGTTAAACTGTTCCTAATACACTTGAGATTAGACTAGGCCCCAGGACCTCCTCTCACCATAATAACTTAATTACAATAAAGTTGTTATGGTTCCTAGAGTGTTCCTTTATGTGAATCTATGTACACACATCAAACACCTAATTTAAGTTATTTAACTATAGATTGTTCACCTTGCTATCATTTCATTATTGTCTATGGATATCTAGTAGCACATAACAAAATCAGTGCTGGTATAACTGTTAAACTAATATGACAAGTTGTTATTCTAAATATGAAATATTAATCTGGTTTCAAATATTACAGAGCACAACCAGCAAAAGTGATTCCTAGTGAGTTAAATGTAATCAACCCCACCTGTCGCTGCCTTAATATTCAAGGATTATTCGCTCTAACCCTAAAGAAGGAAAACCTGTAATATAAAACTATATATAGAAAAATGTCACCCTGAGATTCAGGAGACGTTTATAAACCACTTAACCTTCAGTCTGGTGCTGTTATGTCTCGAAATAGACAACAGTATAGTCCAGGCACTCAAGGTCACTTGTGCATCAGCTTTATTGGAATCCCACGCAAATGAATCAACGTTTTGATCTCTACAGAGATTATTAGGTCTCCAAGACCTGTGAGTGGCTTTATTTTCCCATAATAAGACTTCAAAGAAACTTACCAGAGCTCCCTCTGCACTGTCTCATTCACTCTCTTCTGACGGAGATCAGGGTAGAGGAGGGGTGGCTATGACAAATGGGCTGGTTTTTCTAACAGCAAAGAATTTCCATTCTTTAGATAATGTCTGAATGTCTGCTGTGAGGCAACTATACTAAACCATTCTAAGGAAACCAGTACCCTGAGGAAGTAACAAGATTATGCGCGAAGTCTATGCTCCAGATCTTTGTATCTTCTTATTTTGTTGTCTGATTGCTGTTGGTTTGTAATGGCCTGTTTTATCTTATTTAGCCTTTGGTGTGTGTGTAACTGTATCTGTCATTTCTTATTATGTCTGAAAATAATAGAATGCATGTTATATGTAGTCTTGCATTTTATTATTTTGTAGTGAGTACATATAAGTTAACCCTCTTTGGTTTATCACCTGGTTTAGTCCTGTTTAGTGGAGCAGCAATCTTTACCTGACTTTGGTCAAAAGTAACACATTTCTGCATAGTTAGAATATCTGAAACCACCCAGAATGCATTGGTAGACGCCAATGCTTGGGCAGGATGTCAGGAATTTTGAACACACATTAACTCTAAATTACCTTTGTGTTTTAAGCTGTGCTTTTAAACAAAGATAGCTAAAGATGGCTGCCCCCATACATCTAGGCTAAGCCAAGAAATGCATAGGAAAAAAAAAGGTATTCTGTATACAAATGCCATTACAAAATAATACACAGAGTGTAGCATTATGTAATTTTATTTTAAAGGAATGTTGCGAACACGTATGCACTCCAGCAACCTGAATGCTTTTATGGGTTAGCTGTTTTTCCCCTGCAGGCATATATTATAAAAAAAGGTTTTATAAATTCCATTAGTAACACCTCCTGGCTCACTCGCTGTGAAATAAAGTTGAAAATGGAAGTGATTTGCAGTTCATAAAGAAGCCATCTCTGATTGGACACAGATTGTCTGTAATGATGACTTCACTAAAGGAGGAGTTTATCTCTCTTTAACCCTTTCAGTGCCCAGAGGGGGAGAAGAGACCAGGAGATCTAAACGTAAGAGAAAAAAAACAACAACAAAAAACCACAAAACCCACACCTTTATTGGAGTGTTGTTGTTTTTTTGTTTTTTTTTAACAATAAAATAACTATTTTCCTTTAAGGCATTTGAATATGCTCTTGTCACACATACAGCTCACTAAAACTAAATGAATGAGTAACAAAAGCCATACTTAAAAGCTATTTTTTTGGGGTGGGCTGGAGAGGACAGGCTGAACATTCTGTTTAAAAATTGTATTGAAAACCTTTCTGCTGGAGTGCATTCCAACCTTATTTGGAGAGAGGCACACGTCATTAAGAGTCACATTATATGTAAAATATAGAGTTGATATATCGCCAAGATGAAAATAAGGCATTGGCCTAATGCTTAAAGGGACACTATAGTCACCTGAACAACTTTAGCTTAATGAAGCAGTTTTGGTGTATAGAACATGCCCCTGCAGCCTCACTGCTCAATCCTCTGCCATTTAGAAGTTAAATCCCTTTGTTTATGAACCCTAGTCACACCTCCCTACATGTGACTTGCACAGCCTTCCATAAACACTTCCTGTAAAGAGAGCCCTATTTATGCTTTCTTTATTGCAAGTTCTGTTTAATTAAGATTTTCTTATCCCCTGCTATGTTAATAACTTGCTAGACCCTGCAAGAGCCTCCTGTATGTGATTAAAGTTCAATTTAGAGATTGAGATACAATTATTTAAGGTAAATTACATCTGTTTGAAAGTGAAACCAGTTTTTTTTTCCATGCAGGCTCTGTCAATCATAGCCAGGGGAGGTGTGGCTAGGGCTGCATAAACAGAAACAAAGTGATTTAACTCCTAAATGACAGTGAATTGAGCAGTGAAATTGCAGGGGAATGATCTATACACTAAAACTGCTTTATTTAGCTAAAGCAATTTAGGTGACTATAGTGTTCCTTTAAAGCATGCAATGATTTTACCCTTCTCATACTTTATCACTTCTGACTTCTTTTTTTTACAGAAATAGACTTTCTGGAGTGCTTACTTAAATCACTGTATCACCGATTGAGTATGCTTAAGAGTCATTGTTTACACTTTCTATTATGTGAAAACTAGTAGATATTACATTACTGCTTGCGGTATTGTATCATTTTTATATAAATTACATGCCAATGTGTTTTTTGTTTCCTACATTTAAACTCTATCTGAAATCGTAGGCATACAAGTCTGCAGGTCTGGGCCCAAAAGTTGCACATTATTTGAGGGTTGACGTATCGGGCCAATAAATGCCTAAACCTATATTACACCTCTCAGTGACTCGTATGCTGGATCGACTTAGATTGTACACTTGATCGAGTCAGTAAAAATGTTGAGAAACGCAATAAATAATTGCTTACGACTGAGACTCCACGATCCCAATCCACAGTACTGCTTCTACCCAAACACACATTTGTTTTAATTGTCATCATTTTTTAATGCTGATACTTGTTAAAAATTACAATTTAAGGACTGCATTTAACATTTTACAACTCTGAATTCACTGGGATTTATGTGTAAAAAGTGTTTTATTCCCCCACCAATATTTTGGAATTTTCATATACTCCATCTTATTTTGCCATGTTATACACCAGAAATTTGTATATATTCATAAGAGAAAAGTGTAACTGCCTCGGAAAAATCCAACAGAATAAAGAGTACATTTTTTATAGAGGGCACTTTGTGGGAAAAATAACTCTCCAATATGGAAAGCATTAGTTTGTGTCAAATCACTTCTAAAATGGTTGCCATAAAACCAGGAGGCAACAGACCCATGACACCCCTACACTGAACTATGATTATATCCTGAGCTGTAGTTAAGACTATTAGTGCTCCTTGTAAGTGTTTAAATCACCGGAACTGGCTCTGTCACCGTAACTGTCACCGTCACAACACAGTGAGTGAGTAGTCCTTGTTCACCCAAATTATGTCGGTTAAAGAAAGCTGCAGCGCTGTGTCTTTGTACACTGCGTTGCATATTCTAGTTCAGGGGTAGACAACCTTCGACACTCCAGATGATGTGGACTACATCTCCCATAATAATCTTGGAGTCATAATGCTGGCAAAGCATCAAGGTATTTGTAGTCCACAACATCTGGAGTGCCGAATGTTGCCTACCCCTGTTCTAGTGCATTCAGAACCAATGGAATCATATGTGTACGTGCATGCGTGTGGAGGCCGCTAATGTTCTACTGAGACTGTGATGTGCTTTTATTAATGATGAGAATACACTAATTTTAATATATTTCCTGTCTTTAGGGCCGAACTAGGAAGCTTTTGGCTGAAGCCTTAAATTGGGTCCAGGCCGCAGGGGACAAAGTGCTTCATGACAAACTCCAAGAGCAGGAAAATATCAGCAGTCCTGCACTGCCGGCTTTCTTTATTGACTGTAAGTAGTATGCTACAATTCATTCAGTGTCCTAATGCAAATTAGATGTACAATGTATACAATAACATTGTATCGCATTAATAAAGTGGTGATTTGCATTGTTAGAGGCAATAGCCAAGCAGGACATGGGTATTAAAGTGGATCTGTCACTTTTGGGGGTGATATTTTGCAGACTCCCAGAGGTCACATCTCCATATAGGATCAGGTTGCAGTGGAAGTTAAATTTACTTTATCTGCTAGGAATCGTGTCCATGCTGTACTCATGTGCATTACATGCCAGCAAGGGTTACTCTTTTTTAAAATTTTTTATTGGGAATGACCATTTAAACATCCTACGCTGAGATGGAATGTTTCTCATTCAATCAGCGATTGCATGGCTTTGTAGAAATAAATAATCTAACATGCCTGCTGCATTTCTAAACTGGGATATAAAGGATATATATTAAAAAAAAAAAAAAAAAGATTTTAATTTATTGTCCTGATTTAGAGATTGGATACGATATCTAGATATGTCCGTTTTTTGATTTTTCAGATGCATTATATATATCCAGAATGGCAGAAGAGGGTCTGACCCTGGTGTCGGTGTTTAAAAACCAAAGCTGTCCAACATGTTCAGAGGTAAGGAAATTCACAGTTTGAACAAAACTTGTTAAAATGGGGAAAATATGCAAATTAATATATGGCTTAATCAACATTCAAAGTATGAACTTATTATCCCATGGAACCTATAAATGTTTCTATTACAGTGTGACACTGAAAAGTTTAAAATAAAATAAATCATAGCTTGCTCTAGTCTAAAACATGTTTTCGCTGCATTGTGCAATTTCTAAGGGAACAATCACCATTTGCCCTTCAAAAAGATGCCCCTCTGAATGGTAGTCCAAAGCCTAAAGGGAAATGGTGAACAGCTTGGCCATGTTTTAGGCAGGGATGCTCAACTTTTTGGATGTAAAGAGCCACTTTGAAAATTTGGTGCATGTTGTCGACTCCACAATAGACCAGTCTTGCATACAATCGCAATGAAATATTAATAATAAAATTGACTCTGCTTATTTATTTCTAACTAATAATTCAATGTTAAAAGAGCACTATAGGGCCAGGAACACAAGCATGTATTCCTGACCCTATAGGGTTAAACCACCATCTAGCCACCCTGGTCCCCTCATGCCTCCCTAAATATAGTAAAATCTTACTTGTAGTCAAGTCTGCAGCTGCTTATTTTGTCCGTTTCCTTTAGACCTGCCCAATGATTGCTGAAATTATCAGAAGTGGTAGCCTGATCCAATCTCAATGCTTACCTATAGGATTGTCTGAGACTGGCAAAGAGGCAGATCAGGGGCAGAGCCAGCACAATTCAAACACAGCCCTGGCCAATCAGCATCTCCTCATAGAGATGAATTGAATCAATACAAATCTATGAGGAAAGTTCAGTGTCTGCATGCAGAGAGAGAGGAGATACTGAATGTTTGGATGCATTTTAGGCAGCCATGACCCAGGAAGGATTTCTAACAGCCATCTGAGGAGTGGCCAGTGAAGTTATCACTAGGCTGTAATGTAAACACTGCATTTTCTCTGAAACAAGCAGTGTTTACAGCAAAAGGCCTGAACAAGTTCAATAAGCTGTAATTGAAAAGAAGAAAAACTACCACAACAAGAGGACATAGTCTTAAATTAGAGGGACAAGGTTTAAAAATAATATCAGGAAGTATTACTTTACTGAGAGGGTAGTGGATGCATGGAATAGCCTTCCAGCTGAAGTGGTAGAGGTTAACACAGTAAAGGAGTTTAAGCATGCGTGGGATAGGCATAAGGCTACCCTAACTATAAGATAAGACCAGGGACTAATGAAAGTATTTAGAAAATTGGGCAGACTAGATGGGCCAAATGGTTCTTATCTGCCGTCACATTCTATGTTTCTATGTAATTGGTCTGGTGACTATAGTGTCCCTTTAAGTTTTATCTATGTGGTAGCTAATTGAGGCAGTGCTCCAGCTGAAAATCACTTTTTTTTGTCCTTAATTTTTACTTTGAGTGCTTAATTTCGGAAAACATTTGTTTACATAAATGCATACTTCCAAAGCGGGAGAAAATTCTTGGTGCATGCATTCTTAAACTGACAAATTTTCTGTTTTCCCCATACTTCTAGTAGAATTCTGTAAAAACCATAAATTTGGCTTTCATGTTTAACTTAAATTGAAGGTCAATGATTTCCATTTAGAGGTCCCCTGGAGTCGCAGAAAAGGCCCTTTTTTACCACACAAGTGTGTAAATTTTGAATCTCTTTTGCAACTTTGTCTGGAGCTGAGATATTGCAGCTATATAGTAAGGAGTGTATTCTGCAGGATCCAATTTCAAAATGCCTTGAAAATTTGTTAAATTCTAGTTTTCAAGTAGTTATGTGGCTGTCCAATCAGAGACTGGTCAATGTGGCTCAATGAGAAGTATTTTGCAAGGCAGGTGCTCTGGGCAGTTGCTGCTTCTTGAGTTTAGTTCCACTGAGATAACAAAACCAGGAAGTAACTGGACCACCTGTCTGCTGTAAAGCCATGAGGGTGTAACCAAGTTAATTTATAAAAGTGTAAATCTCTCTAGAAATCTCCACTTTTTGTAAAATGAAAACAAGAGGACACACTATTTACACATAAAGCATTTCAGCATGCTCAAGTGTTTTAGAGGTCCAGACTATCCCGTTAATGATTTTATTGGTCTTGACTATGTAAATTAAAACATGTTAAGGTTTTTTTTTGTTGTTTTTTTTTTTTTTTTAAATAGCCGCTCCATAACCAACTTGTTTAAGAGATGAAAGGGGCGAGCTATGCTGAGGGTATCTAGCAGTGATCACTATCTAGTATTGCAGAATGGGGAAAAAGTAGATCAGATAAACATAGTATTATACTCTGTATATAGCAGGCATGCAACCTTTAATCTATGATCCTGGGATTTCGGGCCAGGGTACTCGAAGGCAAGATCCAGCCTTCCCTGACTAATCTGCCCAATCATCTGATCCCTAAATTACTGCAAATTTAGCCCTGGAACTTGTCAGTACACATTATTGTTGCCAGTATTGACAGCAGCCAAGCAAACCTAGATCCTACAACTATGCCTGTTTTACTCCATGTATTCACCTATTTCTGACTCATATTTTCTTTCCAAGCACAAAACAATGTCTTATGACGTATCTGGAACTTTATAAGCATTAACATTGAATATGTTCTTTTCTAAATCTTTCAGGTGGCTGAAACAATGAAGATTTTGGGAAATAATGCGTTTACAAATGAGCAGTTTAATTTGGCAGTGGAAAATTATTCTAAAGCAATACAATACAGGTAAACCAAACCTCTGCCCTCTCTCTACTCCCATCCATTCAGCTTTATTCATTCATTTCTAGAGGAGGGACAGCTGCTGAACTGCGAATTAAACTGCTAAAAAGAATACACCAAAGTTAACCATTGTAAATCAGGATTTAGGCCCCTATTTTGCTTGGCACAGCCCAAGTCAACCTCAGGAGTTAACATAGAAACATAGAATGTGACGGCAGATAAGAACCATTCGCCCATCTAGTCTGCCCAATTTTCTAAATACTTTCATTAGTCCCTGGCCTTATCTTATAGCTAGGATAGCCTTATGCCTATCCCACGCATGCTTAAACTCCTTTACTGTGTTAACCTCTACCACTTCAGCTGGAAGGCTATTCCATGCATCCACTACCCTCTCAGTAAAGTAATACTTCCTGATATTATTTTTAAACCTTTCCCCCTCTAATTTAAGACTATGTCCTCTTGTTATGGTAGTTTTTCTTCTTTTAAATATAGTCTCCTCCTTTACTGTGTAGATTCTCTTTATGTATTAAATGTTTATATCATATCCCCCTTGTCTAGTCTTTCCTTGTAAGTTTTATCCTGCAATCTATGAACCAGTTTAGTAGCCCTTCTTTGAACTCTTTAAAGTATCAATATCCTTCTGGAGATATAGTCTCTAGTACTACGTACAATACTCCAAGTGGGCAGACTAGATGGGCCGAATGGTTCTTATCTGCCGTCACATTCTATGTTTTTTAAGTGAGGTCTCACCAGTGTTCTGTATGAGCCCTCTTTCTACTTCTAATGCCTCTCCCTATACAACCAAGCATTCTGCTAGCATTTCCTGCTGCTCTATTACATTGTCTGCCTACCTTTAAGTCATCTGAAATAATTACCCCTAAATCCCTTTCCTCAGATGTTGAGGTTAGTAGGGTATCAAATATTCTGTACTCTGCCTTCGGGTTTTTACGTCCAAGAATCTTGCACTTATCCACATTAAATGTCAGTTGCCACAACTCTGACCATTTTTCTAGTTTACCTAAATCATTTGCCATTTGGCTTATCCCTCCTGGAACATCAACCCTGTTACATATCTTAGTATCATCAGCAAAAAGACATACCTTACCATCAAGACCTTCTATAATATAACCTACAAGAATAAAAGCTAGCTTTGTTGTTTCAACAAATTCAGGAGTTTTGAAACGTATTATTATTGCCATTTATATAGCGCCAACTTATTGTGCAGCGCTTTACAATATTATAAATATAACAATAAATGAAACAATTACAAAATATTACAGGTACAATAGGTTGATGAGAAACTTGCTCAAACGAGTTTATAATCTAGAGGATCGTACCAATCATATAAGCAACTGGAAAATGTACCATAAAGTTTGACATTACCCTGTTCACTTTCTTTTCTAGTTCAGCAAACAAACCACAAAATGTTCGCACATGTGGTTATGATGCTTTTTTTGTGTGTACGATTTTATCTTTTTAGTCTGGATGAGATGAGATGCGCCCACTGCTGTTGCTGGTTATGTGTGAATAGTGCATGTTGCTTTTAAAGATTACAACTTACTTTATAGTGAATAAACCCCTTCTGTCATTGAATTACTTATTAATGTTTTTCAGTTCTTATGTTTATATCTATATATTGTTTTGTCTCCTTCACTCTCAAAGTCCCAACAACCATCTTCTCTTCAGTAATCGATCACTCTGCTTCACTCGAATGGGGAAATTCGGGTATGTATAATAATGAATCTACTGCTTACATGTGGCACTGTTAGTCAGCAACCACGAGTATGGTCACCCAGACTAAAACAAAGGGTTGTTGATTGAGATAAATTATATCACAAATGTTTATTTCTTGTATTTAGACAATCAAGGCAGATACAAACTGCAACCATGCATTTACTACAGGGTTGGGCAAATCTTATGTTTTTTTTTTTTCTACCAAATGCATTTTTTTGGGAATAGAAAATTTGCCATAGTTCTTCCCACTTTCAGCATGATCATTTGGGACACCATCACAGGAACTTTACAGCTGCAAGTTTCCCCATAAACTTCTGTACACTACCTTCCTAAATGAATGAATACCGTACAATGAACAATACAGCATGTAAATAAAATTAAAAGGGCCAACACACCTTTTATGAAAAATGAACCTGGGGGTCATAATGTCGACAACTATGAGAAAACCTAAAATGGCTCGTATTTCTAAAGAGTGCTGAACCATCTTTAAATTTCTGGTCTTTTACACACTTTCAAAGAGTTTACATTGAGCTAAATTAATGCTACCTATGTTTATATCGCTTTCCAGCTTGTGCAAGTGATTCTTAATTGCGTGTTACAAGTAAATTGGATTGGGCTTGTGGCTTTGAGCAAACATTTCAACATACAGAATAAAGAGCACTGTCTGGATTCTCTAGCCTAAGACTAGGAGGAACACGGAATGTATGCACAGGGCATAAATATATCAGTCACATGTTTTCATACAGAGCATACATGAATCAGCTGATATTAGAAAATGATTTTAAAGGGATTTACTTATGAATATACATACTACAGTAAATGCTCGTAGATATGAGGGGCCTTTCTTTATTTTGTTCTGATGGAGAGAAAGTTAAAAGGCCCCAGCAGTAATATGAACACTGTTCTAGAATTGAGTTGGTCAAGTGGTTCCATATTTGTACTCTTCTACTACATACTACCAAATTACTGCTTTAAATATATCTGGGGGGTTGAGTTTACAAAATATTTGGCTAAGACCACATACAAGAAAAGTATGAATAGTAGAATATTGGGGGAAAACGTGAAAAAGCGTCACTGTTGCAAAACACTACATTCAAGTCACTTGGCTATCCTTAAACAAATTGCGTTCAACCTATTACAGCAATGTTATTAAAGGTGCACTCTAAGCACCGTAAATAAAAGGTACAGGTACACCAAATGCGTTTAGGCAGTGTTATGTTGGAGACTACATATGCAAGGTACTATCTTTAACCCAAACACAGCATTAACCCTTACCGTAACCATACATCTAATCCTAGACATACTCTAACTGTAACCCTACCTACCTACCTAAGTCTTACCATAACTCTAAAACCAACCACAAGGTAACCCACTGCTAATATCAATTCTGATATTGGAAATGGGTTTTTATTATTAAACATAGACGGCGGTATGTTGCCACCATCTGACTGTTTAGAATTAGACTTAGTGTAGTTCTGAATGGAGCCCTGGTTCCCAGCCAATTATAGTGTGATACACTTTGCCAGCTGTCCAGCACTGATCACAATTGGCTGCAGACAAGGTGGGAGACCCTGCCAGGGTCTCCTTGAAGCAGCCTGCAGCGAAGAAAAACTGTGATTATCACTCCAGAATGGATTTGAAGGGCTCGGTGCAGTGTTGACTTCCAGTGCTGCACAGAGCTCACCTGTCAGTCTGGGACTACTAAAAATGTCCCCAGCTAAGCCAGAGTTATCCTCTGATACTTGGGGTTAGTGGTATGAGCAGGGATTTAACTCTGCTCACATCACGATCTATTCAAGCCTATTCATTTACATGCCTATTTAAAGAGTGGCTTACAGAGTTGCAAACCACTTATCTAAAGCGTGGTGTACAGAGTTGCAAACCGTTTATTGAAAAGTCTGGGGCCACTAAACATGGCCTCAGCAGGTAGAGCGAAGCCACCGTTATCCGTTGATACCCTGGGCTCTTTGATGTAAACAGGGATTTAACCACGCTCAAACCAAATCTGCAGGGCGTTCTACACTGCCCAACCGTCATTTAAGCCCACTTTGTATAGCACCACTTAGAACGCCCAAACGGCGTTAAGGTTCTTCAAGAAAGCAGTGAAGAGTGCCCTTCTCGAACAAACGCACAGAGTAAATGTATGAAACATGCACGTAGCAAAAATTAATCTTTCTCAATGCTGGTTCTTAAGAGGGTTAAAGTGAAGAAAAATATAAACTAAGCTATAGAGTACTTTCTCAAATATTTTAGAATGGGAAGTTATATTTCACTCAAAGTTTCCCTTTCAGGAGCCTTTAAAAAAAAATTAAAAAAAAGAGAGAGAAAATGTGAAGTAAAAAGCCTCTTTCATAGAACATATTCTCCGTACCCTGGAATGTCTATTCATGCACTCTCTCTGAGGACAGCTGACCAGCTTTTTAGACACAGAATTCAGAGTACGTAGATAAGGCAAGGCCTTCACAGTGTGCAGGAAACTAGGTACAGTGCAAAACTACTTTGTTGGATTCACAATTTTTATACAGACAGAACAGTCATTAAATCATGTGCGGATACAGTGATTTTTCCATTCTATTCTGAATGCAGACGCTAAGGGTAAAATATAGTAAAATGCTGACTAGGCGATGTGCTGACATAAAAGCTTATCAGCGGTCGAGATAACCTGATATTTAATCAAACAAAGGACAGGGGTTTAATATTGACATAGTAAACCTTAAACAGTGGGAATTTACAAACCAGGATTCTTGTAATTTAGCAGATAATTAAAGCTTATGCTATCTTTAGTGTACTAATAATCCTAATTTTAGTAATAACAGGAGGCGAATATTTTGCATAAATTTCCTTTACTTACTCCATATAGCAGCAAAAACCAATCAGATGTAAGGGTAAGGTATAATAAGCCCCTCCCACTGACACACCTCCCCTTGTCAAAGTGACATCACAAGTCCCATAACAATAACAAATGTACAGTATAAATGGTAAGAGCTGAAAACGTCCATGTTAAATCCTGAAGAATGAGGAAATTCCGGCTGTCAGTCATAGAAGAATCAGACACCATTTAGGCCGAGAAGTTCACCAGTTGTAGTTGATGTGTCGAGTTAAACTGAAAATGAATGTAAGAGGTTTTAATCATCTTGTAATCGACTGTGAGTACAAATAATCATAACATGAACTAGTCCATAAGTATGCTCTGAATTAGAGAATAGAATAAAATTATATTAAGACTAGTAAATTAAACTAAAGTCTGTATAGGTTAAGCAATAAAATTCCTGACAACTAATGACTCAATCAAACCCAACTAATGAGCTAGGATATTATTAACCCTAAACAATCCAAATTGGACCCCACAATGAAATCTGAAGAAAAAAGAAAGAGAGGGTCAGAAACAAAAACAAAGGGGGTGGGGAATATTCGCCTCCTGTCATTACTAAAATTAAGATTATTAGTACACTAAAGCTAGCATAATCTTTAATTTTACCACATGACAGGCGGTTTCATATTTTGCAATTTTAACGCTACGTTATCCGTGAGAAAGCGGCATTAGAAAGCTCTAGCTCTAAGTTGATGCAATGACAATTAGTAGGCCAAGCCTTTAATAAACAAAGGACCGTGCCGACGTCCCATGGCATCTTGTATTTAGGTACCTGTGGCCGACTGAGTCTAATGCCTTGGAGCAAGAGGCAGATCAAAGGGTCTTGTTTTCCCTGTACAAGGACGTGGGCGGCTGAGATGGCTGAGCAAACCACGTTGATCGAGCGGTAAGACTTACCATCTGAGAAGAGAGATGACAGAAAGGTCAAAATAGAGGAGACAGGGGCTGTAAAGGGATTGAGACTCCGTCCCATACTCCAATTGGCCCAGGAGTGCCATGCGGAGAGATAACACTCCCAGAGCAGGTCTCTAGCTGTTGGCGATAATTCCTAGAAATTCCAGGAACCCCCGAAAGACTCCAGGCCACTAAAGAGAGGCGTCCATCGTGTAGCACTGGATGTGGGTTCCCCACCGGGTCCCTGAAAAGTAGGGGCTAGTCTGGTAGGAGAAGAGGTTGCTCGCAAGAGAGAGCGAGGAGGTCCAGGAACCAAGGCTAACTTGGCCACCATGGCGTTAGAAGTAGAACCTTCACTCGTTCTAGGTGAATGTGATGTAGAGCGCAGGCTCCATGGTTTGGCCATGTTTGCAGAAAAGTGTCCACTGCTACACTCTCCAGGTCTGGTAACAACTGTAAAAGAGTGGTAGTTGATGGTTGGTGCGGGAGGCAAAGAGGTCTATTGTCAATTGTCTCCTGTGACTGTCTAAGTTTGCGAACAGTTGGGGATCCAGTTGCAAATCGCTGTCTCGCCAGTGGCGAGAGAACCAGTCCACCGTGAAGTTGGTGTTCCCCGGGAGTTGTTCTGCCATCAACGTAATGTTGCAAGGGAGGCAATAATCGAATATCTCCTACGTAAGTTCTGTCAATGTCTGAACGTGTGCCGCCCAGATGGTTGTTGTATCGGACGGTGGAGACATTGTCCACGCGGAGGAGAATACAGCAGTTGGATCTTCCCTTCGCCAGGCTGCATATGGCGAAGGCTCCCGCCAGTAGCTCTAGAGTAATGATGTGTAAGGAGAGCGCTTTAGTCGTCCACCCCTCCCCCCCCCGTAGATGTTGCTCCCCAGCCCCATCGTCTGACATCCGATTTCAGCACAAAATCCGGATGAGTGCTGAAGATGGCTTGATCATTCCAAGCCTGCATGCACTCGAGCCACCATGTGAGTTCCTGGCACACTTCCCCTGTCATTGGAACCGGTTGATCGTATGTAGGATTCTCCCGGAGGTAGCGAGCCTTCAGATGTTGCATGGCTCGATAGTGCAATGGACCCGGGAATATTGCTTGAATCGAGGATGATAAGAGTCCCACAATGCGTGCAAGAAGTCGGAGGAGAATAGCGTCCTGGCGTTATAGCGTGCGAAATCTCCTTGCATATGGCCGATACCTTTTACTGAGGGTAGTCGTAGTGTACAGGATCGAGAGTATGTCTATCCCTAGGAATTGGACACACTGAGACTGGATCAGAGAGAATTTCTCCCGGTTAACCAGGAAACCTAGGGATTCCAGTAATTCCACTGTGTACGTTGTGTGTGATAGTATTTGTGTATGAACCTGACCCAAGAGCAGAATGTCGTCTAAGTAGATTATACATCGAATTCCCTGTTGGCAAAGATGGGCCACCACTGGTTTCAGAATCTTTGTGAAGCACCATGGTGCTAAACGGGAGGCAAGTGAACATCCATGCATCTCCGTTATACAGAAAGCGAATGAAAGGGCGATTGTCTACCTGTATTGGAACCAAGAGGTAGGTGTCCATGAGATCTGAACCAATCTCCATCCTGTAGAAGGTCCCGTAGTAGATGGATGCCTTCCATCTTGAAGTGTCGATAAATCACGTGGGCGTTTATAAGTTTATGACTGGACGGAAGTCCCCAGTCTTTTTCCGGACGAGGAATATGTTGCTGAAAAATCTCCCTTGTGTCGTGGCTGGTTGAATGACGACTTTCTTCTGCAGCTCGTTTAACTCTTGTTCTATGAGCCGTGCATCTGCGGAAGCAAAGGTCAATAGGCGGGGAAGGGTGGTCTGTCGCGGAATCGTTTCGAATTCTATACGGAACCTGCTCACAGTTTGTAAGACCCATGAATCCAAAGACAATTTTTTTCCAGTTCTGGAAGAAAACTGTTAGGCGACCTGAGAAGTGTGTCTTGGTTAGTACAGGTGAAAAAAACTCTTAAGTGGCTTACCTGTGGCGAAATGTGCTCTAGCTCGTCCTCTACTGCCCTGGCCTCTGCCTGAGCCCATGGAATAGTGGAACGGTTGTCTGCTTCCCACTTCTGGATAGAAGGGATGTGCGCATGATGTCCGAGGGCCTGATGGCCAGAATCGGCTGGTGGCACAGCCCCGTTGCCAACTAGCCCTACCTAAAACACCCCTCCGTGTATTGCCTCTGAAAACCCTGCACATGGATGACTACGCCTTATTTAAAGATGTAAAAACATTTACATGCTTGTTCAGCTCTTTTAAAAATGCCTCTCCGTATAGTTTGCCTCTGGCTTGCCCCCAGATCTGCAAGCTTGGCATCGATCCTGAAGAGTGCTGCAAGGCGCCTCTCACATGAGAGGGCCACGTTTGTGTTGCCCAAGGAACAAAAACAACGGTATTTTCCCCCTCTAGCCATAAATAATAGCATAAGCTGATCAAATTCTGGTGTGAATGCTACTTTATCTGGGAGGGAGGGACGTGGGCATTCTGAGCATAGCCTCTTCCATACAGCTTTATCTAGCGATTTCCTCAGCCAGAAATGCATAAATTGCGTGAGGTGTTCTGAGGGGGTCCAATCCCCGGAGCGGGGGTGCAATATATTCCTTGGGTCAAACATACGTTGCCCTGTAGCATCAAGGAAAATCTCCCCTTCAGGCTGATCGGCGTTGACCAGATATTTGTACCCGCCAATGTCTGGGGCTCACCCAGAAATGTTTCACTGACATAGGGATTGGATTCCTTTAGTTTATCTTCTGAGTCGGAAGCGTCTGCCTGCCATTCGTCTAGTCCTGTCCCTGTCTGTGGATAGGTCGAAAACCGTTTGGGGTGCTGCACGAGACCGTTGTTCGTGTCTCAAGGGGGCTTTGCCTTTAAAGGGTCCTGCATTAAATCCCTCACCATTCCAGTTTAGCCAGGGGGATTGGCCTTTGGATGAATTATCCGATTCTTCTGATGTCTCTTGGATTTGGGCACGTTTTGTGGTTTGTTTGGAGGTATCAATGCTTGTGGGTAGGGCCTTTTCCACTGGAGCAGTCACAGTCATGTTAATTAAGGCTTGGAAGTTGGTGGGGAGCTGGGTATCCTCCATGTTACGCTCCATTGTATGTTTATGTATATAGATATTGGTTGAAGATAAAATTACGGGGCTCACCAATACCCGTGGAAACCTCCCCAAAGTCCCAGTGTACTTACTCTACTACTAAATCTACTGTAATGTAACCTGTTAGTGCTAAAGAAAGTTTATATCTGTATATTTGTTGTATTTAGTCATACAGTAGGTTTCATTTTTGGTGACTGAGGGTTAATAAATAATTATGTAACTAAAAAGGAGTCACAGCTGAGATGTGAGATTTAAAGGAGCACTATAGGGTCAGGAACACAAACACTTATTCCTGACCCTATAGGGTTAAAACCACCATCTAGCCACCATGAGCCCCTAATGCCTCCCTAAATATAGAAATATTACTTGTATTCAAGTCTGGAGCTGCTTTGTTACGGTTTCCTTTAGACCTGCCCACTGCCATCATCGTAAGTTGTTGCCTGAGCCAATCACAGTGCTTCGCCATAAGATTGGCTGAGACTGACAAAGAGGCAGATCAGGGGCAGAGCCAGCAAGAGTCAAACACAGCGCTGGCCAACCAGCATCTCCTCATAGAGATGAACTGAATCAATGAATCTCTATGAGGAAAGTTCAGTGTCTGCATGCAGAGGGAGGAGACACTGAATGTTTGGATGCATTTTAGGCAGCCATGACCCAGGAAGGATCTCTAACAGCCATCTGAGGAGTGGCCAGTGAAGTTATCACTAGGCTGTAATGAAAACACTGCATTTTCTCTGAAAAGACCGTGTTTACAGCAAAAAGCCTGAAGGCAATGATTCTACTCACCTGAACAAATTCATTAAGCTGTAGTTGTTCTGGTGACTATAGTGTCCCTTTAAGATAATACCATTTTGCTCAACATGATCCAGACTATGAACTAGATTATCTTGTTCAGTATTTACTAACTTGTCAATCACATGCCCATCCGTGTAATAATTCAGTATATATGAAGTTGGATGGATACTTGCCAATCAGCAAATGTATTACCTATGTATTTTTAATTGTTTAAATTTCTAATCCATGCTGTTTAGTCAGTAACCATTTTTAAAGCGGCACGGTCACACCCGCCTCTTGAAAAATTAGTATTTCATTAAGCTAAAATCTTAATGAAATACTCGTATTGACTGTGTTGAAATGTCCTCCGCCTGACATTTCTTGACACAGTGACTGCTGCAGGGAATTGGCTCTCTCTAGGGAGTATCATGTGGTCTCATGGGATCCTTCATAGACTTCAATGCTGTACTAGATGCTGAAGAGCACCCGCCAAGAGAAGATGGTGGTCCTTAAATAGAACTCACCTCTGTACTTAGAGACATTGCACTGCCCAAATATTAAGTTACTGTGTACTAGATATACCCCCAATGAAAAGATGCGTGCATTTAATTTATGCATTGGTTTCCATTGGTGGTAAATCTCTCGTCTGCTGCCTTTAGCCCTCCCCTTCTTCCCCAACCCAGACATTCTGTGACTATCCAATCACAGACTTCCCAATGCAGCTCAATGAGAAGTATTTGCAAGGCAGTTCTCTGGACAGTTTGGCTTATCTACTAAATAGTGAAACTATTTTGTTTATTTTCTTTCAGTGTAGTGCCCTTTCAAATCAATTATATAAGATTTAACTTTATATATATATATATATATATATATATATATATATATATATATATATATATATATATATATATATATATATATATATACACACACACACACACACACACACACACACACACATATTCGGTTATATAACTGTGTTCTGTCTTCCATTTGTAGGAAAGCTCTAGCTGATGGGAAAAAAGCCGTCATTCTTAAACAGAAGTGGCCTAAGGTACGTGCAGTGTTTGTATGATCATGATTTGTAGTTCACACACAGATACAGTGTATAACAGTCAAATACAGGTCAGTCCTCATTAGTCACAATGGCTGTTATGTTTAAAAAGTGTTGTGTTCACGGTTTTCTGTCAGTTTTCCTATTTATTCCCATATTTGTTTTAAAATATTCCTTACTGCTCCTCACATTATTTTCCTATTCTGTCCTTCATTTTGCTGCTGTTAAAGAGAACTAAGAAGTGGTAACAATACAGATTATTCTAGTGCAGGGAAAGAAGAGCTGCCAATGTAACCGTTTTATACATGTAAAAAATTAAGCATGTGTACTTAACTTGTGAATGTGACAAATTGTATTCATAACTTCCGATGCATCTGTGAATGTGTACCTTTCAACAACCCTGAATAAAGTTATAACATTATAAAGAGTAACGAAAAGTGTTTTAATGAAATAAACACTATAGTGTCAGGAATACCAACAAGTATTTTGACACTATAGTCCTGATGTGGCATTTTGGCTAACTGGCCCTGTTCTGATCATGCCAAAAAGGTGATTTTACTCACCCTTTACGCCCTCGCCACGACTATCCCGACCTCCATGGCTGAGATCATCCGTCTTGATGATCTCAGCCAATCCAATGCTTTCCTATAGGAAAGCATTGGGAGGCTATTGCGCATGCGTAGCAAATTGAAGTGCTATGCCAACCAGCAGCTCCCCATAGAGATGCATTCAGCGTCTCCATGCTATGTGCTGCACTGGTTTAGGAAAGCACCTCTAGTGGCCATCTGAGTGTCTGCACCTAGAAGTGTTACTAGGCAGGAACGTAAATACTGCCTTTTCTCTGAAAAGGGAGTGTTTAAATTAGAGTACCAGTACAAGAAGAAAGACATAGTGTCCCTTAATTTCAGTGAATACTATTTCAGTTTGTTCGAAGATCTTTCTGTATATGGTCGTTAAACAGCAAATCTTCTGTGCATCCTTCACTATTTTCACTACACTTAAAGGACCACTATAGTGCCAGGAAAACATACTCTTTTTCCTGGGACTATAGTGCCCTGAGGGTGCCCCCACCCTCAGGGAACCCCTCCCACCAGGCTCTGGGGAGAGGAAAGGGGTAAATCTTACCTTTTTTCCAGCGCCGGAAGGGGAGCTCTCCTCCTCCGATCCTCCCATTCGGCTGAATGCGCACACACGGCAAGAGCTGCGCACGCATTCAGCCGGTCTCATAGGAAAGCATTCATAATGCTTTCCTATGGACGCTTGCGTGTTCTCACTGTGATTTTCACAGTGAGAATCACACAAGCGCCTCTAGTGGCTGTCAATGAGACAGCCGCTAGAGGATTTGTAGGATAGATTAACCCATTTATAAACATAGCAGTTTCTCTGAAACTGCTATGTTTATTAAAAAAAAAAAAGGTTAATCCTAGAGAGACCTGGCACCCAGACCACTTCATTAAGCTGAAGTGGTCTGAGTGCCTAGAGTGGTCCTTTAAGAAAACGTGTTTTCGTTTTTAATATGGAAGCAGAAATTGATTGTGGCAGATTTTTGTCAAAAAATATAAATCACATGAGAACTATACAGGTGTGTACACTAAAGATCGGGCTGAAAATATATGCTGTTTCAATCATAAAGTTGTTTCCAAGCTGGAAAATATCATAAATATTTTTTTGTTTCCCACAGTGACCAACTAGACCCCAGCACAAAAGTGCAGATTTCTCTGCGTTTGTAGTGTTTCAAGCGGAAACCCTCTACATACAGATTGCTCGATCCATGGCCACTTTTAAAAGCAGAAAGCGTTATGGAAGTTAAAGTAGCCTTTTAATTAGCCTAGGGTTCTGTTCTGTGTCCACTTTAATTTTATTTCAAAATTTGAATTGAAAGCCACTGCTCCATAATTGGAGAGGACACCAGTAAGAGCAGTAAGTAATGCGCAGGGGGCGGTCCACATTTTGGGGCTAGACATGTAAATAGTACATTTCGGGAACAAAAAATGTGTTTGCAGTTTGTGTAAATGTTGTTAGAACAATTTTAGATCACGGTGATTCATAAATGATGGAAAAAGTTATGCAACCGTGTGCTATCTATGTCAACCAGCAGCTGTAAGAGAAACCTTCACGTATTAAAAAGGGCAAACAGGAAGACTATTTCTTTACTTCTTTATAAATAAATCGTTCTTGTGCAAAGTATGAACATTATGGAGCTGCAAGCTTTGCACAAGCAAGCTACCAAATTAGTCGGTGGGGTGGTACAAACGCTTGTTTAAGATAACTCAAAAAGTTTATCACACTATACTGGTCCTGTAAAATCAGCTGTCCACTAAAAAACAAGTGTGAATTTTGAGGTTATGAGAGACTTTACTGAGGCAGTGTTATTTATTTACATTAGGAATAACAAGGATGTGAAAATAAATGTCTACAATGGTTGTTTAGACAAAAAAAAAATGCAATTTTAAAAAATTTGTCCGTCGCCAATTTTGTACCTAATACTTTGTTTACGTAAATCCCTGCTGGCAACTAGACATATGCCCTCTGCGCTGCAGGACGTCTAAGAAATGTGCCCATGTAATAAAAGCGAACGTCAAACGGTTTGTTTTTTATAATTATTATTATGGCAAGCCACTTAAATTGGTACTGAACATAACTTGGAGATTTATCAACGTGTCACAAAACCTTTTACAACTAATTTTCTACAAAACTTTGGTGCAATTTATTAAATCTGTGATTTTTTTTTTTCCATCTGTTGATATTTTTGAAACTTTCACAGCTGCAGGTATTTTTGGAAACCTCTGCAGTTATAGGCAACACAATAGAGACACAGGAATAACCGAGCATGCCTTTATCTGGAAGATATTGCTGCATCCCTCCAAACAATCACAAATAAATCTCAAACCAAATAAAATCTTTATGTATATACTGAAATCTAAGGTCACAACCATTCTCTCTCCATCACTAAGCAATATCAACAATATGAATATCAAGCATAGGCATGTTTATATTGTACTAGCAATGCAATCTTAACTTGAGTTATTAAATAACTGAGTCATTGTGGTGAATGGACAAAGGAGTTGCAAATTTTATGCCAAAACATTGGAATTGGAAAAATTATCAAACATAAGATTTTTTTTATTTTATATATATTTATTTTGGTTTTCTTATACTGCACAATTCCTGATTTTAGTGAATAAACCCATTTGGTGTCTATGTACACAGAGAAGGTACGCAGTAACTGTATCAGCGTACATCATGCAAGCAATGTATAATATGATTGGATCATAAAGCAGGGTTTATTTACAGCACTACTGTCAGAATATGTTTCTTAAAATAAATCCGGTTTGATATTATTTATGAATACAATTGGCAATGGCATGCAAGCACGGTCCCTATGAACGCACTTGCCTAGCCCTGGATGGGTTAAAAAGTACCTATGATATAAACAATCCCTTTACAATATAACATTAAGCGGTTCCTAATAATTCCCATTACCTTGGGTGCGTGTATATAATAATACTATTAATAATAATGAAGTATTTAACCAGGAAAGGTACATTCAGATTACTCTGGTATCCAAGTACGTCCTGGGGATGTTACTTTAGCCCAACATCCAGGTTTTGTTACTATATCAGGTTGTTAATCTCGGTCATGGAATGCTGTCTTGCCTCCAGATCACAGATTGGATCTATTGGAGTGGGATTTTAGCCTGTCCCAGTGTGTGCATTCTGTGTCAGAATAGAAACTGCTACTTCTAGGAATGTAAAAGTGAAACTGGACTTTATCCTATCTGCCAGCACGCCATACTGTATCCATTTAACTTATTCCTGTGCAGCTAATGCTGGAACTGATTAAATAAAAATCGAGGGGTTACGTTTTGTGAAAATAAGACAATCTCTGTCTCTCTCTCTCTCTCCTATCTGTCCCCGGAATACGTCGTTTACATCGAAGGGGTTGACAAGCCTCTAGCCGTAATTACACCAAAGTGTAGGCATGGCTGGCTGAGAGTGATAGGCGCGCTAGCCCCAGTTGCAGTGGGGATGTGCAGCAGAAATGGCTGACCCGTGCAGTGGGTGAATGTTATATAATGTCAGGATTTGTGGCGTGGCTGTTAACCCACCGCTTACCTGGAGCTGGGGGTCCCACTTTCCCTCCGGTGCTAAAATGAGCCCGGCTGCCAGTTCCGCCCTGTTGAGTGAGTGGGGAGGCGGCCTGGGCGGTCACGTGATCCCGGTCCTTCCTTGTTACAATGTTGCAGATATGGAACGTTGAAGTTCGAACCGGCTGGAAGTCTGTCCCTAGTTACTATCTAGATTTGTATTTCTGTTTCTGCCTATTATTCTAGTTGATTGCGTGTAACTTCTTCCTGGTAGTCAATGGGATTACAGTTTGCGAGTTAATTGCATTATATGTACTGCTAATGATCTGAATTATATTAGTGTACAGGGAGATTCCCAGCAGGATATTCCTGCCAAGCTAGGTGTGTATACAGGTATATGCACACATTCTATACAGCCATAGCAGAAAACCAACAGCACTTCAGATGTTTTGTACTACATCCCCCATAATGCTCTGACACTCATAGTGCTGGCAAAGCATCATGGGAGGTGTAGTCCAAAACATCTGGAGTGCCCCTGCGTGACTAGGCAATAGAGTTCAGTAGGAGTCTAAACAAAACAATATTAGTTGCATGAATTTCTATTTTAAAGGATCACTCCAGACTGATACATTTAAAATAAATATATATATTAAAACAAAAATTACTTTTTAATATAAATACCCCCAGCGAATACGAAAATCCATTTGGGATGTATCTTAAAAGAGCTTGCATATCTGTAAGACTAACAGTTTCTTCTTGGGGAATAAAGACTCTTCTTAGTGAGAAGCCTTTGAATATGTGCGCATGCATCTGATCTGTGGAGGTTCTGAAGTTCCCAAATACGCTGGTCTCAGGTCTATGGGGTAGGTGGCAGGGGGCTGGCGCGCTCAAATAAAGCATGACTGGCATTTCTGTTAGCTTAGCATGCCCATTAAGCCCTCCCCAAAGGAAAGCATTGAATCAATGCCGACGCTGGATGTCTTCATGAAGAGTGTGATACCGTCCAGCATCAGCGCAGGGCTCGACAAATTTGGTTGGAATCTAGGAGCCAGCTAAAAAGGTTAGGAGACGGGTTTTTTTTTGTTTTGTTTTTTTTAAACACTACTTTTTCAACTGCAAAAATACAATTCTTAAAGGGACACTATAGTCACCAGAACCACTACAGCTTAATGTAGTGGTTCTAGTGTCTGTTGCCCACCCCTGCATGCCTTTTAGAGAAGAAGCAATGTTTACATTGCACTTCTAGTGGCAGTCACTGAAACGGCCACTAAAGTTCTTCCTATCTCAGTACAGCACAGTGTGCAGCAACTACATGCAGCGTCTCCACGCACTGTGTAACGGATCACTTGGCACCCCGACTGGGTACCTCCGTTGTAGGATGCTCCTAGCGCTTCCTGAGGGCTCCAAGCACTCCAGCCGACACCATAACCACCGTGGACTCCTTCAGAGAGCAAGACAGGAACAAGCTCTTACAAGAGCTTAGTAGTGATTTAGCAAGGGAGTATGACAAGCATAGCAATTCCTTGTAGCAGATTCCCCCAATAAGAGACGACACTCCAAATTGAGGGTGAAGTAGAACTGACTGTACTGGCACATACAGCCTCTTTTATTCACATTCTACAAACATAGTACTGCCCACAGGGTTTTGAAATACAACCAATCAATCCGTACAATACACACAGACACTGCCACACAAAATCCTCCCCTCTGCCTGTGATATGATTACTGAACACAATGGTTAATATAATTATCACAGGCAGAGAAATATAGTATTATAAAACATATCACAGGACCCCAAAACATGCAATAACCCCATAAAAAATATATCATCGGAACCGGGGTATCTGTGTGAACCACATATCCAAAATTCACCCAGATCTGTTCAGTAGTTTGGAAGATACGGTTTAATGCAGATTCCGCAGAACATATACAGGATATATGAAAAATAATTACTGTTAAATGTGTCCACTGTTCTGTAGTTTAAAACTACTGAACGATGTCTGTGTGCACCAAATGCCGGCGAGATGGCACCGTGTAGAAAAGTCAAAACAGTGTCTGTGAGTTAAAATGTCCGCCATCCATTGTTCTCACCATGTGCCTCTGATACATGAAATGGTGGCCACCCAGTAACTCCACAGTATGTCCCCAGATGGTTCTTAAAGGGCCAGCAGCAGCACAACACAAATCCATTATGCCCAAATCATGTCTTTAAAGGGCAATATATCCCAGGGGCCATAGTCATATGGCAGGAGACTGGCAAGCAGTCTTCTCCAATGCCCAGTGGCGAGGTCAGTTTTGCCACACACTGCATGGAGGTGCTGCACGTTCCACATAGAGATGCATTGATTTAATGCATCTCTATGAGAAGATACTGTTTAGTGCAGCATTTTGCCACACATGCATAATAGCCTCCTAGTGTGGGCTAGCTGCGTCAAGACCGTCACACAGTAGGAAAAAAAGGAAAATCACAATTCCCATGAGGGGGATGGTCACCTAGAGAGAGAGAGAGAGAGAGAGAGACACACACACACACACACACACGCGCGCACAAACACACACACGCACAAACACACACACGCAAACACTCACTGACAGACAGAAGCACACAAACATTCTGACAAGTTATTTTTTGTTTTATTTCAGTTTATTTCCACACAGCCTCCCACATTATATATAGATAGATATTGTGCTTATTACTATCTAAATTTACATGCAGATTTAATACCAACATACCCCTGATTTCCTAGTGCCTAGATTTCGCCTTGGCACTAGTGCATACTGTGTAGGAATGGCATATCCACTAGTTCATGCCTGCATTTATTTATTGAATAGGGAGTTGTGGAATTTTAAAATGTAAATACAAAAGTAAACCGGTTTAGAATTTCTTTGATATGATAAATGTTCATTAAACTTTGTGACTTGCTTCTTACTTACTAAGCCCACTTAGTTTAATGAATTGCAAAATATAACTCCGCTATAGTCCTAGTTGGTTCTCTGGGGCTACTGTGATCTCACTGCTCTGCTCCCTTGCGCAGTTTAGTGATGTTGGGGCCGAAGTGACGTCATATTTCGTCCCGCCTCCACTCTCCCGGTTGCCAGCTGATGGACCGCCTCCACTCTCCTCATGCTGCCTTGCCTCCACTCTTTCCATGCCAGGCACAAGTACGCCTCCACTTACCCTACGCCGGCCATCTGCCTCCAAAGGGACAGGATGACAAAACCTAGGCGCCAGGACACAACTCTTAGTCGCCATGGCGACTTGGTTTTTGGGATTTGTCGAGCCCTGGGTTAGTGGACCAAAACTCTATTAACAGCCAGGAAGTGCCTCCAGTGGCTGGAGGCAGTCTTAATATTGCAATGTAAACATTGCAAAATCTCTGGAATTTCAATGTTTTACATTGCAACATTAAGAGCAATAGGGACAGTGCATCCAGACCACTTTAATGAGCTGAAGTGGTCTTGGTGCCTATAGTATCCCTTTAACCCCTTAAGGACCAAACTTCTGGAATAAAAGGGAATCATGACATGTCACACATGTCGTGTCCTTTAGGGGTTAAGGAAGCTTTTTTTGGTGTATAGATCCCTGCATGTAACATGCACAGTCTTCCTTAACACTTGCTGTAAAGCGAGATCTAATGTTTACGCTTCCTTTTTTAAACAATATGTGTAATTTAGAATTTCTCCGCTCCTGCACTGTTTTAGTTCAGAATTTGGACAATTGCCTCTGTCCTTAACCTCTTAATGCCGTTAAGATGTATTATGCTGTCCTGAAAAAGGATGACTTTAGTACGCCCTAATGTCCAGCTGTCCCAACGGCCAGAGATACTTAGCTTGCCCAGCGATCGGGAGTTCTGCCTGACAACCCAGGCAGTCCTCTTGCAGCCAATTACTTCATGATCAGATGATCGTATCGGCAGTGAGCTGCACTACCTGCAGGGCAACTGCGTTGGCTGTCAGGCAGAAACCCCAAGTTGGGAAAAAGAAATTATGATTTATGAATGCCCAAAGGATATATAAATACAGTGGAAACTCTGTTCTGGAACGCTCCTGTACTCAGAAATTCGTATTCAAACAAAATATTTGAGAAAAAAAGTCTCGGTATTAGAACAAAATCACACAGCATTAACCTCGATGGTACCACTTTGGAACCTCGTTGGTATGGCGCATCGGCCTCCTACCACTCAAAAAAAGAAAACAGAGCTCCATTCTGTCTGCGAACAGAGCTGACCGGTAAAGTGAAGTTACATTTTCATTTCATTTACATTCTGTTTATTGGTTTTCTATATGATTTTATGCATTTAAGGTATTATTAAACTGTAAAATGTTTGTTAAAATGCTGTACTTTTGGGGTTCTTGAACGGATTAATCTAATTTACATAAATTCTTATGGAAAATTTGAATTCGGTTTTCCAACAACTCGGATTAAGTTTGAGTTCCGAGGTTCCACTGTTTGCAATATGATATGATATAGACCCAAATATTGATCTTTGTTATATTCAGAGGAACCCAAATTGTATCAAGTGCACTTGGAGAAGCATGAATTAGATACCAGACTTGTGCTGGTTATCAAAATAGGCCTCTGACCTTTATTTTATAATTTGTGCTTTTATACATTAAAAGGTAAGTGCTTACATGCAAATACTCATAGAACAGTAGAAGGAAGGTAGTGAAATAACAGGGGAGGAGTACAGATAAGACATAGGGATGAACATCATGTACATATAACAGATAAGTTAGCTGGGTCCCAGTATCTACTTAGTAATATCCCTACCTAATTAGCTGGGTCCCGGTATCTACTTGGTAATATCCCTACTTAATTAGCTGGGTCCCGGTATCTACTTGGTAATATCCCTACCTAATTAGCTGGGTCCCGGTATCTACTTGGTAATATCCCTACCTAATTAGCTTGGTCCCTGTATCTACTTAGTAAAATCCCTACCTAATTAGCTGGGTCCCTGTATCTACTTGGTAATAGCCCTACCTAATTAGCTGGGTCCCTGTATCTACTTAGTAAAATCCCTACCTAATTAGCTGGGTCCCGGTGTCTACTTGGTAATATCCCTACCTAATCAGCTGGGTCCCAGTATCATCGAGTAAGTGATATTCCTGCCTAGATATCTGGGACTGTGTGTCTAATTAGTGATATTCCTGCCTAGTTATCTGGGACTGTGTGTCTAGTTAGTGATATTCCTGCCTACTTATCTGGGACTGTGTGTCTAGTTAGTGATATTCCTGCCTACTTATCTGTATTTTCTCATATCTAGTTAGTGATATTACTGCCTAATTAGCCGTGTCTAGTAAGTGATATTCCTGCCTAGTAGTTGTGTCTAGTTAGTGGTATTCCTACCTAATAAGGGATATTCCTGCCTAGTTAGCCGTGTCTAGTTAGTGATATTCCTGCCTAGTTAGCTCTGTCTAGTTATTGATATTCCTGCCTAGTAGTTGTGTCTAGTTAGTGATATTCCTGCCTAGTTAGCCGTGTCTAGTTAGTGATATTCCTGCCTAGTTAGCCGTGTCTAGTTAGTGATATTCCTGCCTAGTTAGCTCTGTCTAGTTAGTGATATTCCTGCCTAGTTAGCCGTGTCTAGTTAGTGATATTCCTGCCTAGTTAGCCGTGTCTAGTTAGTGATATTCCTGCCTAGTTAGCTCTGTCTAGTTAGTGATATTCCTGTCTAGTTAGTGATATTCCTGCCTAGTTAGCCGTGTCTAGTTAGTGATATTCCTGTCTAGTTAGTGATATTCCTGCCTAGTTAGCCGTGTCTAGTTAGTGATATTCCTGCCTAGTTAGCCGTGTCTAGTTAGTGATATTCCTGCCTAGTTAGCCGTGTCTAGTTAGTGATATTCCTGTCTAGTTAGTGATATTCCTGCCTAGTTAGCCGTGTCTAGTTAGTGATATTCCTGCCTAGTTAGCTCTGTATAGTTAGTGATATTCCTGCCTAGTTAGATGCACATTCTAATATCTAGTTAGTGGTGTGGCTAGCAGTTCTGCGAAGTGGCCATTGCCCCCATGGTAAGGGTGTCCACGATGGCCCAGTACCGGCAGATTATGGGTACAGTGCCGCGGGGGGTAGTTTGGTTTTTCCCGCCTGCAGCCAAGGAGAGGAGGGACCTAGTGCTCACTGTCAGCCTCACTCAGGAAATGCTCTCTGTACCCGGCACACCGGCAGCCTCACTGCATGCGCTGGCTCAGCGTGCTCGGAGTTGGATGTCCTCCTAGATACTCTCTGCTTTCGGACAGGATCGGGCCTGGACAGTAGTAAGGTATCACCCCCACATCCCCCGTCTCTCCTGGCAGAGAATGGTGGGAGTTGCAGTCCGCAGGAAACGTGTCTTTGCAGTGTTATTGGGCACAGGGGGACAGCTACAAGATCCGCCCTGTCTGACATCAGGCTGTGTGTTAATCCCACCCAAAAAAAAAAAAACATTAAAAATAAATCTTATACTAGGTGTGGTAGTTATAGTTACCCCAAAAATACACGAAAAATAAATCTTATACTAGGTGTGGTAGTTATAGTTACCCCAAAAATACACGAAAAATAAATCTTATACTAGGTGTGGTAGTTATAGTTACCCCAAAAATACACGAAAAATAAATCTTATACTAGGTGTGGTAGTTATAGTTACCCCCCAAAAAAATAAAAAAATACATTAACAATAAATCTTATACTATGTGTTGTATTTATAGTTACCCCAAAAATACAAAAAAAATGAAAAATAAATTATACTATGTGTTGTATTTATAGTTACCATTGAATGAAGTTCACACATTTATATTGAAAAAGATACGTTTTCATATTCAGATTTTTTATTCATGTAAGTTTTCCCCTTGGTAATTCTCTTACACCTCAGTCTGTTTACCGTGAATGTTGCTAAAATGTTTTTTTTTGTTTTTGTTTTTTTGGGGGGGAGGGGAAGGTCAGGGTTACAGGTTACAAGATCAGCTAGAAAAATAAGTGTGAAATTTGTTTGCATTATTGGCCTTAAGGCCTTAAATGTTCAATTCTGTCTCGATTTCTTGCAGTGTACAACCATACATTAGTACAATACTGTAGTTATTTTCAGAACACGTTTGTCTTGTTTCACAGAGATGAGGCATATTTGCAAGATTCACATTCTTTCCGTTTACCGTAGTTGCCTTTTTTCTTATGGCTGAATTATTCCAACACAATGGCTTATTTCAACAGGGTCATTACCGCTTTTGCGAAGCGCTTTTTCTAATAGGAGAAAGAGAACGAGCATTGGTGTCTAACGAAAAAGCGCAAGAACTGTGCAAAGACAGTCCTGATGGAATACGAGATTTAACACAGCAGCACGCAAAGTTCAAAATGCAAATCGAAGAAATGAAAGGTAATTTTGATGTTGTATGTATACAATGCAGACGACAGACGACAACTAAGGCACTTAAACTTGTCGGTGGTTTTCTTTCTTTTTTTCCCCACAGAACAGAAATTGAGGAAGAAATCTTTAAAGAAGCAAATGCAGGAAAAAAAGTAGGTTTATGTATTCTTATACCGGTGTATATTGTTAGTGCATTATTTAATTTGAGTAGGAGTTCTTTAATTGATGTTATTTGTAACAGGTTTTCTTTCCAATTCATCATTTCCCCTTAAATTATTGCAACGGTACTATAAAACGTTATTCAGTGAAGTCCTGACTTCAAATGTGGTTTTGTAAGCAAATTTAGTTGTTTTTTTTCCATTTCCCACACGCTGCGAATATTATCATAAGAAGTGTAAATTATTTTTCACGTTTTAATAAACCATTTCGGCCCTCCTCTTTGCTAACCATCTTGCCTAATTTATACGATAAATCTTTCCCCAATCACATGTTTATAATATGATCAACGGTTCTAATTCTCCCCCTCTGCCCCCCCACCAACACGCTGCTACATTTTACTTCTTTCTATAGGCTATTACTGTTGCTAATGCATTCTAGTAGCCAGCGCCTCCTCCCTGTAACATAGGTAAAATAACATTTTATAAGGGGTTTGTTCACTAAAATCTGAATGCTTCCAGAGTAGATCATGAATAAAATAATCCGTAGAATCCAGGGGCCCTTAAAAACAAAAATCCCAGACACAGAACAAAAGAATTATCAATATTTATGTATCAATACATGTCCGTGTATCCATTGTATTTAGAACCATTTCATTCTTTCTGAATACAAACCACTGAAATCATGAAGGGGATGATAGAAATGAACTACATTATTATTCATCAAAATTAGCCGCACTCTGCTTGCAAATCTGGTTCAAATGAATATACAGGTCAATGGATGAGGGAACCAAACAATTCTTTGCAAGCTAATATATTTCAAAAAAATATTCATTAGCACCATTTATAATTATACCCTAGCAATTGAAACCTAAAAGTTAAGGTTATAAAATTATTATTATATGATTATTTTGTAAATGTTGTGTGTTAAAGCAGATCAGTTACTTTCAGGGGTCGTAGCATATTTTGCAATGACCCCCAAAGGTGAATTTTCGTTTAGGGTTGGGTGCAGTCAAATGTACATTTTACTTACCTGAAGCTGTCCCTTGCTGGGGCAGCATCTTTATCTGAGGGACCCTCGTCAGATCCTGGTGCTCCATCTGCTAGGAGTCACGTTAGTGCTCCTTCTCTCAATTCAGTCATATTTCACCCTTAATTGACACTGAAAGCACAAAATCTAAAAAACAAAAATAACTAACTATTAAAATTAAACCCAAGACCTGTGTAATTAACGCAACTGCTTTTTTGCTATGTCATCCTGATTAAATTTTTACAGTGGTTTATTACAATATCTATTATTTTAAGTAGTTTTAGTTTATCTTCCTTCTGTCTTTGTATTTTTCTTTATTTTAAACAGAATAACCATTTTTATGCCTCTTGACTCTGGGTGCATGCCGCTCTGGTATACAAGTGCTTTTTGCACATACAGGCACAATGCAGTTATTATGGGGAATTCAATCCACTGTGAAACTTATTCTTAAATAGTTTATGTATGTTCAGTCGCGATCTCCTCCAAATCATTACTTTTCTTAGAGAAATATACTACAAAAAAAGCACAGAGGATTGTTAAGCTTATATATAAATTAAACACTTTGTTTAAAAATAAAAATTCTTTAGAATGAGTACATGTCTAAATACTTCTAAAGGCTAAAGTATAAAAAAATGCAAGTAGATTAAAATCTAGCTAACTATGAGCATGTATATAGCATATCGAAGTGGGTGAGAGTGCAGAAATATGATCCAACCCGTGGTATATGTACCGTGTTTTCAATCTAAAGGATCCCTTAAGATACTGTTAAGTTATGGTGCTTACTGTGCTGGGAACGGATCATATGCAGTGTGCTCGTCTCTCAGCGTCTCTGGTTTGCGCGCATGGATTGGAACCCGGAGGATCGTGGTACGGGCACTCGCATAGTCAAAGGACGTGATGCTGTCGGTGTTCACTGTGTACTCGCTCCTACATGTTTCGTGAGTCCTGCGCTCACTTCCTCAGGGAGACATTGTTGAGCACCACATGAATTGGGCTTCTTTTATATGCATTCGTGAAGGTTCCATTTGTAAAGAAATGTTGATGTTTATCTTGCCCATTTTGGAAGCCTAATGTTTCTTTCAAAAAGTACTGACTCCATATTTGTTTAATGTTATTTCAATTCCCTACTGTATATACTTAAAGGACCACTCTAGGCACCCAGACCACTTCAGCTTAATGAAGTGGTCTGGGTGCCAGGTCCAGCTAGGCTTAACCCATTCTTTTATAAACATAGCAGTTTCAGAGAAACTGCTATGTTTATGAATGGGTTAAGCCTTCCCCCAATTCCTCTAGCGGCTGTCTCATTGACAGCCGCCAGAAGCGCTTGCGTGCTTCTCACTGTGAAAATCACAGTGAGAGCACACAAGCGTCCATAGGAAAGCATTGATAATGCTTTCCTATGTGACAGGCTGCATGCGCGCGCAGCCAGGCGCATGGGAGGAGAAGAGGAGGATCGGAGGAGAGCTCCCCGCCCAGCGCTGGAAAAAGGTAGGTTTTTACCCCTTTCCCCCTTCCAGAGCCGGGCGTGAGGGGGACCCTGAGGGTGGGGGCACCCTCAGGGCACTATAGTGTCAGGAAAACGAGTATGTTTTCCTGGCACTATAGTGGTCCTTTAAAATTGTTATATAGCAATAAAAAAAGAGGAAAAATATAAAATGTAAAAAATAATTTTAAAAGTTGCCTATATTTGGATAGGATTAAATGAATCTTATACGTTACTGTTTACCTCTTGCCATTTTGTTTTATAGTTCTTTCTTAAAAGAGCACTCCACACACCTAAAGTACTTTAGCTTGCTGCAGTGCCTAATGTGTGAAGAGTGTGTCCGCCTTTTTCTTTTCACTTTACTCTTTTATAAATGTAATTTTGTACACTCGCCTAGCTGTCTATCAAGATAAGTGCTGTTGCTTCCTGGTTGTTTAGCTCAGTTGAGCTAAACACAAGAGGCAGCAACAGCCCTGAGCACCTTTTTTGCAAAGACTTCTCACTGAGCTGCATTGGGAAGTCTGTGATTGGACAGTCAGTCCCACCCTCCCCCCTCGTCTTTTTCCCCTACCCCCAAAGAAAAAGAAATTGCATGCATATTTTCATTGGGGGTATATCTACTAAACTTTACCCCCTTAACATGCACAGTTTGTAGCCCCATTTACGCAAATTTTCTATTTGCCATGTTGCTTAGTGTCCTGGTGCAGTACTTCCGTTTTGATGTCAAATTATTTAACACGTTAACATAAATTGCTCAGTTGCCTTTTCCCCCCCACACAGCTGCATGGGATCAACAATTCAACTTTATCCTAGGGGAGTCCATTTGCAGGGTCACAGGACCATGATCTGACCAGCTTGCTGTTCCGATTTCTGCTGTTTGGATAGCGTCAAGATGTTCCTGTTGAAGGAAAATGTAGTCAATCCTTGCGTATCGCTTATGTATCACCGAGTAGTGAGTGTATTCCCTGTCTGCCGGGTGCATCGCTCGCCAGCAATCCACCAGCCTAAGGTTCTTTAGTGTTTTTTGAATGCTTCGGATGGTTCCTTGGGTGATGCTGCTATGTCCCGTGGATGAATCTATGAGAGGGATGAGGGGAACATTAATATCTCCTCCAACGATTAACGTGCCCTCCGTGAATGAGGAGAGGTTGGAGAGAGATTTACGTATGAAGTGTGATTGGTTGTTGTTTGGTGCGTATATCGTCACGAGGGTGTACCTACGGTTTTGTATGTCTCCCTTAATGAACAGGTATCTGCCATTAGGGTCAACCAGTCGCTCCACTTCCTGGAACTGTAGTTGAGCATGGGTGAGAACTGCTACACCAGCCTTACGTGCAGTCGGGTGGTTGCTGAGAGCCGCAGTGGGGTAGTGTTTGCTCTTCAACGGCGGAGCATGTCCTTCCTTAAAGTGTGTTTCCTGTAGGAAAGCAATCGATATGCGCTTAGAGGTAAGCTCTCGGAGAAGGTGCGATCTGCGCTCCGGGATATTTAGGCCCCTGCAGTTCATGGTTGTGATGCGTAGAGGGTCAGGTTCGTAGGCCATTTGCGATTGGTGGGGGTGGTTCGCCATGTCCTTTAACGTTTAGTTTACTCTTCTAGTCGGTGCCTGGTGTCGGGTGCTGCCCCGTCTCTTTTAGGAAATGCCGTGGGCACGGAGGTGGCGCGGGGGGGTGACGGTAGTGGAGAAGTTGGGGTGGGGGGGGTTGGATCAGAGTCGTATGGGGAGGGATGAGGTAGGGTGGAGTTTGAGAAAAGATGTAGAGAGTCCCCTAAGCGGGGGTATGAAGGTAGAGGTAGGTTAGCCGTCCCCAGAGGGGGACAGTACGGCACCTAGAGGTAGGTGTCAGAAATCCCTCCTGTGAGGGTTGGTTCGCGTGACCACGGTAGCAGTCAGTAGTCGGGTCTGTCAGAGAATATCTAACGACCTCCAACTATCGACTCTCCATGGTTCGAATTTGTTCACGCGAACTTGGCGGGGGTTAGTGGTCAAGTCCTCGCGTTCTCACCACGTTACGGTGTGTCTACTGTTTGTCGTTACAGGTATATAAGTCCGAGATTACCCAGTGGGTGTGCCACCAGTGTGGGAGCATTTGAGTGTCGTTAGCGTTAGTGTGAGTAATGGGTCTAGTCTGGTGGTATCAGCAGTTATTAGTATTGTCGCTTTTCGTATCCTTGGTTGATGTAGTGCTATCGAGTGGTGGAGTGTTTTTAGGCTGTATGGTCGGTGCCAGGGTCAGGGTCTATATCGGATCGGGGCAAATTCCTGTGTCTGGGGTAGGGCAGAGTCCTGGTGTGGCATGACTGTCACGTAATGTGCGGGATGTTTGGTTCGCTCTGGGGGTAAGTGGTGTCATCTCCCCCAATTTCAATGAGATAGCTGTCCCGGTCAATATTGTGGTGAACAATTCAAAATGTGCATCATATCTCACAGTACATTCCCTCCCCACCCAAACCGCAGAACAAAACATATATACATCAGTTGCAGCATTGGATCCCCTTCGTGTACCTCCTAGTTCCCATCTTCCTCTTGCAGCACCCTCGTCTCATGTTGGTGTACCTGTGTGTGACCGTATCTAGGCCTGGGGGGGACGGGGTGATATCGTGTATAGCGGTTCCTACCTAGATCTGCTGTGGTCATGAGCTATCTGCATCAGGTGTCCTACGCTAAGGGATTCTAAATTCCACCCTCCCATTCTCCCGTATCCTCCCCCACTCCACCAGTTTGAACTGTTGGCCTAGGAATACAACAATCAGTGTCTCGCTGGATCTAAACTACCCCCCATGCAGCCCAATACAGTCCCACAAATCCCTCCCCCCTGTCTGCACCCAGCGTAGGTCCGCAACATGCAGCCAGCCCAGCGTTCATCATTCCCCCCTGAACCTGTTAGCACGAGTCCTCCAGAGTGTCGTGTCTCTGCCAGTGCAGGTATCCAGTTCTGGATCATATTCTTTTGTCGGTTCCTTGTAGGTGCGGTGGCAAGTCCAGCCAAGGGATCCGACTCGTGATTCTTCAGCTTCCCTGGGTTCCCAATGTGGCTATCACAAGCCTTCCCCCCCTCCCAAGAGAGTCTCGTGATAGTGCCAACCCCGTGTGCCACAGGCTATGGAAAGGTGGGTATAAAGTGGGGAGTATCTTGGCCGGTGGGGCCTAGTAGAACTGGTACCAACAGTTCCATCTCCTGTGGTCAAGAGCCTGTTATGTCCCTCCTAGTCCCCATCTAGATTGTGTGGGTCGCTGGGTGTGCGCACACCAGAGGTAGCGTGCGGAGTTGGCTCCTTGGGTCAGTGGGTTGTGGGTAATGAGTTCTGTCTGCGGGGCGTCGGTTGCGTCTACATCTTTTCAGGTAACCTGATCATAGGTGTCACAGAGAGACGAGCCCGGTGCCATCGGTGCTTGGCTATTCTTCTGGGTTAGATGGGTGTGAAGGTGCTTCGTGTATGCGGTTTTCCCTTGGGCCTCTCCGTGAGTGCCTTGGTTGTCTTTGTGGTCTGGGTTCTCGGTCCAGTGGTTCCAGGATCCAGTCTGGGATAGCTATGGGCGGGAGGTCCAGCCGTTGGAGAAAGCGTGGTATTTCGTCCGGCCAGCGCGCCTGCGACCCATTCGTTTTGGTGTCTCACTTGGATGCTAAATGGGAAGCCCCATTTGTACGGGATATTGCGTTCCCTTAGTGCTGTAGTGATAGGTCTAAGAGCGCGTCTAGCCTCCAACGTGGTAGGGGAGAGGTCATTATAGAGGGAGACTTCCGTTTCTTGATAACGCCACGTGGGTCGAGCCCTAGCCCGTTGCATTATGCGATCTTTAAGGGGAAATGAGTGCAAGCAGCATATAATGTCTCTGGGGTCCCCATCTCTGATTCTGGGTCTCAGTGCCCTATGTGCACGCTCAAAGCGTATATTTGGTGGTGCGTCAGGTCCCAGGATTTGGAGGAAGAGCGCGGTGAGCAGCTCTTCTACATTTTCCTGCCCCTCACCCTCTGGAACCCCTCTTACCCGGATGTTTGAGCGGCGGCTCCGGTTATCTAGGTCCTCTATTTGCCTGCGCTGGGCCAGCAGCATGTTGCCCTGCCTTGTCAAGGCTGTGTCAGCAGCAGTTGCACGGCGTTGTGATTCTAGGGCCTGTGTTTCCAGCATTTGGATGCGTCCATCTTGTGCCTCCATATCTGTGCGCAGTGCTGAGACTGCTGACGTGAGGGAGGCCGTGAGGGTGGCTGTGAGGGACTGCAGGTCGGCTTTGGTTACCATATTGGCTGCCAGTCGTCTGATTTCAGCTCCTATGTCAGCCAGAGTAGGCTGGTCGGGTTCCGAGCAGGAGGAGGCTGGGGAGACGGGCGCCATCTTGGAGCCGTGTGCCTCGCGGCTCGGTCCCTGCGAGGTTTGCAGGAACCCGTCCATCGGTCCTGACGGCGGTGCCGGTGGAGCTGCCCTGGGGGTATGTTGGGGCTCTTGCCTTTTTGTGCGTCCCATTTAGGCAGGCTGGCGGTCGGTAAGTGGCTGATGGTAGCTAGGTGGCAGGGAGCTCGGGACTTACACGTCCATGTCTGTCGGACTTCAGGCCACGCCCCCCCACAATTCAACTTTATCAATGTCAGTTTTGTCTATTCAGGATGGCATTAATTGGCTGAAAATGCTTGGCTCTTGGTCGACACAGCGTTTCCACTGTTGTCCAATTGAAACCGCATTGACATTGATAATGCAGAAGTTTTGATTCTATATTATCAATGTCATTCGGTTGCCAAAAGTTTGACACTAAACAGGGAGACAGTGAGACAGTGCCTGCACTGCCTGGACACACTCCATGTGTATTTATTATTTATCTATCCAACACTATGCAATACTAATATTGCACAGATTTTGCAACTCTCTACATAATGAATATATGTCAACAACAAATTTCTTAGCAGCCGCTCATACAATGTTTAAAATGTTTGTGTAAGAGTATGAATGTTTCACTTATTGGCAATAAGCCGTTTTAATCACAACCGCTTACAAGTCTCTTGTAGGAATGTTGCCCAAACAATACAATGATTCTGTCTAAAAGAATGTTAGTACAATTTGTGTTTTCCAAAATCTTTTGGCTATGCTTTCACTAATAAGTGTAATTTGTCATTTTTAGGCTCGCTGCATTATTTTCATCCACATTGGAGAAAGAGAACAGAAAGTTGCTATCTTATGTTAAAGAGGATGCCATCGTTAAGGTAATATTTTACGCGCTTACTTATTATTGTTGTGTTAGATATTAGTTTATAGCAGCTGAAAACACTGTGTGGGTGCTCCAAAATCAACCACTAGATAGAACGTACAAAATAGACACAATACCAGGTGTTTAAAGTGGTTGTTACCCCAAACACCCAATATTAGTAGTGCAGCGCTTATTTGAATTCAGACTTACCCTTTCAAAATATCAGGGTAGGTTAGAGCATACATGTAAAAAGAAACATAAAACTATATAGTGTGAATCCGTTACACAATAAGTGAGGTACAGTGATGTAAGTGAGTGGTATTTAACTCACATGTTAAGGAGCATTTTGAATATAGCCTCCAAAATTAGATGCAGGTGTGTCTTAAGGTAACACACTGACACTCTTGTTCTAGTGATGATGGTAGTTGAAAGTATGCAGCAGGGAGATAAAAAAAGTGGGGAAAAAAAGCTTCTAAGTGCAGTGAATTTATAGCTTAGTAGTGAACTATAGCACACACTTGAGAGCGCTCACCTGATAGAGACTTCCAAAACTGGCTCTGAGTTTGAGGCATAGGTGTGTCCTTTCTGGGTGACAAAACCCCTTGGTACCCGGTATAGGAAGCTCTTTATTTAACGGATCAAAATTGAAATTAAAAACAGATTAAAATAAAAATCAATATAAAGTAGTAAATACAAGTATCTATGGATCCTCCGACTGCCGAGATGCATTTCTCCTATCCTGTAGGCTTTCTCAATCAGCTGTCGTTCCTATTCCGGGTTCCGGTGTTATGACGGAGTCTGAACTCTGCCTTCTTTCCATGTCGTCCAATCCTGATGTTCATTGTGTACTCTCCCACTTCCTACTCAGCTGACTTCTGTTTTCTGATTTGCGTGCCGAAAATGAGATATGTCCGTATATGTTACATAGGGTGGTTATTCTAAGAAATTTTAGAGAGATTGTCTGATCCTGTTTTCAATAAATATTTAAAAGTTCACAGCGGGAACTAAAACAACCTTTTAATGAATTTGATAGGCTTTGACCGAGTATAATAAATATATATATATATATATATTAATATATTATACACACATACAGGAAGGCAAACGCAGGGACACATACATGTAGAAATATACTTCTGCCTGCGTGCTCTCTCCTTGTAAAGAGAATGTGTGTGTGTGTGTGTGTGTATGTGTATATCAAAAATTCAAAAAAGTGTAGATACACACATCCACCCGTGAACAAAGTGATCTGTGTAAACAACATATAAAAAAAAAAGTAACTTATAGGTACACAGCTTCCCAAGGTTATTTCCCAGCTGATAACCATTTAACAAGACTGTATAGATGATAGGAAATTTAGGGATTCTGCTAATGTACCCTCAATAGAGGATAAAACATTCCAAAATTCCAAATTGGTAAAGCGTTTTATGGGTGCCTCCCCACGATGTAGATGTTTTTTTTTTTTTTTGATATCCCTCCTTAAGTGATAGCCGATGGGGTATCAGGGTCAGCAAGATGATCCAACAGACTCCAACCAGATGAATACTTCAAAGGCAATTTATTCACTCATAAAATCAGGAGGTGTACAAATAGAACAATAAAAACAAATATAAGAAGGCCACCGGTCCTACGCGTTTCATCCTTATACAAAAGAACTTCCTCAGGGACCTCTTTTAATAAAAACAACAATTGAATGTACAATAACTAACAAGGCATCCTAAAAACGCTACGAAACTAAAAGTCTTATATAGGGCTAATCCCTTCAAGTCATTGGTGGAATAGTGGGTGTCTTCCCTCTTCCGAACTTCTATTCACCGCCCGGTATCTTCCTCCGGGTGTAACTACTTCGCCAAGGATTTCAAATTTCTTCCGCATTAATTTCGGCTACGTCACGCGTTACGTTCTTGTCACGTGACCGACGTATGTTCCACACTCGAAAATCCAACATGGCTGTGCGTTCCACATCGTAATCATAGAGGATACAACTTGAAATCCACAATCATTGCACACAATAGTGATACCTGGGAATCTAAACGAGAGGGCTATTAGATATTACATACAAAGCAGAACAATAATAATGATTATAATGTATCCTCTATATCTAACCAAATTACAAATCAATTAAATATTAAAACTGAATGTAACAACTTCCTATCCAAGTTTACATTCAGTAAAATCATAAATCAACATAATATACGTCACAAGCTATTATCCATTGCAACATTAAAGATTTAATATGTGTAATCTCTTTTCCTTATTTTAGATGGTGTTTAATACATTTGTGATATACATGTGAATATATAAACGTTAAAGTGACATTTTACTTAGTTACATATCCATATTGTGCCTACCATAATTAATTGCTATCAACCAATTAAATGATTTTCCAATCAAATTACCAAGATCATTATCTATGTGGAGGAAATGCATATATCTCCCTTTTATCCTAAACAGAGGAATCTTAGGACCCTGAAGATAGTAACATAACAGAACTAATCTCAGAGAAAAAACAGGACCCATACTCTTAAACTAATTAATCCAGAAAACATGTCTACATTTAACCCCCTTGGGGTGAGGGCGCCCAATCTATGAATCCAATCGAATTTGTTCTGTCCATATGCAACGTAGCCCTTTCAGAAAAAAATATGGGCAACTGTTGCAATGGAGGGGGACCGAATGGGTATCACGTTTCTTCTTAATGTTATTAATGTGTTCATGGAACCTCACTTTTAAACACCTTTTTGTGCGTCCAACATACTGGCTGCTGCACGGACACTGGAGCAAATACACCACAAAGTCCGAGCGGCAGCCTGTCTCTGATTTGATAAAATACTGTCTCCCAGTGGTGGAGCTAGTGTATGATATAGCTTTATCAATGTTAACTTGTGAACATGCTTTGCAATTTTTACATCCCTTGAAACCCTTTGTACCCTTCTTATTTTTTAAACCGCTTTTTAAAGCGTAACTTGGTGCCAACAAGTTTTTGAGGTTCTGTTTTTTCCTATAAATTATCTTTGGTTTCTTTGGCAGATGTTCCCCCAGAATGGGGTCCTCCAACAATATTGGCCAGTATTTACATAAACTCCTCCTAATTTTAGGATGGTCAATGTTATATTGTGTAAAAAAAGCTTGTTTGAAATCTTCCCCTTTCTATCACTAGGGTGATCCATCAAAAACTCATTCCTACTTTTTTTGGACATTGCACAAATTTCTCTTTCGATCCTTTTCTGATTATAGCCTTTTTAAACAAGTTTGTCAGCTACATGTTGGGCCTGCGTGTAGAAATCTTTAATGTGGGAACAATTTCTCCTAACTCTGGAGAGTTGTCCCTTTGTTAACCAAAGGGACAATTTACAGTGTGTGTGTGTGTGTGTGTGTATGTATATGTATGTGTGTATGTATATATATAATATATACTAACCTTTGTTTCAGGTTGCAACCTGAAATGCCATCTTTACTGACCGTATAAAATACGATTTCCTTTATAAAATCATTACTAAACGCTGACTGGTTATCAACTTCCTTTTAAAACTAAAGTTAGTATGTTTAGCCTAAACTCTATGGAAAGCAGCCTAGTGCACTCTGTCAGAAAGGAAAATGTATTTCATAAGATTTGCAATTAGAGTGGTTTTAAACACACTCTTTTTTTTTTTTTTCTTCTTTTTTTTTCTTTTGTTATGCTTTTTCTCTCTGTAGTAGGGGGAAATATAAAACCATTTTGAGTCAGTGTTTTTTAAATTGTATTTAAACCATCAATTTGTTTCAAGGCAAGGTACTGCACCAGGACACTAAGCAACATGGCAAATAGAAAATTTGCGTAAATGGGGCTACAAACTGTGCATGTTAAGGGGGTAAACGAGCCATGTGTGAACATTTAGCCCTTGCAATTCACCTCTGGTGAGTATGCCATCGACTCTGCCACTGTTGTGCTTATAGAGAATCTAAATCGTGGCAGTCAGAAATGCTTATTGAAAAGTTGAAATTACATTGTAAGTTACAAGAAAAACAGAGCATATGAGAACCCTGAGAATGGGCAAAAACTCAGAAAAATCTCAATAGCTCGGTCTTCGGTTTGTCTCCACTGTTTTTGCTCACTTTACATTTCAGAGGGAACCTATAACATTGGCATATCAGAAAGACTTTGCCCACAAGGGCAATTTAGATCCAAAATGCTGGCAAGTTCCCTCTGCATGAGAGATACAGCAACCCTAGGTTATCATTCTGCCTGGTCTTGGCCACAGATGACTGCAGGAGTCTCATCTCCATATATTATCTTCTAAAGAATCATACTGACTTTAGTGCAATACCTGTTTACAACGTCTTTTTGCAAAAACAATGCACTTTACTTAATTTTATTTTCTTACTCTGCAGGAACCTGTTAATGTAAATGTTACAGAAAATAAGGAATGTCCTGAAATCACTGGTAAGTACGCGTTCTAGAAAGATCGTACAGATAGTCCATACTCTGTGGGTTAGCTTCCAGGAAACGTGAAAGTGGAAATTCTGTAACTATGAATCTTATTGTGCATACACTACAATAAAGCTTCTGACGAAAGGTTTGATATCACAATGATTATCTCTATTAACAGTATTAAGGGAACTCCAGGCACCCACCTCTTACACGATGGGTCAGTAGGTTACAGTTGGTTATGCTAACCTATTTTTGCCAACCAATGTATCCTATTTAGGAGTTACCGGTTTCTCCTGTTGATACGTTATTGTAATTGTATTACGTAATAAATGTTACGTATTTTTAGGGCGATCTTATTTTTATGGTCTCTTGAAGTGGGTTTGATGCCTTTAGTTTACCTACCAGTGTTAAAATATTTTTGAACAGTTTAACACAGTAATGTCCCCAGGCGCCTGTCAGCTGCTCAACAGTAAAACACACAAGAGATTATATTCTTCTGAACTCTTTATTTTTTCCATACAATAATCTTCACCATTTTCCAGCGGAACACGCTATATATATCACATGTGTGCATACGTCACCAGTGTACCACAAAGTCCTTTTAGATCTAAAAATATACTCCGAAGTATCTTCTTTTAACCCATGAATAGCTAAAGAAATATAGATACAACAAACCGCATTGGGCGTTACAATGAGATTTACTGGTAGTTCAAAGTGAATGTAAAAATGTAAATAGCAGATTTTAACAAATTATCAGTCACTTTTGTGTGCAGTTTAGCTTTTTTGACATTACATTTGAAATTCACTTTTTGTGAATAACCCTGAAGAAAGGATATCAAGGAGTTTAGGTCTACCTAACTTATTAGTTAACATTTTGTCACTATTCCTGGCCCCTTTTACTATTATATTCTCCTTTTTGTGTACCACATTTCTAGATATACCAGCATGCATTTGTTCCCCTAAACTCTCTAATTGTTTGTTATTGGTATATTTTGAATTGTTCATCCTTTGCATATTATCTTACTTGTTTTAACTAGACAAAAATATAAATTTAGTCTGCTTTATTTTATTTTTTTTCCCTTCAGGTCAAAATCATAAGAAAGGAAAATCAAAAGCGAAAAGTGTTGATTGTGAAAAATTAAAGTAAGTTAAAATGAAATTTGCTTATGCTAATATTTCTTCAGCTTCGATGTAGAATTTAGTTATTTAGTAAAGTCCTCAGAAAGTTTGCGTTTCTGTCATCCTATTTGCCTCCTCCCTACCCCCCCACAAAAAACAGAATTCAATGTAATTGTTTTTTAGCAGTTCTTACGTGTAATCCACTATTTTTAGCTAGAAGTAAAAACATTCCATTGGACACCTTGATCACAAAATGGATAAGTCCAGCGTGCAGTGTTAGGAGGACCAAACCCTTTTGTCAGTATTTTTCATTATACGTTTGTCTAGAGTTTTTTTTGTTTTGCTTTGTGTTGTTTTTATAGTATCCATATGATGCTTTAAAGCAGGGGTGGCCCAATAAGTAGATCCCCAGATTTTTAAAAATGTCAGCTTCCATGATGCTTTGTTACACGAAGAGTATTCTAAATGCACGCAACACATTATGGTAGTTGTAGTTCTACCTCTGGAGATCTACCTTTCGGGCACCCCTGCTTTAAAGAATTACCCCAACCAAAAAGGTTTTTAAGAAAATAGGTTCCAGCACCAAGGACAAGTTCTCCCTGCAGCCTGATCATCTTGGACGTCACTCACTCACCCACGTGGGAGAGGGACGTATGTCAAGGAGGTTGGGCTGAAGGGCAGCATGGAGGGAGAGGGCGTGCTGCCATTGGCTCTCTTTTGCAAGTGTGCTGACAAACACCAAATTCTGTGCATATTTTATTTCTAATGTCAGCTAGCTCTCCCCTTTCACCCTCCCTCCCTGTGGGCCCTCAATGCCGCCCTCCATTCCACCCTCCCCTCGCTGGCTCAGAGCATGCGCATGCATTCTAAGCTGTCAGGTTCAATTACAAGCTTCTTTATGGCAAGCAACCCATGTGACATTGAAGGGGAACTGGATTCCAGGTAAGTAAAACTTTTTTTTTTTTCTTCTTTTTTTTTTTAAACAGGTTTTACTACAGATTGAGTTAAGGAATCTTCTCCAATCTTCACCAGAAATGTCCCCCTCCTCCATAGTGTTAGAGTAACACTTTAATTTTAAGCATGCTGAAATTCTGTGATTTACTGTACGTGCGTGCCAATCTTGTATGGTTTTCGGAAGTGTTTTATGAGGTGATTGAATAAAAGTTATGTTTTAACAGTGGGTCTAATAAGCCACATGAATTGTTACTTTTGTGGTTTTGTATTTCATATGTCCATAAAAATCCTTGAAATGACATAAAAAAAAAAAAAACCCAGGATAATGCAATTATGAACTCTGTCTCCTCAACCAATTCACTTGGAAGACATGCAGCCTTTGCGTGAGAATTCAAGTAGGATGGCAGAATCAATCTCCTGTTTTACTTGTCCTCCTTTGTCGTATAGCATGGTAGATTGTAAGCTCACGGGCTATGTATGAAAAAGCTCAATGGTTAGATTTCAGCTCATGGCGGGGCCCTCTTTACATGTTACATTTGTCTGTGTATATTGTACGTTCTCCCCTAATTGTACAGCGCTGCGGAATATGTTGGCGCTATGCCAGTAATAAATAAAATTAAATAAATGTAAGCAGACGGAGCCCATGACTTTAATTGATTATTTGACAATTAGGATAGACTGATTTTTTTTTTTTTTTTTTTATCAAGATGAGAGGGTACATTTCCAAGTTGTAAAGGAAGCATGCGAGTGTTCACACTTATTTCAAACTATTTCTTTGGCAGTCTTACCTTTCTTTGTCTAAACACTTTTTTTCTTCTTTTCTTTTCAGGGAGGCTCATAGTAAGCCAGATTCAAATGGGACTCCAATTAATGAATCCTGTAGGACATCACAAGTAAGGAAGAGTGGTTGCAATTTGCCATGGGTTTTTGCACTGTGTTTTTGTATTGATGTTGGAGTATTATTGTCTGCTTATTAAATACTCAAATTGCAAAAGTTAAGTTAAAGTTAAGTAATTGTAATTTACAGCGTGGCCATTTTTGTCTAAAGCAAGTCAGTTTTCAATTTGACAATTTTATTGTTTTTAGGGTACAGAAAGAAAAAAGGAGGGGGGAGTCAGTAAGGTTAGGTCAAAACAAAACATAGCCTTCCATATCGTTGACACTGTTTTACAGTCTACCTAGTTCTGCATCGATCATAATAATGTACTAGCCTCCATTTTGTAACCCCTTATTGTAGCACTAGTGAAGTGTGCGTGGGGGGTCAGAAGGGGATGCCTATAGCTAGATGTCAGCTTGGCCTGGGTGATGCCTTATCAAGCATGGAATGCCTGGGATTGTTGCAGTGGTGGATGTTGTCCTCATCAGGTGGGTTGGGGGTGGGATGGGCCTGGAGAGGTGGGAGGGGGGAACTCAGACTATGCCTTCAGTTTGTGCATCAGTATTGGCATTGTTGCTTTGAGTAGTTAGGCACCGCTCACAAATGTGGGCGGTCAGATGGTGGAAGTGACATATCCAGATTCTACATGTGAATGGGCGGTTGTGCCTTGCCCTGTATTGTGGGGAGTGGGGGGAGCCTTGGGGGGGGTGTCTTGTCTAGACATTGAGGGGCAATCAGGAGGGGGAGCTTCTGTCCTTCCTATTAGTATAATCCCTCTTAGTATCTCGCTATGTTCGGCAGTCCCATCCCGCCATGGGAAAATAGTCTGTACAGCGTTGTTCTCTCTACTCTGGGTTCAATTTACCACATATGTAGGTGTTAAGGAGTTTTTGCACTTCTGATAGGTAGTTAGAGGGAAGTTTGATCGGGAGTGTTCGGAACAGGTACTGAATTTTCAGCAGGATTATCATCTTGACTGTGGCTATCTTTCCAGCCCAAGATATGCATTTCCCTTTCCAGCCCAAGATATGAATTTCCCTTGGATGATATTTTTTATTTCGCAGAATAGTTTAGAATAGTTTGCTTTAAACAAGGTAGTACTGGTGGGCGTGATATGTACCCCTAGGAATTTAATATGATCGTGTCTCCAGTCGTAGGTGAAATTTTGCATAAGAGCTGAAAGGTCCTATTTGGGGACGTTTATGCTCAGAGCTAACGTTTTTGCTATGTTGAACTTGTAGTAGGAACACTTGTTGTACTGGGCAAGGACAGCATGGAAATTCGGCAGAGATATATGTAGCTATTCTAAGGTTAGAAGGATGTCGTCTGCGGATATGGATATTTTGTATTCTTGTCCTCGGAGCGTGGATCCATGTATATTTGGGTTGTCCCTGATCATTTGGGTTAGAAGTTCTAAAGCGAGAATGTAGAGTAGTGGGGAAAGTGGCCATCCCTGTCTGGAACCGTTGGATATAGTGAAAGGTCGAGATATGAAGCTGTCGTTCACCACTCATGCTGTTGGGGTAGAGTAAAATGCTGTGATTAGTGAAGTGAATTGGGGTGGGAACCCAAACTTCCTAAGGACTGCGAGGAGGAAGGGCCAGTGGTGCCTGTCAAGGAGAGCAGTACGCTTGGGACCCAAAAATTTGACAAACAAACAAGAGGGTTGAGAGCCTAATCCCGTGGTAGTTTACAATCTGATTATTATTATTATTATTATTATTATTATTATTATGTTATTATTTACATAGCGCGAAGTAGTGAGAAACAGGAGGTGGGGACTGCAAGGGAGAGTATGTTGTTAAAGGACCACTATAGTGCCAGGAAAACATACTCGTTTTCCTGGCACTATAGTGCCCTGAGGGTGCCCCCTCTCGTGGCGCTAAAGGGGGAGGAAGGGGTTAATCCCTTACCTTTTTTCCAGCGTCGGGCTCCCTCAGGACTGGGGACTCTCCTTCCTCTTCTGACGTTCCTGGCTGAATGCGCATGTGCGGCAAGAGCCGCGCACGCGCATTCAGCCAGTCCATATGAAAGCATTCTCAATGCTTTCCTATGGACGCTGGCATCTTCTCACTGTGAAAATCACAGTGAGAAGCGCGGAAGCGCCTCTAGCGGCTGAAACTGCTATGTTTGCAGCAAAAAGGGTTAAACCTAGCTGGACCTGGCACCCAGACCACTTCATTAAGCTTGTGCCTCTGCAGTCTCACTGCTCATTTTCTTGCATTTAGGGCTGCATCATCAAAGTGTTTTAACTCCTAAATGTCAGAGAATTAGACAGACTGCAAGGGCATTATATATACATCAAAACTACTTTATTTAACTAATGTTGTTTTGATGCCTACAGTGTCCATTTGAGGTTGAGATCAGGGATCGACCGATTATCGGTCTTGCCGATATTATCGGCCGACATTCTGTATTTTCGGCAATATCGGTATCGGAAAATAAAGATATTGCCGATAATACATACCAGGTCCTGGAGGGCCCGCAGCAAGCACTTACTTACCTTCCCAGCAGCTCCCCTGTCTAAATCTTGCACGTCCCGTGGCCGTCAGAGCATTCCCACGGGTTACCATGGCAACACTCCGCGCTGCACGCTGGCTGTGAGGTTTACACAGGGGAGCTGCTGGGAAAGTAAGTAAGAGCTTGCTGCGGGCCCCACTGCACAGTCCATGCCACCAGACCACCAGGGAATGCCAATGGCCTCCCTGGCCAGGCAACAAGCAGGGAGTGGGGACAAAAAAATAATTTAATATTTTTAAAAAAATATTTAAAATAAATGCCTCCCCTCCCCCCCCCCAATTTTACACAAATGACCTACAGAAACACTACACACACACACACTCTGCATTATATACACACACTGCATTCACTATATACACACACACTCTGCATTCATTATATTCACACACTACACACACTCTGCATTCATTATACAGTTGCAAGAAAAAGTATGTGAACCCTTTGGAATGATATAGATTTCTGCACAAATTGGTCATAAAATGTGATCTGATCATCATCTAAGTCACAACAATCGACAATCACAGTATGCTTAAACTAATAACACACAAAGAATGAAATGTTGCCATGTTTTTATTGAACACACCATGTAAACATTCACAGTGCAGGTGAAAAAAGTATGTGAACCCCTAGACTATTGACATCTCCAAGAGCTAATTGGAGTGAGATGTCAGCCAACTGGAGTCCAATCAATGAGATGAGATTGGAGGTGTTGGTTACATCTGCCCTGCCCTATAAAACACACACCAGTTCTGGGTTTGCTTTTCGCAATAAGCATTGCCTGATGTGAATGATGCCTCGCACAAAAGAGCTCTCAGAAGACCTGCGATTAAGAATTGTTGACTTGCATAAGGCTGGAAAGGGTTATAAAAGTATCTCCAAAAGCCTTGCTGTTCATCAGTCCACGGTAAGACAAATTGTCTATAAATGGAGAACGTTCAGCACTGCTGCTACTCTCCCTAGGAGTGGCCGTCCTGTAAAGATGACTGCAAGAGCACAGCGCAGACTGCTCAATGAGGTGAAGAAGAATCCTAGAGTGTCAGCTAAAGACTTACAAAAGTCACTGACATCCCTGTTAGCGAATCTACAATACGTAAAACACTAAACAAGAATGGATTTCATGGGAGGATACCACAGAGGAAGCCACTGCTGTCCAAACAAAACATTGCTGCACGTTTACAGTTTGCACAAGAGCACCTGGATGTTCCACAGCAGTACTGGCAAAATATTCTGTGGAAAGATGAAACCAAAGTTGAGTTGTTTGGAAGAAACACACAACACTATGTGTGGCGAAAAAAAGGCACAGCACACCAACATCAAAACCTCATCCCGGCTGTGAAGTATGGTGATGGGGGCATCATGGTTTGGGGCTGCTTTGCTGCATCAGGGCCTGGACGGATTGCTATCATCGAAGGAAAAATGAATTCCCAAGTTTATCAAGACAGGAGAACTTAAGGCCATCTGTCTACCAGCTGAATCTCAACAGAAGATGGATGTTGCAACAGGACAATGACCCAAAGCATAGAAGTAAATCAACAACAGAATGGCTTAAACAGAAGAAAATACGCCTTCTGAAGTGGCCCAGTCAGAGTCCTGACCTCAACCCGATTGAGATGCTGTGGCATGACCTCAAGAAAGCGATTCATACCAGACATCCCAAGAATATTGCTGAACTGAAACAGTTCTGTAAAGAGCAATGGTCAAGAATTACTCCTGACCGTTGTGCACGTCTGATCTGCAACTACAGGAAACGTTTGGTTGAAGTTATAGCTGCCAAAGGAGGTTCAACCAATTATTAAATCCAAGGGTTCACATACTTTTTCCACCTGCACTGTGAATGTTTATATGGTGTGTTCAATAAAAACATGGCAACATTTCATTCTTTGTGTGTTATTAGTTTAAGCAGACTGTGATTGTCTATTTTTGTGACTTAGATGATGATCAGATCACATTTTATGACCAATTTATGCAGAAATCCATATCATTCCAAAGGGTTCACATACTTTTTCTTGCAACTGTATATACACACTACACAAACACTGCATTCACTATACACACACACACACTACACAAACACACACACTCTGCATTCACTATATATACGCACACTACACAAACACTCACTGCATTCACTTTACTCAAACACACTCTGCTTTCATTATATACACACTACACAAATACACACTGCATCTACTACAGAAACACACACAGCTCCTGAGCTCAGGACGCCGTAGTCGGTAATATCTCAGTGTTCTATTTCACACTGACGTTTACTTGTCAGTTGTCTTCTCTGAATGGCCATCCTGAGATTGGGCTTTAAGCCCGTTTTGTTTTTATTTTTCATCTATTCTTTGTCTTGCTACTTAGTGGGGGGGTTGAGTGATTGTGCACATTTTACTTAAAGGCACATTGGTTTTGCACTGATAAGTCCAGTCTAGGTACAGGGACGTGATATACTCCTTTCTGTTACCGACTATCACCAACTGATCTCTGTGATTTATTCTTACCAGGGATCTCCCCTTCTACAGCACTCTTTTTCATATATATATATATATATATATATTTTATTTTTTTTTTGCATTCTTTTACTTTTTTGGTGGAGTTAAGCGATTTGTATATACACATCCTGTCTAATTGAGGCAGTCCTATCTGACCAGACTCTTTCTGCAGCAGAGTCTAGTTCATGGAAATAGTTATCGACTCTCCCCCTACCTGCACTGTATAGATTGTATAAATAACTACTCATATTTAGATTGTATAAATAGATACTTTTCACTATGAAGTCTTATTTTTTGATACATTGTCTTTTAGGCAGTTAGACAGATTAAGTATGCTTAGTGCCGTTATAGCAAGACCATCATTTTTTTCTCAGGACCAGATACCCTGGTCTTTGCTTTTTGTTACTTTATTTTCACTTTTCATGGCTTTTATAATTATCTATTATAAGTTAAGTTTTATTGTATTTTTCTGTGACAACTATAATTGCGACTGTTACACCATATTTAATTAAGAGACACCTTTTTGTAGTGTTTTTGTTTTCATTTTTTTAGTTCTTCAATTTAACCATTTAGGGGTTAACCCCCATTTTCACACTATCTACCATTATTTTGTCTCATCTTATTGTATAAGCTCCTTTTTTCTATTAATTCATTAGTTTATTTTTTCAAAATGGTAAATGTACAGAATTATCGGCTATCGGCCTGAAAGTTCACAGATTATCGGTATCTGCTCTAAAAAAAAATAAAATAATCAAAATTGGTCGATCCCTAGTTGAGTTTAGAGGCATGGAACAATGTAATATACTAGAGTAGGACAATCCCTATCTTTCTGGATGCTGTTGAACACATCTCCCATGTTTCTTTGCCAACATCCGTCAATGAAATCCACATCATGTGAAATGTCAGAAGTTGCCTATCCTTGTTCTTGGCCCATCCAGGGGAGTAAAATGTTGTATGCATCATATTTTTTATATTCATGAATTTATCTTAGTAACAACGAAGTTATCAATATTTTGCCATTTCTGTATGTTCCAACTGTATAACCTTGTAAAGAGAACTAACAGTTTGTTTCCACATATCGTTGCCTACATTAATTTGACCAATGAGCAGGAAATACTGTATAATTGGCACAACTGTTCTATTCATATCTTTTAAGAAGTTGAGATGCACATGGGTAAATGTATATCAGTGCAGATTTTTTTAATAAAAAAAAATAAAAAAATTATATATATAAAAAATGTATTTATATTCCAAGCATCGTACTTATATTGTGCATTGGAGCCTTAGAACAATAATTATCTTTGTTTGACTTATTCTATGTCAGAGCAATCCAGACTATCCCACAACTGTTATGTTTTGTGTTGGTTTTGTACAAAGTAAATCATTCTCAGCTGTTAACCTCAGAAAACTTACCCCTTGGGATATCTCAAGGTTTTAGTAAATAATCGCCTCTGAGTGCTGGCTTAGGCAAAAAAAAGAAAAAATACTATATCCTTCCTAATGTGCAAATATTAATGGAGGATTTAGATGCACACACCTATGTTTAAGATCTTGCGTATTCACCTGGTTCCGTGCCTGATAGGAATGTCAGATTTTCGTTTCTGCAACAGATTGTGTCTCCAGGAAACCAGTACAAAACATGATTTCTTTACTTTCACTATCCACTTTACTCCATAACATTACCTAGCAAGGACGATGACATGGATTTGAGCCACAGTTCATTTTGGAACACTTGAAGAAGAAGAAAAACAAATGTAAAAAAGATTTTCTGAGTCACTTATTTGTACAGGAAGACAGGACGAGTGACTGATGACTAAGAGCTCTTCAACTTTTTTGTAGAGTCTGCTTTGGCCAAGTCATCAGTGTTGAAGGGGTTAAATCCATGATTCTGCTAGACTTACAGAATTGTCTACATTGGAGTGTACAATACTGCAGATGGCTTACTAAACTGCAGATACCTCCGATTCACAGTTGCTGACTTTTTAAACAAAGAAAACCTCCCCTATGTGTGCTCTGGGCAGAAGGATGTATGTGAGAACATACTGATCTCTTAGTTTGTACAATGTAACTGTCTGCACCATTTCCCCCCTCCCTCCTGCCCGCCTAATACGCCTGCTTTCGACTGATAAGGAAGTGCTTGTGGCCTTGATGTTTGACTTGCAAACTTTACAAAGCTAACATTCCTGCAGTAAAGCTGCTTGAGTATAACTCAGCTGTTGGATTTTACTTCATTTTGTCCTTTTTTTACCATGAATATTTCAGATGGATTTGCCTTCACTTGAAGATTTGGTTAAATCCCAGGTGCATGAGGGATGCACAGCTTTGGAGAACCAGCGTTGTCACAGTGCGCTCGGAATCTTTTCCCGCTTATTAGATATCCTGGGAGAAACGGATTTCAAGGTAAATATTTAATCAGATAAGAAACTGCTAACAATGTAAGTTATTTGCAGCTCACACAATCCTCAGCCAGGCATGATCTTCTGTGAATAGTTCAGATATAAATACATTGCATATTTGTTAGGTCAAGGATAAGCAGACTGGCCCTCGGCTTTTGAACTGCAATTCTTATTATTCTAAGCCACCTGCAACATGCCTATATAAGGCTCAATTTATTGTAAAATAATAAAACTATTATGTCTGGTTGTAATAGCAAAATGTGTGTGTGCAGCAAAATGCATTGTGTAGAAGTCCTGCAATGCCTGAGGACAGCTGGGAGTTGCCGTCCAGCACCTGGAGAGAGTCAGGCTACTGATCCCATAGTTAGGGAGAAAATATTAAGTAGACTTCTTCTTTCTAGAATTGGTGGGGATGAAGATACAGCAGACATGTAGTTATATTTTCTGCTTGTTTAGATCTAAATCCTTAATAAGAGCAGAATAGCATATTACGTTCATGGTTAATAGTGTAACTGGCATTGTTTCACTGGTACTCGTCCTCCCTTCTATCTTGTGTTTTCATATCACTTTATGAACTTTATTGTCAAATCCTCCCTACATTGCAGATGTGGCTTATCTCCTCTCTCTCATAAACACATACTGAGTCAGTCTGTGCTCAGATCCACTCCAGCCATTAAAGGCATAAACACTGACATTGAGAAATATTGCTTTGGTTCATTGCATAAAAGCACCCTTGGGTTGAAATCATTTGCCACCCTGTCTGGCTGACATTAGTGGGAGTTGAGTACCACCAGTAGGGAAGACATCTTGCTATACCCAGAGTATGAACAATCGCACAGCAAGCTACATGTATAAAGTAGTCATTGGTATGAAGCCACGAAGCCTAATAAGTACTGTAGCAGACTGGCAGGGTGTAGTTTGATAAACTACAGAAACAGTGTCTTTTATCCAATATGAATGAAGTTTTATTTAGCAAGCTGGCCTAACTTTATAAAACATTGAACAAAAATCAAATCCTACTCCACTCTGCAGTCTAACATAGAGTACCCTCTTTGTTTCTGGGCAGCTAAGCACACCCCAGTAGTTTAACAAATAACAAAATAAAACGCTTGCAAAATACCTCTGTTACCTCTTGTTATACCGGTTTAGCAGTCTCTTTGCCGCTTCGGCTCATAGTCACTCTGTCTCCGCCCCAGCTCGTCACAGGAGAAACTGATTCCCCCCTGCATAGGGTTTATGTATCTCCCTAATTAGTGTTCTACAGCAGCCTGATTTTTAACCTTCTCTAGTCATGTAACACTGAAAGTGCCATTCTGGGGCTAATATAGCGGTGTCCCCTCACATTGCCACAGTACAAAAAATGTAACACATTTTTACTTATTTTTTGGGGGGTGCAAATTTTTGACTTTTCTAGCTCACTTTTTGTAGAAATGAGAATATTCGGCAATGTGTAAGATAACAAGTTTCAGTGTCCCTTGTTGGCAGGATTAAACCTGTTTGGGTAAATGTGTAAGTAACACTAAGGCATCAATAAGGCTACATTTCTTCTGGTCTACCCATCGTCTTATCATTGGTTATTCTGTTTGTGCCATTGTATATAGTACTGCTGAATGCTTGTTCATCTTCCTTTCTGGTTTATTTATTTCCCTGTTTTTATTTCTCCTCCGCAGAAGCTTCATCTCAATAATATAGACTGTGCTGTACTCGAGTATGGCCATGCGAATGCTCTACTTGGCACTGGACAATGTGATGTGAGTAGTTAAATAAAATGTGCTTTTTATGCGGCTTAGTAGTATTTTGTACATTCGTATGATTTGCTGTAGATTGTTCAAAGGTTCAGCACAATTTTGTTTTATTGCCTTACTTATAGTCCTAAATCATAGGTTCTCTGCATTATCCATAACATAGACATGCCAGAATTATGTATTTCTGTTTCTCTCTAAATCCAGACAAAATCCAGACCGTTGCTGTGTCTTGGATTTTTTCTTGGAGTGATGAGAACCACTGTTTATGGGATAGATCTTGTTTAAATCCTAGTGTTAAGCAATTTGTTGTTGTTGTATAACTAGGAAGATATTACTGCTTGAATTAGTTGTACTTTGTTGTTTTTTATTTTCCTCCTTTACTTCAATTTCTTTACGTAGATTATATTTACTGCTAATGAGATTTTTCTAGCATTGATAGTGAAATAAACAAAAAATACAAAAAGGTTTTTTTTCCTGCAAACTGATCACATCCCATTTGAGAGCCTTAATAAATCTTGATAACCCTATATATATATATATATATAGAGGATAAAGAGATGCACTCTCAGGACTTTGAAAAAATAGTTAATTTATTCCAGCAGGTATAACATCAAAGTTTGCCGACGTTTCGACCCATTCGGGTCTTTCTCATCGGATGTTTCTGCTGTCTTTGCAATGCAACTGAACAACGAGAAAGAAATCTTAAGCTTTACTGCCGACCTCTCTAGGTTTTTGTCACTTTCGGCTTTAGCTGCTTTGGGGACATTCCAAAGGTCCCAGAGTTTCGTTATAATCTTCTCAAAGGCACTCTCAAAAAATCTTTTTATACCCGTTACTTGGGAAATTGTGCATTGCCACTGAATGTATTCTACACATAAAGATTAGAGATTGTACATTTTATCACATCACCCCATCAGTTCCAATGCTTTTTGATGGTTGTGTTACCTTTTTTTTTTTTTTTCTTTTAGTACTCTTGATGATCAAGAGTGTTATGTTTTTATTTTTTTTTCATTCTTCTGCTCTAGGAGTTGACAAAAGCTGAAGAACAGTTCAAACGGATCCAAACTCAGTACACCAAAGAAAGATTTAGCTGTCTAGCAGTTTATGGAATTGGAAATGTCTATTTTAGACAGAACAGGTAAAAACCATATTCTATTTGTTTAGTGAACCCAGATAGCATTGTGTATAGACAGCTGGGAAAAAGTTGGACAGTAATGGGCACAGATAGCATGTAAATAAGGATAACAAACGCCTATTACACTTCCTCTGTGGCAGTTTCCGTTGGCAGTGATCTAGGCATAGTTATTATGGAAAACGTATTGATCGTGGGCATCCATAGCAAGGAACATATTTTGATTAAATTGAGGTTGTTTCAATCCAATAGCAGGGAGGGCTGAAATGCACAGTCATGAAAGTACAGAGTTGTCTGAAAAAAATGGATAAAGAGATCAGATAACCATGGGTTTAGCTTTATTTTAAAATTAACTTTTAAAAATGTAAACAAACCAACACCACTTTTATTTAAAGGCTTTATTCTGCTGCCCTTAGCTATATTTAAAGGTATAGTTACTTGTAGTAGTTAGCAGTACTGTCTATAATGGTTTTATGCCTCGTGTTTTGTAAAGTATTATATAAAGCATGCATGCAATGTAGCAGTGATTTGGACTCTCCTAAAATAAAACAAATAACATTAAAAAGTGCAAATCAAGCTATGTACACCCTGAGAGATATGTACTAACTAAATCTTTGTCATCCTTCTTAACTTTAACATGACTTCTCCAAAACTTATGCAGTGTTACATGGGACAGTGCTTCATGAATGATCTCTTGCTCAGATTTTCAGATGCCTTAAAACAGTATGTTAAATCCCAGACCATGGTGGCACACAAGATTGTACCAGGGGTCCTGAACTGGCCATTAACAGATGTTGTCATTAAAGAAAGCATTCCAGAAAAATTAAAGGTAAGAACAAGGGGACTATCAATGATTGCCTGTGTTTGGATCTCAACTAATTATATGGCTTTAAAATCAAGGTTTGGTGTTAATGGCTATGTCACCCGAAAGAAAAGTAATAAATTATTCACTGACTCCTTTAAACGTCTCTGCAGTTTGTAAGATATTTTTAATAATGTAACTGCACTTATATTTCCTGTTTGCAGTGCTGATGTGAGACTTCCCAGAATGTTCCTAGCCTCCCACCTAGCTATGGGATAAAAATAATCCCATATTTTTAATATAGTAGCCAGATATTAAAAAAATAAATAAAAATGTATAGTAAAATGTAATGGAAAGCAGTTGGATCTCCTGCTAGTCCCTCCTGTCTGTCACTCCTTGGCACACATACAATGCCACCATCCAAGCACTTTATACTGAGTTAATGACAAGTGAGTGGTGGGTCAGTTATTTCATTTTATTTTTCCAAATTTGATAATACGTTCTTTACCATGACAGGTGCACATGAAAAGGAAAGGACAGATGTTGTAGCCTATAATATCTTTGTAAACGCCATCGTTCTCGATTGCTTAGAACAATGCAATATAATGCACAGAATAGCCTCCCATGCTACACAGTAGAATTATTTAACGCGTACATTTTGTAATGTTACTGTAACTTATGATCTACTTTTAGTTTCAGTATTTTTTCAGTATTTATTTATTTATTATTTAGTTGATTTTGGAAAACCGTATAGAAGAATGCAAGTTCCCTCCAAGACCTGATGCTATTTGTCGCTTTGAGAAATGCCTCAGCTTGCCCAAAATCCAAATCTATTTTACAGATCCAGATTTCAAGGTAATTAAGCTGAACACTCAGAGCGTATGTTGAGACCAATGTTGCTTTATATCATCCCCATTAAGAGAAATGGTCACATTTTCATTCATAACGGTTCATTTCGTATTCATCCCAGTAAACACTACTGCGGTCTTTGCTGTTTTTAAACTATTCAGTGGCGGCAAACAAAATTTAAATAAAATCCTCTTCTGCACTGAAAACCATGTAAATTCTTTATACCCATGTGTAAGTGATTTATAGCTTGCTTATTTGTATAAAATGTCTGTCTTTCTATAAAATTGCGAAAAAGTTGTTTGATCAAAAAAAAAAAAAAAAAAAAACATTAAAGGGACACTCCAGGGATCAAAACAACTTCATCTAAATAAAGTTGCTATGGTGCCAGAGGCGCCGTGAGGCACTCTTACCTCAAAGGGGTTAAACAGTTTCAGGAAGCATGGAGTGCCGCCCGGCAGAGATGCCACTGATTGACTGAGAGCGGTCAGCTGATACTCTCAGCCAATTAGTGACTCCTCATTAGCAAAACTTACTTGGAAAAGGTACATTTCTTTCCAAGCCAGTTCTGTGAAAAAACAAAGGTTACTACAGTGCCCTCCTTCCCTTGCGCCCCTGCAGTCACTTACCTGAATCCATGTCCCTCAGCGCTGGGCCAGGCTCCGCCCACACTCATGTTGAATTCCTATAAAGATTTGATTGACGCTGAATGTCCTCATGCCCAGCGTGAGGGCATCCAGCGTCATTTAGGCAACTATTGGTCGCCTACCCACCCAGAAGTCAGTCTAGTGGCCACTAGCCACTAGAGGTGGAGTTAATCCTGAGAGGTAATACTGCAATAATTACCACTGTAGGGTTAAGGGACATGGGACATTGCACCTAGACCGCTTCAATGAGCCAAAGAGGTCTAGGTGCTTAATATGTCCATTTAAGTTTGCCCTTTAATTCTTATTGATCCCTTTAAAGTCAGCAGATCTGTGTGGCTCAGCTCATTTAGACTCTGAGATGTTATCCTTTATCAGTTTTATTTTTGTGTTCCAGGGTTTTATTCGTATGTGGTGCAGTCTACTTTGTAAAGTTGAATTTCATATTTGCTGTTGGAAGAAACTTAAAGCTAGTGCTTACTCTGATAAGATCGATAAGGTAAGACTGTATCTTTCATCTCCTGTCACTGCCATTGTTATGAATGGGAACATAAGTAAATCATTGTCAGATCTTCAATAAAGTAGACAGGCAAACTGCTTCACTCAGATAGATCAAACCAAATACAATGGTTTAAACCTAAATAAAACCTGTCTAGCAATAGGTGATCGAAGACGGGTTCTGGTATTTGGTGTTCTCACAGGAGAAATTTGATATGAATTGGTAATGTATAAGTAGGCAGTACTACAAATGAGAGATTCCGCTACACATGGCTGCCCATCCAAAAATCCTTCAAATCTTCAACATTAAAGGGATTCTCCAAACACCACAACATCCTTTTATTGCTTAGGCTGTGGTGCAGTGTCACTGTCTCTATGCACACAAAGAAATTACAGTGTGTCTTTGTGTCGGTCTGTCTCTCTCTCTGTGGAGTTCATTCCATCTTTCTGGATATATATATATATACTCTAAAAGGACCAATATATTGAATTAGAAAAATAAATATAACAATATAATGTAAAGCTATTTCTTGCCACCTCAGATGATTGAGTAAAATCTAAGTATGCACAATATAGAACTCAATCATCTGGGATGGCAAAACATAGCCTTACATAATATTATTTGTATATTTATTTTTCTAATTTAAAATATTGTTCCTTTCAGAGTAAAACATTTAATTATACAGTAAGCATACCCACATGCAGACACAGACAAACTCACTGACACAAGCTCACTACAGACCACACACTCACAACAGACCAGCACACTGACACACACATGCTTCCAACAGACAAGCCCACTGACACACACATGCTTACTAAAGATAAGCTCACTGCCACACGCACACAAGCTCACTCACTAGCAGACACGCACACAAGCTCACTCATGAGCAGACACACACACAATCACTGACATGGCTGAAGCTTATTTGGCACTGGTAGGTAAGATGCTATTTTCTGACCTCTTACTCCCAGAGAGGTCAGCAACGTGCGTGTGGGGGCAGAGCTTGTGTGTGAGAGGCAGGGCTTTCTTCAGGAGGCAGGGCTTGCATGCAGGAGGCGGGGCATGCAGCCCAAATTGCCACCAGCAGCCTAATTGCGGCTAAGTCCGAGGGGAAAATCATTTAAATTACATTAGCATTATAATTAGGGCTGTCAGCCCGGCCCTAGGTGCCACGGCCCACCGGGAAATTTGCCGGTATCCCGGTGGGCAAATCTGGCCCTGCCATTATACAATGGCCAACAGAGAACACATTTACTTTTCTTTGGAATAGTTAATGACTTGGTTTCTCTTAAAAGGCCAGTGTCTGCCCCTTCCATTGCAGTCTACACTAGTTGCTGTTGTATCTGCCATTCAGGACACAGTAGCAAAGCAGTACATTGGTGAACAAATTGATTTTACCTGTGCAGAAATACACCCCACTATTCCCCAGACATCCAGTCACATTCCATGAGTTACTTGTAGATTATCTCATTCTATTTTGAATGCAGGGTCAAGTACATGTTGAGATACTTGTAATTGTTATCTAAATGTGTTTTCCATGAAAAAGGACATGATGCATTTAATGAACCACTTAATCTCACTAAAATTGTTTGTGGTTTTGTTAAAGCGTCAATGTTTACATTATAGGGTTTAATACACCTCTAAAGACTGTCACTAGAGGCACTTTCTGTACAGAGACCAAGTGAAGCTTGGTCGGGTGCCTAAATCCAGCTCATAGGAAAGCATTGAATTAAAAAATCATTAGAAGAAAACAAACAAATTAAGAAAAAAATATATTTAAAAAAATATATAATAAAATACTATATTATTATTTAAAGTAATTAATAAATTTGTGTTAAGCCTGTTTAGCAGCTGCACTATAGGACATCAATGTCTCCCCCCTGCCTTAGTGGGAAATACTTTAAGGGATAAATAAACTACAGCATCTGGGAAGCATTTTATAAAGTAAGTTGTGTTATTGTGTTTTCTGGAGAAATGTCCTAACTGATTCCTATACTGAATGAAAATGATGCCAAGTGATAACAGAGTATTTTAAAACGAATAATCCTCTCTGAAGTTCACATCACTTATGTTTATATTCCTGGATTGCCTTGTGTAATACTCTCGATTTGGAATGTATACTCCCTAATCCACCATCAGATATTGTTGAACTGTTGATATTATTTTTATTCCGATGTCTTCTTTAAAAAAAAAAGTGTTTTTTTTTTTGTTTTTTGTTTTTTTATGAATTCAGTTTAAAAAATGTATATAAATATTAATAGTAAAAGGAAAATACATTTAAAGAAACCTAATTAAACAAAACAAACCATAAACTTTAAAATAAACAATACATGTACAATAAAGGGTCTCTCCTGCTTTGTAAACCACTGTGAACTGATTACTTGCTCACACATAAGTAAGTTCCACCACCACAAAAACTGCTTTAAAAAAAATAAAAAATAAATAAGGTTTTGCCTTTTATAAATCTTCACGTGGTATATTGCGAAAACGGCAAAGAGTAAAACAAGATGCAATATACTTTATTTGAATTATTTTTTAAAGTGACATGTATTTGATATTGTGTATGTCAGATGGTCTTGCTCCTTTTGTAATCTGGTGTCTTAGAACGAATCCCACTGATGTTATTCAATGTTTGCAAATCTTTAAAGGGGGCAATTTAAGCACCATAAGCACTACATGCCAATGTAATTATGGTACTATTAGGATGCAGGAGCTGTTTGTTCCCTGGCCCTGAGTCTTATGCAAAAGTTTGACTTCTCAATTAGCAATATGTATTACATCCATGTGTAGACGCCATTCGTACGCTGAGCCTTTAAGCTTAGCCTATCGCTGCCATATAAATATAGACAAAATTTCAAAATGTAAACCGGTTTGACTAGGAACTGGTGGACAGTGAATGCAAACTACAAGCACCATAACCACTACAATAGCATGTAGCATTTATGTAGCTTAGACTGCCTGTTTTCTAAGCACCGTGATTAATAGTTTTTGTTTTGTCCATACAGGATTTCCTTAAAAATGCCTGTCTTACCCCAGACTGCAAGGGAAGAATTTGTCATATTGTTATCTATGATTCCACGGGAGTAGTGAAATGTGAGGTAAATATGAAGGAACCTTTTTATTCCATGACTTAATTTGATTAAGGTTTATACGTTGTGAGGTTTATTCTGTAAACAAAGAATTGCCATATATAGACTATTTCGCCTACCATGCCCTGTATTCACCGTTTGGCTGTATCCAGATCTACTTGTGCCGACATCTGGCATTTTATGTTTCAATTTACCCAACTTGGTGTGTAGTGAATAAACCGTAGTATGTAGAATATGTTGTGATAACTTGATCCGTAAAGTATTTGTCTCATTCTGTTGTATTAACCAGTACACAGTACTTATCTCTCTTCTACAGTAACAATAGACTGTTATTTTGTAATCTGTGATAGATTAGCAACATTCCTTCACATGCCAGAGATCTGCATGTCATCTTGCCAAATTGATATTGCTCCTGGCACATAATTTCCTTAAAATCTCCCTTTCCATTTATTTGTATCTTATTATAAGATTATTACTGATATATATGAACTTTGTCACCTTGTGCTTCAAGAATATATTCTGATTGACCAAAATTTAAATTAAAAAAATCCCCCTTTCCAGTCATTATTACCATTACTGGTATTTATATAGCGCCAGCATATTCCGTAGCGCTTTACAATATTATCAAAGAGGGAGATTTAATGAGACAATTACAAAAACTTACAGGAACAATAGGTTGAAGAGGGCCCTGCTCAAACGAGCTTACAGTCTGTAGGAGGTGTGGTGTAAAACACAACAGGACAAGAGGTTGCAATTAAACAAGCAAGGGACAGGTCCGTGAGGTAGAGGTTACTCTGGGAGGCCATAAGCTTTCCTAAAGAGATGTATTTTGGGGCACTTTTTAAATGATTGACGACTAGGGGAGAGCTTGATGTTTGTAGGGAGGCTATTCCATAGGCAAGGAGCCACCTGCGAGAAGTCCTGCAAGCGTGAGTTGGCCGTACGGGTGCGAGCAGTGGGCAGAGCGGAGAGCCAGAGAAGGGGCATACCTATGGATCTGTGAAGAGATATAGGAGGGGCTAGAATTGTTCAGTGCTTTATAGGTGTGGATTAGTACCTTGAATTGACTCCTATAGGATACAGGAAGACAATGTAAGGACTGACAGAGAGTGTGAGAGGACCAACTAGAGAGGAAAATCAGTCTGGCAGCAGCATTCATTACAGACTGTAGCGGGGCAATACGACTTGTGTGAAGACCTATTAGGAGAGAGTTACAATAATCCATGCAAGAGATTACTAGAGCATAGACAGGCTCCTTAGTAGCATGTTGTGTAAGAAAGGGGCGGATGCGGGCTATGTTTTTAAGGTGGAATCAACAGGATTTGGTAACAGGCTGGATTGAGGCTCAAATGTGAGGCCAGAATAAAGTAAAACGCCAAGACCGCACGCTTGCAAGGGTGGACTGATGTGGGTACCACTAACTTGAAGGGAGAGTAAAGGAGGAGGATCAGTATTAGGAGGAGGAAAGACAAGGAGTTCAGTTTTAGAGAGATTGAGTTTCAAAAAGCGGGAGGACATCCAGTCAGAGATGGAAGGCAAGCAGTGACATGTTGCAGGATGGCAGGGGAGAGGTCTGGGGAGGAGAGATATATCTGGGTGTCATCAGCGTACAGGTGGTATTGGAATCCAAATGAGGCAATAAGTTTGTTAAGAGAGGCAGTATAAAGAGAAAATAGAAGGGGACCAAGGACAGAGCCATGGGGGACTCCAACGGAAAAAGGACGAAGGGAGGACAGTGTCACAGAGACCGAGTGATTGAAGAGTTTGGAGAAGGAGAAAATGGTCAACAGTGTCAAAGGCAGCAGAAAGGTCAAGAAGAATTAGTATGGAGTAGTGCCGTTTGGATTTAGCTGTAATTAGGTTGTTTTTGACTTTAATAAGAGCAGTCTCAGCAGAGTGGAGGGGCGGAAGCCAGACTGAAGAGGGTCAAGGAGAAAGTTGGAATTGAGGAAACAAGTCAGACGGGTAAAGAACAGTCTTTCCTGAAGCTTTGAGGAAAAGGGGAGCAGGGATATGGGACGATAGTTAGAAGGGGAGGACGGGTCAAAAGATGTTTTTTTTTTAAGATGGGTACTACACTAGCATGTTTAAGGTTAGCAGGGACAACGCCAGAAGAAAGAGAGAGCAGTTGAAGATGTGTGTTAGGAAGGCACAAGACAAGAGGAGAGAGAACTGATAAGGTGAGACGGGACAGGATCAAGCGGGCAAGTGGTGGGGCAGGAGGAAAGGAGAAGCGCAGCCACTTCTTGTTCAGTAGCCAGGGATAAAGTCTGAAGGGTAGGAAAGGCATGATCCAGGTGTGGTTGAAAAATTGAGGGGCAAGGTGGTGAGAATTCTTTCCTTAGCTAATCAATCTTGTCGGTAAAGTAGCATGCAAAACTATCAGCTGTAAGGTTAGTTTGGGGGGTGGCAAAAGCAGGGCAAAGAAGGGAGCTAAAAGTATTAAAAAGACACCTGGGATTGCGGGAGCATGAGCTGATTAGAGAGGAAAAGTATGACTGTTTGGCAAGGGCAACGGCTGTGCTGTATGAACGCAACATGAATTTGTTGTAAAGGAAGCCCATTGCGATAGCCCAAGGGAGGAGGTAATTGAAAGTAGTTTTGAGGCTACTGAAGACAAGGGTAGAATAATGGGAATATTGAAGTTCCCAAGAATTAAGGATGGAATATTAGAGGAAAGGAAGTTGGGAAGCCAAACAGCAAAGTGGTCAAGGAAGAGGAGAGGGGAGCCAGGGGGACGATAGATAATGGCAATGTTAGCAGAGATGGGTTGGAAAAGGGGAATTGAATTAATTTCAAATGATGAGAGCGAGAGGGAAGGGGGGTGGCTAGAAGTTTGAAGGAGCAGTGAGGTGAGCGCAGAAACCCTACACCACCACCTTTGCTTTCAAAGTGTCTTGGGTTGTGGGAAAATTGAAGACCACCAAAGGATAGAGAGGCAGGGTTTAGCGGTGTCAGAGGGAGAGAGCCATGCTTCAGCTAAGGTTGGTAAATCTAGGGATTAACTGTAACTGTAATAGGGAACGTTGGTACACCAGATCATTATGAACGTTAAGGGTCCGTCTAAATAACATAACCACTGCAGCTCACCGCCTAAAACTCCTATATGGTTTGACATTGAACTGGGGTAAAATGCCAGGTCACTTGGCAGCTTAACGACTACAGCATGCTGTCCCTTTAATATTCCCCCAAAACTCTGTACATTAATCTGATTGCTGCTTCTCGTTTAGAAAAGGAGTCTGGTGGTAAAAATTAAACAGGGCACTGGTTAAGCATCGTGGGAAACAGTCTAATGGATTGCCATCACTAACTGTCACTGGAATTCCATAATTTCTTTCTTTTTCTTCTTTAATGTTCACAGTCTTATACATAAAAATACAAACCATGTGATTTACTTTCTTAAAATAAACCTTTGTGTCTTTTCACTTTATAGTTTGAAGATAAAATTGTTAGAAAGAAAGAACCCCCGAGAGCTGCATCTAAACAGAAAAGGAATAGGTAAGTGTGCGCTGGAGTGGTGTTTTGGTCTTTGTGTGTATATCTTGCGTCTCCTTTCAAATATAACCCTTAAATATCAAACTGCAGTTAACTTGCTTTTCAGAGATAATTCAGGGTTTAGATGTATCAGAATGGTAGTGGATTAAAAATATACCTTATCTAAATGTTTCTGTAAAAAAGTAAAAAATTAATTATGAAACCTCTGCAGTCTCTCAGCTGGTCCTAATTCGCCCGCTGTGCCTTTGGGTCATTGTTATTGTAGAAAGAGGGGACCAAAAATGCAATTGGTTCCCACTCTTCTCTGTTGTACATCGGTATCTTCCCATAAATCTAATAGACCTGACTTTTTTTGGTAATTCAACTGTTTTGGCCTCTATTTTAGAATTAACTTTGAATTTCCAGCCATTCTCACTCTATTTAATAAACCTCCGAATCTGTCTTGTTTTATTCCCTGTCGTTCTTCACCTTAGCAACAAGAAATTTAAAATGAAGCCTGAAAATAAAGCCGAGCATAAGAAAATATCACAAGAAGATATCGTAATGCTGCCAGGCAATGAGATATATAAAAATTCCATGAGAACATGTTGTAGGTTTGATTTTAAAGGTAAGTGGAACAATCAAATCCCTGTACCTTTTCAAATGCAGATCATGTTTTTATGAACATGCCCAGCTGTGATCTTCCACCTCTCTGTATTGGCTTTTTATTTTTTTTAAACCTTTTTTTTAACTGTAAAATATTTTTGCTTTTCAAATGTAGTCTTTCTATTTCTTTAAAAAAAACATTTCACATGAATGCAAAGTTGCATATATTTGTGTCTTACTTTGCTCTTATTTAGGCATGGGATATATAGTTTTTATATTTACATCCATCTTCTTATACTGGGGCGAGATTACAGAGTTTGCCATCACATGCCAAATATAACATCATGGTGGCGCCAACATCATGCTCTGTATTTTCCTATCCTCGTGAAGAGAGTTCTGAAGAATAGGTTTGTCTAACCTTGGATGTTCTAGTAGTTTGAACTACATTCCCCATAATTCCTTCAGCGCTGTTGGTGACAGGCAAAGGTTTGACATCATTGGCATAAACAAATTCTAATATTGCTTTGTTTGGTTTTGTATTGTCTTATAGAGAGCATTGTGCTTTTTCTACACCTGCAATACTGTCATTTCACATAACCGGTCTTTTATACTATATAGCCAGATTCTTTTCTGTTTTTAAATCATGTTCTATAGCGCACATGTAAATTTATGTACAGGACGTTGCCTCCTCCTAAGCAATTTTTTTTTTTTCTTCTTCCTTGCAGCAATCGATAATCACAATGAAATAATGTTAATGCAAATGGCACAGAAGAAGGTGGTGATTAGGTATGGACTCTGCGACACTAAGGAATTCCAAGACCTGTTAGTCTTATGGAATGTTATAAGTCACGAAGAACTTGAAGCCTTTTCCTTTCAGACGTCCTGCCACTGTGGGCACGAAGAGATGACTCTTCTCTTACAGCACCTGTTCGAAATGAACAACAGAGTGAAGACTAGGATTTTTCTCTTCTGTCTGGAAAAGTGTGGTCATTCAGCAACATTAGAACTTCTTGAATGGCTATTTATAGTTGACGAGGCAGGTAATACATGGCATTGATACCTTTGTCCATTCTAACTCTTCCTGCCACTGTCTGATATGCACTATATACTTCTGTTCGTTTCGTATCAGTACATGTTCATTATTTGTCTTTATTCCCTGTTTTCCAACAATGCAGACTATGTTGGCGCTATGTGAATACCACATAAGGAAATGTTTGCAAAAAAAATTAAACTAGACTTAGGACAGAACATTTTTGGATATAAATCTGCTCACTTTCTTTGTTAAAGGTTTTGAGGCGGCCGAAAACTTTCACATAATGTACCTAGAGTTGCTGAATAATCTTAATCTGGAGTCTGTGATTAATCCGTGGAACGAGACCTATGGAAAATATCTAAATTTCCCTCTCAAGGAAAGTACCATGGAGAAAGTGATTGCTAAATTGCATGAAGCCGAGCTATTTCGTTTCTTCATATGGTTTCTAGACGAGAACAGGGGGACAATCACATACCGAGGCCTGGAGGAGGTTTTAGATATATATTTTACAGACATGGGTAAGCATTCTCCCAAAATTCTTAGTGGCTGAAACTAGCTATATTGTTACTGTTTTGAATATGTTGTTTTTAAAGGGACACTATAGTCACCAGAACAACTACAGCTTAATGTAATTGTTCTGGTAAGTAGAATCATTACCTTCAGGCTTTTTGCAGTAAACTCTGTCTTTTCAGAGAAAATCCAGTGTTTACATTACAGCCTGGTGATAACTTCACTGGCCACTCCTCAGATGGCCACTGGAGGTGCTTCCTGTGGCATTCAATGTCTCCATCCTCTGCATGGAGACACTTAACTTTCCTCATAGAGATTCATGGATTCAAGAGGAGATGTTGATTGACCAGGGCTGTGTTTGGCTTGTGCTGGCTCTGCCCCTGATCTGCCTCCTTGACAGTCTCAGCCAATCCAATGCATTCCTATGTGAAAGCATTGTGATTGGCTGAGATCACCACTTCTGATGTCTGCTAAGGAGGCAGATCAGGGGCAGAGCCAGCAAATTCAGACTGGAATAAAGGTCAATTTTTGCTATATTTAGGAAGACAATGTGGGAGTCAGGGGGCTAGATGGTGTCTTTAAAACTTTAGAGTCAGGAATACAGGTTTATGTTCCTGACCTTATAGGGTTCCTTTAACTTTTGTTCTGTGTGCTGTTGGCTGTTGCCCCGTTTTCATACCTGCCTGGGGATGTATGTCCAAAATTGGCTGAATATAGCAGATTGTGAGTTTGCACCATATTTACTAACATGTCAAATGTTTGGTGATTTATTTATTTTTTCCCTTACAGATGCACCATATTATAATTTTAGAGCCAAATCCACGAATGAAAACAATTCCGTAAGTGTTTCTGCCATCTTAATTTTTTATAATTAGAATGCAGAGGATTTATCCAAACAGTGTTAACTAAAAAGTAGTTTAAGTGGAGTAGTTCCCATAGAAACAATGTTCCTGCTAATTTCATTAGTTTATTTGTTTGTTGGACAAGCTCACTAATAACCTGGAACCTCCAGCTCTTTGGATCCAACATTTCCCATAAATATCAGCCAGCTGAAAGGGATGAAATGCTGGCTAAGCCTTTTGGGTGCCAGAGGTATCCATCTCTGGTCTATTTAAATGTGTTTCGTCTCCTTCAGCTAATTCAGCCTCATCTGACTCATAAACATTCTTACTCAATCATTTTCATAGTTTTATCCTTTGACTTCCTTAACCCTTACAGTCATTGGAAGAGAGACATGTCACGCACTTTCCTTGTTACTTTTTGGTATTTTTCAAAAAACATTTTATGCATGTGCTTTTTTTCGCTTTTGTTTTTTAGACTAAATGTATCAAAGTGAAAAACAAACACAAGAAAAAGAAGCAGAACCAGACAAAGGTGGTTTTGTTGTGTTGTTTTTTTGTTTTTTTGTTTTTCTTGCTTTCATGTGTTCATTGTACTTTGTCATTTCATTTATCCCTCACACCCTCCATAAGAGGACCATGGCCAGAATATTTGTTTCTAAAAAAACAGTGCTACAACAAGCAGGTACCAGTGGCTGCATTCGTGTGATGGCCATACATGTTGTTTGGAGACGGCTGCAGACGCAGCCATTTTCATCCATATCTGGCAGCAATCTCAGTGTAGACTTATGCAATTTTCTTTCGTGTGTTAATTTTGATCTGTGTATTTGTTCTGACTTTTTCCAGTCTAACATGTTTGTCAAGTGTTTTGTGAACATTGAAGTTCCTTTAAATTGATTTCTGTGATTAATTGTTTGTGCCATTTATTGCGTGTGATGACCCTCTGCAATGTACATCGAGCTCCTTCCCACCTTAAGAGTTAGCCTGGTAAATATAATGGGGTTGATTAACCCCTTAAGGACACATGACGTGTGACATGTCATGATTCCCTTTTATTCCAGAAGTTTGGTCCTTAAGGTGTTAAATGCAGTGCGGGTAGTTCTAGAATAACTGATTCGCCGGTTAGTGATATGTGGCTGAAGAATGTTTCTTTATTGTTCTACAAGACTTTGCACAATGTGTCCTGCCTTCACAGAAAGGGGGAACGTATTTGAAATTAATGTGACTGAAATGAGCAGCACATCTCTGACACTAACTATTAGAAAGGAATTGTTTTCATGATTCCATTGTATGGGGTTTAATTAAAATGTTCATTCGTGGCAAAGCAACACTTCATTGGCAACAAAACATTGATACAGTATGTGGAGCACAATTCTGTGAAACTCATTTCTAAAAACGGTATTTAACAACAATTTAAATGTCCTTATATGCTCTGAGAGAAATACCCACACCTATCACACAACCTTTGCATATTGTGAGATGTGGGCAGGAACACATGCCTCTCATTGAGCAAAAACAGAACCTAGTCTAACCCAGGTAAGTGTGTTTTTAAATGTACTGGTGATTTCACCAGCCCATTAAAAGATTGAATGTGAATACGGATGTTTATCTGCTACATAGTTTCATGAATGATAGTGCATCTGGTGGAAAGATGTACCTAGAGAATTGAGGTAGACTAAATGAATCCCTAATGAATTCCACAGGATCTGGGATGAACTGAAAATTCACATCTCTGATCCACTCCGCTTTCCTTCTGCCCTTAGAACACTCAGATCTATTTTGAAGTTCTTTTGGAACAATCGTAATTGTTACTGAAACGGAGAACGAATTTACTTTAAGCTGGATATTAAATAAGCTTGTGTTGGTATGTTTTTATAGATCTTCCTTGGGTCTAAAGCTGTTTTTTTTATTTTCAGACTGTTTACACGTATTCTGGGGGTGTGAGCACTAGACCGCAGGAGGAAGACATTTTCACTGAAGAGAATACTCTGTGAGTAATAGATATTCAATCCCTTTTTGTTTTTTTTCTTAGTAAGTTCAAAATAGGAACCTGACTTTTTATTGTGAAAGTCTGACTCATATTCTCCCCATGTTGAAATATGCATGTGTTATTTAAACACTGACAGGTTTCATGTTTACAATAATTTTGGGCTCTGTATACAGGCTTAATTCATATCTGAAGTAGGTATGATTACAGCAGCAACAAATTGAACAATGGATTATACTACTGTATTTTGATAAAGCCATACAAAGTCTAGGTGTAGAATATAGTTCCCTGGGAGTCTACAGTGCATTACATGAGTGTGTGTATGTATGTGTGTGTATATATATATATATATATGTATGTGTGTGTGTGTGTGTATGTGTATATATATATATATATATATGTATATATATATATATATATATACACACACACATACACTCATCCAATTCCATTAGAAATGGACACAGTGAAGTCCCGTGCATGCCTCCCAATTACTCAGAATTCTCTATTGTTTTGTCCACAAAGCAAAATATTCTGAGAGATACCAGAGAATGTAGGTGAGGTATCCACGTAAATGGATCTATATGCTCCCCATGTAAATTAGTTTTAGGTTAGGTTTATGTAGTAAATTAGTCTAAAGTGTTGAGAATTCAAAGCGGATTTCCCTGGTAAATGGTCACTGCCATTGATGGCAACTTCCCCGATGTGTCCTCAAAACACTCTGCATGAATCCCATTCTGCGGTTCAGCCTTGAGTAATGTGGATTCGCAAACATTTTGCAGAACAGACCCCAAAACTAACTTTCAGTTTATATTTTAATTATAATTTTTATGGTGATTTTGCTTGAGCAGTGTGTAGATTTAATTGTTTAGAATTCCAGAAGGAAACTTCATCCCGGAGTATAGAAATAGCTGTTTTATTTTCTGTTCATCAAAAGATCCATCGCAGCACGTTATCCGATATCAAAATGTCATGACTTGATATGTGGTTTTATTCCTTTTGATCAGAAGCCTGCTGAATCCACATGAACCATTTCTAGTGCCCGACTTTTTGCGTCATCAGATAGAAGAATTTGAGACCATTTACGAACCCGATTTTGGTTTAAGTCGGTTCCAACGGCTGGATATTCAGGCGGCAGATGTTGTGCGGGAAACACTCTATGAGTAAGTAACCTCTCCACCTTATTACTCTTCGTGATCTGATTAAAATGAAATGATGATTTAATGCACTATAATACTGGGGGAAACCTTTCATGGGATTGCTAGGGCTTTACCTGATTTTGCAAACTCACAGTGTTCGTTGTTAAGGGTTGAAAATTATTTGTTTCTTCTCTGTTTTCCAGTTATTTTTCTCAGATTTTAGATGAACACGGACCTTTGGAAGTAGACAATCAGCTATTGTTTGGAGAATATAATGGGTTTCCTGACGACACTCACAGACTGGTGGAAGAATCTGGGGGTCTTAAGAAATTTCTCCTGGAATCAAACCGTTTTGCTATGGTGGGAGACCTACTTGGGCTACCGATGCAAGCAGCTCTCTTTGAAAGTGATGTTGTTGGACCCACACTGAACCCGACTGCTAAGGAATTTAGTCCTACGGCTAATAAACCTTGTAGTGAAATATTCCATACTAATAACACTTCAACTATACCATATTATCCCTATAGTACTATTGCGATTAATTCACCTACAGCTCTACACAGCAACCTTTTAACTAATAATGCACCATTGCCCTATTCTTTGCTTGATACAAATCATGGATCTGTGCCTTTAATGACTATGGGAACAACAGTTATTCCTGATCCGAGTATAGGACTAATACCTGCCATGAATGTAGATCTATGTTATATTAATGTGGGTAGTACTAGTTCATATAATTTAAGTAGGCCAGAAACAGTTCAACAGACAAACATCCAGGTGAATCAAGAATCGTCGTATGTTAAACCTTGGAACATCACTGATCTCTCTCCACAAAAGAATAATCTCCAATCTGTTACTTCACGGAATAAGCAGACTGCCATAGTAGCTGTCCAGGTAGTTTATTGATTTCTGTTTGTGTTTTGTGTTGTATCACTACAATTGGTGGCATTTTACATTAGTGAGAAGATTGTTTTTTATTTGCAGACCTGTCAGTTTTCAAATAAAACCACTACTAGTTAATATAACCTGCAACCATTATTTTGGCATACATGCATATTTTTAAAGCCCTTCTAGCAGTTTTTTAAAATTCATTATCTCGTGATATATATTTATTTATTTGCAAATCTACCTTGTGTTACAGCTAGCACAGTAGGCTCAAATTACCCTGTCTCCATTCTTAATGCATTATATATATATATATAAACAAAAAAGTGAACAGAGTCAAAATCATTAAAATTTACATATGTCATTTTTTTGTTCCCCAAATTGCAGGATTTTGCTATATTGGTGTCAAGTTATATGTAGTTTATCCCCCAGCTGCACTTCCATTCACCCCTCTCTCGTCCTAGTACAGCTTATAACATGCGCACACCTTACTTACAAGTTGGAGTTTGGCTTGCCTGATTTTAAAACGTAGTCGTGAGGTCAAGCTGCCAGATTACCTTGCTTACTGATACGTCACAAAATAAGATTGTGTTATTCATAGTAATGACACTGAGGGTGTGCTGTTGTAGCATTAATGTTTATTGAACCTACAGTGCGTGTGTTTAAGTCTTCTTCTTTTGTCCTTGTAGGTAGATATAGAGACGGCTGAACATGATGTCAATACCGATCCATATCAACCATATGAAACTCAGCAGGTAACAATAAATTTCTCGACTTTTTTACCTCTGGTCACTGTTAATATTCTGTATGTGAATTACTTGTCAAATATCCACATTCTGTAATTATAAATCACCGCCTAATATGTTGACTCTATATAAATGTTCATATCTACCAAATGTCCTAAGTTATACCGGACAAATAATGAAAAAATAAAAATGAGAAAGCCCTTATTGGAAGAAGAATAAAATCATTCTGTAAAATCCACCCCCAAGTTATGTTCATGTTGAAACATTCAGAAAGGGGCTAAATATCGTCCAACCTACAGAATGTCCACAGAAAAAATATCAATACGCACACTCTAGTGTTGTGAAAACGAACTACACACAAATAGGTTGGAGGTAGGATAAAGAAAGGACATGTATAAATATCAAAGCAGTTCTAATATTTTATTCCCAGTCTCCTGCCATCGTTGTCTATGCTCAGTGACCATTTAAAACTTTTCTGGTATTGATATACCAATAATAAAAAAAAAAATATAGAATCCTTGGAGTGTTTTTTACAAAACCTTAATAAAAAATGACCAATATGAGAGAAAATTCAGTTTTAATATAGTGAATGATTTAGTGTCACATGGTTCTTCCTTATGGCAAATATTGTGTATGTTCATAATTTTATTTGAGACTATTCCCTTGTAATTTTACACTAGTAGAATTTGATTTGTTCAAAAGTGAGTCTGCTATAAAACATCCTTGCATTATAACTTTATCTCCAGAGCCAGTAGTTCCTAGCAACTTTGTTCAGTGTAATAAACACTAAGGAAGCGAAATGCAGCCACTCTTCAATATTACAGGTGATAAAATAAAGTGAAAATGTATCTTGAAAATGTAACCCCTTAAGGACTAAACTTCTGGAATAAAAGGGAATCATGACATGTCAGACGTCATGCATCCTTAAGGGGTTAAATTCAGTATTTTACATGAATACCAAACCAGAACATAGCAGAATGGCAGATACTAGTAACAAACTTTGCAAAAACCTTAAAAGTAGTCAAAGCATTTGCTAACAGTTCGACTTCCTACCTTGGGACTGCCAGGTTCTGCCGCTGCTGGAAGCACTTCCTGAGCTAAGCCTGGCAAAGCTGGCCTGTCATTAGTAAATGGTGTGACTACGCAAAGTGTTTATGTTGCTTGGCGTCTTCCTTTAATACTTAACACAATAAGACGTTTAAACATAGATATGAATGATAAACTATTTAGAAAACCACCACATTTAAAGTATTAACGCTGCTTAAATATTCTCCGTCCTCAATATGTATTAATTAGTATGGTTTATTTTTGTTTGTTTAATCAATAATTTTTTTTGCTTTTCATTAGTAAGCCTTTATCTTTTATTTTCGGACGTGCTAATCTAATTTTATTTGTTTTGACATACTATGCTTTATCTTTTGGGTAAATGTTTTTTCTCTCGTTTTACATTTGGAAAGCTCAGTAAACATATGTTAAGAAAAAAAGTTTACACAAAACAAACCTTTATTTTCCTGTTTTGGTTTCATTGTGCGATGGTTATAGCTTTGTTATTTTGTTAACTAGGGTGATATTCTGCGCATGGAAAAAGAACTTATAGTAGTCAGAGAACACATGAAAGAAGCAACAGATAAATATGACCATCTCGACAGTCGCTATCAGGAGGAAATAACTGGATTCAGTAAACAGATCCACGAAGCTATAGAAACAAATAAGGTACTTGAATCCAGAACCATTTAACTGATCTGTCTCTCTGCTGGACAAGGAAAGGGGGTAACGTCCATAACATTTTCAAATCCAACTTGTCTCCTAAAAACAAGTATATTCTTTCTTCTGAATTTGTGATTTTTGTGACCAGAACATCTTTGGGTGATGATTTTGCCCTTGAAGTGTTGGGTGGGTAAATTTGGTATTGCTTATCTCCGCTACACCACTTACCCCAGTAAGCATTTCAGTAGTGGTGACTGGGGTGAAGGAATGAATTGTCACTTTCATAGAAGTCCGTGTTCACCTTTAAAGAGACACTCCAGGTTGAAGTTAACCTCCCTTTCTAAGGAGAGAGAAAAATAAACATACAGTAAGACTAACATACTTCCGAAGTTAGAGCTTTTGCATTTCCGCATCCTTTCCCGGAAGATAAAGCGGCCAAGATATTTCAGCCAATTCGAGTCACCTTCTTTTTTTTCAATTAGAGTGCTGAGGGTACACCATAGTCCTCTTTTATGCAGCATGGTGTCTGTTAGCTGTATGGATTAATTCATTTTTATTTTTTTGTTTTATTCCCCCCATAAATAAAGAGCATTTGGGCAAAAGACAGAGAAATCCTTCCATAATAAATTAGTGTGAAGCATAAGTGATTTTGGTGCTTGGAATGACCCTCTGTCAACAGATACTGGCTGAAAATCCATGGATCTAACATCCACATTGTGTGTCTGTCTAATCCATCAGCTACCATTTGTTTTTGTTTTAGATTGCAAAGAAAGAACTCGAATGGCTTAATCAAGAGTCTGAGATTGAAGCTAAGAAATGGCAGCAGGAGAAAAAAGAAAATCAGGACAAAATCAGAGCGATAAAGAATAATAATAAAGTGGTAACAGAGACAAACGAGAGGCAAGTATTTTTAGGTTTGTGACTTTTAGTGGCAGAAATGGTTTGATCAGCTATTTAAAAATGGCCGTACACGTCTTAATCTACACTGATATGCAACCTTTTGTAATGAAGGATCTTTTCAAACCCATAAACTTCTAGGGACCTTTAGTACTCTTGTCCTCCATCCACAGATGCCTAAATTCAGTGGTGAAGTCCATTTATCAGATATAAAGATCTTGAAACCTCAGTGTCAAAGATACTTACATTTGTTCTGAGATTTTTCACATATGTTATCGTACTCCTCTAGGGGGCTTTCTTTCTTTTGCCAATGTTTCGTCTCCCTCATGACATCTCCTTTGGTCCCTCTTCTAAAGTTAACCCACCCCTCTTCCTTCTGTACCGTCTCATATTGGAGAAAGTCTGATCAAAGTTTACTAGTGCAAATAAAGTAACTAGATACTGTCTAGTTAAGATCACACAACTTTATAACACCTTTATTTATCCACAGCTATTCTAGGGAGATTGAGGAGAAGAAGAAACAATATGAAAAATATTTAGATAATTTTCTTCATATATGGTAAGTAGTGTTTGTATACTGAATGGATTTTTAAAAATGATCATTTAGCAAATTTTTTGGTAGACCTCAACAAATGGTCTACTTGTTATGTTCCCCGGTTCAAGAAGACTTGAAATCTGGCTAAATTGCAGAGAGATTAACATTTATGAATGATCATTATTTATTTTTTTGTTTGTATTATATTACTATATGCATTTTCCTACTCTTCGTTAACGTTTTCCAGTTAAAGAAACATTGTTTGAATTCTGCTTTTTAATGCACGTTTGACAATTATCCCTGAAATGTCCCCGCACAGGATATCCCTTCTTATTATGTCTCTTTCTGCCAAATATCCCCAAAAATGTAAACATTTGTGTTGTTTGCAGTGTCGGTAATTTTGAGAAGGAGAGATCTATGTTGGAGGAACGTATTAAACAACTACAAGACGGATTAGAGGAAATCAATGCAAGAGCTGTTGCCGCTGAGGTAAATATTCACTGATCTCACTGCTGATGGTACCACAGAATGGACAAGCAGTGCATCATGGGACTTGTAGTGAATGTCAGAACCTCACTAACTCTATTTATATAGTTTGTGAAGGCACATTTGGTAGTTAGACAGTTGTTGAGTTTGCAAACTTTGCTACTTCATAGACAAACTACGAGCCCTGGAATTTAAAGTCATAGGAGCCAATAGGAAGGGATGTGTCAGTTAGCCCCATTGTGGAATGAGACTGCTTCTGATATTCCATCTTTTTCTCAATTTGTGTTTTTCATCTTCTAGGTAAATGTGCTGGAAAATAGAAAGCAGCGTGAACTATTAAAGCTAAGGAGCAAGGCAACGAAGGCAGAAAGCCATATCCATCAATTAAAAGCCATGGCCATCAGGTAATCACTGTCACTAAGACCACCTAATACAATCTATGGCAATCAGGTAATCACTGTCACTAGGACCACCTACTAAAATCTATGGCAATCAGGTAATCCCTGTCACTAGGACCACCTACTAAAATCAATGGCAATCAGGTAATCACTGTCACTAGGACCACCTACTAAAATCTATGGCAATCCGGTAATCACTGTCACTAGGCCCACCTACTAAAATCTATGGCAATCAGGTAATCACTGTCACTAGGACCACCTACTAAAATCTATAGCAATCAGGTAATCACTGTCACTAGGACCACCTACTAAAATCAATGGCAATCAGGTAATCCCTGTCACTAGGACCACCTACTAAAATCAATGGCAATCAGGTAATCACTGTCACTAGGACCACCTACTAAAATCTCTGGCAATCAGGTAATCACTGTCACTAGGACCACCTACTAAAATCTATGGCAATCAGGTAATCACTGTCACTAGGACCACCTACTAAAATCTATGGCAATCAGGTAATCCCTGTCACTAGGACCACCTACTAAAATCAATGGCAATCAGGTAATCACTGTCACTAGGACCACCTACTAAAATCTCTGGCAATCAGGTAATCACTGTCACTAGGATCACCTACTAAAATCCACGGCAATCCGGTAATCACTGTCACTAGGACCACCTACTAAAATCTATGGCAATCCGGTAATCACTGTCATTAGGACCACCTAATACAATCTATGGCAATCAGGTAATCACTGTCACTATGACCACCTACTAAAATCTATGGCAATCAGGTAATCACTGTCACTAGGACCACCAACTAAAATCTATGGCAATCAGGTAATCACTGTCACTAGGACCACCTACTAAAATCCACGGCAATCCGGTAATCACTGTCATTAGGACCACCTAATACAATATATGGCAATCAGGTAATCACTGTCACTAGGATCACCTACTAAAATCTATGGCAATCAGGTAATCACTGTCACTAGGACCACCTACTAAAATTTATGGCAATCAGGTAATCCCTGTCACTAGGATCACCAACTAAAATCTATGGCAATCAAGTAATCACTGTCACTAGGACCACCTGCTAAAATCTATGGCAATCCGGTAATCACTGTCACTAGGACCACCTACTAAAATCTATGGCAATCAGGTAATCACTGTCACTAGGACCACCTACTAAAATCTATGGCAATCAGGTAATCACTGTCACTAGGACCACCTACTAAAATCAATGGCAATCAGGTAATCCCTGTCACTAGGACCACCTACTAAAATCAATGGCAATCAGGTAATCACTGTCACTAGGACCACCTACTAAAATCTCTGGCAATCAGGTAATCACTGTCACTAGGATCACCTACTAAAATCCACGGCAATCCGGTAATCACGGTCACTAGGACCACCTACTAAAATCTATGGCAATCCGGTAATTACTGTCATTAGGACCACCTAATACAATCTATGGCAATCAGGTAATCACTGTCACTATGACCACCTACTAAAATCTATGGCAATCAGGTAATCACTGTCACTAGGACCACCAACTAAAATCTATGGCAATCAGGTAATCACTGTCACTAGGACCACCTACTAAAATCCACGGCAATCCGGTAATCACTGTCATTAGGACCACCTAATACAATATATGGCAATCAGGTAATCACTGTCACTAGGATCACCTACTAAAATCTATGGCAATCAGGTAATCACTGTCACTAGGACCACCTACTAAAATTTATGGCAATCAGGTAATCCCTGTCACTAGGATCACCAACTAAAATCTATGGCAATCAAGTAATCACTGTCACTAGGACCACCTGCTAAAATCTATGGCAATCCGGTAATCACTGTCACTAGGACCACCTACTAAAATCTATGGCAATCAGGTAATCACTGTCACTAGGACCACCTACTAAAATCAATGGCAATCCGGTAATCACTGTCACTAGGACCACCTACTAAAATCAATGGCAATCCGGTAATCACTGTCACAAGGACCACCTACTAAAATCTATAGCAATCCGGTAATCCCTGTCACTAGGATCACCAACTAAAATCTATGGCAATCCGGTAATCACTGTCACAAGGACCACCTACTAAAATCTATGGCAATCAGGTAATCACTGTCACTAGGACCACCTACTAAAATCTATGGCAATCAGGTAATCACTGTCACTAGGACCACCTACTAAAATCTATAGCAATCAGGTAATCACTGTAACAAGGACCACCTACTAAAATCTATGGCAATCAGGTAATCACTGTCACTAGGACCACCTACTAAAATCTATGGCAATCAGGTAATCCCTGTCACTAGGACCACCTACTAAAATCAATGGCAATCCGGTAATCACGGTCACAAGGACCACCTACTAAAATCTATGGCAATCAGGTAATCACTGTCACTATGACCACCTACTAAAATCCACGGCAATCCGGTAATCACTGTCATTAGGACCACCTAATACAATCTATGGCAATCAGGTAATCACTGTCACTAGGATCACCTACTAAAATCTATGGCAATCAGGTAATCACTGTAACAAGGACCACCTACTAAAATCTATGGCAATCAGGTAATCACTGTCACTAGGACCACCTACTAAAATCAATGGCAATCAGGTAATCACTGTCACTAGGACCACCTACTAAAATCTATGGCAATCAGGTAATCACTGTCACTAGGACCACCTACTAAAATCTATGGCAATCCGGTAATCACTGTCACTAGGACCACCTACTAAAATCAATGGCAATCCGGTAATCACGGTCACAAGGACCACCTACTAAAATCTATGGCAATCAGGTAATCACTGTCACTAGGCCCACCTACTAAAATCTATGGCAATCAGGCAATCACTGTCACTAGGACCACCTACTAAAATCTATGGCAATCCGGTAATCACTGTCACTAGGACCACCAACTAAAATCTATGGCAATCTGGTAATCACGGTCACAAGGACCACCTACTAAAATCTATGGCAATCAGGTAATCACTGTCACTAGGACCACCTACTAAAATCTATAGCAATCAGGTAATCACTGTCACAAGGACCACCTACTAAAATCTATGGCAATCAGGTAATCACGGTCACAAGGCCCACCTACTAAAATCTATGGCAATCAGGTAATCACTGTCACTATGACCACCTACTAAAATCCACGGCAATCCGGTAATCACTGTCATTAGGACCACCTAATACAATCTATGGCAATCAGGTAATCACTGTCACTATGACCACCTACTAAAATCTATGGCAATCAGGTAATCACTGTCACTAGGACCACCAACTAAAATCTATGGCAATCAGGTAATCACTGTCACTAGGACCACCTACTAAAATCTACGGCAATCCGGTAATCACTGTCATTAGGACCACCTAATACAATCTATGGCAATCAGGTAATCACTGTCACTAGGATCACCTACTAAAATCTATGGCAATCAGGTAATCACTGTCACTAGGACCACCTACTAAAATTTATGGCAATCAGGTAATCCCTGTCACTAGGATCACCAACTAAAATCTATGGCAATCAAGTAATCACTGTCACTAGGACCACCTGCTAAAATCTCTGGCAATCCGGTGATCACGGTCACAAGGACCACCTACTAAAATCTATGGCAATCAGGTAATCACTGTCACTAGGACCACCAACTAAAATCTATGGCAATCAGGTAATCACTGTCACTAGGACCACCTACTAAAATCTATGGCAATCAGGCAATCACTGTCACTAGGACCACCTACTAAAATCTATGGCAATCAGGTAATCACTGTCACTAGGACCACCTACTAAAATCTATGGCAATCAGGTAATCACTGTCACTAGGACCACCTACTAAAATCTATGGCAATCCGGTAATCACTGTCACTAGGCCCACCTATTAAAATCTATGGCAATCCGGTAATCACGGTCACAAGGACCACCTACTAAAATCTATGGCAATCCGGTAATCACTGTCACTAGGACCACCTACTAAAATCTATGGCAATCCGGTAATCACAGTCACTAGGACCACCTACTAAAATCTATGGCAATCAGGTAATCACTGTCACTAGGACCACCTACTAAAATCTATGGCAATCCGGTAATCACAGTCACTAGGACCACCTACTAAAATCTATGGCAATCCGGTAATCACTGTCACTAGGACCACCTACTAAAATCTATGGCAATCCGGTAATCACAGTCACTAGGACCACCTACTAAAATCTATGGCAATCAGGTAATACATTTCACTATGTTACCCTCCTAAAAGCAATGGGCAGGAGGTTATCAATGTCACTTTATCTAGAGCTGAGATCAGTTTGCACATAATAAGCCATTTTCTTTATGTGATCTATGTACACAGTGACACCACAGAGACTGAATTTACCTATATAAACACACTTTTACAAGAATATAACCTGCCTTGAGAGGAGCTATGGACATTTTATGCCCCTGTTTTATTATTATCCATACTATCTATAATCAAAAAAAGAAATTACTATATTATAAGGGTCAGGGTGGTGGTTCCAGTTCCACCAATGAAGGACTTCAACCCGGATTAGAGAATACAAACTAGAAAGTAAATTATGATTAGAAGATCAGCACTGAGCATAAATCAATAAGGTATATCCATATAACCTATGAAAATACTGATTCCAGAGAGTGCTACTAAAATTAGAATATAGATATACTTTATTATACTTCAAAATGCAAACAGGCACTATCAATAGAAATAGAGGATAAGGATTATAATGGATAAGTACACGGATAAACCTTTTTAATTGTGTCTTTCAGTCCATTTTTATCATCCCCGTTAGTCATCATTTGCGTCTCTGCCCTCCAGCGCTACAAAGCGGCTGCTCTATGGATCTGTGTTCTAGGAATCTGTAGTGTTCGGTCTGCTGCAGTGGTCAGCTAGCAGCTTGCCTAGGTGTTGAAATCACACAGCCTGCCCACAGGATTATCATGTTCCCTATGTAACCACCTGCTCTCTAATTCACAGCCACCAAAATGCTGAAACTCTGAAACAGATGAGCAATCTGGAATCTTTCCTTTCAACAGTCGCACAAGAAACTGAGAACATTACGGTGAGGCAACCTTGGGGGGAAATTGTACTATATTGTAGGTAGACTTCGCATCTCTCATTGTGCCATGTGATACAATGTAAGAGTCCTATGATGTGCATTATAAGGTAATAGTTTGAATGTCATTCACCCCTCTTGAATCCCTTGTGGATATGTGCGGAAATGACGGGGGGCAGGGAAAGCTTAAACACAAAATACAATTCTGGCACACCTCAGGGAAATCTAGATACCCCATCGCCTCAATTAAAAGTAATTTGAAATATCCATATTTTAAATATATTTGTATTTTTCTCCTACATATACACATTGTTTTTTTATTTGGAATGCAGTGTTAATTTTGATTTTGTTCTGTAAAGAGGTGTGGAGAGTTGTTTTAACATCCTATTCCAGAACTTGAGTGTCAGTGTAGCATTATACTTGGACTATGGGCATTGTGCAGGCCATAAATTAGCCTTGGTACCAGACAATTGCAGGCTTGATTAATAGAGAAAGGTTTGATATTTTTCTTTGTTAAATCATCCTTTTTATATTTTTAGTCGAAGTTTGATGAGAAAATCAAGCTGGTGAAAAGTGGTACCAAGCTGTGTAATGTCATAGAAATCCCAGCGAGCAGCATGCAGCCCGTAAGTACATTTCACAGTTGTGAAAAGTTTGTTCATTAACCTCACTGCAAGTAACAGTTTGTCAACCGTTTAACCCAGTAACTGCTATTAGAGAGTCATCTGGGGTGAGGAGTTCAGCAGAAGAATGTATAAAACACAAACCCTCCCCAGGAAAATCAGACAGGAAAGCTCGCCGTAAGTCCGGGGCCTATCTGGGGTACAAGACCACGCGGGCAGCTGCACAGGACCTGGTGGCTGAACTGGAAGAGCTCTACAGCTCCCCCGGCTACCTGTCCGGAATACAATAAGCCAGGCGGAACTGCCACACTACTTACAGCGACTGGTAGAAACGATCCTTCCACACTCACAAGCTAAGAAACTCCAGCTTGATGGCTGCTACAGGTTCAACAAATCTAGACAGGCTCCCATTAAAGCCACGCACGACACAATAGTACGCTGCCACTCTGTGTCAGACAGGAACCGGTTCCTGGCAGCCGTGAAGGGCAAAACCCCCATGGACTTTGAGTCATCCAAAGTGACTTTTTTCCAAGGCCTTTCCAGGAATACTAAAATGGCAGAAATCACTAGGCGCAGTCACAAACCAACTAAGGAAGGCCGGAGTGGATTACCGCTGGCTATTGCCGAGAGCTCTCGCGGCCACAACAGCGGATGGCAGGACTTTAAGACTCACCTCCACAACCGACGCAGCAGCATTCCTCCAAACATTGGGACTGAGCATACACCCAGAGGCACCTAATGCCATCACCAACACACGGCCCCTGACACCGACTAGACAGACGCCCGCACGTCTGAAGGGAGAGAGAAATCGGACGAAGAGACCTGATCTCCTACAAAACCTACAGCTGTTGTTATCCTTCTTTTAAGTTACCTGTACCAGTGATTAACATGACAACAGTTGCATGACCCCACCTAGGCCTTATAAAAACGCCTCACACATTGTGGAACATTAACGGACCACCCAAGCCACAGCTAATCCCACAGTCGCTACCCACATAGATGACCCACTCCCACAAAGACGCCCAAACATACAAAGCTGTGTCATCTTGCCATGATACTCACACTTGTTCGAGAATCTGACACATTTATGGGGACAAAACCAATTTTTCATAGTATCTTCTGGCTGTACCAATACTGCCTGATGTCTGTTCTCACAGTAAACTGTGAAATAATCTGATACCAGTGTCACAGGTTCATAAAAAGCTGGTCTAAATTATAACACTTATGAAGCTCAGGCAGCTTGCAGTGACATTTGTTTTTGGCATATCCTGTATTTACTGCAACTTCAAAGGAATCTACTTTTCATGTTTTCCAGTAAATTTGTAAAGTGTGCTAGGATTTTAAAAGGTTCTCTGATTGTTAATTCACGATGAAACCTGAATGCATTTGTTTGGCAGACTAACATAAGCCACTCTGTAACTTTGTTAATGAAACGGCTTGTGAGTTCAGAGATACATAGACTATTGATACCTGTTAAAGAATGAAGAGGAAGGAAGGATTATCTGAGATCCTACTGGTACCCACCAGAGTTGTAGGTGCTCAGCAAACATGAACAATTCAGAGGTGACATTCTATCTTTGTTTGAGGTTTTTTTGTATTTTTGTTTTTACTTGTATTTTATACTATATTCACTCCATTATTTATCGGTCTGAATTTGTTCTAGTATTAGCAGGATTTGGTAGGCAGCAAACAGGAAACCAGAGTGAAAGTAGAACAGTTAAGCTGTGTCCAAGTGCAGTGGTCATTATGGATTCTCTCCATGCAGGTCTTACAAAGTGAATCATCGACCCAGGCCTCATCAACTCCATCTGCTCATTCTAGTCCTTCACCTCCAGCTTCTCTAAAGTCCCCAAAAAAGAATAAGACTGTAACTAAAATTACCCCATCAAAGGAAGCTATGAAGGTTCCTTCTGTACCTCCTGCCGCTATTAAGTCAAAGGTCCAGAAACCGGCATCAGCAGTGGAAAGAGGGGCATCTGGTAAGGAGAAAAGAGACCAGCCACCACCTGAAACAAGACATCTGTCCCCTGCTAAACAAACACCATTCGATCGGATCATCGAGGAACTGCAGGAAATATTCCCTCACTACAAAAGGTATGTCCACGAAGTTTCACTTTCTATAGACTGTTGTTTTTGATTAAATTACTACTTTGTGTGATCAATAGCAGTCTGACTTTTGGAGATTTAACTATTAAAGACCTTGACCTTATGCCATGGCGAGCGGTGGTGGCTACAGTGGCACTCCAAATGTATCTGGACACTATTTCCCATAATGCTCAGTAAGGCTTTACTGTGCCCCAAAATATTAGCTGTCCCCCCTCATATTTTAGAGCAATGTCCTGATTTTACATTGCATGGATAAACCCTGTATTTTGGAATTGCATACTTTAAGGGAAGGGACATATTGCTATGAATCTTAAAATATTTAATGCCCGTGTTCACAGATCAAGCATTGTTTAAAACCAATAACCACTTATGTCCCTCTGTAATGTGTCTGTTTTGGCAGTGGAGAGCTTGCAGTCTTCATTAAGGAGGTCCGTAGCAGGATAGGAGGGACTCTGAGCGGAATGAATAAAGATGAAATCATTGCTAGAGTCACAGAGTACATACTGGACCATCAGGCTAAGTGTGGGAGTTCGACAAATCAGGTAGATTGGAATATATTTGCCATCATATTGCATCTGTTTCATTTTATTCTTAAGCATAAATATAACTTTTATTAATTTCAAATCCTCTACAACAAGCTGTCCACAACACAGAACAAACGTAAGCACAAAAACAAAGTATATCATCAGATCGTCATCAAATTCCTGTTATTCAAGACTTCCTACTCTGGAGTGTAATGTGTGTAGTAGCCACAAGAGGGAGACCGTATACTCCTAATGTCCATAAAGATCTCCTGGCAAAATGAAAGGAACACTATAGGGTCTGGAACACAAACATGTATTCCTGACCCTATAGTGCTAAACCCACCATTTGGGTGGCTTGCCCCCACTTAACCCCCTTAAAAGGAATTAAAACTCACCTTATTTCCAGTCCCACATGGGTCCGCCGGCGCTGGTCACTTTAAGTTGTTTGCCAGCAAAGAACCCCTTGTCTAGAACTGATCATTTTCCCCATTGCTATGATATTTGATCAACTTTTTTTTTTTTTTTTTTTTATCTTTGACAATTTTTATTGAAGTTTTATAGGGGTACAGAAGAGAATAGGGGGGGGGGGAGCAGTGGTAACGTAAAGTATCTCATACACATTGACCTTAGGACAGTGTACACATTTATCATACACAGTTTGCTTTTCATACGATCATTGTGTTATATCGTGATGCCCTGATTGGGTCTGCTGATTATTGTCCACCCCATGCCCTGAGGGGGGGGGCTCACATCGGTCCCTTCCAGGGTGGTAATCGACTGGGTTTGTGATTGATGCTGGGTGTAGAGCTTTGGTATTTCATATACCACTGGGGTGGGGGGTGAACCGTGGAAGAGGATCAGAGTGGGGACGGACGGGAGGGGGGGGATGAAGGGGGGAGGAGAAAGGAGGGGGGGAGAGGGTAGGGCTCTCCTAGGTAGTCGGCTGTGTGTGGTCGTTTCTGCAGGACTATCTGTCTTACATGTGTTTTATTCGAGTTGCGGCATTATCGTTGTGTTTGCAGTCTCCAGAATTATTTACATTTTCATTTACAGTTGCATTGACCTTTACATTTACACCCTTTGCTACAGTTTCGTTGTCGAAGGGGCACAGCTGTCGGTGTGTAGAACCCTGCTACCGTCATCTCAATTGGGGGTTATATTATTAGTACGCTCCATGTACAGTTGCCAGGTTTCCCAGGCTTGTGACCAAACTTTTTTGGAGTGGTTTGAGCGTCTAGCTGCCAGCTCGTAGAGCTTAGTTGTTTCTATTGTTTGTATGCATTCTGATATTTTGGGTGGGATATTAGATTTCCAATGTCTGCTAATGACCGTGAGCGCGGCTATAAGTATGTGATAGATTAAGTATTTTTGCCTGCTCCGCAGCCCCTTTGGAAAGAGGTGGAGGAGGTATATTTCTGGTTTGCGGGGTAGCAGTGTTTTTGTGCTGTCTTGGATAATGGTGGTTATGGTATTCCAGTAGGGTGTTAAGGAGGGGCATTCCCACCAAATGTGGAGCATTGTGCCCTTGTGTTGTTGACATCTCCAACAGATATCGGAGGCCTGTGGATAGGTGGCCTTTAGGCGTGTGGGTACTAGGTACCACCGGTATAAAATTTTCGGGGATAGTTCCATGTGGGAGGCACATTTGGAGAGTGAATTGTGTGCCAGGAGAATCTCATTCCATTGTTTTTCACCAAGAGTGTACGTAAGTTCCCTCTCCCATGCAGCTATGAAGGAGAGGTTTTTGTGGTCTTTTGGGGGATGCATAGTCTGGTATAGTTCCGAGATGAGTTTTTTGGGGGTTGCGAGACGTGAGCATATTTTCTCTACCACCGTCAGCTGTAGCCCCTGTACATTGTCAGGTCTTGTTATAGTTTGCTTGCGGAGCCATGATTGCAACTGCATGTAGGGGAAAGCTGCCCTTGGAGTCAAATTATAACATGCTGTTAGGTCTGCGAGATTTCTGAGCTTGTTTTCCTGGAGCAGCTGGTGTAAGTGTGTTACTCCGTGCTGATGCCATACGGTGTAGTTAAAATTAGGTATTATATAGTGTAGTGTTTGTATGGGCATGGCAGGCGATATTTTGCCCAGCCAGCCCAATGTGCGGCAGTACTTGTCCCATATGGTCAGGGTGAGGGCTGTGGTTGGGAGCAATTTTGCCTTAGTAGGCCTGCTGTGCTGGGGAAGCCATGCCAGTACATTGATGGGAATGTTATTAGCATGCTGCGCCTCCAGTTCCATCCATTGGGTTGGGTGGTCTCGATGGCAAGCCGCTAGTAGGGGGCCCAGAATGGCTGCTCTGTAGTAGCTGTCTAGGTTGGGCACTCCCATTCCCCCATTTTTGCGTGGCATGTATAGCGTGCTTTTCGCTACCCGTGCTTTTTGTCTGTCCCATATAAAGGTTAGTAGTGTTTGTTGAGCATCTCGTATGAATGTGGGGGGTATCTTTATGGGTAACGTTCTAAACAAGTATTGCAATTTAGGTACAATGATCATTTTAATTGCGGCAATTCTCCCTGACCAAGATACGAATTTACTCTTCCATCCTAGTAGTAGGTTTTTTATTTCAGTCAGTGTTTTTTGATAGTTTATTTTAAAAAGGTTTGCTAGATTTGGGGTGAGATTGATTCCTAGGAATTTTAGATGGTCGTTTCGCCAGTCGTATTTAAAAGAGATACGCAACCTATCCAAGACCTCCATCGGGATATTTATGCCCATTGCTTGAGTTTTATTTATATTAAGTTTATAATAGGAGCACTTGCTGTATTGGGTGAGCGTATCGTGGAAGTTAGGTAGGGATATGTGTGGTTGCTCGAGTGTTAAGAGGATGTCGTCTGCGAAAAGTGTGAGTTTGTGTTCTTTGCCTTGTCTCGTAATGCCGTGTATGTTTGGGTTGTCCCTAATGAGTTGTGTGAGAGGTTCTAGCGAGAGAATATAAAGGAGAGGCGATAGTGGGCAGCCCTGTCTTGACCCGTTGGTTATGTGGAATTGTTTAGAGCTAAAGCCCCCATTGGTGACTTTCGCTGTCGGTTTAGAGTATAATGCCTTTACTAACCGTAAGAAAGTGTCTGGGAAGCCATATTTGATCAGAACAGCTTGGAGGAAGGGCCAATGCAATCTGTCGAAGGCTTTTTCAGCGTCAAGTGACAGCATAACGCACTGGGCCCCCCCTCCGCTTCCTCCCTGTAGTAGGTCCAAGATCTTTCGGGTTCCGTCCGCTCCTTGCCTACCACTAACAAATCCCACCTGGTCCTCGTGTACCAGGGTCGGGATAATGTTCTTTAATCTGTTAGAGAAAATTTTTGCCAGTAATTTGATGTCCGTGTTAAGGAGGGAGATTGGTCTTAGATTTTGGCATTTGTTAGGTGGTTTGCCTGGTTTTGGCAATGTAGCTACATGTGCCATGAGCATGTCTTGGGGCACTTGGCCCGTCGTGAGGATATGGTTAAAGGTTTTGTCCAGATATGGGGTTAGGATTGTGGTCATTGTCTTGTAGTAGGAGTTTGTGAGTCCGTCGGGTCCCGGTGATTTGCCATGGGGGAGTGAGTGTATAGCTTGTTGTATTTCTTCTTGTGTGACTGGGTGTTGTAGGATAGTTTTCTGGTGTTCCGTCAGTGTTGGCAGCGAGAACTGTCCAAGTAGATTTTGAATGTCTTGGGATGTGGGTTGATGTAGTGTGGGGTCTTCTTTGAGGTTGTATAATGAGTGGTAATAGTCTGCCATAGTATCATTAATATCTTGTGGGTTGTGGATTTTAGAGCCTTGGGAGGTGAGCAGATAGGGGATTTTTGCATTGGATTGTTTTTGGCGTAGTAAAGTCGCTAGATTCCTGCCTGCTTTGTTTCCTTGTGAGTAGGTTTTTTGTTTCAGCTTATGTAAAATGTGTGCTGTTTTAGAGATTGCCATGTTGTTGATACTCGTCGTAGTATCATGGATCGTCTGTGCTAGTTGTGGTGATGGGTCTACTATGTTTGCCGCTGTTGCGTCTCTCAAAGTGCGCAGCAGGTGTAGGTGTTCTTGTTGTGCTTTCTTTTTTAAAAAGGAGGCTCTGCTGATGAGGAGTCCTCTGATGACCGCTTTATGGGCTTGCCACACAGTGGTCGGATGGACATCCGGCGTATCATTAGTTTGGAAATATGATGTCAGGGCTTCTGTTAATGTTGTAGTGAATGTCTGGTCACCTAGAAGGGAATCATTGAGCCGCCACGGTGGCCGTCCCCTATGTTGGTATTCCTCAGTCAGCTCTATTGTGGTCGGGGCATGGTCTGACCATGTTATGTCCCCGATTTCGCTATTTGTTACTCTGGTAAGCAATGTACCTGTTATGAAAATGAAGTCTATCCGTGAATATGATTTATGCGCTGCTGAATAGAACGTGAACGTTTTCTCATTAGGATGGAAGGCTCTCCAAGGGTCGTATAGGCCATATTCCCCTAGCAGTGTATTGATTGCTTTACTTTGTGCTTTGAGTGCTTTGTGCCTCGGTGTCGTGGTGTTTAGTGTGGTGTCCATGTGTGGGTCAAGAGGGTGGTTAAGATCTCCACATAATATGAGTGGGGCAGTCTGGTTAGGTGGGAGTGCAGAGAGCACCTTACGTAGGAAGGCGCGTTGGTGTACATTGGGAGCATAGAAGCTGACTATAATATATGGCAGGTTATTTAGGAGGCAATGTAGCATTACAAATCTTCCTTGTTTGTCTTTGATTAGGTTTAGGGCTTCAACTGTTAAGGAGGAATGGAGAAGGATTGAGGCCCCTCTCGATTTGGAGGAGTGAGTTGCGTGATATTGGTGAGGGTAATGTTGTGCTCCAAAGTTAGGCACCCTAGATGTAACAAAATGGGTCTCTTGTAAACAGATAATGTCCGCCTGAGTCTGTTTGGCTTCCTCCAGCATCATGCGCCTTTTATGTGGGGTGTTTAGTCCCCTGCAATTGTGTGAATATATTTTCATGTGATGGGTGGGTGATAAAGGGTGCTCGTTTGCAGTTCTGCTATGCCTATATGGATTTGCAGATGTTGCAGGGTTCGTATGGTGCACCGCTTAGACGGCGCCTGTGCGACTACGTTGTTGCGCCCGGGGGTGGGAGGTTCGGGAATGACAGAGGAAAGGGGTGAAAGAAACCAAAGTATATACAGTATGACCCAAACGTGGGTCTTGGCACAGTGGCATCGTGCCATGGGGGAGGAGCGCTGAAACAGCGTCTCTGGTATTGTGGCCGTTGGGCTCCCTTGTACACATAGTTGCTGTCTCTCCTCAGAGCTATAAGTCAATAGCGACCTAGGTATTGTGCATGGCATTCTCAGTGCTGGCCTGTGGGCATGGGTGGGAGAATCAAATCGGACCCAAGGGAAGGTTTTGCGGGGCGGTGTGCAGGTCACCGCTTGGTGCCTATCGTGGTTTTCCCACTTGTTGTGTCGGTCTTTATGATGGGGTGTGGTTCTCCCATCGTAACTTTTGGATGTGATGAGCCAGGCTACGTAGTTGGGCGGGGCGGTGCGGTTGCAGTGGGTTTGACCAACTCGTAAAACAATAGTTGGTTATATGGTGTCATGTACAATTTTCTCTCTATGGACAATGTCCCGGTAAATTACATAATCGTTGTGCACCTTTGTACATTCTTGGAGTACCTGTCTTATGTATGCATAACCTCAACCTTGTAAATAATAGTTAGGTATTAGGATCACCT
>OW240912.1:23331750-23362770 GCA_933207985.1 Pelobates cultripes | reverse complement strand
CGGGGGGCTGCAGCATGGGGGGGGGGGGGCGGTGGGGCTGGTCATGGCACCCCCCACCCGGCTGGCACCCGGGGCGGACCGCCCCCCCCGCCCCCCCCTTAGTACGCCACTGTATTCAGTATATATTAATGAGGAGATATGCAAATGATTGCTGCAAAAAACTTGCAGATAACTTGTGATTGGATAGCTCGGTGCTACAGCTATTAATGAAAATTAATGTAAATAAAGCTCCGGGGCCTGACGGTATTCACCCACGAGTACTTAAGGAGCTAAGTGGGGAAATAAGTGAACCTCTGTATTTAATTTTTCAAGATTCATTTGTTTTAGGTATTGTAGAAAGGCAGATGTTGTTCCTATATTTAAAAAGGTTTCAAAATCCTTGCCTGGAAATTATAGACCTGTGAGCTTAACTTCTGTGACTGGGAAAATATTTGAAGTTATGCACTTCGGGGTTAAGAATGCACAAGCAATTTACACCTTAAATGGTAGTGAACTAGGGTTAACCACACAATGGAAGAATTTGGGAATTGTTATAGACCACAAATTAGGCAGCAATATGCAATGTCAATCTGCAGTTGCTAAGGCCAGTAAGTTTTTGTCATGTATAAATAGGGGCATAAATTCTCCGGATGAAAATATAATTTTTCCTCTTTATAAATCGCTGGTAAGACCACACCTTGAATATGCTGTGCAATTTTGGGCACCTGTTCTAAAGAAAGATATCAAGGCACTAGAAAAAGTGCAGAGACGAGCTACAATATTGATAAAAGGAATGGAGCATTTTAGTTACGAAGAAAGGTTAAAAAATTGAAATCTCTTTAGTATGGAAAACGGCACCTCAGAGGGGATATGATAACATTATACAAATACATTCAGGGCCAGTACAAACCTTTATCTGGAAATCTATTCATAAACAGGGCTATACATAGGATATGAGGTCACATATTTAGGCTGGAAGAAAGGAGATTTCATCTAAGGCAAAGAAAAGGGTTTTTTTTTTACAGTAAGAGCAATAAGGATATGGAATTCTCTGCCTGAAGAGCTGGTTTTGTCAGAGTCCATACAGATGTTTAAACTGCAATCGGATAAATACTTGCAGAGACATAACATACAGGGATATAATTTCTAATTAGTGGGGTAATAGCTGCTTCATCCAAGGAGACATCTGACTGCTATTTTGGGGTCAAAAAGGCTTTTTTCCCTAGTTTGTTGCAAAATTGGAAGTGCTTCAGACTAGATTTTTTGCTGAACTTGATGGATGCAAATCTCTTTTCAGCTATGTAACTATGTAACTTTTAAGATAATCCCAGTAGGGAGTTTAGAATATGTGTACTACTGGCACACATAGCTATTTTGTTTTTTCAGTTCACATCAGGAAGATTAAAGTCATCCAGGATGATAACTTCACCCTTCAAAGTCCTTTTAGGTATCTCCTCAACTAGTACATTATCTAATTTGTTTATTTGTCCTGGGGGCCTTTAAATCACAGAGACAGACATGGTCTAGGAGATACAGAGGGGTTGGGGGGACCAAGAGATATACAAAAGGAAAGGCGCAAAAGAGGCAGTCATTGGCTGGAGGGGGGGGGAGATAGAGGGGTTGAGGAGTGGGCAGAAGAGACACATGGGCTGGGAAGAGACACAGAGTGGCTGGGGGAGAAAAAAAAGGAGACAGACGTGCTTGGGGGATGACAAAGAGTTGCTGGGGAAGGGGCAAAAGAGACAAACATGGGCTAGGGAGACCAAGAGATACAGAGGCACTGGGGAACAGGCAAAAGAGACAGCGATGCTGGGGGGAGGTAGATAAAGTGACACTTAGGGGCTGTGGGGAGAAAGATACACAGAGGGCTGGGTGGGACAAAGTGACACAAAGGTGCTGGGAAATGGGCAAAATAGAGGTGCAAAGTACAAAATGAAATGTTTATTGACCCAGTCTTATGATGTAAGTAAATTAAATGTTCAGGATATGAGGTCTTTGTGGTATAATATCTGGCGTGTAGTGTGTAAGCACATTCTGCCATGTTCAGTTTCACTCCTTGTTTGTACTTTTTACTTGTGCAATATTTTATTCACAATTTTTTGAGTCTGTATGATAGATACATCTGTCACATAAACAGTGAATACAGATGTATCACATTGATGTTTAAAACTAAAAATAGGATCTAGAAAAATTTAAAAAGCACTTTAAAATCGGGGGGCGGGGCCTGGCAACCAAAATGGCCGGTCGCACACTCTAAGAGCTCCTGCATTACAGAGCACAAACAAGCTACCACATAGCGATCCTCAAACGCTAGCAACTCACGGTGACCAGGGATCCACTCAAGATACCATGAGTAACAGAACGGTACCGGTCCGGCACCGATGCGTGGCGAAACGCCCTATATCGACTATGCGGCCTACAACGGAGCGGAGCCTGAGGTCTGGGGGAGGCGGCCGATCTCCCGACACAAGACCCGCTCGCATGCGTGAAATCAGCACAACCCTGTTACCCCCCCCTCTGGACCGGTGGGGGATATCCCGGTCCTCGCTGGGGACGATCACCCCCACACCAACGTCTGACCAAGCGACTACACCCAAAGCAACACAGGCATATCCAGGCCCACACAAGATGGCGGCACTGACACAGCCTACCACTAAACGTACTCTAATCAAACCTCCCAAGCACTCACGGGAGTTCTTCGACCAGATCTGCACCAGCCTTTGGATAAAGCTCCAGGCTCAGAGACGGCCCTACATGAGGGCGATCAAAGAGGTGGCGGCGTGGATCCGCCCAGCAATCCGGCGCCACTTAGGCTGGAATCCCCCTCGTGTCCCCAGAGTGGCCCACCAGCGGAGCCGGAGGCCAGCACAGAGGGAAACAACGCCAAGTATCCTAGGCACCAGCACTGGTGCTCCCACGCCTCGGAGGGGATCCTGCAAATATGCCAAACCCGCCTACACCTCAGCGGCCCCAACTGCCATCACACAGCAGGGCGCAACCCCTCGATATGACACTCACAATACCGGCCGCACCGCAGTTCGGGAGGCAGAGAGGCTGGATGCCGGAAAGGGACATGGACGGTATGCCCCTCCGCGGCCCATGGGGGAGAGGACATCGATCCACAAGCACAACAAGCAGATCCTGCCTGTTTGCAACTCACCAAACCCAAGCCCGTCTGACCAGCACGGCACGAAGCACCAGCTCCAGGATCATGCTGCACGCCATGAGGCCGCACAAGACATAACCCCGCTGACAACTGTAAGAGCTGGAATCGGGCCCAGGCACTTCACCGACGGGACCAGTTGTACCGGCCACAGAGACATTCCCACACTGGGCATCGGCTGAAAGGCCTCTCACCCTGCCCCACAGCTGACAGACCTTGAACCACCCCATGTGGGCACACTCCACGGCTGTCTCAGCTGCTGCCGGCATACCCTGATATCTGCCGGGTTGGTAACCCTTACATCACTGAACTCTCTTGTATCTGGCAAGGGGAGACTTTTGCCAATGTTAACGTGCATTAGTTGGTACATGATCATTGTGACCTAATTGTAGTTTAACCCTCATTGCCTGTTATATGCCCTGCTCGGATGTCTCACACATAGACGCGATTACCCAGAGAAACGGCCTAATAGGGGGATACACAAAAGCCTGCTAACACTATAGTGAGCCTGTCCTAAAGATCCCTACCCACCACACTTAACGGGCTACCTCGGTCACCCTAAGCAGGTCTCCTTAATTGACCAAAGACCGTCACTGTATGAGATCATTGTGGTCCGCACCCCTAGCGACCCTCATTAAAGAGCCTAATGACATCCCTTACATTATGCAACCACCCCAATTGTATTAGCACAGATTCAAAATACCATATCTGTATCCCACCTCGTAACGCACTGTAATCATTAAGCGCTGCAGGAAACACCCTTGGGGCAAGCAATGCTCAGCCACATAGATGCAAATACTTACCTTACAGATGCATACGTTTATACTTACCTTACAGAAGCATATGTTTGAATTATTAGAAACTTTAGCATAAAATTATATCTATTCATGTGACATAACGTTTCAGTTTTGGCCTGTCTTTAATATAAAAAAGTGCTGTTTTATTGTATGCCATACTGAGTTCAATGCTACTACCCAACTTGCTATTGCTGTTGTGGCATCGCAAGAAAATGTTCACTGTCTTTTCATGCACAAGAAAAATAAAGAATTTAAAAAAAAAAAAAAAAGCACTTTAAAATCAAACCCAGGGAAAAAAAAAACATTTAAAAACATCCCCTTTAAAATTTATGTATTGAAAGTTTTTACATGCTACACATGTTAGTACATCTCCCCTACTCTCAACTGTGCACTAGTTGCAGAGATAAAAATAAACTTAAATGAACACTATGGTCACCTAAATTACTTTAGCTTAATAAAGCAGTTTTAGTGTATAGATCATTCCCCTGCAATTTCACTGCTCAATTCACTGTCATTTAGGAGTTAAATCACTTTGTTTCTGTCTATGCAGCCCTAGCCACACCTCCCCTGGCTATGATTGACAGAGCCTGCATGAAAAAAAAACTGGTTTCACTTTCAAACAGATGTAATTTACCTTAAATAATTGTATCTCAATCTCTAAATTGAACTTTAATCACATACAGGAGGCTCTTGCAGGGTCTAGCAAGCTATTAACATAGCAGGGGATAAGAAAATCTTAATTAAACAGAACTTGCAATAAAGAAAGCCTAAATAGGGCTCTCTTTACAGGAAGTGTTTATGGAAGGCTGTGCAAGTCACATGCAGGGAGGTGTGACTAGGGTTCATAAACAAAGGGATTTAACTCCTAAATGGCAGAGGATTGAGCAGTGAGGCTGCAGGGGCATGTTCTATACACCAAAACTGCTTCATTAAGCTAAAGTTGTTCAGGTGACTATAGTGTCCCTTTAAAAGAACATGCATCACATTGAGAAAGTGCATTGGGCATGCCTGACAGATTTACACATGTGCTGTTGAAAGATCTCTTCACATTGCAACATCCTGACAGGGGGTGAAGAGAGGGAGTCTAATCAGTGGGATCATGCAGAGCAGGCTTTGGTATTTTTAGGGGTTTTCTCTCCTGCTGCACAGTTATACCCTGTTTCTCTCATTAGTTGAATGGTCTGAATTTGAGATTGGTAGGTAGGCAGAGGGGTGGTTGAAGAAACTCCCCTAGCTGAGAGAGGTTCCTCAAACATGTTACATTGGGTATTTCTAAATTCAGGACAATTTTTTTAAACTATTTAGCACAGGTGTGTTTTGGCGGTTGTAGATGCGTAACAGATTTTGGGTCAAAGTCTGAAAAGGTGTGTTTTTTAAATATTTTTCATCAGATTTTGTAATCTTTATATAGTAAATTATATGATATGATGAAAATAATGGTATCTTTAGAAAGACCATTTAATGGCGAGAAAAACTATATATAAAGTGTGGGTACAGTAAATTAGTAAGAGGAAAATTGCAGCTAAACACAAACACTGCAGAAATGTAAAAAGAGCTCTGGTCCTTAACGGTAAGAACATTGAAAAATGGTCTGGTCACTAAGGGGTTAAAACTGCTTGCTGGTTTTAAAAAAATAATTGTCAAGTGATGCATGTCCATTTAAAAAGTGGAGCTCATACAGTAACATAGAAGACAACACTAAAAATGAAAAGACATAAAATGAAAAAACAAAAAGCACAGTGTTTTTTGACCTTTAAATAACTATATAAAACGATGTATACTTATAGAACACAGTAAGCAGGACTCTTCATGCTTCCAGTTATTAACCATAAAAAGAAAACAAGTGAAATACATAAATGGTAAATATATATATTGTATATTGATGATCATGTGTTACACTCACTCCCTAGAGCTATTATAATATTCCTAATAATAATTCCTTATTATAATAAGCCTAATATTCTGCTTCTGTGACGGTAAAGGCAGTCACAAAACCCAGCATACGGTTCTCCAGGCTGAAGATGCAAAATGTCGTTATTGACCCACAATGAAATGGATACAAACTCACACATACACAAGCTTCTTAGTAGAAGTCATTAAGCATTTCCTGAGTCCAAGTTAGCCAATTTGTAGGATGTAGGATATCTAATATGACACCTATAAGCTTGAGCCTTGGAATCAAGGTAAATTCTTTCACATGTGTGAGTTCAAAGCAGTTTTTATTGCTACTCCAGAGCAAGTGTTCATAGGTATCCAGAGTGGATTCATCTGTCTTTTTACTGGTTCGAGTCTCACCACTGCCTTGGCACCGCTCATTCCTCTGTCGTGGTTTCGCTGTCAGAATGTTGATGAAGGATCCCTCAATGTAGTCAGTCCATATAATTAAAAGGACCTATACTTTTGTAATAAGGGAAAATAGAAAAAAAATATTGGTCACTTTTATTAAATGTTTTCTGAAGTGCCTTTGATTGTAATCTTGTTTGAGCTGGGCGCTCGTCGTTCCTTTTTTATTTTTCCCCAAACTACTTTACTCCTACCATGAAATTGTAAAGCCCTGCAGACTATGTTAGTGCTATGTAAAGAACACAGAAACTGTATGTATTCAATCTGCAACTTACTGGATGCAATTCTCATTTTAGCCACATGATGGCACCCCAAACGGTCCAGCACAGGTATTATTGAGCTAATTACATGATTTTGCTATTTCATGACGAAAAGTCATGATTTCATGAAAAACACGGAGGCGAGTATTGCTTAACCCTTTCTTTACTGTCCACCAATAGCAGCAAAGAATACAACAGTAAGAAGAAATGGTAACCACACAACCATACCAAGTCCCAGTATAATAGTCCGCACATCCCCACACATTTCCTCTTTCTTTGGAGATGCGAGACAATAACAACAAAACAGGAACGATGAAACAGTCCAAACCAAATAGAACAGGCGATCCGAAATCCAGCCGGACTCCGATCATGAACCATAACGCAACTGGGACCGATCCATCAGTAAACAAGATTCCAACAGTGAGGGGCCCATCACAGCATTGTCCATAAACTTCCTGGCCACTTGGTGAAGCCGAGAGAGAAGTGCTGAAGACCCTTGATCAACAAGGAATCAACCTGTGAAAACACAAAAGACAGGAGCCGAACGGTTAAATCGGTACTTGAATCAAAGTACGCATGCCAAGACATAATTTTATAACTAGACAGAAGCAACAGCGTGTGCATAATTTATCATAGGCATTTCGAATAATCACGTAACATGAACAGGTTAATAAACGGTTGAAACTATACAAAACCCAGAGCGCATAATGGAAAACCTGCAGGAGAGAATAAACAAACGGGTGGGGTAAATCAGTAAAATAACTATGATGGGTGGGACAATACTCACCTCCATGTCTTTCATAAAATCATGACTTTTCGTCATGAAATAGCAAAATCATGTAATTTTATGTCAAGACACAGAGGCTCATATTGCAAGTTTAAAGCTGATCAATAACTGGAGAAAAAACGTGAGGCAAAGGTCGAAAGTAAAACTCACAAAAGTGGATTCGCGGGACCAGTCGGCCATTCTCATCAGGTCTTCCAGATGTGCACCTGAATTCACAATGGACGTGGCCAATGCCCCCCGGGCTGAGTGGGCACCAAAGATGGACGTATCCACACCGGCCAGAGACATCACCCATTTCACCCAACGAGCCAACGTAGTACTGGACACAGGGGAGAAGGGGCAACGAAGCGAGAGAAACAGCTGGGGAGACGACGTAGCTCAATGTGCGCTCGTTCGAAGTTCATATTCCCGTAGGCAGGCCACCAGACAACAGGCGTAAGCCCCTAAGTAAGCGGCACACTAATGGATGTTGGCCTGCTGGGCAGCCATCAAATCCTTGGTGAGCCGAGGAGATGGTCGATCTGTATGAGTTAATCGTGCAATATGCCCGACCAGCTTCAAACAATAAAGTCAGGAATAGGAGGATCGCAGTCACAGGTGCTGAAACGGGATCCAAGTTCCGAGCCAGGCACCAGCCAGTCCAAGCTCTCCAAGCGGTCCCATAGGCTCGTCTAGTCCCGGGAGCCCATGCGTCAGCCAGGAGGCATCGAGTTGCGTCCAAAACCCCTGAGATTTCCCAGGGACTCACGAAATCCTCCACGCGAGCAGCAGTAACGACCCGTCCGCCAGGAGGGGATGCTGGAGGCCCGATGGGTCCAGGAGGAGGTCCGTGAGTGTTGTGGAGCCCGGGAAGGTATTCTGCCTGGACCACCAGGTTCCTGTCCAAGCAATAGGCCCAGAAGTCCTTCGCCAAGCAGGCCAGGAGTGCAGATTGAGTGCCGCCCATGTGGTTGACGTAGCGGACCGCTGAGATGTTGTCCATGCACAGGCGGATGCATGAGCTGGCAGTCCCGTTTGCAAAACTGCGGATTGCGAATGAACCCGCTAGGAGTTCCAGAGCATTGATGTGGAGGTGGGATTCGTCTGCCGACCAGTGCAATGGACACCCCAGCCGTGGAGACTGGCATCTGAGTCCACCGTGAACTCTGGTTGGGAGCCGAAGATGGCCTTGCCATTCCAAGCAGAGAGGTTGTGGATCCACCAGGTCAATTCGTCTCCGAGTCCAGGGAGATCATGTCCGCATAGGACGCCCCCCCCGCGAAGATGTGTGATCTTCAGGCGCTGGAGGACACGGTAATGGAGTGGGGCTGGGAACACCACTTGGATTGATGCTGCCAGAAGTCCAATGATTCGTGTCAGGTGGCGTAGAGATAGCTGGGTGCGCGTTAAAGTGCGGCGCAGCTCCTTGCGGATTGTCCATATCTTGGAGACTGGGAGGCTCAGTGACTCGGCTTCGGAATCTACCGTGAAGCCATGCGATGTGAAGGAGGCAGGCAGGATTTTTCCCAGTTGAGGAGAAAACCCAGGCGGGAGAGGAGGTCCATTGTCCATTGAAGATGTTTCCGAAGGACTGAACGATCCTGTGCCATGATGAGGATGTCATCCAAATAGACGATTAGCCGGACTCCCCAACTGCGCAGCCAAGCCATGGCGGGGCGCATCAGTTTCGTGAAGCACCAAGGGGCTGACGACAGTCCGAAGGGGAGGCACGTGAAGCGCTGTCTCCTTTCCAGAGGAAACGCAACAGGTCCCTGGAAGACTCGGCCACTGGGACCGTCAGGTAGGCATCCTTCAAGTCCAACTTTGCCATCCAGTCTCCCTGAAGAAGTCTCGCAGGAGATGGATGCCCTCCATTTTGAAGTGACGGTAGCGCACCAGGGTGTTTAGGGCACGGAGGTTGATAACAGGGCGCGTTTGCCCGCGTTTCTTTTCCACTACGAAAATATTGCTGATCACCCCTGTAGAGGACACCGGGGCCAGCTCTATCGCCCCTTTTGCATGGAGGGATGTTAGTTCTGCGTCTATCAAGGCGCGGTCGTTTGTAGAAAGCTAAATAGGGCGAAGCGGGGGAACGTGACATGGATTGTCGACCAGTTTGATGTGAAACCCTCGAACTGTGGTCAGAACCCAGACATCTGAGGTGATGGTTGACCAGGTGTGGAAAAACTGACGGAGTCCGCCCCCTACACACATATTGGAAGAAACATGAGGTAGATGTAAGCTTACCGTAAGGGCGAATGGAACCGGGGTTCCCTCTGAAGCCTCTGGAACGTCATTGTCTTCCACGAGAGGGGAAGAAAGGAGACTACGGTCTCGTCTCCTGGTAGGGTGTTCTCTGAGTGTAGGAGCCTCTCCCGATCCACGAGCATGGTAATTGGAGCGGCCGGACATACGACCCCTGAATCTGCTGGCCCTGGTAGTGACCCGCCCCTGAAACACCCTCTTCATGGAGGATTGGGCCTTATCTAGGGCTGTGAATGCACCCACAAAGCGCCCCAGGTTCTTAATAAAGGAGTCCCCAAATAAGAGGCCTTGGGCGTCCTTGCCTGCCTCTGTGAGGGCGAGGTTGGCCAGTTTGGGTTCAATCTTGAACAGAATGGCTTTACGCCTTTCAATGGACAGGGAGGTGTTTACACTGCCCGCAATGCAGATAGCCCTCTGCACCCAACCACGTAGTTCCTCCGGGTCAACCTGCCCCTTCTCGGCTCTGGCAATTTCAGCTAGATCAAACAGTTTGGCCAAAGGGCCAAATATGTCAAGATGTTTATCTTGGCTCGATTTAAGTGCTGAATCTAGACCCTTGCGGGGATTTCAACCCATTTTGGAGAGGAATTGGGTCATCTTAGGGTCCACTACAGGGGTCTCACAGACTTTGCAAGGTACCAATGGTCTTGGGCATTCCGCCCTAAGTTTATTACGTGCCGCCTTACTGAGGGGGCGTTGTACCCAGTTTTCAAGGTACCGTGCCACATGGTCCGCCGGGAGCCATTCCGCCGACCTCGGATGATGGAGAGCATCCGGGTCAAACATGGGTCCCCCGGACGGATCCATGAGGGTGGGGCCCGCAGTAGCGGGGGAGTCGCTCCTAGGGCCACTCACAACCCCCGCGGAGTGAGCAGGGCCAAAAGGGTCAGAATTCTGCCCACAAAATTTGTCATTGGAGTCATCCACAGACTCAGTGTCAGCCTCCTCACTAGACTCGATTTCTGAGTCGGAGTTGCTCTCTTTTTGTGCTCTAGCACATTTCCACTGCCGCGCCCGTTCTGCCTGGCGCGGAAAGGCTCTCTTGAGTGACATAGGCACGCTGTCATGGGTGGCTGTAGTCACACCAGTTGTGTTGGTTCTGGAGACATGGTGATTTGAGTGCTTGGATTTGGCAGTAGCCTTTTTTGGTGCCTCCCCTACAGGGTCAGTAGCCGGTCGTGCTAAGCGTGTCGGCGTGGCCGAACCTTCTGCGGCCAAAGGGTGTGCAAGTAAGGCCTGTGATATGGTCTGGGAGAGGACAGAGGACATGGAGCCCATAGCAGCCATAATGGCGTCAGAGACTGAGCGCTGTAGCGCCAGGGACTGGGTCTCATCAGACTGGGGCATAGGGTCCTCAACAGAAGGAGAAGATGGGTTATCTAAAACCTGGGGCATGTCCATCTCCCAAGGTGAGGAGGGTCTGGCAGGCACTTTAGATCTGGGCATGGTAGTGCTGTGAGATATTCCCCAACAAAATTTTAACAACAGTATAACCAGTATGAGATAAAGCTAAATCAGAGCAGAGGAGACTAGCAGGAGTTAATCACCCCAAACTAGTATAACCTAAGAGGGTATAGATAGGGAACTCACCAGGGTCCAGACCGGCAGATAGGAAGAGAACATGCACAAAGTCAGAGAGACAGGAAGTCAGGAAATGGACGCCGGCAATCTCGCGAGATTCACGGCCAAAATACAGTCAAATCGTCAAGTTAAAGAGCCGAACGTTCAATGGGATAAATAGCTGAAAGTAATGAATAGGAAACAGGCGAATGGACTGAACGTTCGATGAAAATTAGCCGAACGCGACAAAACAGACGAATAAAGCTAAGTGTTAAAAAAAAAAAAAACGAACGGCATGTGTTCATGAAGAATTTACCAAACTGGTTAGAATTCTTTCATGAAAACAGCCGAACAGGATGGAAAGCAGGCGCAAAAAGACGCCAAATAAACGGGGAGAAAGAGAAAATGGAGCCAAAAGGTAGTGAGGAAAGATATAATGGGATAAGTAATCAGTAAGTGAGCATGGATAACACACAGAATAAAACATAGGGAAGGCCTGGAACCCTGGGCTCAAAGGTAACCAACATAATACCTAGTATAAAACAAGCATGCAATAAAACACAGAAAAAATTCCTTAATAACTGGATAAATGAAAGCAAAAATGAATTATTATCAAAAGGAGTAATAGAAGTTCAAACAACAATAAATAAATCATATAAATAACCAGAAATCAATAAGAGAATAGTAGTATAGTATGAGAGAAAATTTGTCATGTACTTATCTTTGGTCGGAGCAGCAAAGAAAGAGGAAATGTGTGGAGAGGTGCTGACTATTATACTGGGACTTGGTATGGGTGTGGTCTATCACTATGGTTACCATTTTTTTTTTTTCTTACTGTTGTATTCTTTGCTGCTATTGGTGGACAGTAAAGAAAGGGTTAAGCAATATGAGCCTCCGTGTCTTGACATAAAATTGAGGTATTCAACATCTAATGATCCCCACAATTTAAAAGCTAAAGTGAACATCAGCAAAATGTATCACAATGTAAAACATGGTTCTATAAACTTACACAATTAGTCAGGAATATACTAAACGTTTCCATTAAGTAACAACATGTCATATTTGTACATAATGCCAACTTCATTATTATGTTCTGACGCCAAGCATGGGGCAGAGACGGGGAACAAACAGAATTCACAGAACAAGTAGGCAGAAGAGACAATGTATACAGCCTTTAAACTAGCTCTGAGACAGAACGCATACATATCAGAGTACCGCTCAGTACAGTCTATTGCTGTTACTAGAAGGGACCTATAGAGACACTGAATGCTTCTCCATTCATCTTCTTCGAGAGGTGGTCATGGCGGTAGGAGTCTATACGTGCAGTACTTTTGCTTGAAACACTGCACACACACAGATATTTGTACGCATGGCACACGTGACTTAGACGGCCAGGAACTCTTTTCCGAGCTGCCTGTTTCTGTCAATTCAGAGCAAAAAATGATGAAAGAGCTTGAGTAACCTTTCAACTATTTCATTACAGTATATAAAGGGATAGTGAAAGTGTCAAAAGCATTTACATTTAAAGTGAAATCATCCCTTTTCTGGGAATTTACATCATTTAATAAAAAAAATAATATTTATTTACATTTTCTATGACTAGATTTTTCTCAGTTTGCTCCTTTGTTATAGATAGGATAAAAATTAGATTTTTGTTTGGAATGTCTATGCCTTTCACTACTTGTTCTCAATTAGTGATCTTGATTGAGGGCTTTAAAAATAAAATTTAAAAAATGGTTTTCTGATAACTTTTTGAAAATCCACATCCAAAGAGATAAATTTTTTTTTGGTTTATATTAAAATATATTACAGATTCTATTATCCATATACCCTTTCTACAACCCAGCCCTTTGGGGTTTCTTTCTTAATCCTACAGCCTTTTCAGTTTGTGGGATGAATTGGGGGTGGGGAAATTTGATGGGATATTTTCTCCATTCTTGTTTGAAAGAAGATGGCAATTCTTTCTTTTTGAGCTTGCACCCACAAAAAAAAAAAAAAATGAAATATTTAAACCCAGTTTGAGGCACTTCCAATTTTGCAAAAACTAGGACACAAATTCCTATTTGACCACAGAATGGCGGTCAGATTTATCCCAGGATCAAGAAGCCATTATCCTACAGTTGAAAACTTTCATCATGCAATATTCTGTTTTTGCAAGTATGCATCTAGTTGCTGTTTAAACATCTGTACAGACTCGGATAAAACCACTACTTCAGGCAGAGAATTCCACATCCTTATTGTTCTTACAGAAAAGAAAACAAAAACCTTTCCTTTGCCTTAGACTAAATCTTCTTTCTTCCAGTCTAAACGTATGACCTCGTGTCCTATGTATAGTCCGGTTTATGAATAGATTTCCACACAATGGTCTGTATTGGCCCCGGATATATTTGTATAATATATCCCCTCTGAGGTACGGTTTTTCTAAACTAAAGAGGTTTAAATTGGTTAACCTTTCATCATAGCTAAAATGCACCATTCCTTTTATTGATTTTCTAGCCCACCTCTACACTATTTCTAGTGCCATAATATCAGTCTTTACAAGTGCTCAAAATTGCACAGCATAGTCGGGATGTGGTCTTACCAGTGATTTATAAAGAGGCAAAATTAGATTCTCATCCCAAGAATGAATGCCCTTTTATGCATGACAATACCATACTGACCTTAGACTACAAACTAGGCAACAATGTGCAGTGGCTAACAATTCCAAAATCCTTCTCGTGTGTCGTTATCCCTAATTCACTACCAATTAGGGTTTAAGATGCTTGTGCATTCTTTACCCCAAAGTGCATAAACTATTTTTCTACATTAAAGGTCATCTGCCATTTAAGTGCCCAGTGTATCTATTTCCCTCTGCAGCAAAGTAATATCTTGCTCACATTGTATTACTTTACAGAGTTTTGTATCATCTGCAAACACTGAAGCATGGCTTTCAATGTCTATTTCAAGATCATTTATAAATATGTTAAACAGAAGGGGTCCCAGAACAGAACCCTGAGGGACACCACTTACCACCTCTGTGCAGCTTGAACATTTACCATTAATGACAACTCTTTGTACTCTGTTTTTAAACCAATGTTCTACCCAAGAACAAGAATTTTCATCTGGACCGATTGAGTTTGAACACTAATCTATTGTGTGGAACCGTATCAAATGCCTCTGCAAAATCCAAGTAGATCACATCCACTGCAAACACCCTGATCTAAAATTCTGACTGCTTTGTAGAATGCAGTCAAGTTAATTTGACATGACCTATGTTTCATAAAACCCATGCGGATTTTTGCTGATAACCACGTTCTTCTCAATGAATTCTTGATGATCCCTTAATAACCCTTCAAATACTTTCCCAGCCACAGAAGTTAAGCTCACAGGTCTCTGAATTCTCCCACAGATTTCGTATTTTTTCCGTTAACGTGCTTACAATCTTCACCCTTTATTTTTCTAATTGTTATAAGTCTTCCTCCACTTTATGTTGTATTATTAAATGCATTAGTTTGTAAGAACACTAATGTGGAAATTCATTCCATCATTAAAAAGATATAAAATAAAAATCCTCACTTGCCAATCCAAATGCAGACATTTTGTAAATGGTCAGTCCTCTAGGTACGAAACCTTTTTATATAACTTTCCATGGAAGCCATTTCCCACCATTTGTCTCTTAAGGCCTTGCTAGTACTCTAGGACTAAAAATCATAAGCCTTGCTTGGAGTATTCCTTTAAAAAAAATTTGCTTGTTGGCAGGATGCCAACCATCTGACCTCCAATGTGCACTGAGCCAACATTGGATTACTATTAACATAGCGAAACACTGTATTATACTATATGGGACAAACACTGAAGTGAAAATGCAAAAATGATGTCACCTGTCTCAGGCTCAGACTAAATCTAAGTAACACAATGTAATCTTTGAAGTAAGAGACTAATCAAGGTTTATTGTATAACATGTGCACATATAGCAATATTTACATGCTATATCTGATGCTCATTTATTACATTATTTATAATAAAAAAACAAATATTTTATGGTCATTTTCAACACTTTAAAAAAATTACAATTTCAAAGTGCCTTTGCATTCTCTTTTGCACCTCCTTTGCAATGCAGGATGTTTTCCCCACGTTTGTGGATCCGCGATATTAATTTCCCATACAGGTTGCACTCTAGGTCAGCGGTCCTGTAATACCAGTTCACTGTGTGGGTTGCTCTATGTAGGCCGGAGGTCCTGTGATATCAGCCTCCCGTACTGGCTGCTCTCGCGAGGCCATGGGTTCTGTGAGATCAGACAGCTTTTTTACATGCCTGACAGAGGTCCTGTGATATCAGACAGCTGTGCTTCCTTCTATCATAATAAAATGTTCCAAAGTGCATATAAGTCCCATGACTTACTGCTCAGCCCTTATGGTCTCACATACGGCACAGCTTCAGTGGGAAATTCTCTGTTATGAGGTGGTCATCATGCAGGACGACGACCACATTTACTTCAAACTCTGCAAAAAATAAACATTTCCAAATCACTTATTAGATACCTTTTAGAAGACTGTCAGCATACCTTAAACCTCTCAATTCAGATTGGAAAGTGGTACAGGAGTCACTTCAAGCCAAGTGAAAGCATTATTTATTTAGATAAATTCCTACATCCAGTTACATCGGTAACTGCTTGTGCCATATCCTAAGTTACAAATAAATGTTCTGGTGTTATTATTGTGCTTTGAGTGTCTCGTTAAAAGTCTATGTTGCCAGTCTTAGTGTATTCTAAGGTATCTAGTGATAATCTATCAAGGGTATTCTAAGTGAGAATTCAAGGTGAATTCAAAGTGAAGGTCAGAGTAGCTGAACTGGAAAAATTCTCCAAGTCAGCTATGGTTTCTACTCCGCTACTCTGGCCTTAAGTTTGAAATACACTTAGAATTTTCAGTAAATAACCTTGTTTACTTTATAAATTCATTTTCTGTAAACCTATATTCATATATGGAGGATGTCAACCATTAAATGTACACCCTCATATCAGAATATACATATTACCAATGCAACATAAATGCATACATACCAATTTTAAAGTTGGTAGTTTCCAGGGTAGGACAGGTAAACAGTCTAGGGAACACCATGTAGATGGGAATACGCAATCCTCTGCATACATCACCCTCTGCTATCTGGATGTTCTGGATCTCCGTGGCGTCTCGAGCGTAACCTTCAGCACAGCCTTTACACACAAATAAAAAACACAAAAAGCTAAATTTGCTACCATAAGGAAAAATCTAATATTTCAAGGCATGAATTTCAGTAATGTACCCAATTCAATGATTGGTACACGGTCAGTTAACTAAAAAGTTTTAATTATTTACTAAAGTGTTTAGTCAGGCCACACAGTTTGATATCCCAGGGATAAAGTGTAAAATCAGTAAGAGGAAACGGCACATGAATGATACATTGACAAGCATTTTTAGTAATGGAATTATTTTTTTTTTTTTTTTTTTTACAGAAAACAAAAAGTTAAAAATATTAGTTTTAAGAAGAAGTGAAGAAAACAAGTGCTAGTCTGGTCCAATGTCATGTAAAGACATAAACCTGGTTTTAGTCTGCAAACCCACCACAAGTTTCCACTCTGACTAGCTGAAGCTCGATACTTTTGATGGCCACTTCAGAAGTTTCCACTAGGAGTTCCCCTGTTAGCGGTTGTGTAATGACACAATTAGTGGAGTCCAGGTGCCCTCGAATGACAAACCTGGGCAGAGATGCCCTCTGTAAAACAGGAACAATGACATATGAAGCAAGCTCTATACTGAAGAATCTACAAGTAACCTGGTCCAAGATGTGCATCTCACATGTTCAAATACACCTGATGCCTATCCCTTCTATCAACAAATTACAACATCAGAGTGAGATACTTACTTCTTTAACATTCTGTAAAGTGTCCGGAGTAATTGTGAAATCCACAGGGTTTGGGGTCTGCTTTGTTTTCTGAGGCTAAAAACACAATCAAGAGCAGCCTGGGTCAGGCAAGTTTCCTTATTAACCAGATGTATAAAAAGGTATAATCAAACGAGTGACATGGGAACTACTTACATGACGTAACACCTTATCAGTACAATATCAACAACCCCAAACAAAGCAAACCTAGACAGCCAGCCCTTTATCCTGGGGTCGGGTCTGCATGGTTTATAATCATCTATATCAGTCTCCTAGTTTAAGTGAAGTATAAATGGCTAAAATGGGATAAAAATAAATAAATTTAAAAAAAAACCAAAAAAAAAAAAAAACCAAGTATGTGATAGAAGCCGGTATACTTTTGTATTCCTAACACTACAGTATGTGATTTAACCTTTCCCCTGCACTAACTGAGTTTAAAGTAGTGAACCCAGTATCCACAGAATGCAACATGAAAACAGAGGCTGACAAAGGATTTGGAAAGTTAGGAGATCTGTTTTGTCAGATATATATATATATATAAATAAATGTATAAACCTCTTGCTGATAAATAACGGTTTACTTAAAATGAATAGAAAGTGAGGTGTCATACCAATGAGTGAATGATGAACTCACAGGACTTGGACAAATCCTTGGCTAAAAGAGAGCGCTTCATGTCACAGCGGAGCGTATACTGTGAAGAGAAAAAGTTATTACCTCTTTTTAAATTTAAAAATAAATAAAGTTTAGAAACTGGCGCTGTACTCACACACTGCAACTATGACATAAGGGAACTCCTCTGGTTAAAGCTCTGTCTGCATATTACTGACGGCTTCTCTATCAATTCTGTATAAAACTGCCATGTTATGTTTTCACAATGAAAATCTAGCTCCTGTGAGGAGGGAACATTAGCAATATCCTTCCCAACATTCATTTTAGTAGCCAATTGTACACATGGATCTCAAATCAGAGCTGGATCTCTTACCTGGATATTAACAAACACACCATGGTAGGTCTCATAAAGGGTCTTATTGCCCTTCATGACCAGTGGAAATTCAAAAGGGATTTCAGTTTTGCCACTTGGAAGTTTACCAGGTTTCACCATTTCTACAGTGTTGCTAACGATTTGAATTGGCTGGAAAAAACAAAGAGAAAACAAAGCATTTACTAAAATAAATAAAAAATAAAAATTTTATAATAATAAATGTAATTAATTTTTTTTTTGTACTTTATTAAATACCAAAACAGAAAAGGGAAGATTCATATTTTGGTGAAACAGAACACTTTAAGACATGCATTAGTCTGACTTTCACTTCCCTCAATGGCTTTAATGAAAATGCACCTTTGTTTTGGAAATAGTGACCATGTCACATCTATGAAATCTTTTTGGCAGCAGTGCATCATTTGCTCTGCAGGCCTGTCTGATTCTGCCTAGTCTTATAAAGCTATTCATTAAAGTGTCACTTGTTGGAAATACGAAGTGAATGTCAAATATTAAGTGAAAACAACCAGAGTGAACACTACTTAATATACAACACAAAAAGAAGGTTGTTGAATATACTTAAAAGACAAAATGTGTATATAAAACATTTTAAATACAAAGACACATTGAACTTTTTTTTCTTTCAATAAAAGCTTGCCTTGTGTAATATAAAAGATCATACAGAACAAGCCACGTCTGTTTTATTTTATCCTCTAAACAAAAGGAAAGATTAAAATCACATAATTACTACTTTGTCAGGCTAGGATAAAGTTTCCTCTGATCAACAGATTGATGTGATTGAAATACGCGTGTCATGTGTATGATGAGCTCAGCTCTATAAAGTGATAAAATAGGTTTTATATTGGAAAACGGCTACAAATAGGGCGATAAGTTAGTGCCTTGTCACACGTACATTTTGCACCTGGAAAAAGTTTAATATGCAATACTGCAAGCCTTACCTTCACCGAATTATAAAATGCTTCAAAAACTCCCACACTCTTCGCACTGAGCTGTAAATTAACTGTTCCCTCCATTGTCAATGTGATGCCTTGGTGCTGAACTGCATCTTTACTCATTACAGCCACTACTCCAGACAATGTTTCCTAAAACACGTGCAAAGCAAGATTTATATTTTAGTGTATGAGGAATTCTCCATCAGTGATAGAAACTAGAACATGTAGTAAATTCATGCAAGTAAAATCGAAACACCCCAATGTAGAAACAGATAAATTGTTAAGGATTTTACTTGCAGATAAATGCATAATTGAAAAAAAAAAAAAAAAAGGGATGCCAACGCAACAAAATACATAATTTTTATACTTTACCACAAGGTGGCGCACGGATACTTAAAGGGACCCTATAGGCACCTACACCACTTCTCATCGTTTAAAGTGGTCTAGGTCCAGTGTACCTGTCCTATTAACCCTGCAATCAAAAACATTGCAGGGGTAAGATTACCAGACAGCCACTAGAAGTGCTTCCTGTTTCACAAAGTTTAACTCAGTGACGTCCTCACACACTATGTATGAGGACATCCAGCATCTCTAGTTTCCCTGGAAAACATTGTCCTATGCCGTACATTAGGTTCAATTTAAATTAAAACCCCTAGCCTGACCCTCAGAAGCCACTTTTAGGAAACAAATGTCACTTCTGCATTATCAACCCAAACCATGGATGATGATAGGGGAAGCTAATCACACATCTCTCAGCCAGTTATAACTGTATATGTTTTGAACAGCTGCAGAGTGGATAGAGTGAGGTCCCAGATTTTTTTTTAGTAGTGATCACAAGTCATTGTTAAGTTTATGAAGACTTTTATCCTAAAAAGAATACTTCTAAGAAACAAAATTGTCGTTTTTGCAAACTTCTTGGAATTATCACAGACTTAAAATGCCAATTTTCTACTACTTAAGCAGTGTTACCAATTGCAAGTGAAAATTCAGAACATGCATGTAGAAATTCACTGCTGGCAAGTGTGCTATGGACAATACAAGCTTGCAGCGGCAAGTAACTTTTAGACCAGACTAGAAGCAAAGAAATTGGAATTATGAGCCCTGGGAAAGCAATTTTGTAGGAGACTGTCTCAAGTGAAAAATGAACACGTACCAACAAATTCCAGGAAGCACTTTGGTAATTGGTTAAATGGGTGGCATATTTATTATAGTTCTTTAACTATTTACAATATTTTGTCATGTTTTTAAAAAGAAAGTAATAAGTCATGAGTAATAGACATATTAAAAAAGTGCGAGGAGCACCGAAAAATAATGGGCATTCAGCTTTAGGAGTATAGTAATATAATTGCTTTAGCTATCTTATCTTGTTTTAGCAAGGTAGATAGTTTGTCACTGTAGATTTGAAGCAAACACATTTTGAAGTATTTATTTCAACTTTAATTCATGTATTCTGGAGAAAAATGGGATGTCTATCTACAAGAATTAATTAAATTAAGGAAATGCATTGGGCTAAAAATCCTCTAACTACACATGAAAAATGAAATACAAACACAAAACGGGCTGGTTTAATTATAGGTATCAATTGATTCACACATGGATAAAAAGATTGAACTTAGAAAAAAAATGCAATCATTAAAGCGACACTGTGTAGTTAAAAATGGGTGCCCTCAAAATGTAAGGGTAAGCAAAGAGAAACCGTAAAATTAGATACATACATATATGCATTACAAGTTACTACACACAAAGCCTATAATACTGGCAAAATTTTACATAATAAAAAGGATGAGAGGTTTTCCTTTGACACGTGAGCAGCATTTTAAGGAACTAAAGTAACTTGCTGGTATAGCTTACAGGTGACTCACCTTAAAAAATAAAAAATAAAAAGTATATTTACTAAGCTCTGGGGTGAAGAGTAGTCCCAGAAGATGTAGAACTGCAAATCTAATGATGCTCTGTACAGCCACATGGGTGGCAAAGCAGCATGGGATTTTTAGTTCAACAACTTGAGGAAAGGGTTTTCACTTAAATCCCCTGAGCCAGAAGGAAACTAATCTATGGCATTGAGAACTAAAAGCCCCATGATGCTTTATTAGCCTTCAGATTGGCAAGGCATCATGGGATTTGTAGTTCAATAAAAGTTGAGGAGAGGAATTTCTCTTGGATCCCCTGAGCCTCGAGAACTACAAGGCCCATAATGCTCTATTAGCCTTAAGTGGGGCTAAGCATCATGGGATTTGTAGTTCAATAAAAGTTGAGGAGAGGAATTTCTCTTGGATCCCCTGAGCCAGTGAAAAACAAATCCAGAGCCTCGAGAACTACAAGGCCCATAATGCTCTATTAGCCTTCAGGCGGGCAAAGCATGATGGGAGTTGTAGTTCAGCCGCTGGTTGCTCTCCTCCATGGTCCCTGTAGCTGTCAGTGAGTGGTGTCAGTGCTGAGCACGTGTAACAATGCAGGGTCCCATCTCACGGCTCTTACCCCTTCCCTGTAGACTTTATTGGCCCGCTTCAGCTTGATATCCAGCACGGTGCCCATCTTGGAGCTCCCTCCAGCACTGCGCCTGTACAGCAACGGGGAGGTCAGCTGACGCAGGGAGCGGGGCATCATGGGACGTCACGTGAAGGGAGAGAGAGGGAGAAAAAAAAACATCAACAAGCTTTATTTATCAACGGGTCAGATTTATGGGAAGCATAGCAACTGGGCCTGCTGTTACCATGACGACCGGTGCCGTCACCTTGATGACGCACTCATGATAGAAATGCGCGGGAGAAAGAGAGTGGCTCTTCCCATCCCATGGCCCCAGTCTGCATCATCACACACAGCCCCCCACAGCCCTCCATGATCCCAGTCACCATAATAACACACAGCCCTCCATGATCCCAGTCACCGTAATAACACACAGCCCTCCATGATCCCAGTCACCGTAATAACACACAGCCCTCCATGATCCCAGTCACCGTAATAACACACAGCCCTCCATGATCCCAGTCACCATAATAACACACAGCCCTCCATGATCCCAGTCACCATAATAACACACAGCCCTCCATGATCCCAGTCACCGTAATAACACACAGCCCTCCATGATCCCAGTCACCATAATAACACACAGCCCTCCATGATCCCAGTCACCATAATAACACACAGCCCTCCATGATCCCAGTCACCATAATAACACACAGCCCTCCATGATCCCAGTCACCGTAATAACACACAGCCCTCCATGATCCCAGTCACCATAATAACACACAGCCCTCCATGATCCCAGTCACCATAATAACACACAGCCCTCCATGATCCCAGTCACCGTAATAACACACAGCCCTCCATGCCCAGTCACCATAATAACACACAGCCCTCCATGATCCCAGTCACCGTAATAACACACAGCCCTCCATGATCCCAGTCACCATCATCACACACAGCCCTCCATGATCCCAGTCACCGTAATAACACACAGCCCTCCATGATCCCCACCATCACAGTCCATCCCAGTCACCACACACAGCCCTCCATGATCCCAGTCACCGTAATAACACACAGCCAGCCCATGATCCCAGTCACCGTAATAACACACAGCCCTCCATGATCCCAGTCACCATCATCACACACAGGCCCCCATAGCCCTCCATGAGCCCAGTCACCATCACCACTCACAGTCCTCCATGAACCTAGTCACCGTAATAACACACAGCCTTCCATGATCCCAGTCACCGTAATAACACACAGCCCCCCATGATCCCAGTCACCATAATAACACACAGCCCTCCATGATCCCAGTCACCGTAATAACACACAGCCCTCCATGATCCCAGTCACCATAATAACACACAGCCCTCCATGATCCCAGTCACCGTAATAACACACAGCCCTCCATGATCCCAGTCACCGTAATAACACACAGCCCTCCATGAACCCAGTCACCGTAATAACACACAGCCCTCCATGAACCCAGTCACCGTAATAACACACAGCCCTCCATGATCCCAGTCACCGTAATAACACACAGCCCTCCATGATCCCAGTCACCATAATACACACACAGCCCTCCATCCCAGATCCCAGTCACCGTAATAACACACAGCCCTCCATGATCCCAGTCACCATAATAACACACAGCCCTCCATCCCAGTCACCATCATCACACACAGGCCCCCAGTCAGCCCAGTACCATCACCACTCACAGTCCTCCACCTAGTCACCATCATTCCTCCATGAACCCAGTCTCCATCATCACCAGCCCTCCATGAACCTAGTCATCATATCTCCTTACATCCCTCCATGGCTCCAGTCAGTATCACTTCTCATAGTCCTCCATGAACCCAGTCAGTATCACCACTCACAGCCTTCCATGAACCCAGTCACCATCTCTCCTCACAGCCCTCGATGGCTCCAGTCAGTATCACCACTAACAGCCCTCCATGCTTCCAGTCAATATAACCACTCACAGCCCTCCACGGCACCAGTCAGTATCAGCCCTCACAGCCCTCCATGGCTCCAGTCAGTATCACTCCTCACAGCTCTCCATGATCCTAGTCACCATATCTCCTCACAGCCCTTCATGGCCCCAGTCACCATCTCTCCTCCCAGCCCTCCATGGTCCCAGTCAGTATCACCCCTCACAGCTCTCCATGATCCTAGTCACCATATCTCCTCACAGCCCTTCATGGCCCCAGTCACCATCTCTCCTCCCAGCCCTGGTCCCCAGTCAGCATCACTCCTCGCGGCCCTCCATGGCTCCAATCAATTATCTCCTCCGCCCTCCATGGTCCTCCTGGCTCTCCATGGCCCCAGTCACCATCTCTCCTCACAGCCCTCCATGGCCCCAGTCGCCACCACTCCTCACAGTCCTCCATGGTCCCAGTCAGCATCACTCCTCAGTCCTCACAGCTCTCCATGGCCCCAGTCACCATCTCTCCTCACAGCCCTCCATGGCCCCAGTCGCCATTGTTATGGATAGAAACTAATATAGGTAAAATGTCTATTTACTGTATACACCTGTGTTCATCATTTACTCAAAATGGCTGCTAAGGCACCCCCTCCCATCGACCAAACACCTTGTGTAACAAGATGGCATCTCCAACTGGAGTAAAATCCCTAGATGATGGTGACATCATACTTTGGAGGAAGTGCATTAGATAAGACACTTAACACTTGACTAATTAAAGATGTACTTTCTATGTTATCTCATGTTTTGCATATGATGTATTTTGTGGTTTATAAGGGGCTTGCCGCCCCTCTAAGTAAACATTCTGAAGTTTTTCATTTACCTGAAACCTGTGTCTCAGTGTGATTTACTTCAAAGTGCACGCACCTTATTTCAAACAATCTGGACAGGGGCAGATACTCAAATTGACAAAGACTTGGTTTGGTCTAGAACACCATCACTCCTCACAGCCCTCCATAGTCCCAGTCAGCATCATCATTTAGCCCTCCATCCAGATTCCAGTGTGTATTATAGATTTCCACAACACTAAAACTCACAGTTGTGTGTATCACAGAACTCAACAGCAATAAACCCCATAGTAATGTGCATTGTATATAACAGAGCTCAACAGCAATAAAACTCACAGTAATATGTATGTGTGTATTACAGTGCTTTACAGCATTAAAACTTACAAAGCTTTTTTTAAAATAAGTAATTTGTGGTGCGTATGGGTTTATCACAGAGTTCCACAGCTGTATAATCCATTATAATTCATATTTATGTAGCAGTTAGTGGTTCGGTTTTTATAATTGAAATACTTTGCTTTTGTTTAAAATTAAATTTAAAGCGGTTCTGTTATGGCGATATAATTTATTGGTAGTTCAGAAAAATAGTATCACTTCTATCCTTATGACGTGCAAATCTATCTGCCTTCTTTCTCTGTCCCTTTTAAATCGTGTCTCTGACTACTACCCTCTGCTATTTCGACTTGGTTGGCTGCTTACTTCCTTAAACTCAAGCTCTCCAAAACAGAACTTCTCCTCTTTCCTCCTTCAACCCTGCTACTCCCATGTCAGTCTCACTCCAAGTCAACGGCACTACCATCATTTCTACCTCACAGGCTCGCTGCCTTTGCGGTTTATTTGCTCCAACATCTCCTTCACCCCTCACATCCATTCAATTACCAAGCTTCCATCTCGAAAACATAGCTTGCCTCCACCCCTGTCTAACACTGTATGGGACTAAGGTGCACTTCTCACTGGTCTCACGTGTTCCCAGCTTGCCCCGCTACACTACTGCTGCAGTAAGGCTTATTTTCCTGTCCTCCCAAGCCTCCCCCTCTGTCAGTTCTTACACTGGCTTCCCGTAAGATATAGGACTCAATTTTAAATTCTGGTTACCACATACAAATCTTTATAACACTGCTTCTCTGTTACTATCCTCACGAATCTAGAAGTATATCCCATCAAGGCCCCACATGCTCTGCCAAAGAATTTGTGTCTATCCTCTGTTCTTGCTTTCACCTCTGTTGCCTTTAAGACTTCTCTAGGGTGGCCTCTTCTGTTGGAACCCCCTTCCCCGCTTCATTAGACCGCCACCCAGTCTCCAGTCCTTCAAAAAATCACTGAAAACTAATTTCTTCAAGATGGCATCACAGCTTTTCCTCCCTACACCTCACTAACACACCTTCTCTCATACAACTGAATCATCTGATAAACTAAGCCTTCATTGTAAACTCTTCTAGCAACTTTTCCATCATTTGAAATATATCTTACCACTGTGTCATTTACCTCACTCCCTTCAAAGTGTTAATTTTATCGAGGTGGTCTGGGTACACTATCCCTGTCCCTTTTAGAGAAACTAAACGACTACCTTTAGTGGCTGTCTACTAGGAGACAGTCCCTCGGCGCTGGAATCAGGTAAGTGTGTAAAAGGTTTTAAGGCCTTTGAATGTCACTGGTACAAAGGTACAATCCATGGTTACAATCCATGGTTAAAGGTACAATCCATGGTTACAATCCATGGTTAAAGGTACAATCCATACACGTAGTGCCCTGACCTAGCGCCATCTAAATGTAATCTTTTAAAACCATTTCAGCATGACCTAATACTTAAAGTGACACTGTAGTCACCAGAACAACTACAGCTTATTGAATTTGTTCTGGTGAGTAGAATCATTACCTTCAAGCTTTTTGCTGTAAACACTATCTTTTCAGATAAAATGCAGTGCTTACAATACAGCCTAGTGTTAACTTCACTGGCCACTTCTTAGATGGCTGTTAGAGATCCTTCCTGGGTCATGGCTGCCTAAAATGCATCCAAACACTCCTCCCTCTGCATGCAGACACTGAACTTTCCTCATAGAGATTCATTGATTCAATTCAACTCTAGGAGGAGATGCTGATTGGCCAGGGCTGTGTTTGAATTGTGCTGGCTCTGCCCCTGATCTGCCTCCTTGACAGTCTCAGCCAATCCTATGGGGAAGCATTGTGATTGGATCAGGCCACCACTTCTGATGATGTCAGCAGACAGGTTTTGACTATTGACTATTCTGAGGCAAACAGCATGCAGAGCTACAGCTTCGGGCTTGAATAAAAGTAAGAGTTTGCTTTTTTTTAGGGAGGCATGAGGGGCCAGGGGGGCTAGATGGTGGTTTTAACACTATAGGGTCAGGAATACATGTTTGTGTTCCTGGCCCTATAGTGCTCCTTTAATTTTTTTTTACACCAGAGACAAGTATCCAAAAGCACATGAGAGCATTCCAGTAAGTTCATTCCAACACAAGGATTAAATCAACGTTCTGCTCCTCAGAGTTTTCAGTTACCTGCTTTGCAGGGACAGAGATGTCTGTCAACCTGGCATACTGAATTGGCATTCCTCCTTTGCAGTTACACATTGCCATTGCCCACAGTGGGCTAGTCATGTTTACCAGCGAATGTTTTATTTATATTGATTTTTTAAATCTGTCACTCTAAGCAACATAAATCACAATTTGCAAACATCACTGCAGATATAAAACTATCCTCCTGAGTCTCTGACATCAAATATATGAAGAGAAAAGTAAAAAAAGGAAAAATTTGGGTACCTTCCTTAAAGGGACACTATAGGCACCCGGACCACATCCAGCCATTGAAGTGGTCAGGATACCATGTCTCTATTGCCCTTAGTCCTGCAATATTAAGCATTGCAGCTTTAGAGAAACTGAACTGCTTACATTTCAGATCTAAGACAGCCTCTAGTGGAGATCTCAGAGATCTTTCCGGACTTTAGGTCGCCTAACTAGCACTGGATGCCCTCATGCTGTCAGGATTCCTTAGAGACCCAACAGCAGGTCTAATAGAGGAACGTATACTGGGCCTTAGAATGGCCAGACTTAACGTTACACAGATAAAGAATGGGCAGGGATAAGCTAAGGTCGAGGGAGCCAGAAGTCACAGAATCAAGGAATACAAGCCAAATCAAGGGAACCAGAAATCACTGTAGCGAGATACCAAAGCCGGGTCAGGAATACAGAAATGAGAATGGTCAGAAAGCCGAGTTTAAAACACAAGATATACAGTTAAGCAAAGTACTATTGGGAACTGTAAGTAGAACCACAAAGGGGCAAAGATCTATGGGTGAATCTGCCTTTTATATGCTGTTTTTTTAAATTTGAGGGGGTGGAGCTTAAGCGGACGGCGTTCGAACTGCTGGAGGGAAGCCCAGGAGTGTGGAGAGGTTCCCTCTTTGTCTACAAGCTGTCCCCAACCAAGGTAAGCATGACAGAACTCCCCTCTCGAGAACCGCCCACCGGGCAGGAAGAACCAGGACAAGAGTCTAGGATGGAAATAGGAAACCAACGGAAATCCCCTTGAAGTGACAGTAGAAAGGAGAACAGGAGGATTAAAACCATAATTGAGGAAGAACGGGCTGAAACTAGTGGCTTCACATATCATGCTCTGATACAAAACATCTCAAATATTGTTCGAGCATTTGGTTGGTATGTTCAGCCGCTCCATTGGACTGAGGGTGATAAGCAGATGAAAAACAGAGCTTAATTCCCAGTTGAGTACAGAACTCTTTCCAAATTCGGGAGACTAATTGGGAACCCCTATCAGATACTTCCCTTGGGATGCCATGCAATCGACTTCTTTTGCGAATATGTTGGCTAATTCAGGTGAAGACAGTAACTTCGTAAGTGGTATAAAGTGTGCCATTTTGGAAAACTTGTCTATTACAGTCAATATAACAATTTTCTTATTAGATATGGGTAATTCTACAATAAAATCAATTGCTATGCTAACCCAAGGTTTATTTGATATCCGTAAAGGTTATACAAAAATACAGTTTTAGACCACCCAGGTGCAGTGTATATAGATAATAAAAAAGATAATTACTTCCTTTTTAGTTTGGTATAACAAAGGATTCCTCTCAATCCTCAAAACATATGGAAAAAATAGGATATACCTAAACCTATAAAATAAAGAAAAAAAGGCTCATAGGGAAATAACGTAAATTCACAGATAGCCCCTTATTTCAATGTCACACTCCCAAAATTGAAGTAATCTTCAGGCTCATCAATCCACTGTAGGCTCTCACGAATTCCCCATAACTAGGATGACGAATGTTGGGAAATACTGAAGTATTTCCTGTAACGGAACCGCTGGCACCCCGACCGGGTACCTTCCGCCGACGGATGCTCCTAGTGCTTTCCGAGGACTCCAAGCACTCTGCCTGACACCATAACCACTACAGACCCCACGAACCGCCGCAGCTTGGTTGGGGTCTCGCCGTCTCCACCCACTCTGGACCCAGGACCAGGGTCCAGCTTTCAGCAGGTCGACCTCTCTCCGAATTCCAGAGAGCAGGAACAGGAACAAGCTCTTAGCAGAGCTTAGTGATTATACCCTGGGGAGTATAGTGATTATAGCAATCCCCAGAGTGTAGTTTCTCCAATCCCCCAAACATGAGCCGAAACTTCATGAAGGTACAAGATGATCTGACTCAATGAGCGTTTATTACTCCTTATATACAAGTTTTCAGGTCAGAGGCACACCCCTGGACCTGGTGGTAAACTGTGACAAAAGGGACACAAACCAATGGGAACACTAATTAACATGATAACACTCTCACATAAACAATGAAATCCCTCCTCTCCATCCTGGAGATAATTGGCTTAAGGCACTGCAGTAAACTCAATTATCTCCAGGTACAGAAAATATCTACATTTTAAACTAACAGCAAAAATACGTAAAAGTACATAAAAATACATAATTCTTATTATATTACACAGAACCCCCACATTTAACCTATCCCCAGATAGCTCGGATCTGAGCACCCAATCTAGGTGAACAATAGACAGGAAACGGGGGAGGGGAAGAAACACACCTTCCCATGGATTCCAATGGGAAGAAACTGTCTTTAGAAGCCAATAAGCCCCAAATAGTATTTTTTAAATAGCAATACACCCCAGGGCCATAGTCATGAGGAAGGAGGCTGGCAATCAGGCTCCTCCAAAAGCCGGGGGCAAAGGGCAGCTTGTCACCTAACAATCTAGGGACAAAAGGCATTTCGTCACATTTCCCAACGTTCATCATTCTAGCTATGGGAAATTCATGAGAGCCTACGGTGGATTGATGAGCCTGAAGATTACTTCAATTTTTCCCCATAGCTAGGATGACAAATGTTGGGAAATACTCCAACATTCATCATCCTAGCTATGGGGAATTCGTGAGAGCCTACAGTGGATTGATGAGCCTGAAGATTACTTCAATTTTGTGAATGTGACATTGAAATAAGGGGCTATCTGTGAATTTACGTTATTTCCCTATGAGCCTTTTTTTCTTTATTTTATAGGTTTAGGTATATCCTATTTTTTCTATCTGTAAAGGTTGCAACAATCCACACGGAAGTGTGTGGGGTTGTTTATTCCTAGAACAGGTATCACATGCCAGTATATAGTCCCTAACATCTTTCCGCAAGGAGGGCCACCAATACTCTGTGGCATTCAGAGAGTACGTTTTCTTCATACCAGGATGACCAGCGGTTTTACTGTCATGATGATAGGCAAGTATAGCTTGTTGATGTTCCGAAGGAATGTATAATTTATCAAGAGGAGTCGAGTTGGGGGTCTGATTCTGGTTGGATATTATGTCATCAACAAGCTCAGAATGTATAGTGAGATTGGTATGCGCTATGATATGAGAGTGTGGTATAACAGTAAACAAATCTGTTATACGACCTATTTGAGGTTCATGTTGGAGTGATAGAGCATCAACATTATTATTTTTTGTCCCTTTTCGATAAGGTAAAATATAGTTGAATTTTGACAAGAAAAGGGATCAGCTTTATTGGCTTGTAGTGGATCTTTAGTTCCCAGCGATAACTGAATGCTGAAGCAATGCGCCGAGAAAGCTCTATAACATGAGCATGATTGAATCTTCTTATTGTGGAGAATGATCAAAATTTAAGATCAATCATGGCAAGAAAAATTGTTAAACTCCTCATTTTAAAAAGGGATTGCACCAGTAATGAACATCCTGGCGTACTAAGGATTCCTAATTTACACAACATTATCACACACAGGTGTGGGCAATCTTAATCTGAATGTTGAGGTGCCTCACTCTGAGTGGACCCCTCGAATATATTTTCAGAATTTCCCATGAAAGTTTATGTTGAGAAAGCACAAAGGGTTGCGATATGCGTCCAGGGTACTTGCATCACTTGCTTTTTGGGTAGTGGTTTGGGTGGTCTCTCCGTTGTCTGGCAGTAGCAGGTATTGCAACAATTTGTTATTCCTCTAATTCATCTATCCTATTTTTGCAAAGCTTGTTTTTTTTGCATGGCTATCTATGCTATTTTTGGAGACAACATGTTTGTGACAAGACCAATCTCGCCACATTGCATTGGAGAAGCCTGGTTGCTCGCCTGTTGCCTTTAGATTTGGATGGCTGGATTTTCCCCTGCAAAGACATGAAAGCCGGGTCATTTGGTGCTTGCCCTGTTTGAGCGGTGATTCCCCAGATAGCTATGCCATGGAGCCCATTCGTATAATGAAAGACTATGGGAAAGACTTTGGCTCCATGGCAATTGAACTTTATGTGTGTGCTCTGAACGCCATTCAGTAATAATGTGCGCTCAGATCTGA
>OW240912.1:23275607-23331650 GCA_933207985.1 Pelobates cultripes | reverse complement strand
CAGCGGAATAACATTGCTGTTAATCCTATTTTACAAGCTTACTCATTATTGTTACTCCTGTAATAGTCATGTCTCCGTAACCTATTCTTCTGTTATGCTTTGATCTTTTATTTAGACATGGTATTTTTCTATTCTCATACTCCTTTCCCAAAACTAAAGATTTTAAAGAATATTTTTTTTCCAAAAAGAGGTCCTACTATTTTACAAATTCTGCAACTGCCACATTTTAACTACCCCTGTCAGAAATACTATAGCCCACCACACGGCACAGTCAAGATTTCAGAAAACAGTATAGAACATGATATTGGTCCTAAGAGTGGCTAATACAAGAAGACAGATAAAATTTAATTCAGAAATTAGCCAAAGTGAGGATTATTAAAACTATTAATATCCACTGATTTTAAAACCGTGCAAGATTTGACTCTTTATATATATATTGGCTTTTTGCACTTTTTGGTTTACTTTTAGTTATTTAGAAAAAAATACCTAGCTGGGTTTGGACAATTTTTCAATAGACTTTATGCCCCATTGATGGTTATGTTTTTGATAGACCACTGATGTGTCTTTGTGGATTAGTTTGCGAACAATTTACTAACAGATGCAGTTATCCCACCGTCACATTTAGGTGTAATTATCAAAGTGTTTTGTTTTAAAAAGTGCTTTAAGTTTGTAAAACTGGAGTGATCACCTGTGGTATGTATCTACGGCTTCCTTTTGTTTCCATGGTGATGACCTACTGTCAGAACTTAGATTCAATTTGCAGAACACAACACTTTGATAAGTCTCTCACTCTCTAATTCCCTTTATAATATAAGAAAGTGGATCTGCCAGCCAACAATTAAATAGAACTAGATAATGGGGAAAATTTTGCAGGATGGAAGAATTTAAAGGGGGAGCTTAGAGGCAGGAAAACTTTTACCTCTGGCACCATTGGCAGGTGTTGAAATGCCCACGATAGCGGTCAGAGGGATTCTGTTTCTACCACATGATCTGTCTCAGAGAGCCCATCTGATTTGCACAGTTTGGTGTTTTACCACGTATGCGCGCTAGCCTCCCAATGCTTTCCCATGGGATGTGCTGATCTGAGCAAATGAAATGGAGCTTCCCCGAGGACACTGGCATTGCAAGAAAGAAAAAGTAAGTAAACGTGCCTATTTAACAGTGGCAGCAGGGATCCAATGACCTACATGGTGACTAGGGCACTATAGCACTAGGAACACATTGTCATAGTTTCCCCTTTAAATGTGGTGGCTGGCTAGCACCCGCTAACACTGCTAGCATGGAAAACGCTCAGAGGTTGTTAAATTGGGCCGGGTTTTAAAAACAGTCCGAGTGGCCCCATACGCAGCCGGATAGTTTTGTCCCTTTCAGTATGGGGTTATTTGGACTTTAGGTGAATAACCCTGTTAGTAAATAATCCTCCATATGACCAGCAGGGTAATTCACTTTGCAAAATAAATCCATATATTAAAATCTAGGTTAAAATAGTAGAGCAGTGACAAGTAATATGTTGGGGAATGTCCAGATCAGCTGGTTTAGCTTTAGAAGTTCTATAGCTTATTGACTAATCCAGAATAAGTTTTATGCGTCTCGTCTCCCACCCGATACTTTCTTTTTTTCTTCTTTCCTCCGTTTTTAAACCGACCTCCCTTGTCATGTGACCTACCCACACCCCAGACCGTAGCAATGCCACTTCCATTTTCAGATGTCAGCGCATATCCCGCGCGAGGGAGGAAGAGGAGGATGGGAGAGAGAGGGAGGAAAGAAACTTTATCCCCACAGGTTGCCTCCATATTTTTTACTTTTCTGAAACTTGGCTTTTAGATTACCATTCCTGAGCAAAATCTGAAAAATTCTTCTGACGTATAGGCAGTTACAAGGAAGGTATAACAAGATCACCTTTGGAAAAATTATTCTACAAGGGCAAAACAGCGTTCAGCTGAATCTTCGGACAGTCCATAACCTCTTTCTTATGGTACATTTTAAAAAGACACTGTAGGCATTGTGATTGCTTCATTTGATTGAAGTGGTTATAGTGTCTGGAGTCCTCGGCACGGTCTTTCCATTCAGCATTAAATTTTTTTTAGAGTCCGAAAGGAGTAGGTCTGTCCGAATTACTGGCAGGACAGTCTGGCACGAACGCAAGGCAGTAATCTCTGCATTTTCCTAGTACTCTGAACATAGCAAGAGTGCATCTAATGATGGGTGTAACGGAATCACCCGTACTCCGACCGAGTACCTTCCATTGATGGACGGTTCCTAGCTTGCGCCGAGGACCACAAGCACCGCACCAGACACTACGTGTTGAGGGTCGAACAGGAACTAAATGCACTGAGGCTTTATTGCTCTTATATATACACACATTTCTCCATAAGGTTACCACCCACGTGGGCCTTGTGGAACAACCAATCATAAACAGACACACAGTTAACCACTCCCATTCATTCCAGCGAAAAATCCTCCTCTCTGCCTGTGATATAATTACTGAACACAATGGGTTAACGTAATTATCACAGGCAGGAAAATACAGTTTTTATACAATTTTTATAACTTTAAAAATATACATCCAATCTTAATAATTTTTATAACCAGCATAACTATGGCAACAACATATCCAAAATTTGTGAGAATTGGTCCAGTGGTTCGGGAGATAGCTGGAAGTCATATTTTGACCGACCGCACGCATGCACATTTTCATGCCCAAAACTGTTCCAGAGAATCAGGCTGTGCGGCCGGTCTATTTCCCCTGTTAACTATAGTTCAAATAGGCGAACAGCAACCGCTCGAATTGTCAAACAGCGTTCGAATTGTCGAATGAGTTGAAGTCTGGAGAAGGTAAAACTTCAGCTGAATTAAAATGGCCGCCGCCACATGTTCGTTTGTCGAATGACTACTTCGGCTGTATTCAAAGTGCCATTTCAAAAGCACAGATTCTTTCCCATAAGATTTAAAGGGACAGTAAAAGTGTAAATAAAATTTAATATGCCAAAATAGTGTTTTAAAAGGGCAATACATCCAGGGGCCATAGTCACAGGGCAGGAGGCTGGCAATTAGTCCTCTCCAGGCACAAGTGGCGAAGGGCGCTTCGTCGCAATGGGCTTGCTCTATGTTCAATTGGGACAGTTCCCCCCTTAAGTGGGCCACCAAGGGACTAGTTTGAAACAGACGGGGCAGGACGGAAAATCAGTACAGTCATGCCAAAATCAGGGCAGCTAGAAGTCTGTCATGGTGCCAATTGCTGGTATGATTTGGTATGGCTAGAAAGGTGTCTATTCTCTGCCTTAGCCATTCCAGTGGGGCTGGCGCTATGTGAAGCCATAAACCCTTATTTAGTGTCAAACTGCTTAAAAAAATGGCTTAACACTGAATGGAGGGCCAGCGCCAGGGGACTCCGAGGCACTATAACCAATTTAGTGAGGTGAAATGCTACCCCGCCTACAGTGTCCCTTTATGAAAACCTGTCAAGATGTGCTGGCGATGGAGTAACCATAGCAACCACAGTGCTGGAGAGCAAGAGGACAACCTGTAGGATGGTTCCACTGCTCTCCATGTCAGTCAATTCTTTAGCATAGAGGCCTATTTCATCTCTTGAATTAATTAGCTAGTAGGGAGGCGCCTATTTTTAATTCTGCAAGCATGATGTATAGATTAAATTTAATGTTTACTAAAGTAGTACAGTATTGTCACTTTGCAGGTTTTGTTTTTAAGTGAATCCTTTTTTTTAATGCTCTATTTCACCTTGGTTTTTAATTTATTTAATTAATTCACCTTAGAGTTTTAGTAATATACAATAAAAGGCAGGGACTAATTTTCCTTGCGGGCAGCATGATTTCTGGGGATCTCTGGCAATGGGCGGGGCTTAAGCAAAGTTCCATTTCAGTTAATTTACCCACAATGCATCAGTCAAAAAAAAGAATCCCACAGAATGGCAGAGACAGCAGACATCATGGACAGAGGAGAACAAAATGGCTGCCGCTGGATACTGAGATCCAGAGCGAGGAAGAAAAGGCAAGTAGCAATAAAAGGACGGGGGCAGTATAATTATTAAAACACAAGGGAGAGGAAAAAAAGGAAAGTAAAACGGAAAGAATTAAGACAAGAATGTGCCACCTCAAATTAAATTAGTGTGTACCTCGACAGGTATGGATTATGCTTTTCTGAGGTTTCGTAACCCCTTAAGGACCAAACTTCTGGAATAAAAGGGAATCATGACATGACAGACATGTCATGTGTCCTTAAGGGGTTAAAGGGACACTAATGTTAGGAAAACATCAGTATTCATAACTTTACAGTAATGGTGCCCATAATTATGCTCCTCCCCCTCCCCTTACAATAATAAAAATGAAAAAAATAATTAAATACTAAAACAAATTACTCACCTTTTCTCCAGGGCAGAGTCTCCCTTGGCGTTGCCGCAGCCTCCTCCTCATCGAGGAACAAAGGCGCGGCAGTCGCTGCGACGCACCCATGATTCCTGCATTGAAAATCATTAAATAAAATAATTCAATATGGCCGACTGTGATGGAACTGCCAGGTGCGCGTGACTTTGCGGTACGTTACGGTATGAGAGTTGGGAAGTAAGATTACCGGCTCTCATACCCAGATGGCTTGGATGCGTGGTTTGAATCAAAGCCTCCTAATTAGTTTAATATTAGACACGTAAATACATAAACCCTTTCTCTTCTAATAAATAGTCACTAGTAGGTCTGTGACCTTACTAATACACTTCAATGACTTAACATTTCATTTATTAATAATCTAACATCACAACAAATATAAAAGAAACTTCCTCTGTTACGAAAATGTATATATCCATAAAGTCATTAAAAAAAAGAGTCCAGACCTTATTAAGAACTCGGCGTCCCGAGTCAGCAAGATGTGAAATGCTGAAAAAGTATCAAATGCTGGTCTTCTTTGATATAAAAGTGATGGCTGGTATCAATAGGAGTCAAACCTCAGTCTGGTGCCCCTGGGATCACTCCTATCTTCAACCTGGTCTAGGATAATCGCTGCAACACGTATTGCCAATTAACGATTTGCTGGAACTGAAATTAAGCCGAGGATACTATAAAAATGAACACTAAGGGACAGACCGCATCCATTGAAAAAGCTGCGAAGCGGAGGAATGCGTCTGACTCCTATTGATACCAGCCATCACTTTTATTTCAAAGAAGACCAGCATTTGATACTTTTTCAGCATTTCACATCTTGCTGACTCGGGACGCCGAGTTCTTAATAAGGTCTGGACTCTTTTTTTAATGACTTTATGGATATATAAATTTTCGTAACAGAGGAAGTTTCTTTTATATTTGTTGTGATGTTAGATTATTAATAAATGAAATGTTAAGTCATTGAAGTGTATTAGTAAGGTCACAGACCTACTAGTGACTATTTATTAGAAGATAAAGGGTTTATGTATTTACGTGTTTTATTTTGCATAGGTTGTTAGGTCTCCTATTTTTTCCCCTTCTCTTATTTTATTTTTCAAACAGCGCTCCACTATCTGCATTCCTTTTTTATAGTTTAATATTAGGTTTGAAAGGGGGGGTTTAGGACTGCAGGCACTAGCACAACTTCAATAAGATGTTGTTAAAGTGCCTCCAGTATTCCTTTAACTTTATGGCTATTTAAATCTGACTAAAAGAATTTCTAATTGTATACAGTTTTAGGGTACTCCGCATGAATATATATATAAAAATAAAAAATAAATTTTTTAAAGCTTTTTCATGTTGAAGAATGTCAATTTTGAAAATCCAGAAAATAGTGAACTATGTAGCTTTTTATGGGAAAAAACATTTTGCATTGTTAAAGACTAGAAAATGGTAACATGCAGATGTTTTATTATTCACTGTAATTTGTGGAGACGTTTTGAAAAAATCTCAAATCCTAGAATTTAAAAATGTCACAAAAACCTAATCTGAATATTAAAATGTACAGTAAGAGAATCTACACAATGATGGCTAGAGCTCTAGAGGGAGCATATAGAGCAGGGGTGCCCAAAAGGTAGATACCCTACAACTACCACAGTGCTTTGCATGCCTTTAGAATTGCAAAGCATCATGGAAGCTGTAGTTTTAAAACATCTGGGGATCTACCTTTTAGGCACCATGGACATAGAGGAAGCTGAGAAATTCACTCAGCATCAGTTTGATTTTTCTGAATTTTTGGGTGTGACGTAACTGAATAGCAGCCATCCATCGTTTTGAACATCTTCATTATCAGTTTTAGAGTAGACGAATCTGGATTGTACTGATTGGGTGAGAGCGCTGGACTAAAAGGGACCTGGGACTGCTTAATGGTTTGACATTAAACCAGGATATAGTGCCAAGATGCGCTAGGCAATATAGCCATTGTACGCTTTAAAGAAACACTGTAGTCACCCACACTACTTCATCGTAATGAAGTTGTCTGGGTGCTACGTTCTTCCTGTTTTCCCCTGCCGGTAAAAACATTGCCTTTCTGCTGAAACAGCAATGCTTTATTGCGGTGCTTCTGGCAATAATGGTGTTGAAAGCTCCACTGTTTCTACCACATGGTCTTTCTCAGAGAGCCCATCTGACTTGCACAGTTGGGTGTTTTGCCATGTATGCGCACTAGTCTCCCAATGCTTCCTATGGGATGCGCTGATCTGAGCAAATGAAATGGAGCTTCCCCGAGGACACTGGCGCTGCAAGAAAGAAGAGGTAACTAACAGTGGCAACAGGGATCCAACGACCTAAATGGTGACTAGGAATACATATTGGTATTACAAACGTCGTAGTTTCCCTTTGAATATGGCGGCTGACTAGCACCCGCTAACACTGTTAGCATGGAAAATGCTCAGAATTTGTTAAATTGGCTCGGATTTTAAAAACAACGTCTAGATATGCAGTGGCCCCATACGCAGCCGGATAGTTTTGTCCCTTTCAGTATGGGGTTATTTGGACTTTAGTTAGTAAATAATCCTCCATATGACCAGCAGGGTAATTCACTTTGCAAAATCAATCCATATATTAAAATCTAGGTTAAAATAGTAGAGCAGTGACAAGTAATATGTTGGGGAATGATCCAGATCAGCTGGTTTAGCTTTAGAAGTTCTATAGCTTATTGACTAATCCAGAATAAGTTTTATGCTTCTCGTCTCCTACCTGACACTATCCCTTTTTTTTTTTTTTTTTTTCCTTCGTTTTAAAACCGACCTCCCTTGTCACGTGACCTACCTACGTCACAACCCAGACCGTAGCAACGCCACTTCCATTTGCAGACGTCAGCGCGTATCCGGCGCGAGGGAGGAGTAGGAGGAGGGAGGAAATTAGCGCGCGCGCCCCTATCCGCGCTGATTGACAGTCGTCATAGCAACACGCTCATTCCGCCGCCATTTTGTCATTCGTTTTTTTTTTTTTTTTTAATAAATGTATACGCGCATTAATTATATATATATATATATATATATTTTTTCATTCAAATCATTTTCCGTAAAAGAACAGATATCAACCTTTGAAGCACCCTGTCGCCAAGTACCAATCCCTAATTATTAGAATTCGTTTCAATAAAAATTAGTAATTAAAAAAGAATGCAGTGAGCCGGCCGGTGCTGCCGCCGTGGCAGTTGGATGGTTTGTCCCGCTCCCCCCCGTGTCCTCGCGCTGGTGGTTCGGTCCGTGGCTCCGGTGGGTTCCCCTCCCCCCGCCTGGCTGCCCGTTGCTGGCTGCGCAGCTTTGGAAACGCGCGCCATTTTGTGACCCCCTCCCTCCTCCTCCTTCTCCTCCTCCTCCCAGCTCGCTCCATCCTGCACGGCCGGGCACCGACTAACCGCCGCCTCCCTCAGCTCCGTGTCAGCGCTCTGTATCCAGGGGATGAGCCCGCAGTGCCCCGCGGCGGGGGAGCACGGCTGAACCCCCTCATCTCTGACTGGCTCCCCGGGATTGGCTGTCTCTAGGCAGGGAACAGACCGGCTGCAGGGAGAGGAGGAGGGAGATAGAGAGAGAGAGAGAGAGACACTGCCTGATCGCAGGCCTGCTCACAGACACACAGAGAGAGAGAGAGAGACCCCTGGCTGGCTCCCATCAATCTATAGATCTCTGCCTGGAGACCCCATCAATCTATAGATCTCTGCCTGGAGACCCCATCAATCTATAGATCTCTGCCTGGAGACCCCATCAATCTATAGATCTCTGGCTGGCTCCCATCAATCCGGTGATCCCTACCTGGTTCCTAACAATTTGCTCTATTTGGTTCATGCTGATCTGAAGATCTCTGTACCTGGTGATCCCTAACTGGCACCCATCAGCCAGTAGATCTCTGTACCTGGCTGCCTCTGATCAAAACACCTCTCTACACCTGATTCCCACTGATCAGTATCCCTCCACTTGGTTATCCTTCACTGGCTCCTATCCGTGTCTACCTGGTAAAACCTACCTGGCTCCCATCAGTCTATATAGAATTTTGTATTTGGTGATTCCTGGATGGCTCCCATCAGCCTGTAGATATATCTTTACCTGGCTCCCATCAATATGAAGATCTATACCTGGTGATCAGTGTATCTCTACCTGGTGATCATTGGCTGGCTCTTTACAGATAAATATATAGATCTCTATTTAAACAGAGAGGGGGGAGATCTCTCTTTTCCTGGTGATTCCCCATCCTTTCCTGGAGGTGACAGCCTGGCTTTGAATGGGTGTCTAACGGTGGCTGAGGAGAGGAGAGGCCAGGAGGAGACGGGTAAGAACATGCTTCGTGGCCAGTGATGATTGATTATTTTTTAAATATATTTTTATTAAGGTTGTTTTTTTTATTTTGCAATCTTTATATACCATATGCTTTGTCCCGCAGATTCATGAATGACACTGTTAATTTTGCCTTTCCTGTGTGGGAATGGGTTTAGAAAATAGGTTAAAATAAATACATTGAAATTCTTTATATCCAGTGACTGGTATGTTAGGTGAAGAAGCAGTTTAGTGCATTGGAGAGCAATGTTTAGCCATTCGTCTGCACTGCTAAGGGGTTAATGTTTGGTGTGAGTAAGCTATACACATCTGCTGGTATGTGTTGTTGTATTCTGTTTGCTGTAGCTAGCAGTTATGACACATTGCTTCTACCTGAGTTTTATAATGCGGCATCTTTTCCCTAATAAGATGTGTTTAGGGAGAGTGGAATGAGAGGCAGATATGGAATTTCCAAGGCAGCAAATTCCCTAGCACTGTGACTATTTCTAGCATACCAACACACCAGGGCCTCTGGCTGGGGTACCTGCTTCATTGCAGATGCTACGGATGGGATATAAGTGTTGGCATGTAATACCTCGACAGGGTTATTAAACTGTGTAGTGTCAGGGATTCAAAGTGAATTTCAAATTGTAGGCCAATGTAGCCTAATGGAAACCTTGCCCAATTCAGCTATGTTTCCAATTTTTTTTTTTTTTGGTAGGGAATTTGAAATTCACGAAATCGTTTTATGTTCTTAAGTTAAGTTCATACTTAAGTGATTAACCTTGGCAATATATTGGTAAATGTGAATTACGGGTGGTTGAGAAATATAAAATATTGCCTTATAAAAGTAAATGCTAGCTGCTAATGTCCACCCTGTTATGACATTACCCAAGTTCAAGCTGTCTCCATCAGTAATTGATACCATGATACTATTTGTATTTTCTTATTTTATATGTAATGGGAAATTGTTTGTTTTTTTGGCTTGGGTACAGATGGAATGTTGCCCCCTTTTCTCACTAAATGTGAGGGACTACTGGATTTATTTATTTATTTTCTGGTGACATTTCGGTTCCTTGTCTACATTTGTTTAAAGTGGCTGCCAAGGCAACTGTCCTCTTCAAAGAGAAGGGAGGGGAGGTTGGGGTAGGACAGATGGTACTTTTCGGAATAATTTAGTAAAACCGCTTTTTAATTTGTTCAGATTTTATATATATATTTGGCGATTTATATAGAATTATTTAATGTGGTTATATCGGTCATATATAGATGTGTAATGACACCACTGATTTCCTGTCTCAGCAACTGGCATGGTAGAATCTAGTTTATAGTTCCCTGTGTAGATACTTGTGAAATAAATATATATTGTTTTGTGCTCATTTTTGGCAGTATTGTACAAACTAGGGCAAAATAATCATTATGATTGCAGTCATTTTCAACTTTAGACACCATAGAATACCTTAAGAGTCTATGCAACTCCATATGCTGCACATAAGTTGGCAGTTCCTGGGTTACCCCTGATGATTTGACACTGATATGGCTAGTTTTGCTGTAACTGGGAATTTGTTTACTTTTGTGGACTCAGAAGCCATTCTAGGGTAATATTTTTAATTTGTTTAAGATTATATATAGTCCTCATTACTAGAATAGCAATGAGTTGAGAGATATTTGGAATACGGATACCATTTATAAACCACTACTGTGCTAAAGACCCGATTTTACAAATACATTGCCACACAGTAAAGCCTTATATAAAGTCACATTTCTAATAGGGCCAGCTTTTGAGAAGTTAGCCTGTTTTGTGCATTGTCACAGTGTAGGTAGTTCGCAAATCTTTAAGTTAAATGACTTAACATTCCGAGCACCATAACTACTACAGTCTTCTGTAGGGAGTATGGTGCCAGGATTACCCAGGTGCCATATCTGTTTAACTTGTCAAACTGGTTTAGTCTGCTTTGACAACTTACCTTGCTCACTCAGGTGCTCATGCTGCTGCATCCCGTCCTCGCCTGCAGGACAAGCCGGATATCTCTATTTAGCTAAGCACAACTGATACTGGACCACACTCATTGGCTAAAACCTATTAGCTGACAGTGCAACCCAGCATGGCCTAGCATAACTCTGTAGAGCTGATTTAATTCTCCTGAATGATAAGATTTGAAGCCGGGTATGCTGACATCCAGGTATTTTGTCAAACCAACATGGTTTTTTTCCAATTAAACTTAAACTATCAGTTCTATTCATAGCTAGTATTTCTATTCATGGCTTTTCATAAATAAGGCTACTTGGGAATTATGATATGCATATACATTAAAGGGGCACTATGCCACCAGAGCAACTACAGCTTAATGTAGTTGTTCTGGTATCTTTAGCTTGTCCCTGAAGCCTTTTTAATGTAAACACTGCCTAGGAACACCTCTAGTGGCCGTCACTCAGACGGCCAATAAAGGGTTCTTCCTTGGTCAGTCCTGCACATTCAGCATCTCCACGCTTTGCATGAATGTGCTGAACATTCCTCATATAGATGCATTGATTTAATGAATCTCTATGAAAATATGGTGCTTGGCAGAGTGCATTGTTTTGCTGTGCATGCGCAATAGCTTTCCAATACATTTCTATTGAAACGCATTGGATTGGCTGATATCATTAAGTTTGATCTCAGCCAAGGGGGCAGAAGTTGAGCTGGGCCAGATGCCATGGACCTGTGTGGCACGGAAAGAAACATAAGTAAACTCACTTTGCACTTAGCTAATTGGGGGATGTTGGGGCATTTAAACCCTGATGGTACAGGAATAGAGAGAGTCAATTTTGCTTTCTTTGAACCTAATGTCTGTCAAATTTCAGCCACTGTCATATCTCTGCAGAAATCATAAATCTGCAGCTGTGAAAAAATTTTTTTTTTCAATTAATTTTTATAACGCATAAAGAATATGGGATTTCAGCTCCATCCTGAAATATCCCTTACATGAAGTGTAGTAACTTGGACATTTCTCATAATAATTTTATATAAAACGTGTAATGAGTTGGGCTTTATCGAAGCTATGTGAAACAAGTGCATTTAAATTTTTTTTTTATTTTTTTTTTTTAAACTAACAGAATTTTCAAAGCACCATATGTTATTGTTCAGCTAGTGTCTGATGAGATATGTGCCTTTGTCAATACTGAGGCCAAAGTGTTTCATGAAAAGTGATACTTTATTTTTATTTTTTTTAATTAAGATTGTACAAACAACCAACAGAATAGTTTTTCTTTATAAGCAGAAGTGATTGAGTCGCTTGCCTAATAAAGTAATTATGTGGGATTTTGCTTGGGATGATCCAGCCACACACATTACAGTACCTAGTGTCTTTAATTAGGTACCGGGTATTTATATAAATGAATTGTGCAGTTTGAATAAACATTTCTAGGTATTAAAAGGACACTATAGTCACCAGAACTACAGCCTAATTTAATTGTTCAGGTGGCTATAGACTTTGCCTGCAGGCCTTTTGCTGTAAACGCTGCCTTTTCAGAGAAAAGGCAGTGTTTACATTACAGCCTAGGAACACCTCTAGTGGCCACTCCTTGGTCGGCCACTAGAGGTGCTTCCTGGGTTAGTGACGTTCAGCTAGTCCATGCTCTCCATTGAGATGCTGAGCTTTCCCAACAGAGATGCATTCACATAGGGAAGCACTGGATTGGCTGAGATCGTCAATTCTGATGATCTCATTGGCTGAGATCATCAGAATTGACCATCTCAGTCAATTTAGTGCTTTCCTATGTGAATGCATTGTGATTGGCTGAGATTGAATGCATTGTGATTGGCCGCCATTCCCATGTGACACTGGAAATAAGGGGAGTTTATTTATTTATTTATTATTATTATTATTATTATTATTATTATTATATTATATATATATATATATATATATATATATATATATATATATATATATATATATATATATATATATATATATATATTTATCAATATAAAATATTGTTTTTAACACTATAGGGTCAGGAATACATATTTGTATTCCACACCGTATAGTGTTTCCTTTAAAGTAGGCATATAAAGTTTATCAGGATGTCCCATAAACTGCACACACTTGCAACAGTTTAGATGGGGATGTAACACACAACATTACATTTAAACTACAGTGAGAAAAATTTAAAACCTGTGTGTGTATACATACTTACAATTTTATGGACCATCAGCTAAAAATCCCAGGAAACATTTGTGTCATTGAATAATCTGAATGAAACCATTTGCAACTGTTGCAAGTGTGCAATTGAATTATTATGTGCATAGGTAAAAGGATAGTTACCAAATCAACTTTAGCTGAATTAAGCCATTTTGGTGCATAGATCATGCCCCTGCAGCTTCACTGCTCAATGTCCTGCCATTTAGGTGTTAAATCACTTTGTTTATGCAGTCCTAGTCACACCTCCCTGCATATGACGTGCACAGCCTTCCTAAACACATCCTGTAAAGAGTCATCTAATGTTTACACTTCCTTTATTGGGATTTATGTGTAATTTAGAATTTCTTATCGTATGTACAGTTAATAGCTTGCTGGACCTTACAAGAGCTTCCTGTGTGTGCTTAAAGGTCAATTTACAGAGTAGGCGATAACAATGTCTAAGTAAGTTAACATCAGATTAAAAAGCCATCTTTGACACTTTGCTTTTTTGTCATATTGGTAAAGACTACAAGAAATGGTCAGGGATAGATGCATTTGCTTTCTTTGTGGTATCTCATGACTCCCTTTACTTAGACGTTTCCAAAGCTATACACATCATTTGGTGGTTGGGAAGCCGCTTCATCCACAGTTACCCAATGCTTAGCCAGAAGGAAGCAGTCTTTAGTAAGTTTTTATTTATTTTTTATTTTTTATTTTTTTAAAATCTTTTAATGCATTTAAAGGACCACTATAGTGCCAGGAAAACATACTCGTTTTCCTGGCATTATAGTGCCCTGAGGGTGCCCCCACCCTCAGGGACCCCCTCCCGCCCGGCTCTGGAAAGGGGAAAAGGGGATAAACTTACCTTTCCAGCACTGGGCGGGGAGCTCTCTGCCTCCGATCCTCCTCCGTTCCTCCTCCTGGGCTGAATGCGCACGCGCGGCAAGAGCTGCGCGCGCATTCAGCCGGTCACATAGGAAAGCATTCAGAATGCTTTCCTATGGACGCTTGCGTGCTCTCACTGTGAAAATCACAGTGAGAAGCACGCAAGCGCCTCTAGTGGCTGTCAATGAGACAGCCACTAGAGGATTAGGGGGAAGGCTTAACCCATTCATAAACATAGCAGTTTCTATGAAACTGCTATGTTTATGAAAAAATGGGTTAACCCTAGCTGGACCTGGCACCCAGACCACTTCATTAAGCTGAAGTGGTCTGGGTGCCTAGAGTGGTGCTTTAATGGAAACTTTATTGATTGGATTTTATACCTTTTTAAAGGGGAACTTGTCAACTACACAGTGTGTCGATATGTTGACTTTAAAAATAAGAGAAAAGTCCTCCTTTTGGTAATTCCATTTGCAAAAAAAATCCGTTGTCATGAGAAGTACCATACTAGTACAGGGAGTGCAGAATTATTAGGCAAGTTGTATTTTTGAGGATTAATTTTATTATTGAACAACAACCATGTTCTCAATGAACCCAAAAAACTCATTAATATCAAAGCTGAATATTTTTGGAAGTAGTTTTTAGTTTGTTTTTAGTTATAGCTATGTTAGGGGGATATCTGTGTGTGCAGGTGACTATTACTGTGCATAATTATTAGGCAACTTAACAAAAAACAAATATATACCCATTTCAATTATTTATTATTACCAGTGAAACCAATATAACATCTCAACATTCACAAATATACATTTCTGACATTCAAAAACAAAACAAAAACAAATCAGTGACCAATATAGCCACCTTTCTTTGCAAGGACACTCAAAAGCCTGCCATCCATGGATTCTGTCAGTGTTTTGATCTGTTCACCATCAACATTGCGTGCAGCAGCAACCACAGCCTCCCAGACACTGTTCAGAGAGGTGTACTGTTTTCCCTCCTTGTAAATCTCACATTTGATGATGGACCACAGGTTCTCAATGGGGTTCAGATCAGGTGAACAAGGAGGCCATGTCATTAGATTTTCTTCTTTTATACCCTTTCTTGCCAGCCACGCTGTGGAGTACTTGGACGCGTGTGATGGAGCATTGTCCTGCATGAAAATCATGTTTTTCTTGAAGGATGCAGACTTCTTCCTGTACCACTGCTTGAAGAAGGTGTCTTCCAGGAACTGGCAGTAGGACTGGGAGTTGAGCTTGACTCCATCCTCAACCCGAAAAGGCCCCACAAGCTCATCTTTGATGATACCAGCCCAAACCAGTACTCCACCTCCACCTTGCTGGCGTCTGAGTCGGACTGGAGCTCTCTGCCCTTTACCAATCCAGCCACGGGCCCATCCATCTGGCCCATCAAGACTCACTCTCATTTCATCAGTCCATAAAACCTTAGAAAAATCAGTCTTGAGATATTTCTTGGCCCAGTCTTGACGTTTCAGCTTGTGTGTCTTGTTCAGTGGTGGTCGTCTTTCAGCCTTTCTTACCTTGGCCATGTCTCTGAGTATTGCACACCTTGTGCTTTTGGGCACTCCAGTGATGTTGCAGCTCTGAAATATGGCCAAACTGGTGGCAAGTGGCATCGTGGCAGCTGCACGCTTGACTTTTCTCAGTTCATGGGCAGTTATTTTGCGCCTTGGTTTTTCCACACGCTTCTTGCGACCCTGTTGACTATTTTGAATGAAATGCTTGATTGTTCGATGATCACGCTTCAGAAGCTTTGCAATTTTAAGAGTGCTGCATCCCTCTGCAAGATATCTCACTATTTTTGACTTTTCTGAGCCTGTCAAGTCCTTCTTTTGACCCATTTTGCCAAAGGAAAGGAAGTTGCCTAATAATTATGCACACCTGATATAGGGTGTTGATGTCACTAGACCACACCCCTTCTCATTACAGAGATGCACATCACCTAACATGCTTAATTGGTAGTAGGCTTTCGAGCCTATACAGCTTGGAGTAAGACAACATGCATAAAGAGGATGATGTGGTCAAAATACTCATTTGCCTAATAATTCTGCACTCCCTGTATATTCGGTATACTGAACTACGGGACTTGTAGTACCAGTTACATAAACGCCTTGACAGATTACTGCAGTTTAACCAGAAACCTGTAGCCTAAAGTGGAACGCCCTGTCAGACTCTCCCCAGTTTTCAATCATTTAAGAAGTCCCTCAAAACCCATCTTTTCAGGATTACTTATGGCTTTCAAGAGTAACTTCTATCTCTCAAACCTTCCTCTTGCTCTCTCCTAAAGTGCCACACTCTACTCTCACCTTCAGTTCTGCTACTTTCGCCCCATGTCTATTTGCTGTCTCCCTCAATACCCCTTCCTATTGTGTTTTTATACCCCACCTCCTTTAGATTGTAAGCTCGTTTGAGCAGGGTCCTCAACTACCTATTGTTCCTGTTACATTTTGTTATTGTCTCATTTGATAAATTCCCCTCTTATTATAAAGTGCTCTTATTATAAAATTTAGCTGGCACTATATAAATAATAACCAATAATAATAAGTGTTTTGTGATATATAGGAAACATAAGACGGTGTATTTTTGTCAAGCAAATTACATTGATCAGTAATTGGCACCACTAGGACTTCAGCTGTCATGGTCTACAATGCATCATGGGAGGAAAAAAAAAACCTCTACAGCAGCTGGTGTTGTCTGTGTCTAGTCAGCGGAGGACTGTCATGTGGCTAATTACGTTACAAACTAATAACTTTCAAAAAGTTGGAGGAGAGAATCATGGTGATAGGTGGATCCTATATAGTGCACCAAAACAGAACGCAATGTTTAGGTGATGTACCCCACCACCCAAACAAAAAAGTGAGAGTGCAGCGCTTATGTTAAGATTTTCTTACCCCATTAACTTGTATGGGGTATATAGGCATAAAAAGAAAGAAAAATACAAAATTTGGTGCAATATGTGTTAAACAATGATCATAAAGTGACAGAGTTTATGTGCAATTCCACTCACATGTTCTAGAGCCTTTTGGAGATAGGCTCTAAAATCTGCGCTTGTGGGGGCCTTTTAAGGTGGCTTCCAAACCTCCTTCTATAGTGGTCGTATTCTCAGGATTATATGGACATAAATGATACAGCCATCTAGGTGCTGGTAGTTAAAGGACCACTATAGTGCCAGGAAAACATACTCGTTTTCTTGGCACTATAGTGCCCTGAGGGTACCCCCACCCGCCCGGCTCTGGAAAGGGGAAAACGGGTAAAATTTACCTTTTTCCAGCACTGGGCGGGGAGCTCTCCTCCTCCGATCCTCCTCTCTTCCTCCCCGTCGGCTGACTGCGCACGCGCGGCAAGAGCTGCGTGCGCATTCAGCCGGTCACATAGGAAAGCATTATCAATGCTTTCCTATGGACGCTTGCGTGCTCTCACTGTGAAAATCACAGTGAGAATCACGCAAGCGCCTCTAGCGGCTGTCAATGAGACAGCCGCTAGCGGAATTGGAGGAAGGCTTAACCCATTCATAAACATAGCAGTTTCTATGAAACTGCTATGTTTATGAAAAAAATGGGTTAACCCTAGCTGGACCAGGCACCCAGACCACCTCATTAAGCTGAAGTGGTCTGGGTGCCTAGAGTGGTCCTTTAAATTTAAAATGTAATAAAACACTTTTTAAAGTTTTGCAAAGAAATTTGCTCACCTTTTTAGGAGCCTGTTTGTTATAACTGGCTCCTAACTTTGTGCGTGGTGTCAGTTTTCAGGGTGACACTGCCCTTTTAGATTTGTTTTAAATCTACAAGGACACCCTTTTTTACTTGCACCTTTGTTTTATATTTGTGGAGTTTTTATACTCTGTTTTAATTTGTTTTGGTAAATAAATTTCTTTTTTAATTTTCCACATCTCCATTCGTTTGGTTTCAAGACTACCCTGAAAACTTACACCATGCACAAAGTTAGGAGCCAGTTATAACAAACAGGCTCCTAAAAAGGTGAGCAAATTTCTTTGCAAAACTTTTAAACTGTTTTATTACATTTTAAGTGAACTAAATTTTTTTTATTTTTCTTTCTTTTTATGTCTATATACCCCATGAAGTTAAGGGGGTAAGTAAATCTTAACTTAAGCGCTGCACTCTCACTTTTTTGTTTGGGTGGTGGGGTACATCACCTAAACATTAAGTTCTGTTTTGATACACTTTATAGTGGAATTGGGATATCCACAGAGTGTTTTCAGCAGCTGACTAAACTGGTTTTAATATTAAAGGATCACTATAGGTTCAGGAACACAAACATGTATTCCTGACCCTATAGTGTTAACACCACCATCTAGCTCCCCTGAGCCCCTCATGCCTCCATCAACTCCGAAGTCCCTCTGGTTCACTCTGAGTGACTGCAACTGGAGGTGTTCCTAGCTTTCAATGTAAACACTGTATTTTCTCATGAGAGAGGCTGCAGGGAGCTATAGTTCTCACCTGAACAACCTCATTAAGCTGACGTTGTTCAGGTGACTATAGTGTCCCTTTAAGCGCCTAGAACAGGGGTAGGCAACCTACGGCACTAATGCCATGCACGACATTCGAGGTGTCTTTGCACGGCACTCAAGGTTGCTAGAGCCAAACAGGCTCTGGCCTATCAGGAGTCCCAGTAAAACTTCAGATATCTGCTAATGCGAAAAGATGGTGAAGGACAATCCTCAATTTATGCATTGCAGCACGTAGAGGTAGTGATCTCAGATCACTTCCTCTCAGCACTTGTGAATAGGAATCCACACTGTAGTAGAGCAGCTCACAGTTGCTGTTGCAGTTCCTGTCCTTGACATGTACCTGGCCGGCCTAGTCCCCACTGGAAGCCACCCACACTGCTAGATATACACAGAAATGCAGAATAACCCTCCCCTCATACAAATAATACAGACAGCTCACACACAAACATGCACACAATCCGCACAAACGAAACACCACTAACAGTCCACATACATGCACACAACCCCACATGCAATACCCCAAACAGCCCACACACACACAATTCCACAAGCAGCCCCCATACACAACCCACATTCATATGTATCATACACAATACCATAAACTACTCATGAACATATACAATATAATAGCTCGTATATGCAGGGCTGTCTTTAACGTGGGGCAAACTGGCCAGCTGCACCGTGAGCCCTGCTGGCCTCAACTATTTCTAACCCTCTGGACGGTAATCCGCACACTAAGGAGGCCCATGCACAAAGCACCACCCGGTGGGCATCTGTCAGCAGGGCCCCGGTCGCACGCTGAGGTGCTTTAATAGCGCGAGCGGGCCCCTTGCTTTTCGGCAGCAGGCTGGGAGGAAGTGACGGCTGCGCATCACTTCCTCCCACAAAGAGAGGAGCACTTGGTAAAGAAGAGTAGGCAGATTGGAGGGGGGGCTGGCCGAGAGCGCTAGACCCCAACTCCCAACACCTTCAGCCACCAGCAGGAAAGGTAGGAAACTGGAGGATGGGTTTTAAAGTGTGTGTGTGTGTGTTAGTATGTCTGTCTGGGTGTGTGTGTCATCTGTGCGTGTCAGTATGTCTTTGTGTGTGTCAGTAGATCTGTGTGTGTCAGTATGTTTGTATGTTTGTATGTCAGCATGTCTGTGTCTTCTGTGTGTGTGTGTGTGTGTGTGTATATCTGTGTGCGCATTTCAGTTTGTATATATGTCTGTGTGTGTGTATATGTGCATACATCTCAGCATTCACACACTAACACTACACACAAATACACCCCTGCATTCAAATTGCAACACTACGTACAAACACATGTCTGTGTTACACACCAAAATTATATGTAAATACACCCCTGTATTCAAAAACCAACACTACACAAATACATGCTTGCAATCACGCCAACACCACATATTCCATACAAAAACCTGTTGACATTCAAACACACAAAAACTGCTTAGTGGTAAATGGTAGAGCCCCAGCTGTCAATGCATTTCTGGAGTTGCACCTTTAAATCACCCGTGCAACAGGGAGACCACCCAAAATTCTTGCACCTCTCTACTTTAGGTCCACCACCAGCGTTGAGGTGGAGGACGTGATTGCATGCCTGAGGTGGAGGGACAGGGTCCAGGGGGCCCCAAGCAAATGCTTTGCCCAGGGTCCAGTCACTATTAAAGACGGCCCTGCATATACGCACAAATACAACGATACAAAGCAATTATAGTAAAAATAACACAAGCAGAATACGGCAGCATACACCCCTCAATTTAAAATAAATAAATAAATAAATAAAAAAATAGGACCGGCACGCTACGGGACATCACAATCCTATATCGGTACAGTGCTGCTAAAAGGTTGCCTTCCCCTGGCCTAGAAGTACACACTTGTTTTGTTTGTTAGATCCTATACAAACACTTTCCCTAATTCAAAAATCTGAGACTTTTTCCTTCAAACTGTAATAACGTTCTCTTCCAAAGAAACAAACAAAGTTATTTCTTGCCTTCTAATCCCATACCCCATGGTCAGCAGTGGGGCTGAATGGCATTCAATGTATGTCTCAAATCGCTGCCTTAGTTTTATGTAATTCCCCTCTTTGCTTTATTAGTGTTTATTTGATTACGGACAGCCTGCTTGTTTTTTTTACTGTGCGATTAGTGCTGTACGCATAAAAGGGGGAACTTTAGAGTAGACTTGCCTCTGTTATTTCTGAATAAATGAGGTAAGATTTAAAAAAAAAAAAAGAGAGAAATAAAGATATTGTACTCTTGTTAAAATGTCCCTCAGGTGCTGTAAATTTACAGGATCTGCAACTTCTGCAGAGACAAGGAAGCAGCACATCCTTTTCAGCCAACTATGGTTTCATGGTAGACATGTCTATGGGAACTCTAATAACCAGTTTTCATTTTGTCGACTAAAACAATTACTTGACCAGAGATGCAGTGATTACTTATCCCACCAAAACATGGGTGGGGGAAGGGACCACAAAATCTCAGGTAAGGAAGGTCACCTAAAATGTGCTAGCTAAAAGGGCGTAACCCTTAAAAACCATAATAAATTCCCAATACACTCCACTGACAGCGCAAACGGAAAAGGCACATTAAGAAGAAATTTGCTTAAAAAGAACCCTAACTTTTATTGAGATAGACCAAAAATACCTCCGTATTAGACATGTAGAACTAATTGAGTCTAAGGGATAGAGGAGTATGGTAGAGTAAGACAGTTAATTCTACTACTGTGTAAAATTACGCCAGTTTTTTCTTGTCACATTTTGTTTATCACTTAGGTAGCGCTATGTGCACTTTTATTTAATTTTTATTTAAGTTCATATAATTTGCTGTCTTTAGGAATTTTTGGTGCAGGTAGGCACTAGCTTTGTGCGGTGCCGAGGTAAACAGGGATAGCAACTATTTTGCTCTTTGATTGATCTCCAGGATCTCCATATGTCTGGCTATTTATATAATTTAGTGACTGTATGTGGTGGATTGGGACACACAGTTTAGAATGTTTACCCTTAGCCCTTCCTTGGTATATTTAGGGATTTGTTCTCCTCCCCCCCCCCCCTTTTCTTTTAACTCTAATTGGTGTTTTTTCTTGTTTGGAAGTTGGAACCTTATTAGAGCATCATATTTTACTTGTGGATTTTCTCATTGAGACCCCGTGCCTATCTCGATTAGGTTGGACAGCATACAGGGGGGTCTTTTTTGGTTTACCCCATAGAGAAATCTACCTGCCCTGAGGTGGATATCATAAAGTGGTATTTTACACAGCAGTATAATTAACGGTCTTACTCCACCCTCCTCCTCTATCCTTTAGACTCAGTTAGTTCTACACTTCTAATACTGAGCTATTTTTGTCTATCTCCTTTTTATATATTAGATCTCCATAAAAATTAAGGTTCTTTTTAAAGGGACACTATAGTCACCAAAACAACTTTAGGTTAATGAAGCAGTTTGGGTGTATATATCATGCCTCTGTAGTTTTACTGTTCAATTCTTTGCCATCTAGGAGTTAAATCACTTTTGTTTCTGTTTATTCAGCCCTAGTCACACCTCCCCTGACTGACACAGCTGGCATGTAAACAAAATGGTTTCATTTTTAATCTGATGCAACCAACTCTTAACACTAAAGATTTTTATCTCCTGCTTTGTAAATTTTACTTTAATTACATACAAGAGGCTCCTGCTGGGTCTAGCAAGCTATTAACAGAGTAGGAGATGAGAAATTCCAAGTTAAACAATTTAAAATAAAGGAAGTGTGAACATTAGATGACTTTTTACAGGAAGTGTTTAGGAAGGCTGTGCAAGTCACATGCAGGGAGGTGTGCATAGGATTGTATAAACAAAGTGATTTAACTCCTAATTTGCAGGGAATTGAGCAGTAAGACTGCAAGGACATGGTCTATATACCAAAACTGCTTCATTAAGATAAAGTTGTTCTGTTGACTATGGTGTTAAATTCTTCTTAATGTGCCCCTTCCCTTTTGGCTCCCTGTCAGTGGCGTGTATTGGGAATTTATTATTTTTCTAAAACTAAAACAATTCAAATGACTAAAATACAACAAAAACTAAAATGGTTTTTTAGTCAAAAGACTATGATTAAAACTAAATTAAAATTTGCCGCCAAAATTAACACTGCACAGAGGGGCTGTGGAAGGGGCAAAATAGACAGACCTGGCTTCTGAGAGAGACACCTTGAAAGGCTGGGAGAACACAAAGAGACTGGGGAAGGGGCAACAGATACTTTAACTAAACCCATTAGATTTTAGTCATAGCCTCTAAAATCTACTGGAGATTTAGTCAACTAAAACAAATCAGATGACTAAAATATGACTAGAATTACTTTTTAGTCAAAAGACTGTGTGAAAAACTAAATTTAAATTTGCTGCCAAAATTAACACTGGTGCAAGCATAGTGTAAATATAGGCAGAGTTGGTAAGACCCTAATGCTTACCATAATCCTAATTTTACTATTGATCTGTTACTCAGTGCCTGTTCCTAAACTGCTAGGATTGGTTTTGTTTTTCAGTTCTGCTTTTTCCAACTACTGTTAGGATTTGTTAATGTTGGCCACATCCACTACCCACCGATGGTACATCCCACAGAGGGGTTTGTCTTGCTATGGAACTTACTCCTTATCTGCATCCTCTCTGTTGTTTGTCATTTCCTTAGCATTCCATATTTGAGTGTCATCTCCTTCATACACTTGTGGATGCTCTTGTTTCATTTAGGACGGTGGTCTTGATACTCTTTAGGTCCTTAACTTCTTCCTGCCATCTGGTGTACAGTCTGAGTGCTAGATTTTGACTGTAATCCTCCATTCATAGTGAGTAGTTTATGCAATTTGATGTCCATGGTGTCTAGCTCTTCTCCAGGCTAGGTTACTATCCCAGATTGGTACCTGATGATTGGTAGGGCATATGTATTGGTGGGTGTAATCTTCTTGCCATTAAGCTCTGTCTTTAGGACCTGCCTGACTCTCTTGTTATGGCTACTAGCCTTGGCCTTTGTCAAGTTAGTTTAGCATCAATACCCCCAAAGTAAGTTTTGCTACCCATGGTCACGTGACACCTATGTGGGTCATCCTTTCCTTTGTGGCAGTCATTTAATTGCGTTTATTCAGGGTAGCATTTCCTGGTGACCATGCTATGTGTTATGGATCAGTTTGGAAAAACCAAGTCCCCTATTATTATTTAATTATTATGTGCAAATTGTTAAGTTTGCGTTGGGGGCTATATATTACACTGTTATGTAATGCTAAACTGACTTTACAATGGCCAAGGCTAATGGCCTAAATGTTGTCATGGCAGCTTGCTTCTATTAAAGTCTACACTTGAAGTGCTCTTTTACCTGGTCCTTTGTTCTAGTAAATCTTTGGAGACTTGCCATCACTGGGTTTGGCGCACCAACCTATTACCTTTACTTTGTGTGGGTGCAGTTCCTCCCTTTGGTGTATTGGAAACAATTCTAACAAACTCATTTGACATACAGAAACAATAGGCGAAGAGGAAGGACCCAGCCCAAATAATATATATGGATCACTATGGGATGGTGGTAGTAGAACACTATGGGACAGGGAGTGGGGGTGGTAAGGAACACTATGGGGCAGGGGAGGGGGGAGTGAAGAACACTATGGGGCAGGGGAGGGGGGAGTGAAGAACACTATGGGGCAGGGGAGGGGGGAGTGAAGAACACTATGGGACAGGGAAGGGGTGAAGAACACTATAGGACAGGAAGGGGGTGAAGTGCACTAGGGGGAGAGAGGAACATTAAGGGAGGTCACTAAGGTACAGGAAAAGGAACACTGGGGTAGGGTGGTGACCACTAAAAGAGAGGAACAGGGAATGGTGGTGGGGGGGGAGGTGCACTAAGAGACAGGTAAGGGGTCGGGAGGAAGAGAATTCCTTGATTAAACAAAAATAGCAAAAAAATAAATAAAAATATGGTAAGTATCGGTACGCTATTGGCTATCTGCCTGAAAGTTCACAGATTATCGGTATGGGCTCTTAAAAATAAATATCGGTCGATCCATAATATCTATGGGGAACATTTAGCATCTTCATGCAGAGTTATGTTCAGCGTCTAGGAATCACTTCTAGTGGCCGTCTGAGTAACTTCCACTAGAGCTGTCCCAAGGCCGCAATGTAACACTGCCTTTTCTCTGAAAAGGCAGTGTTTACATTGAAAAGCCTACAGGGACATGATACAGACACCAGAACAACTACATTAAGCTGTAGTAGTTCTGGTGACTGTAGCGTCCCATTTAAGACTGCATATTTATTTTTCAAAATTAAACTTTTTTAGCTGGCTCCTAGATTCCAAACAAATTTGTCAAGCCCTGCATTAAGCTATAGTTGTTTTGGTGATTATAGTCTCCCTTTAAGCCTAACCTATATTACTTGCTTTTACAATATTTAGTATTTGGTGACTTTCAAAATAACTGAAGAACCTGTATTATTCATTAATGTGTATATATATATATATGAGGTGGACTTGAAAAGAAATTGTGGCATTTTCATACATTAGTACACATTGGGGCTACAAAAAACATATATATTCCAACACAATTAACCGCTCTAATGTAATGTTTGACAAGGATGCAGAAAGATTTAGCCCCACAACAAATCGTCCTAATTGGATGTGAAGATGGTTAAAAACACTTTCCTGTTGGAAACCATAGGTCAGTGGTAGGCAACCTTTGGCACTCCAGATGTGGACTACATTTCTTTAGTGCTTTTTCAGACACAATGCTGGCAAAGGTATCAAGGGAGATTTAGTCCACATCTGGAGTGCCAAAGGTTGCCTCCCACTGACTTTAGGTTTTAAAACTCTTATTGCTCAGACTTGCACTGCAAATAAATGTAATGTTTACTGCTCATCAAGCAGTGTTTGCATACCTTCACTGGTAATATTTGTAATATTTAGCATCAACTATTTGAGAGATGTGAACAAAAAAGGAAAATATTTTCTGCTCTAAACTCTATAATTTGTAGCGTATCCTTATCATCTATGTCTACAAAGTTCTGCTATTAACAGTGTTTTCAGCCAATCCTGGTTCCTCTGTTCTATTCTAGTGGGGACAGTGGTTGGTGCTACTGTTAAAGCACTTACAGAGAGGCTGCATAAGTCATTTAGGAATTGTAGGTTTTTGTTTGGATTGGGTGAAGCTATACTTGTCTCATAACAACAACACATGAGGAGTAGAATGTTTCACCTATAGCGGCACAAATTATAGCAAATCTCTACAGCACTAATGTGTAGATTGATACTGAACAGAAATAGGAAGCTTCTATTATACCATGTGTACATTTTATTTTTAGTAACGTCAATACCAGACAGTGTTTTCATGGTGCAAATGGAGCAATACATTTTGAGGATGTAATGTCAAATGCGAGACCTGGGATATAGTCTTAGTGAAGTACTATAGCTGTTAATACCCCATAATTGGTAACTTTTTGTGTGTGTTTCGTGCACCTTATTTATTATAAAATCTCCTGGAACTATTCTGTGAAAAGTATGTAGGTTTTTTTTGTTTTTTTTTTGTTTTTTGTATCCCATCCAGTGGTTTGTTTCATTTCGTGGGACACTTAACTCTCCCAAATATAATATAGGTCAAGTTAAGTTTGTCAACTTCAATTCAATGAACATGTTAAACACATTCATATGATGAGGGTGCTAATTTCAGATGATTTAGACATATTTTACTTTACAGCATTGTCTGTTAATACAACAATGCACATGTACATTGATTTAAATAATGTAATTTGCAAGAAAAATAAATTTGGTTTGAATTTTTTTAAGCGGAGGTATACAAAATTAAAATGTATGTTTACTAACGCAAGGTAAGAGAGTAAATAGAAATAATAGTAATCAATGCATGTTCTTATTTTATTGGGATTACTGGATGATGCCCAGTATGCTATTAATTTAACCTAATTTAACCTTTTTGCTTTCAAAGGTTATTACAAATAGACACAACAGCCCACTAAGCTGTAGGTCTGCCCCATTGGGGTTTTGGAGGTACCTATACATGCTACATACTTTTATACAGGACATGAAAATGCTAACTCACATCATGTTGAATTCATTGTAATCAAAGTTTAAAGTCAACTAACTCAATCAAGCGTTAGATAGTGAAACTGTCATTATTTCATTGAGTTCAGATACTGCTCTTATACTCTGCCTAGCATAAAACAGATCACATCTAAGCTAAGGGAGTTGTTTGCAACACTGTAATCAGTAAAATAAAAAATAAAAAAATAAAATCCCTGAAACAGTCAGTGGTTACAGATAGTTGGTTATGTTACATAAAACCTATTGAGCTCTCATTCACCCACAATGTATCAACATTCCATCGATTGCGGTGTAAAACAGAGTTAAAGGGGATTTAGACAATTCCTATAAACTGGCAAATTCATTATAAAAATTCTGATCAGTTTTTTTTTTTTTTTTTTATGGACCATTATAAATTGCATAATATTGAACCCGCTGAGTTTCAGTCCCTACTGAGACTATCAATGGGTACCTGTTCGAAGCAAAGGGCTCAGGTCAGTTGGAAATGACATACAGCCTACTCAATCTGTCCCTCACAATGCAAGTAATGAGGGTTTTGATCCATTTCATAAGTTTGCAAACATTTTAGTGCTGCAATCAATTTATATGCCAACAAAATCACTTTTTTTTTTTTTTTTTGTCTCTGAAATATAATTATCAGGATTTAAAGTGAGGTGGAACTTTTCTGTTTTAGATGTACTTTGTATATAAATGTCAGAAGCTAGTCTCTTGTGGTTTTTTTTTTGTTGTTGATGTTGTTTTATCCGGGAGAGAGATCCACCCCTTGAGTCTTATATAAAACGTGTGTGTGTATATGTATATGTATATATATATATATATATATATATATATATATATATAATATCTCTATATCTCTAAGCAGTCACTCTAGAAGCCTTTGCCCATCACTGTTTCTCTGCCATGTTCAATGATACATTTGTAAATGAGTAGTGCCCAATAGGGCATTGTGAATGAAATAATATATAGTTTGAAAAAGGGTTGGAGTAACCATTTAGCTCCATAGAAAACGAAAAAGCGGTATTTTAGGAATAGCTTTGGGTGCCAGGGAGGTTTATTTTATCTTATTTTATTTATTTTTTAAATCAGTACACCTGCTTGATGTAGAAGAGACTGCAGCCATTGCTTCTTATAAATGTCTTCCTTAAATTCTTTTTCAGGGTAAGCTATAACTTTTCACAAAATAGCATATTATGCTGTATTTCATTCTCCGGAGTCTTATCCAATATTCTGAATTTACTTTTCTTTCTCTTTCCTAATGTGACTATATGCTTGCTTTTAGATGATGGGTATGAGATGGTATAGACTGAATGTAGGATATAGAGCAGGGGATGGCAACTTTTGGCACTACACATGTTGTGAACTATATATCCCATAATGCTGGCAAATCTGGACTGCAAAAAGTAGATATTACAGAGACTGCGGAAATGGTTTAGCTTCCTCCAAGATGAATCCACATTGAGAGGAATATGGTTTTATATCAGCATTGTGTGTGAATTTCAGTTGTGTCCTACTTGCTATGATGTACAGAAGAAACAAACACATCATTAAAAAAACTGAGATTCAACTTTAGAGGAACGTTTGTGTTTTTTTTAAGTTTAGTATAGGTCCCTCTGGAAAGCCTCAGCCAGTGCTTTTATTGTAAACAATGTTTGGTTTTACATGGTTCTCCCAAAGTCCCTTGTTGAATAGGACATAATCTTGGGCAAACCCACAAATTAACTTCTGAATGAGCTCAGTTGATTTCTGACTGTTGATTTCTCTTAATTGGGACACTACTTTTTTTGTTTTTTGTCTGTGCCAATATTTGAAATTCATGGGACAGTGTCACAAATAATCAAAACATCTGACAATTTAGAAGTCCAAGTATGCTCAATTTTCGCTTGTATTAAATATGATGAAATATGAATATTACAAATGATTAATTTTGAAATATGGAATATTTTATATCAAAACTTCAACAAAATTTATAAAACTAAATACTGATGTATGTGTGAGTAATTAAATTGAGTTCACTTACACAATGCATTTTAGTATTTAAAACGGTGCTTCAGCCGATCACCTATAGAGGCACACAGTGATTTTATAACTAGGTTTACTTAGAGACACATATAGACAAATACACACAATGTTACAATGAAATAGACACTTAGCTTACATTTGACATTCAGTTGCAGTATGGAAAAGACTTATGTGCCTGCATTAGCTTTTCACAAGTGGTTCTCTATATTCACCAAAATATAAAGCCTTGTGTTCACTCCTTTCTCCAAATTGGAGAAACTTTTCCTTCTCTCTGTCTCAGCATGGAGTGTCCTCTCATTTGTCTAATTGTCCCTTTTGTTCATCTGTAAGCAGTGGTGTGTCTCAAACTGTAGCTGTTGGTAAACATGCACTTTGTCCCAAGAAGGGGGGAAGGACATCTTCTACAGTGTTTTTTCTCGGATAACTAATGAATTCTTACATGCATTACATTTATTAATTACTCTGCAAAGTTCACTCTTGCTACATTCCACATCTTCATTAATAAATAAAATGCATTAGCTACTTGTCATTGTCCCAATTCTTAATAAATGAAACAACTATCCCTTTTGTCTAATCACAATGTAACATTACAAAATAAATAAAATACAAAGTTACACATATGAAGCATTTCAGGAAAAACCCCAAAAAATAAAAATATCCAAAAAGTTGTTTCCCTCCTGAAATGTTCACTATGTTCAAATCCCTCTCCATAGGTAATGCTCCTCCTCCTCCTTATGCTACTTGGCAAAGCTGTCAAACCTCTAAACAGAGTTCTTTAATAATGGGTCCTCATTGAACTCAAAGCCCTGAAATGGAAAACCACAACATCTTCTGATTCCCACTAATTTGTAAAACGGAGAGCAGAATAGGGTGAGCATTTCATATTATTATTGTTATAGTTACACCTATATTTTTAATATTGCTGGATAGTTAGGAATGTCAATGTAGTACTCAAACAGGACGCTTTCCAATTCATTTGCTAATAATTTGGTCCCTATTGACCCTCTGGATAATGGGCAACCCCAATAGAATAAAATGTAAGATTTACATCTTTACACTATCACTGTAAAAGTGTTGGATATTGTCTTTGTGAGGGGAATTTAAAGAAAGAAGAAAACCTGTTCTACCTCCATAATGTTCCTACCAGAGACCGTACTTGAATTTTCTTATTTAAATGCTCTATGCACTACTCTTTCAACACATAGGCTTTAAGGTAAAAGGCTGATGTTTGCTTTTGCCTAACTCGCTCTGTGACACTGGTTGTCATTCATGAATCCAGTTCTTTACAGAGACCTTGCTTCTTATTCAAAGCAATAGTCTGTCTGGAATGCTTACAAATCTCTACTTCTGAATCTTCAGGAAAGATCTTCTTGATAGGACATTTCTTTGTTGACTATGCCCAGTTATTTGTTTACCATCTTCTTGGGCTCCATTGGTCATGGACCATTTTCGTGCAGTTGGAATTGGTTGCTTGTACTTTGATGGTTGTCCTCATATCAGGAAGTATTTTTCTTCTTCTTTTTACTTCAGAACATCCTTATCTTCAATGCAACCCCTATTGTCATGCATTTCTGTGGCAGTCTGCAGTACAGAATATATTTGTATGCTTGATTGCTCCATACTTCCATTACATGTACCTTTGTTTTCACTTTGACTCGTGAATTCACATGGCCCAATATTAATTTTGTCAGGCCCAGGTATCCAGTACATATTTTCAGCCTGGCTGCTTTTGGTCTCTAGCTCAGGGAATGTTTCTCTCAGTATCTCCAGGAACTTTGATCACCAATTCATCTTTTGTTTTAGGCATTTTTATAGTTTCTGCTGTCATAGCTTTGGTTGCAAATTCACAGTTCACTGCCTGGATAGTGAATATTCTCCTCTCAACCAAAGGTAACTTGTTCTTTGTTCTGTGCTGCAAAAGAGTTGAAAAGGAGCGCATTTGCTAGTTCGATAACCGCCTGCCACCTGTTTGGTATTGTCTATATTCACAGTGCCACAGTGGTCTTGTCTATATTCAGGACTGCAGTGGTCTGTGTAGGCAATACATTAACCACTTCCCGATAGTCAGCCGACATTTGCACAGAGCCATCTAATTCTGATACAGGACAGAAAGATGTCCATAGCCTTTTTAGCAGGTCAAATTTTTACCTTATCCTGTCCCCCTGGCTGCTGGTCTTCCTTTGGCAAAAGCATGCTGAGGGAGGGATTCCCTTGACATGTCTTTATCTATGGAACCTGAAGGTGAACACTCTTCAGTAACACTGCTGGTACTGTTCGATTTCCCAAAACCCGTTTTGGAAGGATGGAAAACATTACACATTTTGACTAGCATTAGTGGTTTGGGCTACTCTAACTGGAACTGCCCTTGTGCTTCTCCTCCCTGACATGCTGTCATGTAAGGCCCCAAATGATTACCATGTGGCATTGCCACATTCATTTTTGCCCTTTTGTCCTATCTTGGTGACACCTTAATGTACATCAGTCTCCAATCATTCTACCATTCCTTATCTACCATAATTCGTACCCTATTGATTACTTCTTTAATTGTAATTCAGGGGGTTGTGCGCTTTAAAATCTTTATGTGAAGGGAACACAATAAAGGACCACTATAGTGCCAGGAAAACATACTTTTTTTTCCTGGCACTATAGGATCTCTAGGTCCCCCTCCCGCCGGGCTCTAGCGTGAGGGAGGGGTTAAACACTTACCTTTTCTCCACCGCCGGGCTCCCTCGGCAGTGGGGACTCTCCGCCTCCTTTCTCCGTCATCGGGTGAATGCACATGCGTGGCACGAGCCACACGCCCATTCAGCCAGTCCGTAGGAAATCATTCTCAATGTTTTCCTATGGACGCTGGCGTCTTCTCACTGTGAAAATCACAGTGAGAAGCGCGGAAGCGCCTCTAGCGGCTGTCAATGAGACAGCCACTAGAGGCTGGATTAATCCATAGGTAAACAGCAGTTTCTCAGAAACTGCTATGTTTACAGCAGAAAGGGTTACTCCTAGATGGACCTGGCACCCAGACCGCTTCATTGAGCTGAAGTGGTCTGGGTGCCTATAGTGGTCCTTAAAAAAAAAAAAAAAAAAAATGTCTTATCAAATCGAGTAATGATACATTCTTTTTGGATTTCTCGCACTGCTCAAAACATGTCTAACTTCGGGATTTAAGGTTAACTGTCCCATCCCCACTGCTTCTGAGGTATTTAAATATATGCAATCAGCAACGTAAACATAAATAGGCAAGATCCCTTCAGATAAAGATTCATCCACTCTCTGCTTATAATGTTTAGCAAGCTCAAGTAACTCAGTCTGAGAGTATCCTTGAACAATTTCAGTCATCTCACTAAGCACACTCTCGCATGTGCCATTTTCATCTGCATGTTCTCTGTGTAACTTCCTTTCTTTATTCCAAAATAAGAGGACATGCTTTATACAATTCTTAAATTTTCTCCAGTAACATTTAATGCACTCTTTTCCATCAGATTTTTACATTTTATGTCTTAACTGCTTTGCTTTTGCTTCATATAACTTTAAACACTTATTTGTCAAAACCAGTTTTTCCTGAAGAGCATGCATTTTTTTTCAATTTTAACCCTTTCTTTCTTTACAGCTTTAATAATGATCCATCCAGTTTTGCCAGCAACCTTTCTCTCATTTTTACTGTAAGCGCTTAAAGGACCACAATAGTGCCAGGAAAACAAACTTGTTTTCCTGGCACTATAGGTTCTTTAGGTCCCACTCCTGCTGGGCTGAAGGGGTTAAACACTTACCTTTCTCCAGCGCGGGGCTGGGGAACTCTCCTCCCTCTGCCGACGCCAGATCCGAATGTGCACGAGCATTTAAACAGTCCATAGGAAAGCATATCTCAATGCTTTCCTATAGACGTCCAACGTCTTCTCACTGATTTTCACAGTGAGCAGCGCGGAAGCGCCTCTAGCGGCGGTCAGTGAGACAGCCACTAGAGGCTGGATTAACCCTAGTGTAAACATAGCAGTTTCTCTGAAACTGCTATGTTTACAGTTGCAGGGTTAACACTAGATGGACCTGGCACCCAGACCACTTCATTGAGCTGAAGTGGTCTGGGTGCCTATAGTGGTCCTTTAAGTTTAAACCCTCTGTTTGATTTCTGAAATCTTGGCAAATGGGCGCAGCCTGTTTAATCAAATCCTCAGTAATGGGTTTCCAAAATCAAAGTGCTCACCCAGGAATTCACCCATACTTGGGAAATGATTCCTTGACTTCAACACTTTTACCTTTTCTAAACAAAGAATTAATTTTCTAAAGTCATGAAAATCACTCTTAACACAATTTTGCACTAAACTAGAATATTAAAGGGACACTATTGGCAACCAGACCACTTCAGCTCATTAAAATGGTCTGGGTGCAATGTTCCTGTCCCACATAGAAACTGCAGTGCTTACATTACAATATTAAGACAGCCTCTATGTTATTTATATTCCTAACACTAGAATCCTTTTAATATCTAGTGATCCAATGAAATCCTGCCAACTATGCCATTTGTATAAAATATAAAATAGGAACATTAAAAATGATAATTTTTAATATAAAAAAATATTTATATACCAAAAAAACACACAAAATACTTATGTGAGAGTTATTAATTTGATCTCTCACAATGCATTTCAGTATTTAAAACATACTTCAGCCGATAACATAGTGTACTAACAGGATAAAGGCAAACACACAGTGATTTTATAACAAGGTTTTTGCTTGGAGATAAATATAAATAAATACACACAATGTTATAATTGAATAGACACTTAGCTTAGATTTGACTTTCAGTTGCAATATGGAAAAGACTTCTGTGCCTGCATTAGTTTTTCACAAGCTGTTCTCTTTATTCAAAAGCCACGTATTCACTCCTTCCTCAAAAATGGAGAAACTTTTCCTTCTCTCTGTCTCAGAATGGAGTGTCCTCTCATTTGTCTAATTGTCCCTTTTGTTCTTCTGTAAGCAGTGGTGTGTCTCAAACTGTAGCTGTTGGTAAACATGAACTTTGTCCCAAGAAAGGGGGAAGATCATCTTTTTAAACAGCGTGTTGTCTCTAATAACTCTGCAAAGTTCACTTTTGCTACATTTGCACCTTATTACACCTTGGTGTTCTAGCACTGTTTAGACCCATTGCCCTCAGAGCAGCTTTATGGTTTCATAAATAAATTCAACAGGTTTCATGAAACAAATGTGGCAAGTCTGACCTACCATGGTCAGAATCTCCTAGATTGTGTCTTCCCTATATTGATGTTTGGTCAAACACCTGCTAAGCCTTGACTGAATCCTCATGGATTTCTATATTGAATTGCAGGTGCATGATTCACAGTTTGAGTATTTGCAGTAATGAGCAAGGGTAGTTAAAGCCAAACTGCCAATAAATGCATGCATGACAAGATATACTAGTCTGAAGATTTTTGTGGGCTTCTTTTTTTGCAGTGTGAACCAAAACAGAAAAATAACAATAAATTCAAGCCAGTCTTCTATAAGAGACATCACAGGAGCATTCTCCTGATTCCGATGTGCTCAATGGAGAGATGTTATTGTTAGAGGGTATATGAGTGTTTTCACTTTTCTGCTGTAGTGTTTATATTGACTTATTGAGACTGTATCAAGGACAACCATTCTGTAGTTTTTATTTCTGACCATTTGCATTCCTTGGGGGGCTAAGGACAGAGGCAATTGTTCAAGTACTGAACCAAAACAAAACCTGGAATTTGAGCTATATGTTTGTTCAACCACAATCTACTCCTTTCATGTTAAGGGCACCCACACTTATTATATATAATTTTGTTTAGGAGAAACAGGGCTTTCATTTCACATCAAATATTTATATATGAAACGTATTCTCAATAAAATGTAAAGTGTAAGAAATAGTTTTATTAGCTATTAGTTCTGCATGGCATTTTAACTGTGAATGTTATAAATGCTCTTAACTTTTACTGCAATAAAATACCCTCTCTCTCTCCCTCTCTCTCTCCCTCTCTCTCTCCCTCTCTCTCTCCCTCTCTCTCTCCCTCTCTCTCTCCCTCTCCCTCTCCTGTATAGGTCTTATAGGGTTTTGGAAAGTTACATGGTTAAATATAGGGATTGTAAATTAAATTTCTCCATTAGTTAATCAATAAAATCTCATAATTATGTAATACACATGTTGACAAAAGTATTGGGACACCCGACCATTACACCAACAGGGACTTGTATTACATTACATTCTAAATACATAGACATTAATATGTCATTGGTCCCCACTTTTCAGCTTTAACAGGTTCCACTCTGCTATAAGACTTTCTGCAAGAGTTTGTAGTATTTCTGTGGGAATTTGTGCCCATTAATGCATTAGAGCATTTGTGAGGTCAGGCACTGATGTTTGTCTAGCTCACAATAATCTGTTCTAGTTCATCCCAAAGGTGTTTGATGGGGTTAAAGTCAGGGTTCTGTGTGGACCAGTCAAGTTCTTCCACACCAAACTCCTTTAACCATGTCTTCTTGGACCTTGCTTTGTGCTCTGGGACACAGTGATGCTGGAATAGAAAGGGGCCTTCCCCAAACTATTACCACAAAGTTGGAAGCATAGCATTGTCCAAAATGTATTGGTTTGCTAAAGCATTAAGATTTCTCTTCACTGGAAGTAAGGGAGCTTGCACAACCCTAGAAAAACAGCCCCATACCATTATCCCTCCTCCACCAAGCTTTACAGTTGCCACAATACAGTCTGGCAGTTAACATTCTCCTGGCATTTACTAAACCCAGACTTGCCCATCAGACTTCCAAACAGAGAAGCGTGATTCATCACTCCACTGAACACCTTTCCACTGCTCCAGAGTCCAGTGACTGTATGCTTTACACCGCTCAATCTGATTCTTGGCATTGTACGTCATGTGAGGATTACATGCAGCTGCTTGGCCATGGAAATCCATTCCATGAAGCTCCCACCAGTCACAAAAAGGACAGTTATTGTAGTGAAACCATGTCTTCAACTAGGGAATGAGGAGAGTGTTGGTGACTTTTGCACCTCAGCACTCGCTGACTCTACTCTGTGAGTTTGAGTGGCCTTTCTCTTCGTGGCTGACTTGCGGAGTTTGTTCCTAAACTCTTCCACTTTCCAATAATACCACTTACAGTTGACCATGGAATATCTAGCAGGGATGAAATTTCATGATCTGACTTATTGCAAAGGTTGCACCCTATCACAGTACAATGCTTGAATTTACTAAGCTCTTCAGAATGACTTTTTCCCCCACAAATATTTGTAAATGCAGACTGCATGTCTAAGTGCTTGATTTTATACAATAGGTGTGACAATAGGTCTGATTGAAACTCCTAAATTCCATAATTAAGAGGCATTTCCTAATACTTTTGGTTTATATTGTGTGGGTGTGTCTGTGCGTATATTTAATTCTAAATGCAATTTAATTTTTTTTTTTTTTTTTACTTAACTGGTATTTTATTCTTGATATATTGGGTGATCTGTCTTACAATCCAGGCAGTCCCCCTGTTTGTTTGGATTTGTTGACTAATGAAGCAGAGGCGGCCCGGCGAGAAAGCATCGAGACGGCCTACTGAGGTTGAGTGTGGGGCGGCAAAGGTTGGAAGTTATATGCCTGCTCTCCTTGCTCTGCTCACTCCCGCATCTTGCAGTGATGCCGGTATATGACGTTACATTGGTCCCGGCACCACTACACCGCATTCTAGGTAGCAGAGCAAGAAAAGTTTGATGCCTAGAACATCCCTTAAAAAAAAAAAAAAAAAAAATATCTGCAAACCTAAAATAATAATAATGTTCACACATTGAATCCTTTTACATGAATCCATGCTGTGAATCTGTAGTACTCACAGCAGTGCTGTATTACTCTTGTAGAGTGTCATGATGCCCTTTCTGCTTGCAAACAAATGCTAGTGCAGAAGTACGTTGGTGTTTGTAGCGGAGAGCTAGTATTTCATAGCCTACCTCCACTTGTAGATCCCAGTGAGGCTCAGGAACAAGATTTATTCAGACAGCGGCTTTATAAAGCATGCTTCCATGCAAGGGAGGGATTTCCATTCATTAGTACAGTAGCCAATCCTGTTCCGGTAACCTCCCACACATCTCCTCCCCTCAGCCTGCATCATAATCCCCTTATCCAGGACACCAATCCCCCCATGTTTCTGGATGTAACCCTTACCTTATACATCCCCTGATAGCCCTGATCTGGGTGAACAACATATCCAAAAATCACCCAGATCAGACCAGGGGTTCGGGAAATTCATGGAGGGAATAAAATGACCGCCCGCACTGGAAGGAATAGCCGAATTGGGCTCCATGCGATGGGGCCCTGCGGTTGGTCCTGGAACAAGGGAATAAATCACACGAAAGCCTCTAGTTACAGAGACTGGGGAGGGTTCGCCTGAATCCCGTCGTTCGGTTGTTTATGTCTACCGAACAAGGGGCCGTCCCGTAGTTTGGAACCGAACGGACCGGGCTGGTGGAGGTCTCAGCGGTGTTTGCCTAGTCGAGTTTCCGTTTTGAGTTCCAGACACTCGACGGCAAAACACCGCTGTTCGGGAGTTTTAAAATGGCCGCCGCCACGTGTTCGTTTCCCGAATGGCGGCCACCCCCGAGAACAAAGGGCTGCTGTACAGCTTGTCAATTACCCATTCGCAACAATGTTGCAACGGGTAATTGAAGGCACACTTCACACCGGGGAGGTCTGACTGTTCGGTAGTTTCATTCCCTTATTTGTTAGAATGATTCTACCGAATAATCAGACGAATACAGTACATTATTACACATACAACTTGTCAAATAGACGAATACAGTAAAAACCAATACAATTCCCAGGACAGCCCAGTGCCATTCGCTACAGTGTTATTTTGCTAAATCTGGTAATCTTTAATTATGCGTGTTTAATCCTTCATACTTTATCTTAACCCCTTAAGACCGCAGCCAAATGTACAAGTTGTGATCAAAACAAAGCGTAAACAAAACCTGGCATTTGCGCTGTATGTCTGTCCAACCGTAATTCACCTCTTTCATATTAAATGCACCCACACTTATTATATATCATTTTATTCAGGGGGAACAGGGCTTTCGTTTAACATCAAATATTTATGTATGGAACATAATTTAATATGAAAAAAATATAAACAAATGGGAGAAAATAATAAAAAAAATTTAAAAAATTTAGTTCTTCGTGACATTTTAACTGTGAATGTCAAAATACTGTTTGCTTTTACTGCAGTAACATACACATATTTGTATTCAGCGATGTCTCACGTGTAAAACAGTACCGCCTATGTACAGGTTTTATGGTGTTTTGGGAAGTTACAGGGTCAAATATAGCGTGTTACATATTTCAGTTTTTTCACATTGAAATTCGCAAGATTGGTTACGTTGCCTTTGAGACCATATGGTAGCCCAGGAATAAGAATTACCCCCATGATGGCATACCATTTGCAAAAGTAGACAACCGAAGGTATTGCAAATGGAGTATGTCCAGTCTTTTTTCGTAGCCACTTGGTCACAAACACTGGCAAAAGTTAGTGTTAATATTTGAAAATGCAAAAAACTAATTTGAATGCAAATTACGGTTGAACAGACATATAGCGCAAATTCCAGTTTTTGTTTACGTTTTGTTTTGATCAGAATGTGCACTATTGACTCCATCCTGAAGGAGTTAAAGCATTTTGTTTCTGTTTATGCAGCCCTTGTCACACCTCCCCTGGCTATGATTGACACAGCCTGCTTGAAAAAAAACTGGTTTCACTTTCAATCAGATGTAATTTACCTTAAACAATTTTATATCTTGCTCTTTAACCCCTTAGCGACCGAGGACGGTTCAGGACCGTCTTCGGCATTTTTACCTTGCCAACCGATGACGGTCCTGAACCGTCCTAACGGTCTGAGTTACTTACCTGATCACCGTCGTTCCCCCGGCGGCGATCAGCGTGGCTCCGGTTGTGGGGAGACTGCCTGCAGCCCAGACAGTCTCCCCACACTGGATTAGGACCCCTGTGGCCATGTGATCGCTCAACACAGCGATCACATGGTCACAATAGGTGTCCTAGTGTCTGCCTGCAGGGGGACTGCCTGTGCTGACAGGCAGTCACCCTGCTAGTGTAAAATCATTTAAAAAAATAAAGTTAATGTTAATAAAAAAATAATAATTATATATGTGTATACATATATGATATATAGACATATATTATATCATTATAATATATGTCTATATATCATATATATCATATATATATATCTCATATATATATATATATATATATATCTCATATATATATCTCATATATATATATATATATATATATATATATATATATATATATATATATATATATATATATATCTCCTTATATATATATATATATATATATCTCATATATATATAATGTCATATAGATGTATTTTTATATTAACACAGAGTGCAGAATTATTAGGCAAGTTGTATTTTTGAGGATTAATTTTTATTATTGAACAACAACCATGTTCTCAATGAACCCAAAAAACTCATTAATATCAAAGCTGAATATTTTTGGAAGTAGTTTTTAGTTTGTTTTTAGTTATAGCTATGTTAGGGGGATATCTGTGTGTGCAGGTGACTATTACTGTGCATAATTATTAGGCAACTTAACAAAAAACAAATATATACCCATTTCAATTGTTTATTATTACCAGTGAAACCAATATAACATCTCAACATTCACAAATATACATTTCTGACATACAAAAACAAATCAGTGACCAATATAGCCACCTTTCTTTGCAAGGACACTCAAAAGCCTGCCATCCATGGATTCCGTCAGTGTTTTGATCTGTTCACCATCAACATTGCATGCAGCAGCAACCACAGCCTCCCAGACACTGTTCAGAGAGGTGTACTGTTTTCCCTCCTTGTAAATCTCACATTTGATGATGGACCACAGGTTCTCAATGGGGTTCAGATCAGGTGAAAAAGGAGGCCATGTCATTAGATTTTCTTCTTTTATACCCTTTCTTGCCAGCCACGCTGTGGAGTACTTGGACGCATGTGATGGAGCATTGTCTTGCATGAAAATCATGTTTTTCTTGAAGGATGCAGACTTCTTCCTGTACCACTGCTTGAAGAAGGTGTCTTCCAGGAACTGGCAGTAGGACTGGGAGTTGAGCTTGACTCCATCCTCAACCCTAAAAAGGCCCCACAAGCTCATCTTTGATGATACCAGCCCAAACCAGTACTCCACCTCCACCTTGCTGGCGTCTGAGTCGGACTGGAGCTCTCTGCCCTTTACCAATCCAGCCACGGCCCATCCATCTGGCCCATCAAGACTCACTCTCATTTCATCAGTCCATAAAACCTTAGAAAACTCAGTCTTGAGATATTTCTTGGCCCAGTCTTGACGTTTCAGCTTGTGTGTCTTGTTCAGTGGTGGTCGTCTTTCAGCCTTTCTTACCTTGGCCATGTCTCTGAGTATTGCACACCTTGTGCTTTTGGGCACTCCAGTGATGTTGCAGCTTTGAAATATGGCCAAACTGGTGGCAAGTGGCATCGTGGCAGCTGCACGCCTGACTTTTCTCAGTTCATGGGCAGTTATTTTGCGCCTTGGTTTTTCCACACGCTTTTTGCGACCCTGTTGACTATTTTGAATGAAACGCTTGATTGTTCGATGATCACGCTTCAGAAGCTTTGCAATTTTAAGAGTGCTGCATCCCTCTGCAAGATATCTCACTATTTTTGACTTTTCTGAGCCTGTCAAGTCCTTCTCTTGACCCATTTTGCCAAAGGAAAGGAAGTTGCCTAATAATTATGCACACCTGATATAGGGTGTTGATGTCATTAGACCACACCCCTTCTCATTACAGAGATGCACATCACCTAATATGCTTAATTGGTAGTAGGCTTTCGAGCCTATACAGCTTGAGTAAGACAACATGCATAAAGAGGATGATGTATTTCAAAATACTCATTTGCCTAATAATTCTGCAGCACTTCCTGTATAGTGTCAGGAATACAAACATATATTCCTGACACCATAGTTGTGAAAAAGCTATTCACCCTGGCTTTATGTGATAATGGCTATGCCCCTTCCCTTTCATGACACTGTCAAAAAGGTACCAAGCATGGATGTCATTACAATTATGCCCCCCCCTGGAAAAATTCCTGCGGACGCCCATGGAGGGAGTTGAGACTTGGCGTAGCGGAGGTGTGTGGTGCCAATAAGTCTATGGTTAGTCTTTGTTTAAGGGAAGATTCCTTGTGACAATACCAATGTGTGTGTTTGGTGCCATGCTGTAAATGGTGGAGATTGGAAGACCCCTCTGCAAATCTTGGCTATGAGTGTGTTTACAGCCAATGGTTTTGTTGTGCTGACTAAGTGAGGGCATGTTATATTCCTTGAAGGTGTGTTTATGATACCTGTATGGGAGCCCTTTGAAGCTCCAGAGCTTTAGTAAATCTACTACAAGTCTGGAAGGATGATGAGTCAGTAGTGTTGAAAATGCATTGGTGTGTACAGATGGTGAATATGTTATTTGTAAGTTGTATTGGGACACATGGTTTGTCATGTGCCCTGAACTATTTGAACATATATGCAACAGTCTGTATGCAATGCAACTACTCATATCAGTGGTCTCTGGTAGTTCAGAGGTGCTGGTACCTGGAGCCTGAGAGTGCTCGTCCATTTGTTTGGGACAAAATCCCTTCTGTATGGGTACCTGCACAAATAAACATCTCCACATATTCCAAATGCCAACGCAAGCAAGGGATGGTCAGTTCCCGATTCACCTGGAATCCCTGGATCTGACCATCACAGATACATCATCATATATATATGCCTTGCTTCCCCAATGTGCTGGGATCATACGTGCAGGTTTAACATCTTGTGTGTCATAAGAATTGATTGTACCAGGTAACCGAGTTTCGGTTGGTGCTGGTTGTACAGTAGCGTGAGGCCCAGCCTTGTGAGGGCTGTGGTGACCAACTCGAGATTGCCAGTCTGTCATAAATTTTTTGGCTCATGAGTTTATGAGTGAAGCTAGCATAGCCTGGGTGTCACCTGAGTTGATGTAGCTGGGCCTTCCCCTGCCTCCGTGTTGTCCGTTGATGTATGGAGGAGTTTGAATAACTGCTTTCCTTGCTGTAGCAGGGTAGGGGATTTGTCACCTCCTTAGGTCGGTGGTAATGTGTGGGATCGTCCAGGATCTGATTGCTGCTGGACTAGCAACATCTCCTCTGCTTGAAGGTGTATCAATTCTAGCCGGGGTGCTAGGAAGAGGTGATTCTTCACCATCTTTTTGAGAAATACTTAAATAACAATAAAGATTGCAATTATTATTTGTACCCAGGGTTCTTGTACTGGCTTGCTAGCTAAGCCGTAAGGCGAAACGATTAGGCTTGGTGTTTTTTTTTTGGTGACTGGTGAGGCCCTGCTAGTTGCCAAGTGGCTTGAGAGGCTCTATCTATGCTTGGCGCGAGGGGATTTTGTGTGGCCACCGAACGTTGTGGCAGGATGTTGGCCTCTCGGTGACAGTAACCAGAAAATAGGAAGGGGAGTGACAGGTGAGGTCCTCTCTATGATACAATGCGAGGCGGCTAGCTCACGAGTGGCCCGAGGGGTGTATGCCTCCGAGTGTGAGGCGGGGTGTTGGCCTCGCGGGACCACTAACCGAAGCATAATGCAGAGAAAAAAGGGGGTAATACCTATTGGGCCCTAGAACCCTAATTGCCAGTACACTATTACTATTCCAGGGAAGGTAAGAGATGGATAACTACGTGAGCAGGTGTATGTACCTGGTAGTATGGTATTGAACCTGACAATCCGTATAGGTTTTTTAGTAGTAACTGTAACCTGAATGGATAAAACCGTATGGCATAAGGAAATATGGCATAGACCAAGCTTATCTTAATACGTACAGTATATGTGAAAAGTAAAGTGATGTGATGTGTAAATATTAAACATCGTAGCCATACTGGTTAAATATGTATCAATCTTAACCCATTAAGTGCCATATGTACAAGTGAAAATGTGGTCTGTCCCCACCTTGTATGTTGTATGTCCCCTTGCTAGGGGAAGTCTGTTGCGGGAGCAGCGTGCTGTGAAAAATGTATGTGAACTATATTACCAGTTACATATATACAGATGCGTCTGCTACTGTGTAATAATATATGTATTTATACCAGATGTTGATATAGTGCTTGCTATGTGAATTGTTGTATGTCTTATTGAATGGTAGGGGTCAGTGAACATGGTGTTGCAAAATGCAAGTGCACTGGAGATCTGCCGAGTGCCCTATAGGTGGCAGTGTAGTTGGATACTGATTGGTATGTGAAATGTTGTTTGTCTGTTGACCTATAGGTGTCAGTGTGTTGGTGTTTGTAAAACCCCATGAAAATTGTCAATGTACTTGACAGACCTGTAGGTGGCAGTGTTGATAGAACCACTGTTGGTCTTGATGTGAAATGTAAATTATTGTGAATTAAACCGGAAGTTGAGCCTGTGCTGGAGTTTAATTTATGGTCTATAGTTATGTTTAAAACAATCGTATGTGTAATTTATATTGACTGGTAAATTGTATATGACATGTGAAGACAGTTTTGCTGTTGACCAGTAGGGGTCAGAAATGCTGATTGTATGTTAAAATACCCTTTAACCCCTTAAGGACCAAACTTCTGGAATAAAAGGGAATCATTACATGTCACACATGTCATGTGTCCTTAAGGGGTTAATGCTACCATTTGACAGATAGGAGTCAGTATAAAAGCGAAAATGCTGTAGTTAGTTTGTTTGCTTATGAAGTGGAATAAAATCTGAGAAGCCTGTAGTATACTGATTGACCGGTAGGGGTCAGCATGTAGGCGAAAATGCCGTGGTTATTTGGTTTGTACATGAAATGCAATAATGTCTGAGAAGCCTGTAGTACACCAAATGACCGGTAGGGGTCAGTGTGTAGGCGCAAATGCAGTGGTCCGTTGGTTTGTACATGAAATGCAATAATGTCTGAGAAGCCTGTAGTACACTGAATGACTGGTAGGGGTCAGTGTGTAGGTGAAAATGCAGTGGTTTATTGTTTTGTACATGAAAAGCAAAAACGTCTAAGAAGCCTGTAGTACACCGAATGACTGATAGGGGTCAGTGTGTAGGTGAAAAATGCAGTGGTTTGTTGGTTTATACATGAAATGCAATAATGTCTGAGAAGCCCGTAGTACACCGAATGACCGCTAGGAGTCAGTGTGTAGGAGCAAATGCAGTAGTTCGTTGATTTGTACATGAAATGCAATAATGTCTGAGAAGCCTGTAGTACACCAAATGACCAGTAGGGGTCAGTGTGTAGGCGCAAATGCAGTGATTCGTTTATTTGTACATGAAATGCGATAATGTCTAAGAAGCCTATAGTACACCAAAAACCGGTAGGAGTCAGTGTGTAGGTGAAAATGAGGTGGTTTATTGGTTTGTACAGGAAAATGCAAAAAACGTCTAAGATGCCTGTAGTACACCGAATGACCGATAGGGGTCAGTGTGTAGGTGAAAAATGCGGTGGTTGGTTGGTTTTTACATGAAATGCAATAATGTCTGAGAAGCCGGTAGTACACCGAATGACCGGTAGGGGTCAGTGTGTAGGCGAAAATGCAGTGGTTCGTTGGTTTGTACATGAAATGCAATAATGTCTAAGAAGCCTGTAGTACACCCAAAGACCGGTAGGGGTCAGTGTGTAGGCGAAAATGCAGTGGTTCGCTGGTTTGTACATGAAATGCAATAATGTCTAAGAAGCCTGTAGTACACCCAAAGACCGGTAGGGGGTTTAAATGAATGATATGCATGAACATGCAATGGTTTTAGAACAGACATAGACAAAATGCAGCCGTAAAGTGAGGACCTGACCCGTGCATGGTGCCGTGGGACTGATGCCTGGCGTAACGGGTAGGTCGACTTACGGTTTGTGAGTCACTTGGACACCATCCACGGCGATGGATTGAAGAAAGAAGGTGGTAGGCCGGAAAAGCCTGTGGCTGGATTCCTGACACAGCTCTGCTTAGAAAACCTCATGGAATAATCAGGTAAAATGGCGTCTGGATGACCCGGAAGTGGAAATCATTCTGATGCTGACCTCAAGCGATATGAGTCAGGTAAGGGGTGTCCCTTATATAGGGGAGTGAATTAATTTAAGCCCCTCCCACAAATACAGGCCAAACGGCCTTAATACATATATATATATATATATATATATATATATATATATATATATATCTATGTATTTATAAAGAAATAAAAATAATACAAAATATACATATGTCCATTGTAACGAAGTGCCCTTCGCCACTTGTGCCTGGAGGGGACTACTGGCTAGCCTCCTGCCTTCCGACTATGGCCCCTGTGCTATTTTACCCTGCAATAAGGTTTATTTGGGTATTTCTGCCAGGTTGTTCGGGACTTCCAGTATGTGAGTAGTGCTACCCCAGATAGCTATGCCATGGAGCCAATTCGTGTAATGAAAGACTATGGAAAAGACTTTGGCTCTATGGCGATTGAATTGTATGTATGTGATCTGAGTGCCATTCAATAATAATGTGCACTCAGATCTAAGCTATCTGGGGATATGTTGCATGTATATGTTTTATGTAGTAATTGTAACATTGTGTAATTTTATGTCTTTTTGTAACCATGTGGTCAATGGAGTCTTGCCTCTGTCCTGGGAGATAATTTGATTACTTCCCAATTATCTCCAGGATAGAGAAGAGTGATTGTGATGTCACTGTTGGAGTGTTTTGTTTGTATTGTCTGTGATTGGTTATACTGTGCCCCACCCTGTGGGATGTCCCCTTGCATCGGGACTTGCATAAAAGCCAGTGTGTGGTCATTAAAAGTAGATCATCTTGTACCTTTCTTGAAGCCTTGGCTCATGTTTGGGGGATTGGAAAACTACACTCTGGGGATTGCTATAATCACTATACTCCCCAGGGTATGATCACTAAGCTCTGCTAAGAGCTTGTTCCTGTTCCTGCTCTCTGGGGAAAGAGAAGTTCATCCACTGGAATCTGGACCCTGGCCTTGGGTCCAAGGTGGGTGGAGACGGTGAGACCCCAGCGCAGCTGCATCGCTGTAAATGGGGTCTGCAGTGCTGATGGTGTCAGTTGGAGTGCTTGGAGCCCTCAGCGAGCACTAGGAGCATCGATTTGGCGGAGGTACTCAGTCGGAGTGCCAGCGGTCCGTCACATCCATATACAAAATTACATAAATAATTTATATAAATATACACGTAGACTTCAAATATATAAATATTTAAATTCTACGTACGTATTTATGTAATATTTTTACATAATTAATAATTTTATTGATTGCAACTTGAAGGACCTGCCTGCCAACCCAGGCCGAAAGTCCAGAGAATTTAATTTGCTAGTACTGTATTTTACCCTGTAACGTTCTACGACACCCTAAAACCTGTACATGGGGGGGTACTGTCTTACTCGGGAGACTTCGCTGAACACAAATATTAGTGATTCAAAACAGTAAAACATATCACAGCAATGATATTGTCAGTGAAAGTGACTTTTTTTGCATTTTTCACACTCAAACAGCACTTTTACTGATGATATAATTGTTGTGATACGTTTTCCAGTTTTGAAACACTAATAGTTGTGTTCAGCAAAGTCTCCTGAGTATAACAGTGCCCCCCATGTACAGGTTTTATAGCGTTTGTGAAAGTTACAGGGTCAAATATATGGGTCAAATATTTTTACATTGAAAATGGCCAGGTTGGTTACGTTGCCTTTGAGAGCTTATGGTAGCCAGGAATGAGAATTACCCCCATGATGGCATACCATTTCCAAAAGAAGACAACCCAAGGTATTGCAAATGGGGTATGTCCAGTCTTTTTTAGTAACCACTTAGTCACAAACACTGGCCAAAATTAGCGTTCAATTTAGTATTTTACTTTTTTCACAAACAAATATGAACGCTAACTTTTGCCAGTGTTTGCGACTAAGTGGCTACTAAAACAGTCTGGACATACCCCATATTGATTAAAAAAAACAACCTATTGACTGACAAGCTGAGTTTACATTGCTAGAAAGTGCAATTCCAATATGACTGCTGTATGTCAGCTGAGAATGTGTCCTCTAATATCAGCACTATATCTGCTGCAAATGTGTCCCCCTATACTGTGTCTGCTGAAAAGGTCCCACAGAAACAGAATTGTGTGTCTGCTGAAACCTGCAGTCATACTTGTCCAGGTTTTCAGGTACAGTTTATACCATAATTGTCTTGTCCGGTACCATCAAGCTTTGTTCTTTACCTGTATTTTTCAGTTCTGACATCTGTAATAATTTAATATTTTAGCCTAACTTATTGCATCCGAGCATGGATAGGTTATCTTAAGTTTCATATGATTTGACTTTACATACGAGTCCAACACATCAGGAAATGTGGATTACAGAAAGACGAATGGAGTAAAATTCCTTGGATTGAGTCTGGAACCCCACAATCTTAAAACTTCCCAGCTGCCCTTGCTGCCTTGTTTCTGATCTACAACATGATTTATACATATTATATAAATGCAGTTCACAAAAATCAATGAAATGCCCAAATTATAAATATATTGTTCATGCTCAGATACATTTCATAGTAAGCATTTCACAGCAAATGAAAACATAGGATAAAAAAAAATCATAGATATGAACTCTTGCTAATTTTTGATTGTTCTTTCAACCTCTCAGGGTATTGTGCTTTCAATCAAGGATTAGGTTCCAATCCAGACCACAAAAAAAGAGGTAGGATCTGCATTGAGCCTGAGCATCTGTCTGTACAGCATCATGGAAAGAATGCCAAAACATATGTGTTCATATGGCATTTCTCTAAGGATGTGTCATGCACATGACAGCACGTCATGGGTAAATTACTAATCCAAGATATGGAATGCTATGGAGGTAAGTTTGTTTTATACTTGTATTACTCCAGTAAGCAGCTCAAGAGCATTAAGGTGGGTGAGCAATCATGGATCTGTCACTATTGACTGACAGAGAAGTGACAGCTCTGCGTTAAATATTTATATATGGGCAAATATGGAGCTTTCTGGGTTCACCACTGGGAGGACTATGCATAAGGTAGCAGTTTTTATTAACTATTTATTCTTTCTAGGGGTGAACTCTATCAAAACCTTTCCAGCCACTGTCAATGAAATTAGATTTAATGATCACTCTCCAATTTTGCATTCAACTTTTTCTATATCATGTATTTTTAAACTAACTGTTCTGCAGACCACTTCCCTCTCCATGGAACAAAAATTTCCCTTCCTTGGCCCACCACTCACATCTGCTACATAGGATTTAAGATATCAAAAGACTTGAATATGCTATTTGGCAGCAACTTCCAACACTTGCTAACAACCATACAATTTGAACTTAGAAACGTGACGAGAAACCTTTTCTCTTGGTTTGGTCCAAACAATATTATTTTTGAAAAAAAATGTCCTTCCCTTACTCCTGTTCATAAATTTTCTCTAAATTACTCCAGAAAATAGTTCAATCTATCTGGTTCAACAAGCCTAGTAGAATCTATTTTAGACTCTATACAGCTTGCAAGACCTATGGCAGACTAAGTTTTCCTGGTGTAGAACGCTATCATCATGCAGGTCTTTTGGTGAGAGTGGTGGAATGACAAGAATCCCTTCTGAAAAAAGGGTCAGGGTAAAGTTGGAAGCACATTTTTACTCATTACAATCCCTGCCCTGGTTACCACCATAGTACCAAACCATCTTCTACCCATTGTGAGCGTAAAGGTGGAATAGTGGTTGATGGGAGATACATCAGACCTGATTTGCTAAACAGCAACCAGAGGATTTTCAGTTAAATGCCCCAGGGAGAGAGGTTAAAGTTTGAAATATGCATAGCTGATGCTCTGCAAAACATGGTATGGGTCCCTGGGGCGGAGTATTTGGAGAGCAGGGTGGGCCAATGCTCCAACAGCACTAGTTGCTGTATAACAGACCACAGCTTGGATCTGATTTTAAGAGTTAACTAATTGGCACTCACCTGTAGCTACTCAATTAGTAGACAGGCCTTTAAAAGAAGAGAGCAGCCTGCTGCAGAGTGAGGGAGGAAAAGACAGCTAGGAGAGTGAAAGAAAAGTGTGTTTATTGCAAAGCCATTTCTTTTGTTTGGAAAATTGGTAAGTGGGAAAGCCACCCAATTGCAGATAGTAATTCATGTCTAGTAAGAGCTCAAGTAAGAGCAAGGGATTTTGTTTGTTTTTGTTATTATTTAAGCACCTGTTTCTTACTGAATAAAAAGGAAAACTGAGCTGAATGTGTCCTGGACTTTTTATACCCTAGAAGGCTGTGGTTACTGCAAGATCTGTGACAATCCTACCTGTAAAAGAGGTGGTTTGTTACACCATAAACATCACTTCACCATTTTTCCTGAACTGGTCACAAGGTTTTCACCATTATATTACAATCCTGTGCCAGAAATGATCTCATACAAGAGAGTAGCAAAATGATTAGATCTGTGACTTATACAGGAATGCAGAATGAGTGTTTTCTGATAAGGAATGTATGCACTAGAGTAGTGTTGAGCTATATAGCCCCAAAGGGTACTGAGAAAAGCTAGACCATGTTATAGCCTTGTTGACAATTAACCCCTGTGGGGATGCCCCTGGTATAGTATGATCTGGAGTAACATGAGCTGGGTTCTCTTCTATAAAGATGGGGTGGGGATGGAGGAATAAGGTGCGTGTATGATTCGTACACAGCAGAGATCTCGCTAAGTTAGGAAACCTAACTGACCAGGTCCCATGGATGAGCAAAATCTTAATCTGTGTGCATACATGTTTGAAAGTTACCCCAAATGTGTCATGGTGGATAGAAAAAGAGCATACAAAATATAGCTATCTGCGCTGTTTCCCAAATCCCTATGTATATTTAAACAAATGGAGGTTATTTAGTTACTCTAATGGCCATTAGAGGGAATGCCCATCTGCCACGTCAAGGCAGACCTCTTTGCTTGCAGGTGGGTCCTACACTAACCATTCACCTTGCTTCCTTGAACTTCTGGCAAAGATATCTCTGAGACAGAGGGGTATTTTTTTTTTATATATACACCCTTACATGCTTATCTTTGCCAAAAGCTCAAGGAAGCAAGATGAATGATTAGTGTAGGACCTACCTAAGAAGTATGCCTTGAAGTGGAAGGTGGTGTCATGGCCCCCAGCTCGCCGCCATGTGCGTCTGTGCCCGACTGGCAAGACCGCACCAACTCACTGAGCTTACCTGTTCAGCGGCGAGCCGGGAACCGTTCCTCCACGGCGCTCATGTCCATCCATGGCTCCACCCCCCAAAATTATACGAACATGCGCGTGACTTAACGACGTTAACGTACACGCACGTTCTGGGGTCGGAGGTCACCCTCTGACCAATCAGAGCCTAGAGAGGGATATTTAAATCCCTAATTCACCCCAGTACCTTGACCTGTCATAGTTTCCTGTTCCTGGTTCCCTAGAGTGCGTTTATCTTTGTGAAAATTACTTCCTGGTATCCTGATCTTGGCTTTCCCCTGGTTATTCTGAATTCTGGTTCCCCTGACTTGGCTTGTTTAAATGGTATCTGAGTATTTCTGGCTTCCTTGACCTTGGCTTACCCCTTGACCATTCTCTATCTCTAGCGTATTAGTCCGGCCATTCTAAGGTCCAGTTTACGCTCTGACCTTTTATTTCCTTTCCTTTTGTATGTATATGTTTACATAGTTTCTGCGTGTTGGACCACGCTAGCAGCCGTGACATTATGACAGGGCCATGGATCCTGCGGAACTATGTAAACATATGATAGCCTGTGAGAACAGGGTGGAGGATATGGACCACAGGTTTGATCAGTTTGCCCAAGCGTTCAAGACCTTGCTCCAGAAAACTGCATATCTGGAGGTATATACCTGTAGTATATAAACCTCCATCCATAACCCTTTCACCTCCCCCTCGTTTTGGAGGTGATTCTAAAGAATTCAGAGGTTTCCTTAACCAAATTAAATATCATTTCAAGGCTTCCCCTGGTTCTTTCCATACAGATTGGTCAAAGATTGGCTATCTTATGAACCAATTAATAGGCAAGGCTTTAACCTGGGCCAATCCCTTATGGGAGAGTGGAAATCCAGTTGCCCGTGATTATAATGACATTTTAATGGCATTTAAAGCCACTTTTGAGCCAAAGAGAAAAGAGAAAACGCTGCCAGAGCCTTAATGAGAATAAAACAAGGCACCCGCTCTGTAGCCGATTACGCCATAGAGTTCAGCACATTAGCTTCTGAGGTTGACTGGACCAATAGTGGTTTGGTGGCTGCTTTTTCTGAAGGCTTAGCGGAAAATATACAAGATGAAATCTCTGCCAGAGACCTTCCGGTTAATCTTAATGATTTTATTGCATACATGATTGACATTGACAACAGGCTCAGAGAGAGGGAAAAATAGCACCTTGTTTCTCTAACCCAGTGACTGTTAGTCATGCTCCACCTGCAGAAGCCAAACCCAATGCAATTGGGCATTACCAAACTGACTGAAGCAGAGAGACAATACAGACGCAACGAGGAGTTGTCTATATTGTGGCAAAAGAGGACATCAGAGGTTTTCTTGTCCAGTTCGGCCGGAAAACTTGTACACCTAAGGCACGTTCGGGGACCGACCTTAGGTGTGATGTATATGTCCCCTAAATTGACTAAGAACCGCTTTCTTACACCAATCACTCTGTTTTGTAAGAAAACTACTGTTCAGTGTGAGGCCATGATTGACTCTGGGGCAGCGGAGAATTTCCTTGATAAGGAATTTTCTGCCAAACATCTTCTGCCTTTAAGGCAGAAAGACAGACCCATAGCAGTAGAGGCTATCGATGGGAGACCTCTTACTCAACCTCTTATCACACACGAAACTATACCAATCACTGTCTCAGTAGGTTTCTTACATTCTGAAGAAATGGTTTTTCAAATTCTATCTTCCTACATTCTCACTAAATACTTGAAAATTACATAATACTCGGTTTTCCTTGGCTCCAGAAACACAATCCATGTCTAGATTGGGTTGAAGGAGAGATTGTGAGTTGGGGAAAGAGTTGCAGAGGTCATTGCTTAAAACAGGTGCCTAAACTAATCGGTACCATCAATGTACCTATAGCACCTCCCTTAACCACAGAAATCCCACCGCAGTATTTGGACTTAAAAGAAGTATTTAACAAGCTTCAGTCGGAAGTATTACCTCCACATAGGCCCTAGGACTGTGCCATTAATTTGTTACCTGGCACTATGCCCCCTAAAGGAGTAGTTTATGCACTTTCTCCTCAAGAAACCCTTTGTTTAGAAGAATACATTAAGGATGCTCTCAAAAAGGGTCACATAAGAAGATCCTCTTCACCTGCTGGGGCTGGGTTCTTCTTCGTTTCTAAAAAAGGAGACCTACGCCCTTGTATTGATTATAGGGGTCTAAATAAAATTACGATTAAAAACGCCTATCCCATTCCCCTTATTTTTGAGCTATTTGATAGGTTAAGGGGTGCCCGAGTATTTACAAAACTCGCTCTGAGGAGCGCATACAACCTAGTCAGAATTAAGGAAGGGCATGAGTGGATGACCGTGTTTAATACGAGAATGGGACATTATGAATACCTGGTCATGCCATTTGGCCTATGCAACGCCCCAGCGGTATTTCAGGACTTTATTAACGATGTTCTTAGAGAATATCTTCACATATTCGTATTAGTGTATCTAGACGATATTCTCATCTATTCCCCAGACCTAGAAACTCATCACGAACATGTGAGAATCATACTGAAAACCCTGTTAAAAAATGACTTATACTGTAAGCTGGAAAAATGACAGTTTGACCAGACTGAGATACAGTTTCCTGGTTATGTTATATCCCCTTCTGGTTTCAAAATGGACCCACACAAACTGGAAGCGGTCTTGCAATGGCCGTTACCCAAAGGCCTTAAAGCTACACAACGCTTTATAGGTTTTGCAAATTATTACCGTAAGTTCATTAAGAATTTCTCATCAGTAATCACTCCTATTACCAACCTTACCAAGAAAGGAGCAAATTGTAATTTATGGTCCAAAGAAACAAAGGAGGCATTTGAAAGATTAAAATCTTTATTTGCTTCAGCACCTGTCCTGACGTACCCTGATCCGACCAAACCTTTTATTTTAGAAGTAGATGCGTCAGAGACAGGAGTAGAAACCATTCTGTCTCAAAGAGAGAGTCCTGATGCGCCGTTACATCCCTGTGGCTTTTTCTCTTGAAAATTAACTCCAGCAGTGACCAACCGGCATGACCGCACCAACTCACTGAGCTTACCTGCTCAGCGGCGGGTCGGGAACCGTTCCTCCACGCCGCTCGGGGAAATCCAAGATGGTGCCAACCAGGAAGTCGCATCCATCCATGGCTCCACTCCTAAAATTATAAAAACGTGCGTGTTACGTCATGACTTCAACGCACGCGCACGCTCTGGGGTCAGAGGTCACCCTCTGACCAATCAGAGCCTAGAGAGGGATATTTAAATCCCTAATTCACCCCAGTACCTTGCCCTGTCGTGTTTTCTTGTTCCTGGTTCCCTAGAGTGCATTTATCTTTGTGAATATTACTTTCCTGGTATCCTAATCTTGGCTTTTCCCTGGTTATTCAGAATTCTGGTTCCCCTGACTTGGCTTGTTTAAATGGTATCTGAGTATTTCTGGCTTCCTTGACCTCGGCTTTCCCTTTGACCATTCTCTATCTCTAGCGTATTAGTCAGGCCATTCTAAGGTTCGGTTTACGCTCTGACCTTTTATTTCCTTTCCTTTTGTATGTATATGTTTACATAGTTTCTGCGTGTTGGACCACACTAGCAGCCGTGACAGGTGGGCATTCAGTCTAATGGCCATTGGAGTAACATTTGTTTAAATATACACATATGCGCAGGTAACTTTCTTCTTTTTTTGGTTTTTACTGTATGTATTGGTTCTGATGTGTACTATGGTCGTTACTGCCACTCGAGTAGTGGGTGTTTGAGCGCAGGACTTGTTTTTGTTTTTTTGTATTTGTATACAAAATATAGCACTTAATTTAGGCAGTAAACAAAAGACAAATGGTAAGCCTATGAATAAAATAAAGAGGAAAAAAAACTTCTCTTCAGTGGTTGTAGTGAGTAAGTTTCAGTATACTTGGAGACTCCTGTATCTGAGATGGTACCAGCCTGTTCGACTGCAAATCCCGGCATCAGGTGGCGGCTCTGGAGGTTGAAGGAGCCTGTGATGGTCGGGGTGTGAATTCCTAGATTGTTGATGGATTCATGTTTGACAGGCCCGAACCAGCAGGTTTTCTCAGAGTATAGAGATCCTTGTTCGCTACTGTGCACTCTGAAATGTAAATAAGAGGACTCTTGGTAACCACCAGCAGTAGGGTATGTCTCATAACTGTAAGGGAGGCTTCAGGGTGCGATGCCAGGCCAGCCGTTCTATGTAAGGTCGGGGAGTAGCTGCAGTCTAGCTCCCTCAAACATAATTGGAGCCTTGCCCCTCACAGCCGCCCCAAGCAAGGCCTTGTCCTGCATGATTTGGAAATGCACGATGAGATCTGGTGACATAGATGGCATGTTCTGGTTTAGGGAGGCAGAACATGCCATCTATTTTGAAAGTCTATCACATTCTTGGCACGTTTAGGTGGTAGGAAGGCTCCAAGGAACCTCATGTAGAAGTGAGGTATGTCAGCTGTCCCCAGCTCCTCAGGGACACCACAAATCTTGAGGTTGTACATCCTGCGTTGGTCCTCTAAAGCATCCATTCTCCCTTCAGCATCAAACTGCTGTTGCTGAAGCTCTTCCACTCTCTTTTATAACTCTGATAATCTGGAGTCCTGTTTGCTGTGCTTAGGCTTCCAGATGGGAAATTTTCGTGGTTCAAGGTGCGACTATCTCTCCTGTATTGTAAGTGATGTATTCGGAAGAGCATGAGGATCCCTCACTGAGAAGCACCATATTCTCCCATGCAGCCTTCTGCGTGCTTCGGCACAGATCTCCTATGTCCCGGCCGGGAGGACCTTTATTTACTTTGTGTTTTTTATTCTTCCGTCCCATGCTAAGTTAAGCTTTCAGGTAAGTGATTTCAGCCTTGGGGAGTCATAGATACCACAAAGAAACAGCTCTTTATGGCAACTTTTCACAGAGCTCACTACTTACCCCTCTTACTTTTAACCTAAACCTTAATATTTAACCTAACTGATATTTACAAACTCAATCATATTTTTTGATTGATTCTTTGTCATATACTGTATTTTGTATTCTAATGTATTCCTTAAACCATCAATACAAATTGATTTATAAATATTTTTTACAAAATATTATATTTTTTACAAAATGACTGAATCAAAGTTTCTACTAAAAGCAGCAAAACTGAATTCACTTTAATTAAAACCAAAAAGAGTGCAGAAATTACTGGTAATGAAACTCAATGTTCTGAAATAAATAGAGTTCTATACAGCTCTCAGTCCTAAACATTACCTCTATATGTCTAAGGTCAGAGGTAGTATGAATGAACAGATGATACCAAAAGGTTTTTCATCAAAAGTCCTTTAAATGTCTGATGACATATGTATAGTTATTTTAGAATGCTATGCAAGTATAGAAATGTTTACTATTTGGCCCACCCAGTCGTACTGCAGCTAGTTACCTCACCTTTCTGTGATTTTATTACACCGGTACTTAACAGAAAAAGTATTTTCTGACATAACCTACGACTCAATATACCACAACCTTTATGGGTAACACCTTGTTATGGAATTTCTTATAGTCTTCCAAATTTTCATAAACACACTTTTAATACCTTTCAAAAACATTAAAGTATTTTCTTCAATGCGCACATTTTATCAATCCTAGTTGTCTTTTAAATAAACAATGTATCATTTTGTTAGCTTAATGTATAAAATGGATGTCTGAGTGATATTTGTTATTCTACTTGTGGTTTCGCTAATCATGATTCCTACACATGACGCAAATCGGTTAGCCAGAAAAGGTTATGAAACCCCTGACATAATCACTGTAGGACTTTAAAAAGTAGTCGGCTAGTGTGAAAGTAAACATAGCAGGCACCAAAAGACTACATTATAGCTAGTACCACCAAGTCATACAAACATCTTTCACCTTACTCTCCTATTGTATATTTTTAAAGAGGTAGTTTTACTTATACTGTAATTAATATATTTCGAACAACACATTCTCTATAAAATAAATATGATATCAGTAGGAGATGTCTTGCTCAAAAGGTTTTGAAACTGACATGTTCATATTCAAATTATGCTGTAGTGTGCTAAGTTACAAATAGTTTAAGTTTTATGGATTTTCTAATGTGTTTTTTTTTTTACATGCAGAGTGGATAAAAATAAATGCAATACAATAAAAGAGAGCAATTATTATTGGGCGTTATAACTGACTTAGTAACAATATTAAAGAAACATAACTGTAAAATAAAATATTTTTTAAAGCACAAGGTCTGTCATTTTGTATAAGTCAACTATTACTTATATTGCACCTAAAACTTGAGAAAGAAAACAGTATAATCTGTGGAAATGTTTTTTTTCCCCGCAAATTAATAACTACAAATGTGTCTAAAATGAATGAAGTATTTATGTTGATCAAACTAAAAACTAATATTAAAAATAAATAATAGGAATATAAAAAACTAAATATTACAAAAAGTAAGAGAAATTGGGCAAGAGGAGCAAAGTTGAAGAATTTAATTGGTGGAATGTGCATCCAAAAAATGTCTTGACCATTACTAAT
>OW240912.1:23253244-23275507 GCA_933207985.1 Pelobates cultripes | reverse complement strand
TTCAATGCATTCCTATGGGAAACCACATTTCAGTTTACATGTTTTTCGCAATAAGAAACGTCCCGGAGAACGCATTAAATTTGTAAACAGAGGTCCCACTGTATTAGAAAAAAATATATGCAATATAGAAATATTATTGAAAAAAATATACAATCAAAATCCCTGTTTAACCCCTTAAGGACCGAGGACGGTTCAGGACCGTCATCGGCATTTTTGCCTTGCCGACCGATGACGGTCCTGAACCGGCCCAAATCTTACCGGGGGCGGCTTACCGACGCTTCGCCGTCTCCCCGGGCGCTTATCAGTGTTCTTTCCGTTGTGGAGACTGCCGCAGCCCAGACAGTCTCCCCATCGGTGCAGATTAGGACCCCTGTGGCCATGTGATCACTTAACACAGCGATCACATGGTCACAATAGGTGTCCATGTGTCTGCCTGCAGGGGGACTGCCTGTGCTGACAGGCAGTCTCCCTGCTAGTGTAAAATCAGAAAAAATAAATAAAGTTAATGTTAATAAAAAATAAATAAATAATTATATATGTGTATATATGATATATAGACATATATTATATCTATATAACATATGTCTATATATCATATATATATAATGTCATACTAAGTGTATTTTTATATTAATATGTACTTATATTAATATAAAAATACACTTATAATTAAATTACACACGTATATATATAATATATATAATAACTATATATATTGTATATATATATTATTATAAAATATAAATAATAAGTCATTTAAATTAAATAAAAATTTTTTAAAATAATAAAAAATTTCAAAAAATTATATACAGGAGAAATTTATTCTGACTTCGTATTTTAAAATTTCATTATATATATTTACATCAAAATACACTTAGAACGAAATGTGTATATATATATATATATATATATATATATATAAATAATACAAAATATGCATATGTCCATATACAAAATTACATAAATAATTATTTAAATATACACGTAGACTTGATATATATAAATATGCATATATATTTAATTCTACTTGCGTATTTATGTAATATTTTTACATAATTGAGTAATTTTATTGATTGCAATTTGATGGACCTGCTTGCCAACTCAGGCAGAAAGTCCAGATAATTTAATTTGCTAGCACTATATTTTACCCTGAAACTTTCTGTGATACCCTAAAACCTGTACAAGGTACTGTTTTCCTCAGGAGACTTAAGCTGAACACAAATATTAGTGATTCAAAACAGTAAAACATATCACAGCGATGATATTGTCAGTGAAAGTTACTTTTTTTGCATTTTTCACACACAAACAGCACTTTTACTGATGATATAATTGTTGTGATACGTTTTCCAGTTTTTAAACACTAATATTTGTGTTCAGCGATGTCTCCCGAGTAAAACAGTACCCCCCATGTACAGGTTTTATAGCATTTTTGAAAGTTACAAGGTCAAATATATGTGTCAAATATTTTTACATTGAAATGGCCAGGTTGGTTACGTTGCCTTTGAGAGCGTATGGTAGCCCAGGAATGAGAATTACCCCCATGATGGCATACCATTTGCAAAAGAAGACAACCCAAGGTATTGCAAATGGGGTATGTCCAGTCTTTTTTAGTAACCACTTGGTCACAAACACTGGCCAAAATTAGCGTTCAATTTAGTTTTTTTACTTTTTTCACACACAAACAAATATGAATGCTTACTTTGGCCAGTGTTTTCGACTAAGTGGCTACTAAAAAAGACTGGACATACCCCATATTGAATACCCTGGGTTGTCTACTTTAAAAAAATATGTACATGTGGGGTGTTATTCAGAGATTTATGACAGATAATAGTGTTACAATGTCACTATTGATAAATTTAAAAAATTTATGTTTTGAAACCGCAATATTCTACTTGTACCTATAGCCTATAACATGCAAAAAAAAGCAAAAAAGCATGTAAACACGGGGTATTTTTAAACTCAGGACAAAATTTTGAATCTATTTAGCAGTTTTTTAAGCTTTGTAGATGAGTAAAAGATTTTTCAAGTAAAAGTAAAAAACATGTATTTTTCAATTTTTCATCATATTTTTTTATTTTTTAATTAAAATACAGAATCTAAATAATGGTATGTAAAGAAAGCCCTTTTGTCCTGAAAAACAATATATAATTTGTATGGGAACAGTAAATGAGAGAGCGGAAAATTCCAGCCAAACACAAACACCACAAAAGTGTAAAAATATGCCTGGTCGCAAATGTACAACATCGCAAAAACAGTCCAGTCCTTAAGGGGTTAAATTGAACTTTAATCACACACAGGAGGCTCTTGCAGGGGATAAGAAAATCTAAATTAAGCAGATTTTTCCATAAAGAAAGGATAAACTTTAGATGACTCTTTACCGGAAGTGTTTAGGAAGGCTATGCAAGTCATATGCAGGCAGGTGTGATTAGGGTTCATAAACAAAGTGATTTAACTCCTAAATGGCAGAATTCAGCAGTGAGGCTGCATGGGGCATGCTCTATACACCAAAACTGCTTCATTAAGTTAAAGTTCTTTTGGTGACTATAGTGTTCCATTAAGCTTTTTCTTTAGCCGCCATTCTATTCTTTAGCCACAAGAAACCTGGGTGTCCATCTTCAATTCCAATTCCTGATCTTTCTAATTGGATTTATGTGAATGGTTTATGCATGTATGCTTAGAGAAGTATCTGATAAACTATTGAAAACTTTGGACCCAGCACCAGTTGAGATACATGGGTTCCCTGGGCCTAAGAGTTGGGTTTCTCGTGACCACTACTCCCTCTTGATTTTTTTTCAGAAAGTCCACCCGGAAAGAGACCGTTCTGAGGTCTGTTCCTGTTTGCCGAAATGGGGTTGCTTCTCCTCTTTTGGCCTCCTAGGTAACCTAGTTACCATGACAACCAGTACCCAGGGAAACATGCACAGCCTGGTAACTGGACCAGTTTTAATGACTAGACTGATGTATCTAATGCTTAGAAAATGTTATCTTAATTCTGTGCTTAGTAATGATTTATAAATTGTTTTTCTAGTAGCTGCAAAGCAAACAATCCAAAATGGGATGTTTGTAGATCAGTGTATGTAGTGTTTTATAGTCTGTATAAAAAAAATCTTGCGTTTAAACTCATTGACCAATGCCAGGTCAAAGTTGATGTGAATTTGTAGTCCTAAAACATTGTTTTTTGTTTTTCTCCTTTTTCATTCAGACGCTTGAATGGCATCTATAAACTTTCTGATGTCTGACACTTGCCTGGAGAGGATAAAACAGACGTGTTCGGGTGTGACTAGAGAAGGTAAATATGCAGTTGGTGTTGCCTTTTTAATGGTTGGATGTTCACTTTTAGATAAGGAATGGCACTAATGAAAATCCTGGTTGGCATTACAACAGTGTCAGTGGTTTATTCATTAAACCAGGCAGACAGACACACAAGCAGACATGCATGCACAAGCGGACACGGACGCACACACTCTGACACACACACCCTGACTGACATGCACACTGTGCGTACTCTAGGAGGGAACGGTGGTCTTCCTGCTCTGCTGGGAGCAGAAGTGATGCCATATTCCGGTCTTGGCATCACTAGGTGGCGTGCCAGGAAGCTGACTTTTCCTCGCCGCCCGTCTGCCTTGGAGGGAACGTGCTCACAAATCCTAGGACCAGCGTCTGAGATTTGTCAAGCCCGGCACTAAACAGTCAGCTATGCTTTATGACTAGCAGGCATGCGAGATAGTCTAGATCAGTGGTCCCCAACACAGTCCTCATGGACCACCAACAGTTCGGGTTTTGTCAGTCTCTCCATTTGAATAAAAAAGGGATATACATAAATCCTGGACTGTTGGTGGTCCATGAGGACTGGGTTGGGGGACCACTGGTTTAGATGGAAATAGCTGTAAGTCAGTTGACCTGGAGGGTCCTCCCCTTCCCCTTCCCCTTCCCCTTTCAGTCCCTCTTTAACTCTTTAGCAAACCTTCTCCCCCACAACACACTATGTAAGATAGTAATCCCATGTATCTGCTCTTGTCTGTATTATGCTATTTGTCATTTAATATCTGGATATTGACTAAATGGGTTGTTTTATGTGTAATGAACTGAAATAATTCAAATTTATCACATGTTAATGTATTTTTCCTTAGGATTTATAATTTTGTTGAATTTCAATATAGTATTATCTGGATAACATTTATTAGCTGGAGTTGGATTAGCCAGCAATTTCAGCCCATCGGTGTTGTCGTCCATGTTGGACAAAATTGACTTTTATAATGCAAAAGTGTAATGTCAGAAGCAGAAGAGGGGGCAGTCCTGGTTTATCACACAATTCTTAAAGGAATATTATAGCTTTAGTAATACCAGCATGCGGGTCACTTCACCCCTGTGAAGTATAAAGGGAGTTTTACTTACCCTTTCTCCATCACTGTGGTACTTTTGTCATTGCTGCCCTGCCTCCATGACTGAGATCATCATCAATTTTAAAGTACTCAACCAATCCAGTGTTTCCCGATAGGGAAGCATTGGGAGGCTAGTGCGCACGCACAGCAAATCACAGCACTTGATTGAGAACAACGTTTGACTCTGCTCACAGAAAGTCCGTCACTAGAGGTGTGTTTTATTCCAGAAATGGAAACAATGCAGTTTCTAGAAAACTGCAATGTTTTTTTAAATGGCCTGTGTTAAAATGACAGGGCCTCTTTATCCAGTCTACTTTATTGATCTGGGTGCCTTTAGTAATTATGGTTTGATAGTAACTCAAGGAGCAGTGCCAGGACACAGGCCATGTTGCTTAGAGTGCCATATTAAAAGCATACTCTAACCCCCAAAGAATCTTTAGCTTAACAGTGCAGTTTTGCTGTATAGATCATTAGACCATGCCCTTGCAGTTTCACTGCTGAACTATCTGCCCATCCCAGGTGCAGAAATGCTTAAAAACCCTTAAAGGACCACTATAGTGCCAGGAAAACATACTCGTTTTCCTGGCACTATAGTGCCCTGAGGGCTGGCTGCGTGCGCATTCAGCCGGTCTCATAGGAAAGCTTCTCTGAAGCTGCTATGTTTATAAAAAAAAAAGGGTTAATCCTAGAGGGACCTGGCACCCAGACCACTTCATTAAAGGACCACTATAGTGCCAGGAAAACATACTCGTTTTCCTGGCACTATAGTGCCCTGAGGGTGCCCCCACCCTCAGGGTCCCCCTCCCGCCCGGCTCTGGAAGGGGAAAGGGGTAAAAACTTACCTTTTTCCAGCGCTGGGCGGAGAGCTCTCCTCCTCCTCTCCGCCTCCGTTACGCCCCGCCGGCTGAATGCGCACGCGCGGCAAGAGCTGCGCGCGCATTCAGCCGGTCTCATAGGAAAGCATTTACAATGCTTTCCTATGGACGCTGGCGTGCTCTCACTGTGAAAAATCACAGTGAGAAGCACGCAAGCGCCTCTAGTGGCTGTCAATGAGACAGCCACTAGAGGAAATAGGGGGAAGGCTTAACCCATTCATAATTATAGCAGTTTCTCTGAAACTGCTATAATTATGACAAAATGGGTTAACCCTAGAAGGACCTGGCACCCAGACCACTTCATTAAGCTGAAGTGGTCTGGGTGCCTAGAGTGGTCCTTTAAGCTGAAGTGGTCTGGGTGCCTAGAGTGGTCCTTTAATTCACTTACAGTACCTGAATCCAGAGCCAATGTCTCTTGGCACTGGGTCAGGCTCCACCTCGGTTGAAATTGGGGACCTAATACTTATGCATGGGGTTTGCATTAGGATAATCCCATAGGAATTAATCAAAAGCTTTCCTATTGGGTTTTAGCTACTGCTGGATGTCCTCATGCATAGTGTGAAGACGAATATAGAAATAAACTACTATAATGGTATTTGAAAAGCAGTATAAATATCAGTATAGACACTCTAAGACTGCACGCCTTATAGTGCAATAGATAATAATATAATGAGCAATATATAGTAATAATAATAATAATATAAATAATATGAGAAATCAAAATATTAAAAGAGAAGACTTTAGAATAAATATATAAAATACCAGAAGAACGGAAACACATTAAATACATAAAGCTAATTTTTTTATTTTATTTTAATTTACCCAGAAGCGCCTCTAGTGGCTGTCTGGTAGACATCCACTGGAGGTGGAGTTAACTCTGCATTGTAATTATTACAGTTTATCAATAACTGAAATATTTACAATTGCAGGGTTAAATTGACAGGGGCAGTGCACCTAGACCTCTTCAATGACCTGAAGTGGTCTGGGTGCTTATAGTGTCCCTTTAAATCACTTTGGTTATGCAGTCTTAGCCACTCTTGCCTGTGACTTACACTGCCTACATGACAAGAAAATATTCATTTTATAGGACAGTCTACTTATCTGCTATTAGCTTGGTTAATTGAACTTTAATCACAAACAGGAGACTGTTGTAGGCTCCAGCATGTTAATAGCTGAACAGAAGGTGAATTCTAAATTAAATACACTGCTATAAGGGAAGTTGAGAAACACTGAGCTTTTTTTCAAGAAATGTTTAAGGAGACTCCGCAGGGGAGGTGTGGCTCGGGCTGCATAAACAATGTGATTCAATTCCTCAATGGCATTCAATTGAGCAGTAAGCCTGCAGGGGCATTAATATACTCCAACACCTCTTAATTAAGCTAATGTTGTTTTGATGCTTAAAGTGCACCTCTAAAGGGACAATCTAGGCACCAAAATCACTTCATCTTAAGGGATTTTAGGGCTTACATGCTGCTCCACGCAGCCTTGTATTTGAAAATAGTGATGTTTCTGAAAATCTGCTCTGCTTTTGATTAAGGTGTTTTTAATGTGTCCAGAGGTTCAGATTCATCTGCATGACAAATTTATGGAAGTCATATTTAGAGTTTGAGTGGAAGGCTGCTCTGACTCGGTTTTTATACATTTCATTACTACTCAATTTGTAATTGGTATTTTAAATAGTTCCAATTGCAATGTTTACATTTCAATTTTTTAACATTTATTTTTGGGGGTAAATCAGAGCACTGAGCTAAGCAGAGTGCAGGGAACAGTGACAGTCACATCACACGCTCATTGCATTGCCTTGGGAAGCCTGAAGCAGTGATTCTTTGTGAGATTCCTTGCTTCTAGCTGATTCACAGCCACCTTCCAGGAATAAGGACCTAGTTGAGGATTTTCCACCAGAACAGATAGACTAGTAGCTGAGGAACTGCTTTTCTGAAGACAAACACTTAAAAAAAATAAAAATAAATAAAAATACATCAATCTAGCAAACCTTTCTGTAACATTGGATGATATTGAAAGCAGAACCAAATAAAAGAAATGTTTCTATCATCAGCCATTATTAGATCCGTTGCGTTAAAGTGTGTGTTATTGGAATATATTTGCCTTTTTCTCTGCCATTGGCTGAGTGGGTTTGGTGTTGTGGTCCTTAGCAGCTGTATTAAGGGATGTCTGGTTTAGAATGTCTAATCAATAATGGGTGTTAAAGCTCTATGTGCATTTTTGGGTGTTTACCCTCACTCAGTGGCCACTGATAAGGTAGTGTAAACAAATACGTGCTTGTCAATCCCCATTTCTTTCACTCTATATCTGCTCATTCTCTGCACAAAGAATTGGTTACTGATTCTTCATTAACAGGAATATTTTATTTCCTATGTGGAAGAGAATAGGGACCAGCTTGTGCGCAGTCCAAACAGTGCCATGAACTGTATGATTCTAACAAATTGAAATTGACAAAGCAAGATGATTTGCCTGTTGAAAGAGTTCATTGAGAGTACATCTGCTTGTTTAGTACTCCTAGTTGCACGCATACAAAATCATCATAGATGCAATGTATTTGTAAACTTTTGTATTGGGTATTCCATGTAGTTTTTAAATTAAAGTAAGAGGGCACAGACATTATGCAGCACTTTACAAAGGCTAACGAAGTATCTAACTTACCAGAGGTGGAGAATGACCTGCTCAATAATGCATTCTTGGTGTATAGAGTAACTATAATATTTCTTATATCTAGGCATAGACTGTTAATCTGTATAGATCTAGTAATAGGGGTTGTTCCACCCACCCAGCTGAGCATAACATTTATAATTACAGCAGTAGGAAAATGTACCCTTATTACTCTTTTTTACAAACCATTTAAAATGATTCTTCAAATGTATTTTATAGTGTTACGTATACAAAGTTGTATTCCTAACACTAAGAGCCCTGTGTCCCCCTTCCCACACACACCAATAAAGAGTTAAAAAGAAAAAAAAACAACCTTCAGTCATTTACCCAAATCCATCGCCATTTTCTCTCAGCGCTGGGTCCGTACAGTGTCTCCTCCAACATCATACGATGGGGAATGGGGAATTCCGCATAGGTATTGCCTCAAGGTTCAAATAGTTGAATTGGAAATATTGTCCAAGATCGCTACTCATGTATAGAATTTCACCCGTTATCATTAGTGTTACAATTAAACTGTACATGATATTGAAGCTCCGCAAAAAGACTTTCCTACACGTATCTTTGTAAAAATGTGGAAAAGATGCTTTACCCCTTCAAAAGTTGTGAGTCATAGCTGGTGAGGAAACATCAAGGTATGTCAAATGGAATCAGATGGGAATTCCATCTTTTCCACAAATTTGCCACAGGTTGACATGAATATAAAACAAATTAGTCCCTAAATAGTTTTTTGTATGGATCTTGATTGCTTTAATTTCACTTCAGTACAAATTAAAATATTATTATATATTTATTCATAACAATGCTACCTGTGTAAAGAAAACTACAGTGCCACTTAACTGATAGAGCACACTGCTCCATACACTTGAGATCTCTCTGATGGGCTTAAAAAGCAATTGTATTTGTTTCTCTAGATATCTGGACATATTTCACCTTTTGCCGTTATAAGGTGGTATATATTCCTCATTGTTAGGTGATATTTTTTTTTACACCTCACTTTATATGTTTGTTTTTTAGTCACTTAAATCATGGCTAAATCTTAAATGCTCATGTTGCTAGGACATGGAGTAGTAGAAGTAAAATCTTGTACTAACAAAGTCTAGCCTGCTGTTATGTGACAAGTTGTCACCTAACAATTTTTATGTTTCCCACATCATCAACAAAGGACAAAACTAAACAATGTTATGTTACATATAGATTGGAGCAACATACCAGGTCATTGGCCCATCTTGTCTGCTTAGAAGGAGGTCTTGAAGGAACATTATAAGAAAAATATGCTATTTTTTATTTATTTTTTTAATTTTACATTGCATTGTTAAAATGACAGGTCCCCAGCACTGAGAAAATTTAATTGACAAAGCTGTCTGTGTGGCTATAGTGGTACTTTAAGTGTTCTCCAGAATAGTACTGTGCATACTGCATGTATTCAGTCATATTTGTACTAATAATACACTGGCAAATTTCACTTTTAACCATACCAACTAAGATTTGCTGCTTGATCAAACCAAAACTGTTCTAGTTTATAATCATGATATGGAATTTGACTCCAATAAAAGATGGCTGCCCCACTGAGTAAGTATAATCAAGGTGATACGCTGAGCTGCATAACATGTCCCTCAATTCTTCCCAACTTATGCGTTGGTTAGAAAAATGGGGAGGGAGGCAACAAACCAAAAGTCCATCATTGTGTATTTGCAATGTATTAGACAATGTAACTCCTTGTAAAAAAAAAACCTTTTTATTTGAAGCTGCAGTTTTAGTATTGGGGGTGGGAACTGCTATGGTTCACTGCAGGGTGCTGAATGGTTTCCTTTTGCTTTGGTTGGAATTCTCTTCCATGGATTAGATGTGATTATCTAATATAGCAATTTAAGTCATGTATGTTTATATATAATGTGTATGGCTGTGTATATATGTAAAAATAAATAAATAAATAATAAATATATATATATATATATATATATATATATAATATAAAAATACATAAATAATATTTATATTATAGAATATAAAAAAAAACATAAATTATATATTATTTATTTTGTGTATGTTGTGCTTATTAATGTGTGTTGTTACTTCCAGTTTTGTGGTTTGCGGCTGGACTCTCCCCTCCATTCCCTGGATATGAGACTTGAAAGAAGACGATGCATACAGGTAAATAATATAATTTAAGAGCCTTTCTTGTTTCATCAGGATATAAAGATCCTTAGCTGAACTAGCGAACTGCAATGTTTTCTGTTACCTGTTTTCTGTTACCAATCTGGTTCTTGAACACATTTACATGCTTTTCCCTTTGGAAGTCTTTGGGTTTTGTTTGAAATGCACCAAAGTGAAAATTCTGGGCCAAAACCGAAAATTCAGGATGCCCTTGGCCGACATTTACCGCAACAGCCGCTGCCATCTTGCATCCATGTGTCACTGCTGACTTCAGCAGAAGTGACCCGTCCTTTGCTTATCACCATGGAGACGGGAGGAGGCTGAGCAGTGACATCCATTAAATGCTTCTGGTCCCCCCTGACCTGTCCCCCCTACATAACATGATGATTCCTCCCCTGGTCCATAGGAGTGACGGCACGGGGACAGCGGCTCATGGTATAAACCCGTCTCTCATTCCTCCCTTGTGTATTGTGATCTCTGGATATTGTGCCCTCTTATACTGCTGGCTACTAACTGAGCATCTCTCATAAGATGGAAGAGGGGGAAGGAAGGGGTGTAATTTTCGGAAGATTTTACCCATTTTCAGCCAAAATTTCTGTGCATCCCTAGAAATTAAGCTTCCGGCATATATTGCCATTTCCGCTGGAGTTTCATCCTCTGAGTAGATGGAATGTGGATGAATTTAAATTGGTGCTAAGTGAGCTATCCATTTAAATAGAAAGTTGATTGTGTTTAGTTAGTGATTTATGTTTAAGCAAAATGATAGAAGGAGGTTTGGTCCAAAGTAAGCCAGGCGTTAGTCTATTGACCTTCCTAATGGGCTTGAGAGCAATGATAGCTCCTCATCACAGTCAATATGATATTTGATTAGTTACTATGTGGTTTTGGAACCAGGATGGATAGTACAAATAATATGTTTTATATTGATAAGATAATGAAGAGATTTGCTTAATTTATTTGAATGCAAAATGTTGGTATCGAAAGATCCTATTTCTGCATGATCAATTTATATTTTTTGGGGGGTGGGGGGGGGGGGTTATTTGTTTTGGTGTGGAAACTGTAAATTTTGTTTAGGGTACCATCTCTCAATTATATATAAAACAAGTTACTCACTGCAAATAGCATCATTAACTGACTGTGACAGTTATTGTGAAGCATGGAAACTCCACACAATCCTATGATATTTGTAGTCTCCTCTATACAACAAAATCTGCTTTACTTAAGCAACGCACAGGTTGATGAATCAGGAGAAAACTTGTGACTGCACAGGCAAAATAATAGCATTGCATGCTTGATTTTAAAGGACAGTAAATTATTCCACCAATCTGTGACACAGTTATTATGTCCACATTGGTTTTAAGGTTTGGAAGGAAGCCTCTAATGCAATTCATATGGTTGCTGGTCTCCTTAATCTTTGATTGCTCGAAGTAGGTTTAAGTTTTTTGGACTAGAAGCTTGATCCGTACAATAGAATGTATATATCCAACTTCTAAAAGTGGAGCAGTTACCGTGGAAACCAATTTACAGCGCTACTTCTAGAACTTTGCTTTTTACACATAACCGTGTGCAGGTAGTTTGGTCACACATTACAACGTTTTGGAACAGAGCGATTTAATATTTGCATTTGCCAGTGAACCTATTGTGGAGATGTTGTCTTGAATGGATCTTCTTAGTATGATGGAAGTGTTGATTCAAGTGTTGTTTTATAATGTTTGCATTCATCTAAATATTAAAGTTTGATTATTTAGGATATGCTTAAAGTCAAATTGTTATATTATAAAGCTAATATAAAGAAGCACTTAATGCAATTAGATTTAATTTGCCTGGTATTATCCCGCTAAGACGGTATCTCACTTAACATCCATTCTCTTTCCATTCCCTGGTCTGTCCCAGCTTATCATGTACAACCTTTCCTCACCATACTACGGTGATCTACCAACCTGGAAAACTATGGCAGCACCTACCTCCTCATTCAATTTCTTTATAGGCCACTTGTACATTATGTAAATTATACATAGTGCAAATGTAAATATACTTAGAACTGTTATCTCATTATGTTATGGCAATGCACTACAATTAAAAATCCTGCTTCTAAAAGTCCTCTTTTATTATACTGTTTACAAGTTGAATTAAGTTTCCTGCAACACTAGCTTATCCACCTGAACACTGGCTATGTGGTCTTCACTCATTGTTATGATGACCAGAAAAGTCTTGACTGCTGGTTCTAACATAATCCCCAATTATTTATCTATAGCTATAACAAAATTTGTATTTGTAACGTTTATCCTATGTATGCATTATGGTCTGCCACCTGTAGATAAATACAAAAGCTATATATAACAAAGATAGTATTCTATTTCTTCTGAAAATTAAGTGTTGAAATATTCAGTTGGTTTAAAGAACATTTTTATCCATTTACCAGTTTTTTTTATGGGTTAACCCTTTATGTGACAGGTGATTAGGCATTTACCCATTGTACAGCGCTAGGGAATCTGATGGCGCTATATTAATAATAAAATTACAGTGTAGCAGGGCTGTGAACTACTGGAGGTTAAAAAAAATAAAAAAAATTAAACAAAACACGCAAGCTCCCCTTTTCAGCCCATAGAAGTGAGTGCTCATGTTTGATGGTTGAGCTATGATGTGAGCAGGGGCATTCCTTTTGCTGCAGCTGCTCAGTTCTCTCTCTTGCAAGGAATCTGAGAGCTGTCATCTGTGTGTTAAAATAGCTCTGTGCACACTAGCAAACTCACTGCACACTGCAGATCTGATGGAGGGGGCACAGCATGCATACTTCTCTATAAATGCTAACTGAAGATAAGTGGGTGCAGTTTCAGTCCTGATGATTTTTCTTTTTGCTATAAATTTCCCATACCATCACTGCATTATCCTGTCCTTTCCCAATGGGTTGCAATAGCACAAGCAGAAGTCTAATCCCTTTCAGTTGCAACTGCTTCTACACCCCCCACCCCTTTCCCCTGTCCTCCTCACCCTGCTCGCCCAACCCCCTCCCCATGCAATTAATTTCAAATGTTAATGACAACTTGAAAATGTGACAATGTTCAATTTTTTTCATTTCTTGTTTATTGTTTTTTTTTTTTACTAGTCGGCAGCTGGGGAGTGGCTCTACCCTGGCAACTTGGGTTGGAGATTTGCATAAGGCCATTTGGATTGGCCAGTCATTCCCTGAGCTAGTCCAATCACAGCACTGTGCCTTAGTGGTAGGCTGTGCCAATTAGCTGCTGTTGCTGGGGTGCCTGGTGCTTTTTTCCTCCTGTATGATGGTTCTTCTGCATTGTGTTGCCTGGCGAGAGAGACGTTGATAAATGAGTATTTAACGATCTGCAGCAGTTTGTTCTCACTGCAGGCAGGCACAGATTCTCAGAACAAAAAGCAAAAATAAGGGGTTTAATTGGCCATTTTAAATAAACTTTATCAAAAAGCTTTACAAACAGGCATAATGCTCTTAATCTAATTTAAAAAATAAAATAAGGTTGTGCTTTTATTTTACTACTGTTATTATCATCATTAATTATGGTTCTGTGTGTATAGCATGAGGTTTTCTGACCTTATTGCGAGGTTGTTTCTAGTATGTATTAAAACACTTTAACACAGAATGTAATGTTTTATTCTTTAACCCTTTATGTGTTAGGGTAGCACACAATGCATTGAAAAGACTGTACCTCTGGCTATCAGAGGGATAATTTTGTGTGTGTGTGTGTCCCCTCTTAATTCTTTATTCAGCCAAAGGGGTTAGGTTAAGAGCACTTTTCTTTATCTGCCCCCACCCCTCCCCCTTTCCTTGGGGCCAGGATAAAGATTCATGTGCAAAACAGGGATCCTTAGCACATCAAAGCTGCCTCCCCCCAATGTGAAATTTATCACATTCCTTGAAATGTTTGTTCTAAAAATATTTTTTGGGTGTTGAGGGTGGGAGGATAAAACCATAAGCATGTGCTAATGTTGCAACAACAGGTGGACACATTACAGTTGCCGATTTAGATATTTGGGAGTGTGTCCATGGATAGTGCTCTCCAGCTGTATGTAGAATTCACATGCTGCCAGAAAAAATCCATCCCTGCTGAGATTCCTATGCAGTTGCCATGTTTTAATTGGTTTCCTCTGACAGTAGGTGATTTCTATATACTGCCAGCCTTGCTGGGCAGCACTATTATTCAGTGGTTTGAAATTATATAAATGATATGCTCGGAGCTGTGTGTTATTGATGTGAATGTGGTAGACCATTCATATGATTTTTTTGATTGCTCGATAGTACGTGATCTATTTCTGTTTTATGTTTAAACATAGTGCAACCTATGTAGCTATGAATGAATTTGCTTTGTTTTTATTTTCTTCAGTTACATAACTTTCATTTCAAATTTTGAATTTCTGAAATGCATACTTTTTATTTATTTTGTATTGAGTTTAATCAGTGTTGTGTGGAATGAATCTATACCTTTTATGTACGTATTTGTATTTCCTTATAAAAAGCTACAAGATTCACAATGAACATGACATACCTGATTATAGGGTGTATTTGATAAATAGTAGCCACTCTCAAACTTAACTCTGTGTAAGTACCCCAGGAACTGTTTCACTTGCATATTATTATTGCTTCAAGCATTATATCTATATACATCTCTGCATATATCTCTTGCATAATTCTTAATAGGTTTTCTTCAAATGTAACAACCTTTGATTTAAATGGTTAATTTGTGAGTTTAAATGGGATATTTCAAAACCCATGCTCTCTGCATTGATACAAAGAGTCTCCTACTTGTCTCCCTTTATTTATATCATTATATCTGCAACAATTTCCAAATCTCTGCATGCTTCAGCGCGTCTTGTGCATGCTAGCTTGGCGATTCTTAGATATTACTTCACGTGTGCTGCCTGGGAATACTGCAGACCACCAGAACCTGTCACTAGTGATGTCCCAAACGGTTCGCCGCGGACTCTTCATTGAGTAAACTTTGACCCTGTACCTCACAGTCAGCAGACACATTCCAGCCAATCAGCAGCAGACCCTCCCACCTCCTGGACAGCTCACTAAGAATGCAGCTTCACAATGAATGTAAAATGGATGCTGTCCAGGAGGTGGGAGGGTCTGGGATGGAGGGTCTGCTGCTGATTGGCTGGAATGTGTCTGCTGACTGTGAGGTACAGGGTCAAAGTTTACTCAATGATGAGTCCGCGGCGAACCGTTCGGGACATCACTTCTTGTCACCCATTCAGGGTATAATTCAGTTATCATTTTTATGCAAGTGGTTTGATATACATGTGAGAGAGAAAGATAATGGTAATTGAATTGGCTTCTAAATTCTACAAATGTATAACAAGCACTGCACTAGGCTGAAAATAATGCAAATGATGCTCCATTTAAAATCAAGTAATCCCCCCACCCCTCCCCCATAAAAAAATAACCCATCTTTTTATTTTGCTCAACAAATATTTTATTTCTACACAACGTGTGAAAGTCTTATGCAAAGATCCAGGAATATTTGAATTCCTTTACCGTGATCCTCTTTACTGATTTAATTTATCCAACAGGCTGTTCTTAGTCTCAGTTACTTTTTTAATTTTTTTTTTAGTTTTATTTATTAAAGGGACACTATAGTCACCACAACAACTGCAGCTTATTGTATTTGTTCTGGTGAGTGTAATCATTTCGTTCAGGCTTTTTGCAGTAAAAAGGGTATTTTTAAAGGGAATCAACACAGTAAAGGAGGAGACTATATTTCAAAGAAGAAAAACTACCACAACAAGAGGACCTAGTCTTAAATTAGAGGGACAAAGGTTTCAAAATAATATCAGGAAGTATTACTTTACTGAGAGGGTAGTGGATGCATGGAATAGCCTTCCAGCTGAAGTGGTAGAGGTTAACACAGTAAAGGAGTTTAAGCATGCGTGGGATAGGCATAAGGCTATCCTAACTATAAGATAAGACTAGGGACTAATGAAAGTATTTAGAAAATTGGGCAGACTACATAGCTGCGACGCTAGAAATTACCAGGGACCTGCGTGTCCGGCAACATTGTGGGCCTGCGAGCCCGAGAACGTTACCGTCTATTGTAGACGGTGATATGTCTCTTGGGACCTGCGAGTCCTATTTTTTCTTGACTTTGATAACACAAATAAAACAAATTTACAAAAAAAAAAAGAAAATTGGGCAGACTAGATGGGCCGAATGGTTCTTATCTGCCGCCACATTCTATGTTTCTATGTTTTAGAAAAAATGCAGTGTTTACGTTAGAGCCTAGGGATACCTCCACTGGCCACTCCTCATATAGGTGCTTCCTGGGTCAGTGCTGCACAGTTTGCAGCACTGCCATTCAGTGTCTCCACCCTCTGCATGGAGACATTGAACTTTCCTCCTAGATATGCATTGATTTAATTTTAATGCATCTCTATGAGGAGATGCTGATTGACCAGGGCAGTGTTTGGCTTGTACTGGCTCTGCCCCTGATTTGCCTCCTTGACAGTCGTGGCCAATCAAATGTGAAAGCATTGAGATTGGCTCAGAACATAACTTCTAATCATGTCAGCCAAGCAGGCAGATTGGGACAGAGCATTTAGCAGCAGCAGACTGGACTAAAGGTAAGATTTTGCTGGTTTTTTTTTGGGGGGTGGAGGGGGGGGCAGTAGGGGGGAGGCTAGATGGTGGTTTTAACACTATAGGGTCAGGAATACATGTTTGTGTTCCTGACCCTATAGTGTTCCTGTTAAGCAAACCTTCTGCACGGTACCCATCTGTCTTCATCAGTGCTACTATTAATCATCACTGCCTTTTGCATATTCTTTCCTCAACTCCATTAATATCAAATCCTTCCGCCTTATAGCCTGAAATGTAAAAGCACAGAAAATGTGCTTTGTCGTGTCTGTGTTTTTTCAATGCCAGACTGTTTTTTATTTATTATTTCAAGCCAGTTTAATGAATGGGGAGTCACTGATTGGCTAGGAGCGCCATCTGACCGTGCTCAGCCAGTCAGCGGAGCCCCTTCCTAGTGGCACTCCACGCTTCCTAAATCCGAAGAATCAGAAGCCGCAAGGGGGGACTGGAAATGGGTGCTGGAGGCAACTTTGGGGTTAATCTGTGCGAGAACGGTTTAACCCCTTGAGGTAAGACTGCCTCAAGGGGCCTCCTTGCACAATAACAACTTTATTTAGATTAAGTTGTTTTAATGCCTGGCATTTTCCATTAATAAGTGAATAAGTAAGTATGCTTCCACTTGCTCGTACAGTTGTCATAATTATCTGTTCATAGTGAAGCTACGTATAGGTGTGTGAAAGCCATTGTTTCTACTCTGAAAATATAATGTGCAGTGTTTCTGATGTCTACTAGTTACACGGTTCCATTTATTTGTTGTTCTAACTTATTATTATGAATTTGCTTAAAGCGGTACTCCACACCAGGAAGAGGTTCAGCCAGTCAAAAGACTCTCATTTTGATTCATACGATGTAAACTTATCCCACAACTTCCCTGTTTTGCGGAAAGTTATGGAATATGTAGTTCAGCCCCCAGCAACTTTTCCACTAAACACTCAGGATGAGTGAAACAGAATTTCTGAATAAGCGTATATCTTTAATACTTTAACGGCTACCAGCTTGACATCACTGTTCAATCTGTAAAAGGTCTATGCACAATGTTTCTATAGACACTATAGGAACCAAAATAAAAAAATTTTGTGTGTGTAAATTTTAGTTTATTACTCGATGCGCATGTATGCTTTTAAAAAATAAATAAAAATAAATTCTGACATTTGTCAAAAAAGGTGAGAATTGTTTTTGCAGATAACTTTTTTTTTTCGTGGCATGGTTGTTTTATACCAGTATGGTCCAATAGCCAGCATGGAATCTCACGTTTGTGAGAGAAGGATGGGAGTTGAACAGAGTACACACACAGGCCGTGCACTTGTCATACAAAATTTGCACGGTTATAGGAAGTGCTTTAGTTTTCTCCTCTGCCATATGGGAGAAAAAAGTGGTTTAATTGTGGAACCTGTTTTTGTATTTTCAGACACCTGAAATTCTAACCAGTGTGCGCATCTGTGTGATGTAACTTTATTTGTAATAATAACTGATCTGCTAGCTAATGCATAATAGAGATATCATTTTATTCACTTAAAATTAATATGACAGCATTTGGCTAAATGAATGGAAGCTGATGACATTGACAATTATTTCACAGGAATACACACACCTCACAATAACAAACAAGGGTTTGTGTGACATGTACATTTACTGTACACGTCTTACCACTGCCAATGTTGAAAATTGAGGTGATAGAGGTATGGCATTGTATTTCTTTTTTAGGTTTTCCACTCTAAAGTGTATATATGTGTATATATATATATATATATATATATATATATATATATATATATATATATATATATATATATATATATATATATATATATATATATATATATATTATGGGTTTGTTTTTGATAAAATAAACCAGGCTTGTTTGTGATACAGATACAGCTTCCTCGATTCTTTCCTGTGATGGGTACAAATGCGTAGCGCTACTTGTACAATTGTTGTAAAGCATCCCCCTTTAAATGTATTATAGTGCCATCTAGTGCCTATTTACTATGTAGACTTAAAACTCCTGAATATATTGCTTTGTAGTGGTACTGCAACATTGTCAATAAGTTGCACTACTAATCAGATCCATAGGTGTACTGACACAGTCCTTATAATTCATATGTACAGTTATCTATTCTAAACATTTCCTCTGTCTAAATACATCAAAATAATTTTGCATTGCCTTATATTGGCTGAATGTGTAAATTTTCCCTTTAAACACTTAAGTACCAAACTTCTGGAATAAAAAGAAATTATGACATGTCACACATGTCATTTGTCCTTAAGGGGTTAAACTAAATATAAGTACCCATCAAATTGTGTTGATTACAAATAAATTGCACACATTGTTATAAGATGTAAAATTTGAATGATGAAGGTTTAGAACAGAGCCTGGTAAAATCAGAGAGCCATGTCTCCTCGCAGTTCAGAAAGGGATGCTTCAGGCAACCACACTAGGTGCAATATCTAGGTTGGTTGAGTGCATGTGATATCCCTGAGGGGATGAACAACAATGTCTTCTGGGATATTAAGGTTTTACACCGTAAATAGATTTCAACATATTTTCTTTGTAAAACTTTTATAAAAATGTATACGGGGGAAAAAAATGACAACTTAACTCCAACTTCCAGAAAACCTTGAAGTGCAGAGATTTATGCTATAGAATATTTTAGTGAGCATCAGTTACTTTCATATTTGGCGTGGGATCACTGCAGGTGCTAAAAAGCCATTTACAGAAAATGCAGGAATTGTGAAATATTTTTTAATTTCTATTTTTGCATACATTTTGATACAGTATACAATGCATAAAACAAATAATGAGGCTTCTCAGCTTGGGTTGTGTCTTTATATTGTTTCTGGACCCTTTCATTCATTTTGTCATTATTTTTCCATTTGTTTTTAATGCAGCACTTTTGTCTCAAATCTTCCAGTTGAATGACAGTTCTTATATTCAAATTTTCTAGGAGGAGAGACTTCAGCATGCAAACCGTCATCTGTCCGGCTTGCACCATCATTTTCATTCCATCCTACCGGCCTTCCGATGGCTGGACAAATGCCCCATTCACATCAGCAGTACAGTGACCGCCGTCAGCAGAACCTAAATGACCCACAAGTATCTGCCTTATCTTACAATGACCAGAATCCACCTTTGGCAAACCAGGTATATCTTTTTAGTAGCTTTAAATTATTAATTTATTTTCCTTAATACCGGTTTATTTTTAATACAAAAGTTGTGAGTCTGTTTCTTTTGGAGACATGGTAGTATCCATATTTAGTTTCCTGGGTACCCATTACACTTTAATTCGAACCTTAGCACCTGTGATATTTGTTAAATAATCTCATCTAAAATGTAACTGGGTCCTCCTATCTGGGAAGAAAAATCATCTTCCTGCCCAAATAGAACGACCCAGTTCAATTTTAGATGAGATAACTAGGATCAAACCCTTAAAACGCTATGTGAAAAAGTGATTGGTTACAGGCTATTAAGTGTGTTTCTTTCATGGCATGCCATAAACCTGCTTCATATCTGAAGCAAGGTGGTGCTAGGTGTGTCTGGTGTTACTGGCAGTGCGCTACTGCTTCCTGGCATCCTGTTTGCAAGTGTATATTCCTATAAACCTGTTGTCATTTACGATTAATGTAAAAAACCAAAACAAACAAACTATAATTGTATACAGAAAAGGGTGCAGATATTGTAAACCTGAATGTATGTTGGGAAGGTGTGCAGGATATTGCAGTTGCAACCTTGCAAGGTTGCCTCAGCCTTCATTTCAAGGTCCATAAAATCCATACCATTCTGTTTTCTAAAAATATGTAGGATAAAACGTGACTTTAGGTCCTTTTGGATCTTTGCTCATGTTTTGTTTTAAAAAAAAAATTGTGTTTTAAAACAGAGCTCCAAGTCTTCCTGCAGAAATGTGTGGTGAAGTCAGGAACATAATACCTGTCTATGCTAATTTGCATGTTCAATAGCTCAGTGTGGGGAAATTTTGAAAGCATGCTGTGATGAAGGCATATTTATATTTTGTTATTTAGCATATTTAAAATTTAAATTGTACATTACAGGGGTATTGCTGATCTCAAGCCCCTGGTCTATTTACCCCCCCCCCCAGCAACAGCCTATGCTTTTATAATAAAGTATAAGTTACAGTCACTGCTGGCTTTTTACATTTTAGTATGGGGATTTGTACCTGCTTGTTAAATGCTGCTGCTTACATTTTAGAAGTGCTGTTCTGATCATATAATTGAGTTTTCCATTAACACCTCAGTCATACTATTGTTTGCGTTTCTTTGAATGTCAGTTTCTGTCATAACTTAAGAGCACAAATATTTCTCTGTGAATGTGTCTCTTCTAACTCTGTTATCTCTTATTTGACAGCGACGGATGCCCCAAACCTTTCGTGATCCAACTGCAGCTCCTCTAAGGAAATTGTCAGTGGACTTGATTAAAACTTACAAACACATTAATGAGGTGAGAAACTGTAGCAATAATTTTATGGCATGTAGGCAAAGTGCAAATATTGGTGAAGCTGTCGAAAACAGCTTGCCATTTATTCGTTGAGCTCCTTGTGTGCATAAAAATGCTAAAAACTCCAGTTTTAGATCTGGAAGTAGCTTGATTACCCATTCTGTAACTAAACTGTTACATACTTGTAATATATTCAAATACATTTATTAACCCCTTAAGGACCAAACTTCTGGAATAAAAGGGAATCATGACATGTCACACGTCATGTTTCCTTAAGGGGTTAAAGCACCATATTTGGATGCTGCTGTGTACATTGTGCTGGCGAAACAGGATACCACATAAATTGTGGGCAGTTGCTAGCTCCTGATGAACATGATATACTGGTTTCTATAAAATGAGAAAAATATCAGTGACACATTTTTGGGTCCCAGAACATAATTAATATTTCTCATGCTATATGCTTTAGCATGATGCAGTCTGTAATGCGAAGAACGTTTATATATAAAAAAAAAAACAGAAAAACCTTGCACTCCCATGTACATTTAAATAAACCCGGTGCTTGATTGCACTAAATAGATAAAGCCAGAAAAAATCAGCACTCCCAGGAATCTTGCAAAAAATCCAAACACTTATCTTTATTCCAGTAGTCAACGTTTCAGTTCCACTGGGGAACTTTCATCAGGACAGAAAACAATTTAAAAAAAATCAGCATGGCTTAAATAAGAAAGGCAATCAGTTAAACTCACGGTTCAGATGTGCAGAGGATCAATCAGTCTCTCTTCCAAGCAAGTGAGCGGCTGCAACCAGCCTCCATCACTATGTCTGTGCGTTCTAGCTATTTCCTGACTATTCGCGTCTCCCATCTCCATGGAGACGTCGGACGCATGCGCAATCACAGGCTACTGTTGCTCTGCGCATAAGAATCAAATCGCATACAATTACCAAAAGATACATTGTATCATACATATTCTGAAGAGACACACTGTTATTAATGCCTAGAATTCATAACAAAAATATAAACTCCTCAAAGTGATCGCACTGTTTCTCAAAAATCTCTAACTCTATACAAATAAAATACAATGTCTAAATATAAATAAAAAAAGTTTGTTTTAGTTTTTAAATGCA
>OW240912.1:23183244-23248244 GCA_933207985.1 Pelobates cultripes | reverse complement strand
ATAGGATATCCTTTTTTAAATCGCTTACTGAAGGATATATATATATATGAAAAAATAAAATGATTTCATATTCCTGTTAAAGGAACACTCATGTCCCCTAAAGCACTTCAACATTTCAGTTTGGTCTTCAGTCTTTCAACAACTCCAGCTGCCAAACACACAACTAGAAGGGTGTTCCCTTCCTCCCTCACATTGAGTCACTCAAGTAACACTGTCGTGAGGAATGTGGACATAAAATCAGACTGATCATGGAAATGAGGGACCTTTTGCTTAATTTGGTGACTTGGTCACAGTAGGAGCTGTAGGTAGGTGCTAACCCAGCAGGCTGCTATGGATATTGCTAGGGGCTGATATTAGCCTCTCTCATCCGACATTCTTTAAGTTCATAAGTTAATTTAACAAGGAGTGAATAAAGGGTAAAGCCATTTTATTTATTCTTTATCATTGTTTCCTGTATCTTGACAAGAAGTTTTAATGCCGCAAGGCAAGACCCTGCTGTGATATAATCAGTTTATTATCTCATGTTATATAGAGGTCTACCTTAACAATAGGTAGTAGAGGCATACTTGAAAACTTTCAGAACAACCTAACCCATAATGTTTGCTTTTTTTCTTAGTGCACCTAAAACGCCATTTTATGTTCCGAAACCACCTCTGTCTAGTATTTGAAATGCTCTCCTACAACCTCTACGACCTGTTGCGGAACACCAATTTCCGTGGTGTTTCTCTCAATCTAACACGAAAGTTTGCCCAGCAGATGTGCACGGCACTGCTATTTCTAGCAACTCCAGAGCTCAGTATCATTCACTGTGACCTAAAGCCTGAGAATATTCTGCTTTGTAACCCTAAACGAAGTGCTATCAAGATTGTGGATTTTGGAAGTTCATGCCAACTGGGGCAGAGGGTGAGTTTGTTTGAAATAAGCAATAAAACTACTACTGAATACATATTATTTCAGCTCCATCCATCAACTTCTTTTATGTCTTTACAGATATACCAGTATATTCAGTCTCGCTTTTATCGATCTCCAGAGGTTTTATTGGGAATGCCTTATGATCTTGCAATTGACATGTGGTCCCTTGGATGCATTTTAGTGGAAATGCACACTGGAGAGCCCCTGTTCAGTGGGGCCAACGAAGTGAGTTCTAACCAATCCTTGCTTTTTACCCTTTTTATATTTAAGCCTACTAAAGGGATCTTTCATAAGACGGGAGTCTCATTCAGATGCACTAATAACTTTGTTTCTACATTGCATTGCATGAACTGCCAGCAAATTTATACATTTACTTTTTCCTGCTTTTACCCAAGGGTGAGAACAGGTATTTTCTCCTGTACCTTACCTGGCATCCCCTGCAATCTGCCTAGTTTCATCAATCTCAGAACTACTTTCAGGGTTATTCACTGAACTCTGAATTGTAGCAAATTAAAATCATATTGGTGACGTTAGGGCAAATATAGCTGATCTGAAAAAATGCGGCAGCTCACCTGGCCTGCCCAATGCTGGAACATTACTTTACTTGGTAAGGAACATGTGAATTGCAAAGTTAGGCCTCAATTTAATAAACTTCCCAATGGATTCTATACTGTAAGAAAAACTTTCCAAATGATTACATTAAAGTTTATAGGATTTTTAAAAAATTTTTTTTAGATAAATCATTTGAACATGTATTTAACAGTATTGAATAATTTGGAAAGCTTATTAAATCAAGACCTTATTCTTGTGAATTTTACATGTTCATTCAAAAAGGTTTTTTTTTTTCCCCTCATCTGTTCTTTGCATGCTCAATTAGATTGTTGAAGGAGCATATCAAATTGCAAAGTTCTGGAAAGCAAGCGAAAATTTAGGGGAGTAAATATGCCAAATGTTTTTCTGGGTTTATTTTAGAAGTTACTAAAAATAAAATGTTAAAAAAAAGTAATTATACAAGTATGAATCTAAAAAATACTAAGCATGTAAAAAAATGAATTAAAAAAATCGGCTTTAAAGGGGGGACACTCTAAGCATCAAACAATTATTTCGAACAGTTTAACAACTTATATGCTTCACGGACGCTATCGGTGTTCTCCTATCCCTTCTCCGAGCAGAGAAGGCAGTTGTGAGAAGCTGTGTTGATTGGTTGAGAGCTTCAGTTGTGTTCATACGCCGGCAAATATTTGTCAGTCTCCTAGTCAAAAGATAGACGAAATATCATTCATTACAAATTGTCTCATTGGTAAATTTGAAGAATAGGTTTAGACCTGTTTGTTTTAATTGTATTATTCCCTAGAATTCATGTAGTCATAAACCTAATGTATTTATCCAACATCAGCATGCACAGGATACTATAATTTGTCATATATTTCAATCTTTGTCAAAGGTGGACCAGATGAATAAAATTGTGGAAGTTTTGGGGATCCCCACTGCTCACATCTTAGACCAAGCACCAAAAGCCAGGAAGTTCTTTGAGAAGTCAACAGATGGCACCTGGAACTTAAAGAAGACCAAAGATGGAAAGAAGGTATGTTGTTAGGTTTTAAACTTTTCTAAAAGGTTCTCATATGTAAAACAATTTATATATTTACACACTAATATGATATAATGGTTCTTTAGATGCATAGTATGGTCATATTGTAATAGCCCGATCCCATGTAAAGGATTCTTCCACCTGTTGCTTAAATTATGTCGTTTTTCAACCTAATGAACAACACGACATAGAAAATAACAAAATTGTGGAATCAGGGAAATGCATAATACATTGTCATAGTCACACCAAGAACAGACTCGCCTAATGAGAATGGACCAAAAGTCAAAAGAACATGAACAACCCAGACACTAATAAAAATTTGAAAGGAACACTCCACACTGCAAAAAAAAAAATATCACTGTTTAATATATATACCCCCACTGGATACATGGATGCATTTTTCATGCATGTGTTCGTCAGAGTTATATCTTATGCCTTTGCAAATCCTCCCCCCTTTTCCTTCGAAGAGACTTTCAGTTTCACAACAGATAGACAGCCAATCAGAGGTTCATTCAGAATAAACGCTGGTCTGAGAGGATGTATGCAGGGGAAGCAGGCACTCAAGTAGAGTTTGCTTGCCACTTTGCCACTTTTGTTTGCTCAGGATGGATAATCATGCAGTGACTTTCTGCTTGTTCATATCTCTTTAGTTATGCTTTTAAAAAAACTTTTGCAGCTTTCTGTAACATAACTTTATCCATACTCACTGGGGATAGATTACAAGAGGACAGTGACTGACTATGGGGTGAGTAATGTCAACTGCTCAGACCACACTGATCTCTCATATCTCGGGCTTAGTGTTTAGAATTCATCTAATAAGAGTTACTTATTGCATTCAAAAGAATGGTTAAAGTTTATTTAAATATTGGGAGAGCGTAGATGTGCAGTGCTGTACCATTCAGTCATTGTGCTTTGAGTTTTTTAATTTTTAATTTTCTGTTATGATTTCTTTTGCACAATATGAAGGTTACTGTTTTCCCTCTATAGGAATACAAATTGGCAGGAACCCGGAAGCTTCACATTATACTTGGAGTAGAAACTGGTGGGCCTGGTGGACGCAGAGCTGGGGAATCAGGTCACACTGTAGCGGACTACTTGAAGTTTAAAGACCTCATTTTAAGGATGCTAGATTATGATGCCAAGACACGTATCCAACCTTATTATGCCCTGCAACATAGTTTTTTTAAGAAAACTGCTGATGAAGGTACCAACACAAGTAATAGTGTATCTACAAGTCCAGCAATGGAGCAGTCCCAATCATCTGGAACCACCTCTAGTACATCATCTAGCTCAGGTATGGCCACAGGAAGGTGTAAGTTGTGCCATTTGTTCTCTATTAGGACTGTAGATTTCCCTGAATTTATTTATTTGGCTGTCATGTGATTTAGTAACTGAACCAAACAGGATCAATCAGAAGGTAGATAAAAGTAATGTAAATTGGCCTTCTTGTAGATTAAAATGTGAACATTTCTGTGTTGATTAGGAAAGTGATGCACTACCTGCTCTATCCTCCACCTGTTGTTTTGTTGTTACTTAAATTGGTTCTCTGTGCCAGGTTCCTTGATGGCAACAAACTCTTAATCTCTTAAACTCTTAATCTCTGTAGAGTTTCTTTAGAGTTTCTGTTAATCGGCTTGTGAAACTTAAGGCACCTTACATTATTTAATTTTATGTCTCTTATCTGAGAACTGTCTGAGATTCTATAAAGTTTCCAAGACCTGATGTTCTTTAAATAATGGTGACTTTTGATTAAAAACTAGTATTTAGCACTACTTTGTACATCTGTAAATGTCTTGCTGTTATTCCACTTACTAGTTTGTGAGCCATCAAACTTCAAAAATCACAATAAACAAAGAGAAAACCCCCATACCAGATCTCTTCCTGCTTTACCAAAATCGGAATTTCGTGCTCTGAAAATATAAGTTCTAATCGCTCTGTTCCCCGTCGCCAAATGGATGAGAAATTGGTACATTCAAATCAGTTAAAGAAATTAAAATCCATTATCTAATTTGTGCTACAATATCTTCTGCATTAGTTTCCTCCCAGTTTACAATGGCCCTTGCATTGTATAGAAAGGCAGAGTTGCTACTGTAAACTTTGACCTGATGGTGTGGCTATTTCCCTGTTGTATGATGTGATCCATACAACAGAGAGTTCCTTTAGGCTCTCGTGTATTATCTCCTATTTTTCATTATTTTTCACAATTTGTTTTAATAGGTGGTTCTTCTGGGACCAGCAACAGTGGGAGAGCTAGGTCAGACCCAACTCACCAGCATCGGCATAGTGGGGGACATTTTACTGCTGCTGTTCAAGCTATGGATTGTGAAGCACACAGTCCTCAGGTAATCCTTTACAATTTTTAATAATTTTGATTCCAGTTTGGAAATGATATTGAATCTCCTCTCCTAGTCAAAGTAATACACGAACACTTTTCTATAATTGTTCTAGTGTTTACATTAAAGTGCCAGGATCAGCTCAGTACATCTACACGCAGTATATAAAATAATATACACTGTAAACCTAGTGCACTTGCTGTACCTACTTCCACTGTAATGTAACCTTTAAAGTGCTAAGTCCACCTGTTAGTGCTAAATAATATACATACACTGTATACCTTTTGCACTTACTATACCTCCCTATACTGTAATATAACCTGTAAATTGATGAATACACCTGTCAGTGCTATATAAATAATATACATAAACTGTATACCTTCTCCACTTACTATACCTCCATATACTGTAATATAACCTGTAAATTGATGAGTACACCTGTCAGTGCTATATAAATAATATACATACACTGTACCTACTGCATTTATTGTACCTCCCTATACTGTAATGTAACATGTAAAGCGATAAGTACACCTGTTGGTGCTATATAAATATCCATACACTGTACCTCCTACACTTAGAGTACCTACCTCCCCTGCAATGTAACCTGCAAAGTGCTAAGAACTTGCCTCTCAATTAATACTAATACATGATAGAAGAAGCAGCACATTATTAAAAAATATCATTACTACTTGATAGTTTTAAATTTGAGTTTGTGCTACTGCTCGATATGTCTTCTTAGTATACTGTGGGTCTTTAATTTCAGGTAGGTTGCTAACTTGTGTGATATCTGTTGGACAATTTGCCATTATTTTTCTGCAATTCCTTCTGTAAGCCATACATATAATACCTTTTTTGGTTTTCCCTATAGGTTCGGCAAACATTTCCTCCACCCGTTGGTTGGACGGTCACTGAAGCCCCTACCCAAGTAACAATTGAAACGCACCCTGTTCAAGAAACTACATTTCATGTTCCTCATTCACAACAAAATGTATCACATCACCATGGGAATAGCTCTCATCACCACCACCACCATCACCACCACCATCATGGACAGCAAATCCTTGGGAACCGGACGAGGCCCAGGGTCTACAACTCTCCTTCAAATAGCTCCTCTACCCAGGATTCTATGGAGATCGGACATAGCCACCACTCCATGACATCCTTGTCTTCCTCAGCTACTTCTTCCTCAACATCTTCCTCCTCTACCGGTAACCAAGGCAATCAGGCCTACCAGAACCGCCCTGTGGCTGCTAACACCTTAGACTTTGGACAGAATGGAACTATGGGTGTTAATTTAACAGTCTTTTCAAATCCCCGCCAAGAGACTGGCATCTCTGGACATCCAACATACCAGTATTCTGCGAATACAGGCCCTGCCCACTATGTAACTGAAGGACATCTGACTATGAGGCAAGGAATTGAACGAGAAGAATCGCCCATGACAGGAGTTTGCGTTCAGCAAAGTCCTGTGGCTAGCTCGTGACTAAATTCTATATAGGTTTGTTTCTTGTGGATTTTTATTTTAATTTTAATTTTTGTTCTTTAAAAACAAAAAAAAAATGTTAGTGTCTTCATATTTTTTTTTAGTTATTGGGTTTTGTTTTTATTTATTTTTTATTTTGTTAGGTTTTATTTTGTGTGTTAGAAGTGGTTATTTTTTTCTGCAAAGTGCAAAAGCTGCTTTAATCAGAAGGAGATAAAACACATGTAACCGCTACAACAGGGAAAAGCTGACTATTTTTTTAAACTTGAAATGATTGCAAAGGGACATTGAAGTGAAACTCTTTTTATTTTTTTAGAGCTGCTTCCAAACCCACCACGTTGGATAGCTCCAAATTACCACCTCTCCTTTTGCTTACCCCATTTAATTGTAAACTCTTATCACGATTATTTTATAAAGATCATATATGTATTTGTATATACATATATATTTATATATTTTAACCATAGTATGTAATACTTAACATAGTTGCCAACATGGTAAAAGCAACATTAAGTAAGAGTATCCCGACAAGTAAGTCTTTGGCTTCTATTTGTCCAATAAAACATGGGCACAGATGCGCAGTACTGTATAGAGAAGAGGGACCTTTAACCTTCTAAACACACAAGCTATGAGGCTCTACTTATGTTCTCTAGAGGGACGGTTAAACTGTTGTATTGCAGTCATCTTGGTAAGTAGTGGTCATCAAATCTCTTGGCATGAATCTGCTAAGTAGCGGTGAAATGAGATTGTGAATCTTGCCAGTGAAAGAACAGTCAGCTTAATAGTAAAATTCAACTTGTCCAATATTTTTGTTTTTTTTTTGTTTTGGGTTTTTGTTATTTTGCTTTGATTTGTTTTTTTATTCACTGAAAAGCAATCAGATGGCCCATCTTGGCCAGTCATGGGAAGGTCTAAGTGACATTGTTTTAGGATAATTTTTGGCCTTATGGATCTGGACTCTAATATGGAAGAGCCTGCCATTTTAGATGCAATCGTTTTTTGGACATGGTTGTGCAATTAGCTCTAAATGCTGAAAAAACACAGAATGGGGTAATTCAAGAGGCCTTTCTTTTAAAATAGACTTTTGTGACCCGCTAATTGTAGAATTTGGCAAGGCCGCTTGGTTTGTCATAAAGTTGACTTCTCTAATGGTTGAAAGTCACAGTGGTAGTGGTTTGCTATTGAAGGAAATAACTACAACTGTGTCCTTCCTGCTTCCCCTTATAAATATAAATATATATATATATATATATATATATATATATATATATATATATATATATTTTCACCTTTTATTAAATGTATATTTTTATTATTGTTTTTTTTTCTTAGCTATTGTTTTGGCACATGGTATTTCCACCATAACTTCTGCACAAAGATGTCTTCTGTTCATCTTGAACATAAAAAAAAAACAAAACAAAAAAAAAACTAAATGCAAAATTTTATGTGACAGCTTATTTTTTTGCCTCACAATTATGCTGTGAATTTTAGAAAGGAAAAAAAAATTCTTTTTATTTTTTTCTTTGGGATAATTTATTGTACCAAAGCTGTTTTTATAGCACAAAGATGTCTGTAACCAATAATGTAGCAGTTTGGCACATTTGTAACTAGATTTTAAATGTAATTTTAAAATTTGGATACATTATTGTTTTGTCAAAACTGGAACGGTTTGCTAAACCATCGTTAAAAGCAAACGTCTAGAATAATAAAATGACTCAGTATTGAGAAACACATACAAACATCCATTTTGCACATATTTAGGCGTAAATACTGGATAATCAGAGTGGTTCTCATCACTTGTTGACGTGACATTAGGAATCCTCTGCAGCCATTTTGGGCAGCCTTTTCAGATGACAGCAGGGAGACAAGAGTTGAACATACCCTGTTTAGCATTTAAGTGGTTCTTCTGTCTACAATTGTAATATATATATTATATATATGTATATATATATATATATATATATATATATAATTTTTATTTAATTTTATTTTTTTAACAAACAAGGAAATAATGAGCACCATGCCTTCAAGATATCTGAGGGAAAATTGGCAATAAAAAGATCACTTATTATCCTACCAGTATTAAAAGGGTTAAATCACACATTTCCCTTTTGAACATCAAGTTGATGATAGCAATGTGTTTCAGTTTCGTAAAATACATTATGTGCCTTTTTAAAATCTGATCGTAAGTATATATTTAAAGGAGCACTATAGGGTCTGGGACATAAACATGTATTCCTGACCCTATAGGGTTAAAACCACCATCTAGCCACCCTGGTCCCAGCAGGACTCCCTAAATATAGTAAAATCTTATTTGTATTCAAGTCTGGAGCTGCTAGCATTTTTCCCTTATTCCTTTTGACCTGCCCACTGTCTGCTGACATCATCAGACGTGGTGTTCTGAGCCAATCACAGTGCTTCCTCATAGAATTGGATGAGACTGACAAGGAAGCAGATCGGGGCAGAGCCAGCACAATTCAAACACAGCCCAGGCCAATCAGCATCGCTTCATAGAGATGATTTGAATCAATGAATCTCTATGAGGAAAGTTCAGTGTCTGCATGCAGAGGGAGGAGATATGAATGTTTGGATGCATTTTAGGCAGCCATAACCCAGGAAGGATCTCTAACAGCCATCCGAGGAGTGGCCAGTGAAGTTATCCCTAGGCTGTAATGTAAACACTGCATTTTCTCTGAAAAGACAGTGTTTACAGCAAAAAGTCTGAAGGTAATGATTCTACTCACCAGAACAAATTCAATAAGCTGTAGTTGTTCTGGTGACTATAGTGTCCCTTTAAATAACAACATGCGTAAATAATCTGAAGATGCATATAGAAGAAAGGGGGAGGGGGTCTACAACATAATTTGTATGTGTTTTAACAAAATAAGATTAAGATTTCAGTTACTGTAATGCAAGGAAAACAATGCAGCATTCAGAGCCAGGTTGGCTACTTTTGAGGCAATGGGGCTTTGCTTTAGCTTAGTAAATAATAGCTAGCTTGTAGTTGTGCTTCTAAACAAACAAAAAAGTCTTTTTAACTAATGCTGAGCTGTTATCATTTATACTGACACTCGGTAAGAATTAGATTTTCTGATTCTATGAACACAATGCATCATGGGGAAAAGATGTCCAGCACCCATACCAATACAGAGCTACTTTAGAGCTTGTGAAACCAATCACCCCAAGGTAAAGCAGAGGAAAGTGTTTCTCCTTTCCATCACTGCACACCCTGCCACAATATACGCTTCCTGGGGTGATTTTTAAACAGTGCTCTATATAACATAATAGTTCCATTTCTGTTCAAAAGGGTACAGGTCATGCACAAACCAGAAGGTAGCACACAAACTAAAGCATGATAATTAATCTATTCATGGAGCTTACCAAATTGGAGCATTTGTACAGATAATGTTAGATTTTGGTGAGTTCCAAACTATGATTAGATGTTTGTAAAAGAAATAAGGCAAAACTGGGTGCAAGAGCACACTGAGCGTGTCCTAAGCAGAATGGAAGAGCACACTGAAAGCGACCCCGCCAGAATATAAGAGCACACAGACCACTCAGTAAAAATCAAATACAGAAAAGTTTCAATAAGAACAGACAGAGGGAATACCTACTACCACTGCTGGGCAATTAGTGTGGGGGTATATTCCCATTCCATTAGTAACCTCAGATCACATCATCATTCATGCCTGTCCAAGTAAAATAATTACGCTTTCCTCTAAATAGATAAAAACATAAAAAAAAAAAAAAATACATGCATCTACAGAAATGCCAACCCTTTCTTATTTTTTTTTTTCTTTTCTTTCTTTCTATCTTCTTATTTTTTTTTCAAATCCTTTGCCATGTTGAACTCTGAGTGGCTTGGGTGCAGGTGTAATCCAGTATTGCAAATTGAGGTGAGCTGTGTGGGCTCTCTTCAAAAGGCATGCTGTTAAATTTGAGTTCATTCTTTTCTTACACGTTGTTTCAGATTGTTTGCTTCACCTAAAGGGTAACCCAGACATGCTTTACTGATCAGGGGTTCCTTTATGTCTAAGACAGGGAAAAACAGCCTTGTGTTTCTTTTCTGGATTGTCCTGGTGGGTTGAATACCTATTAACCTTCTCAATATCAAGTTATTTGCGCAGCAAAAAAGCCAAGATAATTATTTTTTGTTTGTGTGTTCTGGAAAGAAAGGTGTCTATTTTTCATGACAGTATGCACACTAATGAAAAGATGACAGGATCCTTATTGAACATCATTTAATGGCAAGTGAATAAAACATCTCAAACTACACAATAGTGGGAATTAAGGACCAGAATACAATTCTTTGAAAGTTATTAAACTAGTAAGATAAATATATACAAAGGATTGAGGTGTGAATGCATGCCTTTTCCTCCCTTTTATATAAAAAGATATTTGATAAAACTCGGCATACCTTTATGCGGTCCAGTTATGTGTGTGCTTTGCTACATCGTTTGGTTACAGGATATCTGTGCATAGTAAGTAAACAGCATTTTAAAAGGTTATATTACCTATGTTCAGATTGTAAGATCTGGTCCGGACTTGCTGTGTATATTGTAATGTTAAATGAAAAACAAAGAAAAGTCCTTTGTATTATAGTCATGCAGTCTTATGTATGATAAACAGTTGAATAATTTCTGCTCAGCCTCTTTAATGCTTTTTTTTTTTCCATTGATGAAAATAGAATCCTTGAAATTTGTATTTTACTATGCAGTTAAATTAATGTCCTTTTCTTTTAAAGTCTTTATCTATAGTGACATTTATGGATTTTAAGGTGCATGAATCCAAAAAGACATGCTGAGGCTTTTTATTTTCTAATTGGAATTAATGTTTCACTAAATGCAAAAGGTTTTTTTTTTTTTTTTTTTTTTTTTTTTTTTTTTTTTTTATTATTATATATAAATATTTTTAAATCTTTGGGGGGTGGTGTTATTTCTGTTAACTGCATCCTGAAGATAGAGCTGTGCTCATCCATTAGATTATACACAAATGCCTTTAACTTCAGTTGCTCAGTGACCGGCTGGATACATTTTTAATGGTAAAATGTCATCTAGTCAGAATGTTAAGATCCCAACTACGTTTGTATGATATGATGCTGGTCAGATCACAGAAAGTTTGCCTTTTAACTTGCCTTATTGAAAGTCAAAATAACATCAGTTTTACATCAGTGGACAATGGTAAGATTTAACAATGCCCTTCTGTTTGTCACACAAATCTGAAATATATTTATACAAAATTCTAAATATATACAGTGTATATTTTGCTCATCAAAGAGGATGAGTCTAAAATATTATATTTCTTAGAGATGTGTGTGTGTGTGTATATATATATATATATATGTATATATATGTGTGTGAGTGTGTATATATATATGTATATATATAAACATGTGTGTATATAAATTTGTTATGCCAAAGCCAGCTTTAATTCAATGTTACCGTATCAAAATTTTTTTATTTGCTTATTGTAAAAAAATAACAAAAAACTAACTATATATAGATATATCTATATCTATATATATATATATATATATATATAGATAGATATATATAGATCTATATATAGATATATAGATCTATATATAGATATATATAGATCTATATATATCATAGAGCACTAAACATTGATCTATCCAGAGACTCTTCCCTTGCGTTAGGCATTCTATAAACACACATTACAGAATTTGGTGGCATTAATTTCACCAGTGATTAGACCTTTTAGCAAAGTTTGCCATTTTTTTTTTTTTTTTCAGTGGTATTCTTTAAGCTACAATAACAGATGTTCTAGACTTTCTAGGTCTGGTGCATCAGAGTTCGGTATTTTTGCAGTTATCCAATTAATGAAAATTTTAATCTTTTCGTGTCATTAAAATAAAAAATAAAAAAATCACAAAGTTATAACATTTGTAATCCCTCGAATGAAACTAAATGGCAATTGTTTTGCCATTTGATAGTGGCATATTTTTGTATTCCTACCTGTAGATTTAAGGATTACGTTCACCACAAAATGTATTTTGTCATATTCCCTTTTAATCTGTATATAAATGCCGCTTAATAAATAAGTGTACAGTTTAATCCTCAACTGTGTTTTCTTCACTACTCTTTGAACTCAAAGAGTAATGGTGTAATGGTAAGAAGTAGGATGATGCCATTTTGGTGGGTGATGTGTCCTAAGTGTAGGACAATGTTATACTTTGTATCTATGCTGTTAAAACAATTGTACATAAAATGGCATCAATCTGCTTTCAAAGAGAAGCTGTGGTTGATACAGCATGAGATATGGAGAGCAGTGACCAAAACACGACTGGTGAACTCTACTGCTCTTTCAAGTTATCACGTTTCTTGGTAGATTTTAATTTTTGTTTTGCTTTTTTTTTTTAATCTTTATTTTATTTAATTTTTTTCAATTTGTAATTTTTTTTTTATCCAATACTTTCAAATATTTGAAATACAGGTTGTTCATAACATGGGAAATATGTTATTAAATCCAGCTGTTATGTATTGCTATAAATGCTTTATTATACATTTTAGAAATTAAAAAGTCTAGAAGGAAATTCTTGCTTCTCCAGTGCTGGCTTTCACACTGAAATTCTGCACTTTCCCTCTCACTGACTTCACTGACACTTAAAGGAATACTGACACTAAAATAGTAAAGTGTTCTAACTGTTATATAATTAAAGTGTCTCTGTTACCTGGAAAATTATGGGTGTGAAATATGTAGTTTCCAACAAATATAATTTTCAGCCAATCAAACTATAGTAAATTAAGTTATATATCCCATTTTCAGATTTTTACACCTACAGTGGAGATGTCCATAGCCTTACAAATCTGGCTCCTATCTGCATCTTTGTCAGCACCTATGATTTTCTGAGTTGAGCTCATTAGTAATTAGCTTCCAAATTACACGGAGAGATGATGCACTTTGAACTGTCTGTAGATGACACAATAGGATGGCCAGTTTCATTACAATTTTTTAAGAATTCATTTTTTATAAAGTTATGCTGAATAATTTTAACCCCTTAAGGACACATGACGGAAATATTCTGTCATGATTCCCTCTTATTCCAGAAGTTGTGTTCTTAAGGGGTTAAACATTAGCAATACAATATATTGACATTTTTAAAGTGCTTTGTGTATGCAAGCTGTATTTCATATTGCAGACAGAGACACTTTAGCCACAAATCCTCCAAGCACCCTTCATTTTGTTCCTGAAGACAGTACTCCCTATTTTATCCTCAATTGCTCTGCAAAAAAATGCAAATTGTGTTCAGAGTTTAGTATCATACAAAACTGTGTAAATTCAGCAAAAAAAAAAAAAAACAACAACAAAAAACCCTGCTTTAAGTGTCCTCATCATTCTAATTAATAAACAGTTTTAAAATAATGGCATGGATTAAACCTTGAGGTACAGTTTTTGTTCAGCTAGAAAAGATTCCATTTACCACTTGATTTAAAAAAAATAATAAAGTAAGTTATGGACAGTACTTGACCAGTGATTTGAACAACGTGTAAAACTAAGTTTCTACAGAGTGTATTAAAAAAATAGTTTCTTTGGCAGAACAATAGATGATTTGGAGTTTACAAACCATCTCATAAGTTGACATTTTGTGTGAAATAGAATCGCTATCACCTTATAGGCATATGACATAACTGACGGTCAGCTGTAACAGGAGAGTTATATTAGGCCCTGGAGCCATTCCTACAAAAGCAGGATATGCCTTTTACTTAAGTTGTTGACTTAATTTGGCTTGTTTGTAAAATTAACGAAGTGACATAACACTGTCCACAACGGAATTACTATTATATTAACGTTTAAAAATAAGTTACTATCCACACTAAAGCTGAAGGGATGTGTATCACTTGGCAATACTTTTTTTAAACCAGTAAGCAAACATTTAAAATAAAAAATACAAATCTATAGATATATACAAAAAACAAAATAATGCAAAAAGGTGTGCTGAATAAATGTTTATAAACTGGACTGTTAGACACGCTTCTCACATAAGGTTTCTTCAGCCTCCACCTTACCCCACCCATCTTAGTTTCAGCTACAGTCCACTAGTGACATAAACAGGGCATCATTGTGCAGCAGCAAGAGAGAGAATTCCAGCGCTGGAGCCTGCTGGGATGATTACACTGATCAGGTTCCTACTCTTCTCATTCTGTCAGGATGCTGCAAGGTGCAGAGATTCTCTACTGCACATGTGTTAATCATTCGGACATACCCAATGCACCTTTCCAGCATTCCTATGAATAAGACAGTGACTCTCCTGGAGTGGAGTTGAAAAGCGTAAGAAGCAGTTGGTAAACATGGAAAAAGTCATATTTACCTGCCTTTTCTCTTGAGGTTGTGGATTTTGTGTGTGTGTGTTTTATTGTGTGTCTGCTACCATGGATATGAACCAGTAAAAGAACAGTAAGGATGAACAGTAAGCTTAAGGGAGTGAAATAAATCCTATAACACTGAATCACGCTAAACAAAAAATGTATTGCAAATAATAAATTGTATTATCTACAAAGCAGAGGACTGAAGAACTGATGTCAGAGTAGAAGCTCTATTTTACAGTGTTTCAAGAAAGTGTTAAGGCACACTCCAGTGCCAGGAAAACAAACAGTTTTCCTGGCACTGCAGGTACCCTCTCCCTCCCAACACCCATTCAGTGACTTACCTGAGACTCCCGCCGATGTCCCTTGACGGTGGTTTCAGGTCCACCCACGCTCCTCCCTCGCCGACGTCATCCGGCGGGGGAGACCTAATCCGCGGCCGCTGGTGGGGGGGGACCTAATGCGCATGCGCACATTAGACCTCTCCATAGGAAATGCTTTCCTATGGGCAATTGAGCGACGCTGGAGGTCCTCACACAGTGTGAGGACGTCCAGCGACGCTCTAGCGCAGAAAACGTGCTAGAAACCAGGAAGTGCCCTCTAGTGGCTGTCTTGTAGACAGCCACTAGAGGAGTTAACCCTGCAATGTAAATATTGCAGTTTATGAAAACTGCAATATTTACAGCTGCAGGGTTAAGGGTAGTGGGTGTTGGCACCCAGACCACTCCAATGGGCAGAAGTGGTCTGGGGACCTGGAGTGTCCCTTTAAAGGAAGTCCAATTGCCAGCCTTACAAATGCTTCCTGCAGAAGCATTAGCAACAGTAGCCCAAGAGGTGGAGATTACACAGGAGCATTGAGTGAGCACTTAATCCATTTGGGATAAGAAGAGATTGAGACTGATACTCCTTGGAAATAGCTAAGATAATTTGTGTCTCTGTGGTCATATTGATGCGTCCTCATTGCTTCTATGACCAAAGAGTAATACAAAAAGCTAATCGGAATTGCAGGAAGTCTTAGTTCTGTCAATGTACATAGAGCGTGAACAAATGACCTCCAAAGTGTGCCAAGAAAAAAAAAAAGGTTGGTAAAACGATGATCTGATTAAGGTGGAACTTTGTAATCCTCTTTGGTAAGAATTCCGTTAATGGTCTGAGAACTACCTTATCCTTAAAGAAGGTGGTGAATGGAGGTTTCTGGGAAGGGCTTGAATTTAACAGATTCTTTTAGTAGATGTTAAGGCCATCAAAAACGGCACCATTTGTGACTTAATGGTTAAATGAATAGAATCAAAGGGTGAATCTGTCATTGCATTGAGGATAAAAGGTAAATCACATGGAACAGTTAAAACCCATAGGGGATTTGTTTTATTTATTACCCCTTTTAGGAACCTGATCACTAAAAATTTAGGCCCTTTTAAGGTGTTCTAGCTAAAGCCTATATATATATATATATATATATAAGCCAGATTAAAAAAAGAAAAAAAATAGCAAAGTAGATAACGAAGGAAAATTGAAATCAACCTTTTGTTCTGATGCCCAACCGCCAAGAGCTTCCTAGACTCTGCAATAGGTCGCAACCTCCATACCCTTAGTTGAAGAACCTGTGGGTCCAGGTGTAACAAAGGACCCTGAATCAGTAGATCTGTGTGGGCTGAAAGTTCCTGAGACATCTGTTGAGCAATAGAGAATCAGGGTCTTTGAGGCCAAAAGGGCAAGACTGCAAAGACTTATGCCTTTTCAACCTGGATCTTTCTCACTACCCTTGAAATTAAAGGTATTGGGGTGCAGGGGGGGAACATAGACTATGGCAAACTCCCATCTCTGGGTTTGTGCATCCTGGCCTGGAGCCTTTGGATCATACATCTTTGAAAAATATTTTTTAGATCTGAGCATTGTGAATATTGTCCATCAAGTCTATCTCTGGTAGACTCTACTAGCTTGTGAACACTTGAAGGTTCAGTTGTCAATCGTGTTTCTGAAATGTCACACAATTGAAAAAGTCGGCTACTTGGTTCTTTTTCTTGTTCTGTTTCCCCATTAGATGTATAGCCGATATGTCCTGTACATGTCTCTGAGTCCATTTAATTAATTTCTCCATCTTTCATCAGAAGTTGACGGTGAGTAGCATCTTAATGATTTATGTAAGAGATTGGCACTAGGTTGTCTGAGTTGATCGAAACCCATGTTCCAGCAAGAAAGGTTGAGCATTTCCAGAGAGCCTTGGTAATAGCTCGAAGTTCCAAAATGTTGCAAGATAGAGCTGCTTTCTAAGGAGTCCATATTCCATGGACCATGTGGTATCGATAATGTGCACCCTAGCCTCTCAAACTAGAATCTGTGATAACAATCTGCCACTGGGGATCCATCTTTCTAAACCCGTTGTATAGGTTTTTTTTGGATGCAATCACCAAATGTATTGGAAATTACGATCATTCTTCCTTCTTCCTGTTGAATTGGATTCGGAAGGAACATTGTGATATTCTTAGATGCCACTGTGTCCATCATATCAAGTTTATTGTGGGGGGTCTAGCCTGCACAGAAGTTGCATGTATCTTATTGCAGTGTCAATCTTCTCTACTCTGTATTTAGTTATACAACTCTTTTTTTCTACTAATTCTTTCTTGTGAAAGAGATATTATATTGGTCACAGTGTTTAAGCTTGCTCACAGGAAATTCATCTTCCTGAATAGCACTAGACTGCTTTTCTGGTAGTTTATTAGTTATCCATATTTCTGAAGCGCCCTCAAAACCAGGTCTCTCTGGAGCTACATGAAGAACATCTTCCAGATAGTGAAATAAAATTATAGAAAGTGATCCTTCTTGATTGCAAATCTGAGGACACTGAAATGGTCCGGGTGTATTGGAATGTTATAATACGTGTCTCACAGATTGCTAATAGATGAGAAACTCTCCTTCCTGGATTGCAGGTGTAATGCTTCTGTAAGATTCCATCATGAATGGTCTCATCTTTAAACTCTTGTTGAGTAAACAAATGTTTATTGTTGTGCCCCCAGTCTTTTGAACAAGGAATCATGAGAAATAATGACCCTGAAATTTTTCTTGACGTGGAACCAGAATAATCACCTGTTCTCTTAAAATATCTTTCATATAATCTGTAGCAGCCCTTTGGCATCAATAAAGAAAGGAGAAGAGAGCTTCTGACGGGTGCAGTATTTTATTCTTTGCATAGAAGTGCTGAAATGCTCTGAACATCTCCAACGTCAATATCTTTAGCACCATGAAAACTATGAACGACATGGAATTAAAAAAACATTTGCTTACAGAGTTTCACCGAAAGGATTATAAACAGTTATACAGTGGAGTTCAGTTACTTGCATACACACAGCGAAATTACATCAAATCATCTTAATGGAATACAACTCGCATGTACAAAGATTTGGGCTGCAGTACCTCATATATGAACATTGAACAATATACAATGTACAATATATCTTAAGGTTAATTTCATGAGCACCTAATGCCTAAAACATTTATTTTTATAGCTTATCTCGCTCCGCTTGCCAAGATGTGCAATTTGGAACTTTAGAAAACTTTGACCTCGATCACCTTCACACGAGGTGCTGCTAGCTTGCTTGGCATCTAAACGCTGTGTCATAGAGAGCTTTTGCTGCCGGATCTAGGGGAAGGAGGGACTACTTGACTGTACAAGTTCCGGGGCAACGACTTCGGTGATGTCAGTGCGGAACAACGATTTAAAATTACTAGCAGACACTTAAATAATCTGTTAGTGCTTTTTAAACTGAGTTCTGTCTGATGGTATAGTTGTCCTCATAAAGACATTTATTCTTGGTTTTCTGATTTCAGGTGGTACTCGAAAACGTACAATAGCGAGAGTTCAAGAGTGAATATTTCTTTGACAGGTGTGCCTAAATGCCAATATTTGGCCTCCTACACCCAACGGATAGTTAGAATCTCTTGTTACCTGAACGAAAGGACTGGTTCTTGTTATGATTGATTCTCACTGAAGATGACTGTCTACTTATTTAAAATGGAGCTCTATTCAATTATTTTCATGATCGGTAGGCCCGGTTATCTCTAAAATAAAGTTCCCTATTAGGTTTCCTGTCCACCCAGGAAGAAGGCGGCTTTTTGACATGTCTTTCATAGGGAATAAAAACTTTTATTTCCTCTACTGCTCACTTGATAGATTCTTCTGGCCACGTTGGGAATTTGTGCATCCACCTTGAAAGGAGTAGTTCAAAGTTTGGATGTCTCCTCTTCAGGATGATACAATCATGAAAATTTACCATCAAAGGAAACACCTTTTTATTTTTTTCAGGTTTTTTTCCAATCGGTCAATACATTGTCCTTAATGGCTTGATGTAAAGGAAATTAAAGCTTTTGTTTATTAAGAACAGAGAAGTGTCTGTCTGAGGCCTCTTCTTTAGGCACTTCTTCTGTTATCTCCATCCCATTCCATTTTCACCATCCCAATTAATTTGTCAACTGTCTTCCCATCTGATGATTCAGGAACCAAACCAGCTTCTACTTCACTGCAATCTATTTAGTCTCATATCTGGAATCCTCCTATAGGATCCATAATGTCAGCATCTGAAGAGTATGAGGGATTCTTTTTATGCCGTGGGTCTCTATCTGCTCCCCTCCACCCTCCATTCATGGCTTCTGAAATGCCCTGTGCAATTTACTTTTGTATCCATTCTAGCATCTCTGAAGAGGTAAATGCTGCCATCTGGAGGCAGTTTCAGCATACTACTTTCCTATCACATCCCATACATGAGGCATGTTGTTCCTTCTTTTCTTTGGTGGAGAAGTGATTATCCATTTTTCATTACTAAAAGAATAATAATGAGAAAGGGAGGGAGGAAGAGAAACATAAATTTGGCAAATTTCTTTTTGAGTGGTCTTGCCTGGGGCGCAATGTAGTCTTGCACAGGCTCTGCCACAGCTCAATAGGGGCGAGATCTACTGACTCTGCTGGCCACTCCATTAAAGGAAGGATACCAGCTGATTGCTTCTTCCCTAATTAGTTCTTGCAAAGGTTAGAGCTGTGCTTTGTGTCATTGTCCTGTTGTAGGAGAAATTTGGCTCTAATCAAGCACTGTACACAGGGTATGTCATGAAGTGACAGCTTTTCTTCTTCAAGGTCCCTTTTACTCTGTCCCACCACCAAAGCATCTCCAGACCATCATAGCCTCCAAGTTAGCTTCAAGCATTACTCTAGCATCTTTTCATTTGGTTTGCATCTTGTGAATGTTTTTTGTTTGTGAACCTATCACTTCAGATTTAGATTCATCTGTCCATAACACTCCTCCCCTCCCCCCCAATCTTCCCCTGTCCAGTGTCTGTTTTCTTTTGCCCATCAGCTGTGCTAACCAATGGCAGCTGGTGAAGTTTTAAGGTAGTGGGATGCTAGACTCCACCACAGAATTGTAATCCTCCCTATACAGTACAGAGATACTCCTGAAATGCAGAGAGCTGAGCATAATACAGAGATGATCTTACACAAAACAAGTATATATATATATATACACACATACAGCACCCTAACACAAACAGCGCGCCCACACAGCACCCTCACACACACAGCACCCTCACACACAGCACACTAACAGCACCCTCACAAACACACACAGCACCCTTACAAACACACAACACCCTCACAAACACACACAGCACCCTCACACAAACAGCACACACACACAGCACACTAACAGCACCCTCACAAATACACAACACAAACAGCACCCTCACAAATACACAACACAAACAGCACCCTCACACACACATATCACACAAACAGCACCCTCACACACAGCACACAAACAGCACCCTCACACACAAACCACACCCTTACACACAGCACACTACCAGCACCCTCACCCACATAGCACACTACCAACACCCTCACACACACATCACACTAACAGCACCCTCACACACACACAGCACCCTCACACAGCGCACTAACAGCACACACACACACAAACAGCAGTATATGTATGTGTGTGTATGTATGTATGTATATATATATATATATACACACACATGTGGCGTGTGTTTGTGCTTTAGGGTGCACACCCTAATGCAATAGGCTATGCACGCCTATGTATACAATTTTAAATAAAAAGTATACAAACATAGCCAGTATTCAGCTGTAAGCATTTGCAACACTTACAACAATCAAGTAACACACATTCATATAAAATTAGATAAAAAGTTACTTGGCCAGTCAATTCCCACGGTACTAGAGAGCTATCTACTAAAAGGCTGAAAGACCTAAATTGGTCTTTCAGCCAAATTTACTAATACTAAGTAAAGATTACTTAGTATTAGTAAATTATGCCCCAACTCGCTATACTGCCTATGGCTGCTCACTGTTAAAAAAAAAAAAAAAAAGGTTCCCCCCTCCTGAGCCCCAACCCCTGAACTGCAGGTGGGGGCCCTAAAGTAAAATAAGGGGCAGACCTATTGTCCTCCCCCCGGCACCCACCCATGAGCGGTGGGTGGAGGCCCTAAATCCAAATAAGGGGGTGGGGCCTATTGTCCTCCCTCCCCGGCCCCCACCCCCGAGCGGCGGGTGGGGGCCCTAAAGTAAAATAATGGGGGGGAACCTATTGTCCTTCCCCCCGGCCACCACTGCTGAGCGGCGGATGGGGGCCTAAATTAGAATAAGTGGGGGGAACCTAATGTCCTCCCCCCTGGCCCCCACCCCTGAGCAGTGGGTGGGGGCCCTAAAGTAAAATAATGGGGGGAAACCTATTGTCCTCTCCCCTGGCCCCCACCCCTGAGTGGTGGGTGGGGCCCTTAAGTAAAATAATGGGGGGGAACCTATTGTCCTCCCCCCCAGGCTCCCCCGAGCGGCAGATGGGGGCCCTAAATTAGAATAAGGGGGGGAACCTAATGTCCTCCCCGCTGGCCCCCACCCCTGAGCAGTGGGTGGGGGGCCCTAAATACCAATTAGGGGGGGACCTAATGTCCTCCCCCCTGGCCCCCACCCCTTAGCGGTGGGTGGGGGACCTAAATAAAAATTGGGGGTGGGGAACCTAATGTCCTCCCCTATGCCCCCACCCCTGAGCGGTGGGTGGGGGCCCTAAATAAAAAAATTACCCCCCCCTCCCCCAGGTGACTAGGGGTCCCCAAACCCCTAGTCACCCCCAAAAATTAACCCCTACCTACCCCCCTCACCCTAAAAATAATAAGGGGGGACCATTAGCTAAGTACCTGTAAAAAAATGAAAATAAATAAAACTTACCATTTGATGTTTTCTTTCTTCTAAAATCTTCTTTTTTCAGCCCCAAAAAAGGCCAAATAAAAATCCATAATAACCGACGCACTTAAAAAACAAAGCAAAAAAAAACTGAGCGCAAAAAAACATAATCCATCTTCACCCATGGAGGTCTCCGCGCAGACTGAGCTCTGCAGGGCGGGAGAAGGCATTATTTTACTTTAGGGCTCCCACCCACTGCTCAGGGGGGGAGGACAATAGGTCCTCCCCCCTTTTTTTACTTTAGGGCCCCCACCTGCTGCTCAGGGGTGGGTGCCGGAGGGGAGGGGGCAATAAGTCCCCCCTTTAGATAAAAAGCCCCCACTTGCACGTCACAAGTGTGGGCTCAGGAGGGGGGCCCCAATTAAAAAAAAATTTTTTTTAACAGTGAGCAGCCACAGCTTATATAGAGCCTGGGTCACATGCTGCACTGGCCAATCACAGCCATGCCATTAGTAGGCATGGCTGTGATGGCTTCTAAGGGCACACGGGTCAAACGCTTGTTGATTGGCTCCCCGGCAGCTTTTCAAAACGCGCCATTAAATCGCCGAACACCGAACTCGAACCCAAACTGTTACTGAAATGTCCAGGCTCGGGTTCGGGGTCAAAAAATCGTAATGTTCGGTACGAACCCGAACTTTACAGTTCGGGTTTGCTCAACTCTAATTGCGATCTGTTTGTTTTCGGTAGAGCCTGTACCCAATGGAACTCTCATCCCTGAACACTGTAACACCCAGGAATTCTATAGATTCGTGGTGCCAGACAGGGATGAACATAACTGGTAATGGAGATTAATTAATTTGTTCTACCATACAACTCAATTCCTCTCCTCTATTCAATTCCGAATGATGGTGTACATTGAGGATCTTATTTGACAAACTGAAGACTACTGTCGTCTCCTCTGTGTTGGGGGTCTTTCATTGGCACAAGACTTAGACATGTGGGAAATGTTCTAGTCCTCGTGTAAAGGAAAATCATTATTAATTCCACCTATTTCGGACATATATATTATATATATATATATATATATCAAATAAAAAATAAATAAAAATAATAAATAAACTGAGAATTTAAAAAATGAATAAATTAAATAAAAAAAGATATATTGTTTTTAAATTTGTTCTAACTGTATTTTTATATTTATATACATATATATTTGAATCAAAATACATTTAGAGTTACGTTATAAATACATATATCCCTTTAACAACCGTGGACGTACTAGGTACATCCGACAAAAAACAGTCTTTAAGGACCGCGAACGTACCTAGACAAATAGGAGCCCTAGACTTACCTGGAACGGTGAACCGCGGCGATCACGGTCGGGGGGAGGGAGGCCTGCGGGAGATCCCAGCAGTCCCCCTGCAGCAGCTCTGGCCACCCCGGCCTGTGATCACCATGACCACATGGTCACAATAAGAGTCTATGGAGCTGCCAGGCCAGAAAGGGTACTGTCTGAGCTGTCAGGTAGTCCCCCAGGCTGCTACAAAGTAAAAAATAAAAGAATATATTATACATTTATAATGCATATATATGATTTCATTATAAGTGTACACATATATCTCAAAATACACGTATTATGAAATAATGAAATCATATATTTACATTATATATGTATAATATATTATAAAATGCTTTAATTATAATATATTATACTGTGATAAGGTGAATGGGGTGGCACCTTGGTTTTGAAAAGACGAGAGATCGAATCCTGACCCGATTCTATTGGCCGGGTGTATTTTCGGCAATAGAAAAGTTTTGCAAATCCTGCCCAGAATGTAACTGAAAGCTCCGCATAAGGGCTTTCGTAGTCCGTTGGTACCCCTTCCCATCATAGAGGTTCCATTTGAAAGAATAGCAATGGACCTGATCGGGCCGTTACCTAAGTCCGCTAGAGGACATCAGTACATTTTAGTTGTTGTTGATTATGCAACACGATATCCAGAGGCAGTACCTCTACGAAACGCCACCTCTAAGAGTGTTGCAAGGGAGTTACTGATGATGTTTAGCAGGATGGGTATACCAAAGGAAATCCTCACAGATCAGGGAACCCCTTTTATGTCAAAAATCATGCGTGATTTGTGTAAGTTGCTCAAAATCAAGCAACTGAAAACCTCAGTATACCATCCGCAAACTGACGGGCTGGTGGAGAGGTTTAATAAAACTCTAAAAGCTATGCTGTGGAAGGTGATAGACAAGGACGGGAAAAACTGGGATTATCTCATACCCTACCTGATGTTTTCTATTAGAGAAGTCCCTCAAGCTTCCACAGGGTTTTCACCTTTCGAGTTAATGTATGGTAGGCATCCAAGAGGCATACTGGATGTTGCCAAGGAAACATGGGAACAAGAGCACACCCCCCATCGTAGTCTTATAGAGCATGTAGCTCAAATGCAAGAGCGTATCGAAGCGGTAATTCCCATAGTTAAGGAAAACATGGAGAAAGCCCAGAGAGCCCAACAAACAAGCTACAACCGGAATGCAAGGCTACGGGTATTCAAACCAGGTGATAGGGTTCTAGTTCTCATCCCCACGGTTGAAAGCAAATTCTTAGCCAGCTGGCAAGGGCCATATGAAATCACTGAGCGAGTCAGTGAGGTGAACTATAAAGTAAGATAGCCAGGCAGACGGAAGCCAGAACAGACCTATCATATAAATTTATTGAAGCCATGGATAGAACGAGAGGTCCTCGTCATGACCAAAGATAGACCTACTCAAGCCACCCGTGAGCAGGGTTCGGAAGTGCACATCGCTGATACTCTTGCCCCCCATCAAAAACAAGAAGTCAGGGAGTTTGTGTCTAAAAATAGGGATGTGTTTTCCCCAATACCAGGAAAAACACATGTAATCAAGCACGATATCATAACTGAACCTGGGAAGAAGATCAACCTGAAGCCCTACAGGATACCTGAGGCTAGACGTGAAGCAGTTAGTGCAGAGGTAAAAAAGATGCTTGAGTTGGGGGTGATTGAAGTGTCACAGAGTGAGTGGAACAACCCAATAGTGTTAGTGCCCAAACCAAATGGGGAAATACGTTTCTGTAACGATTTTCGTAAGTTAAATGATATCTCTAAGTTTGATGCCTACCCAATGCCTCGAGTGGATGAGCTAATAGAGCGATTAGGTAAGGCCAGGTATCTGAGTACCCTGGACCTCACCAAGGGATACTGGCAGGTTCCCCTGACAGAGAGAGCAAAAGAAAAAACTGCATTTTTCTACCCCTGATGGGTTGTTCCAATATAAAGTACTGCCATTTGGGTTGCATGGTGCCCCAGCCACTTTTCAGCATATGATGGATAGGATACTTCACCCCCACAGAGAGTATGCAGCCGCCTACCTGGATGATGTGGTGATTCACAGTCCGGACTGGGAAACCCACTTGATGAAGGTACAGGCAGTTGTGGATAGTATTAGGGCTGCTGGTTTGACAGCCAACCCTGCTAAGTGCTCTTTAGGGCTAGAGGAAGCAAAATATCTAGGTTACACAATCGGACGGGGGCTCCTTAAACCACAAGAGAGCAAGGTAGCGGCCATCACCGGTTGGCCACGTCCTGTAACTAAAAAGCAGGTCAGGGCTTTCTTAGGCTTAACTGGGTACTATCGCAGGTTCATCCCTGAGTTTGCTACCATTGCCAACCCATTGACTGAGCTTACTAAGGCAAAAGGCCCGGTTATGGTTAAGTGGACCCCGGAAGCAGAGCATGCCTTTCAAGTCTTGAAAGAAGCCTTGTGTGCTGACCCTGTTTTGGTGGCTCCGGATTTTACTAAACCATTTGTGGTACAGACCGATGCGTCTGATGTGGGCCTTGGCGCGGTTCTTTCCCAGGTACATGAAGGAGAGGAACATCCTGTCATGTATCTGAGCCGGAAAATGAATCCCCATGAACGGCGGTACTCCGTTGTTGAAAAGGAGTGCCTGGCAATAAAGTGGGCTTTAGAATCCTTGAGGTATTACTTACTGGGGAGACGATTTACACTGATCACGGACCATGCACCTTTAACATGGATGAGGCAGAACAAGGAAAAGAATGCCAGGGTGACTAGGTGGTTCCTAAGTCTTCAACCCTACCAGTTTACTATAGCTCACAGGGCCGGAACTGCCCAGGGTAATGCAGATGGCCTCTCCCGCGTTCACGGTCTATGGTCCAAGGCCGCTCGCCCCGATGGGTCTGAGCTGGGGAGGGGGATATGTGATAAGGTGAATGGGGTGGTCTGTGAGGGAGTTTATATTTCATCTACATTGTTCAGAGAGCCGTATGATCTTTAACCCCAGGGGGAATGTATGTATGTGTGTGTATATATATGACTTGAATGCATATTTAGTTATGAGCCCCTGGGGTGGAGCATTTGGAGAGAAGGGTGGGCCAGTGCTCCACTCCACTATTTACTGTTTTTCTCTTGGGAGACTAGGTCCAGACCAGGCTTTGGACTGTCTCCAACCCACTGCTCAGCTGCAGGTAATCAGCTGCAGCAGTGGGAATAAATCCCTCCCTGTTAGGCAGGTAGGGGAGACTGGTTATTTCTCTCTGGAAAGGGCTGGAAGCAGCAGGCTGTCCAAAACACTGGAATGCTGAGAGCTGAAAAATACACTAGGTTGGTGAAATCACTTCATGTTTTGTTCTAGATTAAACCCTTGAGAGAGAGGGAACTTGATGTCAGTTAGAGCTCAGACCGAGCTAGGTTTTTGTTTATAGGATTTTGTTATATTTTGTCTTCATTTGCTGCTGTAGCTGTGGTGGAGTTTGACAATAAAACTGCCTGGATTATATGCAAACCAAAGGACTGTGCCTGTTGTTTACCCTAGAGGACTGTGCTACCTGCAGACAAGGATCACATACATATATAGGAAATTAAAGAGTGTGTGTGTGTGTGTGTGTGTATATATATTTATGCTCGGAATTTATCTAATACGTAATGGAATGAAAAAGGAGAAGCAAAGTTGGTTGAGGTGTGCTGAAACCAATGTACAAGTAGGTCTGTAAAAGAGGGCCCACAAGGTGAATTGTTAATAAATATGGGTGTAGGTAGGTGGGGACAAACAGCTTGCACAATAAAGGTAAGTAGGGGGGTAGGGTTTATATAGGATCATAACTCCTCCCACAAATTCAGGCCAAATGGCCTTCCAACATATGTATGTATGTATGTATGTATACACACACACACACACACACACACATTATATATACACACGTATTATATGTATATGTATGTATATATGTGTGTGTATATGTGTGTATATATATATATATGTGTATATATATATGTATATATATATATATGTGTGTGTGTGTGTGTGTGTGTGTGTGTGTGTGTGTGTGTGTATGTATGTGTATATATAAAAAGGTGGGAAACCTGGAATTGTGGGAGGGATTTAGTCCCTATAAAAACCCTACCAATCTCTCCCCTTACCAGTAGCATCAGCGTAACGTGGGAGGTGTGTCAGTCTGTTGCTACCTGCTGTGCAATCAACTGAATCAGCTCGTGCCACAGTTTGTTAAGCCCAGCTCTGCAGTGTTCAGACAGCCTGCTCTCGGACGGAGCTTTGAAGTTGGATTCCCTTGCTGCCGTGGCTGGTATACTAACCTGACAGCCGACTTCACGGCTGTAAGACCACCCGGAACGCAGCGGTGAGCACCGGAACACGTGGGTGCCCGGGTTGCAGTCCCGCTCGGTGCAGCTGCGCTGCTTTTGGAGATTACCTCCCTTCAGCAGCTGGGGGAACTAGTGTTGCAGCACACACTTTAACACCACAGTGCTTGAATTCTCCTGCGGTTTTGGAGAAATAGCGTTCGGTCGATCGTGAGTACAATAAACTCAGTTAGGCTAAATTTCCATTTTTGTGTTTCACAATAATTTAGTTTCATAAGCATTTGGGCGGCTACTTTAGAGATACTCGGTCTCCCCTCTACATCACCTTACTAAGTTGCTGGTTCTAGCGAATTACTAAATGTATCAGTCTCACAATTTATTTATTTTTATTTATTTATAAAATATTTTACCAGGAAAGATACATTGAGATTTCTCTCGTTTTCAAGTATGTCATACATTGTTGCATAAAACTAAATTAATAAAGAAGTTAACCCTTCAAGTCCAGTACTCTGTGTTGGTATTACAGCTAATTGGGTAGTACGGTCAAAAAATTTGCAGTATTTTTGTTTGCTTTATTCCACCTCTCAGTACTCAATGTTGCACAGTCAAACGCTTTCTATACTTGCAGCTCAGATCTCTCGTTCTATATTTCGTGTCCATTCTCATACACATATGTTTTGTTCATCTCAGGTTGTCACCTGGCTTCTAGTGTCTCCTTCAAAGCCACCTTTACATAACTGGTTCTGTTAGCATATTCCGGTACGTTTCGTTTAGCTTTCATATCCCTACCCTTATGACAACATCTGCTGAGGGGTTTATCATTATGATTGGGTTTTACTTTGTTTTGCAGAATCACAGATATAGGCCAAAACGTTGCCATTAGGCCCTCTCTTTTTCAGGTGTTATTTGGATGAATTCCTAGTTCACTAAGGTTGGTATATGGAATTTTTGTTTTAAATATTTTTATTGGTATCATGTCATAAGCGTGGTTTACGATTGTATTTAAACATTACAGTCGGTTGCCTGCGCAGAGGCGTGTTTCTCGTTGCGGTGATCGGAACAATCAGTTGCCTGCGCAGAGGCGTTTTTTCATTGCATCTAACATAACGTTTAGTTGCCTGCGCAGAGGCTTGTGTCACTGTGTATCTATCATAGCGTTTCGTTGCCTGCGCAGAGGCTCGTTTCACATTGCAGCAGATGTGTCGTTTAGGTGCCTGCGCAGAGGCGGTTCGAGTATTTTACTTTTAACTATATAATGTAATATAATTATTAGCTATCATAGTGTGCATGCTGTGTATGGTCTGGCTGGTGTGTGTGTTGTTTGATGAGTGTGGTGCGTATTCTGATGCTTGTTTTAGGACTTGTCACATGTTGCAGCGCTTTTTTATCGCATCTATAGTGGAGTTTGCCTGCGCCGCGTGCGCTCAACCCGTTCCTAGGGCTGTGTGTGTTGAGGTATTGAGCTGGTATGTGTTGTGGGTGCTTATTGCGTCTCGGGCTACTGGACTGCTGTCTCTTAGTCGGTGTCTTTCCCACACGTCTCATTTGTGGCCCCTGCTGTCTCGTCCTATTTTCCTGCTTGTTGTCGTGTGTTGTGCCAGGTCTGTTGCGGTCTCATGGGCAGCACAGCTTTCGAGTGGGTTTGTTATTGCGGCCCGTGTTTCCTGTGTTCTTGTCTGTAGTGTGGGGGCATTTGTGTTACGCTGTTTCATCCTGTTCTATCCGTGCTTGTTCGCTGTAGTTCCTCTATATATTCCCTGGTGTTTGTGTTGTGTGCGGCTGGTGTATCATGCGGGTGTCGCCTTAGCCGGTGGTTGGTGTAATATTATGTGTCTCTGTTTCCTGAGTCCGGTAATGTGACCCTCTCTTGTGCCTAAGGTCGATGTCTTGAGTGTTAGTGTGTGTGGTCGTGTCCTAAGTGAGTGAGCGAGGGGGTTGTGGGTTGGTGGTCTGTTATCTAGTCCCCTGTTGCCGCCCCGTTCCGCTCAGCCCCCGGGCTTCTCGGCTCCCCGCTCGGGCCCGCCTCCTCTCGCTCGTTCCTCTCGGGGGTGTTTGCTGCTAGGTGACTTTGGAAGGGGTCAGACGCGGTGTGGCGTAGCCAGTAGAACCAGCGTTGTGAGTAGCGGTCCCTTTGTTGCGTGGTGACGGCTTTCATGTCTTCGAATTTTCGCGTTGCTTCCACTTCTTCTACCCAGCGTCTCAGTGGGGGTGCAGTGGACTGCTTCCAATAGATGGGGATGGTCGCCTTGGCCGCGTTTAGTAGTCTGGGGATGATGGATCTGATGTATGCCTGTGTTGGCATTGTAGTTTTGTGTAGGAGGAAGGCAGCCGGGGTCTCTGGCAATAATTCATCTGTTACTTCGTGTATAGTTTGCCTGATCGTCTCCCAATATGGACGGATCTTGGGGCACGCCCACCAGATGTGTGTGAACGTACCCACTGCTTCCTCACATCTCCAGCAGGTGTCAGTTATCTCTGGGTTTCTTGCATGGAGCCTTGATGGCGTCAGGTACCACCTGGTGAAGATTTTGTAGGAATTCTCCTGTAGGCGTGCTGAGGCCGGTGTTTTCTGTATTAAGGTGATGAGTGTGTCCCATTCTGCCTCTGTCATGGGTTCGTCTAGGTCTTCCTCCCACTGTCTGACGCATGGGGGTGCCAATAGGTATCTGCTCGTGATTAGGGTCGAGTAGATCTGTGATATGGCCCGTGGCGGTTCCTTGTCTTGCATACAGAGGTGTTCAAACGATGTTGGGTCCCTCAGGAGGGATGGTTTCTGAGGGATGGATCGGGCGTATTGTGTCATTTGCGCTCTCTGGAGTGTGTGTATGAAGGTAAGAGGTCTATCTGGGAATAGTTCGTGCAGTGGTCGTATGTCAAAGGGGTTCTGGAGGATGTCCTTCATGCGGATGATTGGCTTGTGTCCTATTGGGTGCGGGGTTGGGCCCATGTCCCCTGCCGGGAAGTCTGGGTTGCCTCTCAAGGGGAGAAGTGGGCCGGGGTCTGTCGTCAGATATTGTTTCGCGCCCTGTCTGTGCCAGACTTGCATGGTGGCCGCCACGAATGGGTTGTTGATGTGTTTGTGTTTGTATGTTGCTTTTGGGATCCAGGGTAGCGTCCTGAGGTCGCAGTTGGTCGTGTCTGATTCCAGTTGGGTCCACAATTTCGTGCCGCTGGCCACCGTCCAACTGATGATTCTCGTGAGGTGTGCCGCTTGATAGTACTTTTCGAAGTCCGGTAGTGCCAGTCCCCCACGGAGTTTGGGCAGGATTAGTTGGGCATGTGCTACTCGGGGGGACTTGCCCTTCCATATGAATTTGCGGACTTCCGTTTTCAGTGCCGTGAAAAATGATGGTGGGGCTGTTATTGGAACTGTTTGAAATATGAACAATAGTTTGGGGAGCAGCGTCATTTTGACCGCGTTTACCCTTCCTAGCCATGATATGTAGTAGGAGTTCCAGTTGTGTAGTTCCTCCGTCGCCTTTTTTAGTATTGGGAGGTAGTTTTGCGCATATAGGTCCGCTGGGTTGGGCGTGAGCCAGACCCCCAGGTATCGCATTCTGTGGTCGCACCAGCGGTATGGATGTTGTCTCTGGATCGTTGTTCTCAGCGCGTGGTTGACTGTTAGGTTTAGGATCTCCGACTTTGAGTGGTTGATTTGGAGATTTGAAAGTTGGCCGTATAATTCGAATTCTGTCTGTATGGCCTGGAGGGAGGTCTCTGGGTTCGTGACCACAAACAATAGGTCGTCCGCGTATGCCAGGATTTTGTGGTGCATGTTTCCGATCCTGATTCCTTGTATGTCTGCGTTCTGTCGGATCTTATTGAGGAAGGGCTCTAGCGTCATTGCAAATAGTAAGGGTGAGAGCGGGCATCCTTGCCTGGTTCCGTTGAGGATGTGGAACGGATCTGATAGTGCACCGTTGATCCTGATCCGCGCTGTCGGGTTCGTGTAGAGCGCCGTCACCCAGTTGAGGTATCTCGCCACTATGCCGAATTGTCGCAGTGTTTCAAACATCGTGTCCCAGTCCACTCTGTCGAACGCTTTTTCCGCGTCTGTTGACAGGAGTAGTACCGGTGTCTTTTGCGTTTTGGCGTGGGCTATGATGTTCAGGGCCCGGATGGTGTTGTCCCTCACTTCCCTGCCTGGGATGAATCCTGTTTGGTCTGGGTGGATTGATGCGGGGAGCAGTGGCGCCAGTCTGGTCGCGAGGATGCTTGCGAGGAGCTTGAGGTCCGTGTTTAACACAGATATCGGGCGGTAGCTGGGGCACAGTGTTGGATCCTTCCCTTCCTTCGGGAGTAGGGTGATGTTGGCTGAGGTGAATTGGGCCGTCGGTGTGGCCCCATCTTGGATGGAATTAAGTGCCGCCAGGAGTTTCGGTGTCGTAACGTGTGTTAATGTTTTGTAATACTGGAGGGGAAGGCCGTCCGGTCCTGGTGCTCTGCCTGTTTTCGCTCTTTTGATGGCGTACGCTATTTCTTCTGGTGTTATAGGTGCTTCTAATGCTTCTCGTGCTATGTCACCTATGTCGGGCACGTTCGCGGAGTCCAGGTATACCCTGATATTTTCAATGATGTTTGTCCGTGGGGCTCCTGGGGCTGCTTGGCGGAGGTTATATAGGTTCTGGTAATAGGCTCGGAATGCTGCGGATATGTGGTCTGGCCGGTGTTTGAGTTGCTGTCTTGCGTCCTTGATCTTTGGGATGTAGAGTTGGGTCCTGCGTTGTTTGAGGAGGTTTGCTAGTAGCCTCCCGCATTTGTCCCCGTGTTCATGTATCATGTGTTTGTAGTGTTGGTATGAGCGTTGTATTGAGCGATTGAGATGTGTGGTGAGTTGACCTCTTTTGGTTACCAGGTCCCCATACGTTGTCGCGTCCAGGGTGCGTTTATGTCTAGCCTCCAGGGCTGCTATGTCCCGGCTGAGGTCGAGGATCGCTTGTATCGCTGTCTTCTTGCGGGATGCGCTGATTGCGATAATCTGGCCTCGGATCACAGTTTTGTGCGCCTCCCAACATGTCAGTGGCGTCACGTCGTCGGTTTCGTTTTCCTCGAAGTATGTTCGTATGGAGTCGCTGATTTTATCTACCACTGTCGTGTCAGATAGGAGCGATTCGTTCAGCCGCCACGACATTTGTTTGGGTCTAAACAGCGGCGACTTCATCCGTATGCGGATCGGGCAATGGTCCGACCATGTCATCGGTAGGATCTCTGCGGTGGTGAGCAGGGTCAGGTTTTGATGTGGTGTGAGGAAGTAGTCGAGCCTTGTGTATGTTGCGTGGGTCCTTGAGTAGAAGGTGTAGTCGCGGTCCGTTGGGTGCAAAGCCCGCCAGCAGTCCGCCAATTGGTGGTGGTGGAGGAGGCGCAGTGTATTCGCGTGTCTGTTGTGTGGGGTTGCGCCTTGCGGGGAAGTGGAATCTTGGTCCGGGTGTAGTGCCAGATTCAGATCCCCACCGATTATTAGGGTGCCTTCTGTGAATTTCATCAAGGTGTTCAGTGCGCGTCCAAGGAATTGGTGTTGTTTTGTGTTCGGGGCATACACGTTGGCGAATGTGTATGTTTGGTCCAGGATTGTGCCTTTGGTGAAAATGTATCTACCTTGTTTGCACCTGATGGTAGCTTTCTCCGCGTAGGGGAGAAGTCTGGAGAAAAGAATGCCTACTCCTCGCGTGCGCTTTACGGGGTTGTTACTGAAGTATCCTACTTGGAAGTTTCGGTCTTTCAGGGCTGGTGCTCTACCCTCTTGGAAGTGGGTTTCTTGCAGGAAGGCTACCGACGCCTTGTAGTGTTTTAGGTCTCGTAGTAGTCTCGTCCGTTTCTCCCTGGTGTTCAGTCCGTGCACGTTGTACGAGACGATGTTCAGGTCCTCACGCGCGAATCCGTTTGGCCCCGGGGCCGGCATCCCGTGGGCGGCCAGGGGGGACTAGTGGGTGTAGCTGAGGGTGGTGGGTGGTGTTGGGCTCGTATGTGTTTGAATGGAATGTGTCGTGTAGTTGTGTTTGCGTGTGGATTTTGTTTCTGCTCTGTGTGTGTATACACTGCCTTTGGAGGTCAGTGTCCGCTAAGGGTAATGGACAATTAACCCGTCGGTACGACTGCTTGTCCGGCCTATCGGAGGGACCGAGTCGTCTCTGGGGTGTGTGTATCCCCTTCCTTGAAGGGTGCCGTGTGTCCTGGTCCTAAGGGGGGGTCGGGCTGTGTGTCGGTGCTCGCCCTGCCTGGTCTGTATATGTGTTTTGGAGTATGGTGTGGTGTCCCGTCTCTGTAGTGGCTATGTGATCGGTGCATCCGCTCATTCTCGCGGTGCGTGGGTGGGTCGTTTAGTGTATTTTGTGCGTGGTGGTGTTATTGCTGAGCAGCCTTATGGCGCTCTGATGTGGTGATCGTCCCGTCCGCCTATTCGCGGGCGCGGTTCTGCTGGGGGGGCCCATATTTCGTGAGCTTTGCGATGTTGTTTGGGGGTCGGTCGTGTGCCTTGGTGAGTTGGTTGTTCTCCTCGGTCTGGTTGGGTCTCGGGGTGGCTATCCCGTGGGTCTGTTCTAGGGGCACTATAGCGTTCTCTGTGTAGCGTCTCTAATACTGGTATTTTGAGGCCTGGGAGCGTAATGTGGCGGTTAATATCTTTATGACGACTTAGTGTATCTCTGTGTCATATCTTGTAGTAGGTCCGTCTATCTAGCTAGAGCGAGCGTTAGTCATGGGGTACTGCTGGCGCCGCGGCTGTGTGCGCTTAGGCGCTGTATGCGCGTGGCTGGTGTAGTGTGCGTGTAACACCTTATACATTAAACATAGCGCTAATAGGCATGCATAGATGACATCCTCTTGTTAGTTTGGTATTTTGTTGTATCTCCCCTCATCTGCTCAAGTTGCCTGCGGTTCTCCATTCCCCCCTCACCTTCCCAAAACTAGTTGTCTTGGATCGCCCCCGGGTGGGCGTTTTGGCTGTCGTGTTTCTTTCCCTCCCTCCCCCTTTCCTTCCCCCCCTCCCCTTTGCCTCCTTCATCCCTGTGTACCCGTTTTCTCCCCCTTTCCCCCCCTGCCTCCCCCCTCCCCCTTCAATCTGTGTGCATACTGTCGTCTGTTTCCTCACTCAGTGCTTGCGTAGCCCATGCCCTTCCCCCCACTCCCTTCCCCGTTCCCTCCCTCCCACCTCTAGTGTGACCTCGTGTGTGCGTGTAGTTTCGTGACCATGTAATGTGCCATGCGGTTCTATATGGCTTGGGTGTTGTGTGTGGGTTTGCCTACAACCTTTCTGGCCCCTTGGCCCGGCCCGCGCTCCCAGTCCCCACCCCAATTGTCCAGTTCCCCACCTTCTAGTAAATAGGTGCGTGTGGAATTATGCGTTAGTCCCCTCAGGCCCCCCGGTAGCCCTTTCCCACCCCAATCCATCTTGCGTTTTCTTGTGTATGTCCCCGTATATGTTACTCACAGTTCGGTGCGTTCTCGCTGTGGCCCTAGGGTCCCCCCCAGGCTGTTTGATCTGTTTATCGCTCACGCCTTGCCTGGCCTTGATTCCAGTCACGGCGGCGCTGGTGCTGGGGCCCTTGGGGGTTCAGATCCTGTCTGCGTGGTTGCTGCGGTCCTGGTGGTTGCTGGAGGAACGACCTTGTTAGCCAGTCGGGTACTTGTATTGGCGGGAGGCCTAGGGTACGTAGAAAGCTTGGGACTTCTTCTGATTTCCTCAGCGTTATTTGGTCCGGGCCCTGTCTAGCTGTCAGGGAAAATGGGTAGCCCCAGCGGTACGGGATACCTGCTTGTTGTAGGGCCGAGGTCACCGGGCGTAAGGCTCTTCTTGCTTGTAGTGTATAGCGGGACAAATCTTGGTAAATGGATATATTTTGCCCCTCCAGGCGGACGGTTCCCATACGGCGGGCCGTGCGCAATATTTCCTCCTTTAGCTGGTAGTTATCTAGGCAGCATATGATGTCCCTGGGCTGGTCTTCTGGGGCTGGCAGGGGTCTCAGAGCTCTGTGTGCCCTTACTAGGCCTAGTCTGGGTATGTGCTGACCCCCCAGTACCTGCGTGAATATTTGCCGCAGCGTGTCTGGAATATTCTCCGACGGGCCTCCTTCCCTCACCCTGCGGACGCGTAGGTTCAGTCTGCGGCCGCGGTTGTCCAGGTCATCTATCCACGTGGTGAGGTATGCCATGTCTGCTTCCTGGCCTGTGACTGCCGTGTTGGTGTGCTCCAGGTCTGTCCGGAGGGCTTTTGTCTCTGCCTCTGCCACGGACATACGGGCCTCCATGTTTACCATATCAGCACGGAGTTGGGCCACTTCTTCACGTACCACCCGGCCTAGGCGATCTGAGAGGGCCTCGAAGTCAGTCTTCGTTAGGAGGTTGGGCAGTATATCCCTCCATCCATCCTCCTGCAGCATCTGAGGTTCGGATGCATAGGATAAGGCAGGTGAGTGCCTGGCCGGAGTGGATGGAATGGAGTCCGGCGCTTGGTTTGCGGCCTCCATTTCCGGCTGTGGGGATTGTGCGCGGGTAGTGGGATGCAGATAGGACCTTATTGTGTGGTCCCCTCCGGGACCCGCGGGCCTCGGGGTGCCTCCCGGGTCGGTAAGCTTCTTTGTGCGACCCATTTGTTGTGTGCAGCGAGCGGGATTAGCGGGTTGCTTGCGGCTTGGATGCGGGCGCCACGAGGAGCTCCGGGTTCACATGTCCATCTTGGTCGGCTGCCGGACACGCCCCCCGGTATATGGAATTTTTGTTACTTTAAGCGGTAGACACCTATTTTGGTGGTCTCAAAGGGTAATTTATGTTTTCATATTTTAGGAACAAGCTCCATCTATTTCCAGAAGCCTAAGAAGTAGTGTCATTCCTTTGTTTCAGTTATAAATATATATATTTGGCTAATCCATTGTTGTACACATTTAGTAGGAACTGGCTCGTTAGGTTAATACTAGTCCAAATAGTATTTCAGGTTTCTTCCTCCTTATTTTTTTTTTAGTGGTCCCGCGAGGCCTTAGCATTTCCTCCTTTTCGGAGGACAATTCAGTTATAGGCCCGTATCACAGTTTGCATCGCATGTTGCATAGTTAGGTCTCATGCCCGACCGGTCCATTCTATCTTGAATCTTATAGACGCCATCAAAAGGCCAACACCCCGCCATATACGTTTATGGTTCCCTTTACCCATTTGAGCCAAATCATAGGTAGAGCCTCTCAAGCCGCTAGGCAGACTAGCAGGGCCTCATTCCCCCCATTTAGCATAATATAATTTCACCACTTGGCATTCTTACTAGGCTGACAGTTCCTAGTTATTGGTGGTTAGTTACTCATTTCCATTTCCTTTGCTCATAGCATGTCTAACGTTTCGATCCAGGGTGACGAGTTATTCCTTCCAAGCACTCCTGCCAGGACAAATTCCCCCGGCAGACTTAACGATCCTCCAAGTCCAGCTTTAAATTACAAATCTTGGACTATTCCAAAAATCACAGCTGAAATAAAGCAAAAAAACATGCCTTTCCCTGCTAGTGCTAGGAAAACGGAGTTATTCAGTTTAATGAAATCCCAAAATGACAATGACAAACCTTGTTCTAGTGGGGGGGACACTATTCAGAACAGCCTATCCGAACTCCATAGTATGATGTCCTCTCTCATGGCATCAATTAATACGATTAATAATCATTTAGAATCGCTGGAGAATTACAACTTGACCAGTGGTTCCGGTGTTACAGCCAGTGTTCCTAGTGCCCCTACTGAACTGAACCAACCTACTGCCATTACTGTTTCTAATCCTCCTTCCCACATTGTCACTCCAGTCCACCTTGTCCCTCCTAACTTAAGGAAAGATATTTTGGAAGGTAAGGGCGTTAATTTGGTCTCTTTGCTTATAGCTTCCCAAGACGTTATCGACAATAAGTCCTATTCGTTTGGTGATCTTTTAGTAGTAATGAAAGCTAGAGATCCAAGGCTGAACAAAAAGTTCTGTATAACGGAGTTTGTGTTGGCCTTCGGCTTATTCAGGGATGTAGTTTGCACTATTCACCCACATCATAGGCAAGAGCTATATTTGTATTTGCACAAACTGGTGAACCTTGGGCATAAGTACGGCGGGTTCGCTTACTTCGACTACCATAAGTCATTTTCCGCTAAGGCCACAGCCGCCCTGGCACAATTTAATGTACACACGGATTGAAGCCAATTAGATACTGAATTATTTTGCAGGCACTTTGCGGGCCTCATGGTCCCAGGTTATGCTTCGACTTTGCATGCCACCAATCTATGCCCTATTGATGTTAGCTTGCCATCCACTAGCTAGACTGTGGCACCATACACATACAAATCACCACCAAAGGACTTTAACGACAAGCTGGGTCGGCCTTTTGTTTTTCTTGGCAAATCACAAGTCTGTAACAATTTTAATGCCGGGGGTTGCGAGTATAGTGCCTGTAGGTTGTTACACGTATGCTCAAGGTGTTTTAGAACACATGCTAAAACCATGTGCCCAAACGTGCTTTTTCCAAGGCAATTTCTATCCCCGGTAAAGGTTGACGTATTGATAAATCTATTGTCTACTCACCCCTCCCGACATTTGGTTGAGATTTTGAGCACTGGGCTTTTGGAAGTTTTTCACACAGGTTTAGTTTCTTTTCCCACTGGTATATTGTAGTGTCCCAATTTACAGTCCGCCTTGCAAGATTCCCCTACTGTATCTTTACTGTTGAACAAAGAGATAAAAAATTAGTTTTTGATTGACCCCTTTTTGTCTCCCCCATTTTTCAGCTGGAAAACAAGTCTGCTGAGTGTTGCATCTGGTAAATTTAACAATAAAAAACGACTGATCATAGGTTTCTCAGCTTCTTATTCCTCTACAACACCTAGCCTTAATTCGTTGATCCCATCCTCTGATTTTTCACTACATTATGCTAGGATAGACGATGCCATAAAAGCCATACTCTATCTAGGTCACAATGTTTGGATGAGTAAGACTGATATCTCTAACGCTTTTAAACTCCTTCAGCTCAATTCTGAGATGTTGATGGCCAGTTTGCCTTTGGGTAAGGTAAACAGGATCGTGGAGTATGTGAAAGTTTGTTGTACACAGGTTTCCTGTACCAGGAAGGAAATCCAGTCGTTGAATGGTTCACTTAACTTTGCAATGAGAGTTATTCCTCAGGGGCGTTCCTTTATATCACAAATACTCTGTCTTTTGCACGATCTCCCTGACGATGGTACTAGAATCTTCCTTGACACACCCGCCAGGGCAGACTTAGACATGTGAGAAATGTTCTTGTCCTCGTGGAATGGAAAATCGTTATTGATTCCACCTATTTCGGACAGTTCGCCAGTAATTTGGACTGATTAAGCTGCTTCGGTGAGTTACGCGGCAATATTTGACAATGCATGGGTTCAGTCGCGCTGGCCTGCCGAGGTGTCTCAATTGGCAAATTTTCTGAATGCCTCTGCTCTGTTCGAAATATTCCGCGGCCCTTCTCTGGGGTCATAAATGGAAGGGACAAGCTGTTAGATGCCTCACCGACAGTCAGTCGGCTGCTCATCTAGTTAACCTGGTTATCAGCATCCGGCCAGTTTTACCTTGAATGTATTCACGTACCTGGTATCTGCAATAAGGTAGCTGATGCACTATCACGCTCTAAATTTCAGGAGTTCTTTCTAATTCACCCGTCAGCCGAGCCTCTCTCCATGGTTCCTCCGCAATTCAAAGACATGTTAATGGACTAGATTTGCTGTTGTCCCAGAGAAAAGTTATGGCCCAAGCAGGTCTGTCCTCTAACACAAGGACTACATATTCTAGAGCTTATAAACTGTTTAAGAAATTTGTTTCTGATTTTCATATAATAAATATGTTTGCTATTGGTCTCTTTTACAACATTTTGCCACTTTTCCTTAAACTTAGCACATAACTGGTATTCAACATCACATGTTAATCACCTTCCCTAACAATAAGCCTTTTCTAGCCTCATACCCTATAAAAAAGTGTATTGAAAGGCATATTAAAAATAGAAACTCCTCCAAAAAGACTATTGATAGTAAGTTCTGGGGCCTTTCAGACTTATTAGATTCAGCTCCTTTCGAACCAAATACCAACTTAATACTCAAGCAGCTATTTATCCGGCTTTTTATGGTTTCTTAAGACCTAAAGAATTTACAGTAAACCAAATTTCTGACCTTGAACTATGCCTTAAGTTTTCAGACTTAGTTAAGAATCACGATCATTATATATTATCCTTACAACATACTAAAACTATTCAAATAGGACACCCAGTGCAGATACCTTTCTATCCTACAGGTAAATAAATGGTGCCCAAACAAAGTGTTTGACTTATTAAAACATTCTCTACATAGTCTTAAATCTAATTCCCATTTACTCGCAATTCACGGCAATCCTCTTACAACTCAAAAATTCATGTTATACGCTAGAATGTTATTGTCAGCAGCATCTAGCCACAATACTCCTGCACACGTCATAAAAAACATGGATCGGTGGAAATCTTCGGTCTATTGCAAGTATGTGCCACAATCTGAGAAAGAAGTTAGGTTGGCCTTCTGTAATATCGCAATGTAATATTAAGAAGTGTTCAAATAAAGGTTGATTTGCATATTATCTTTTTTGTCCTCTTTTATTTCAGTTCTAACCTCTCATCGGTTCTAGCACACTTCAACCGACTTATTTCATATGAAATGTATAGTATGAATGCATATTTATACTCTTTCGGCTGGTGTGTCCTAACCACACACACATATATATACACACATTATATGTGTGTGTGTGTGTATATATATATATATAAATATATATATAAAAATAGATGTATCCCCTGCACTCACGCTTACAAGATAGTCCAATGCCGGGCGCACCACCAGAGCTCCAAGATATGTAAAAACCAACAAGAAGGAAGGCTGCTCTCCGGACTTAAAACAAAAAAGTTTATTCAAATTATATTAAAAAACACGACCAACGTTTCGGTCCCCGTTCGGGACCTTCCTCAGGGTCAAAAATAGGACAACAAGACCATTGTCTTGTTGTCCTATTTTTGACCCTGAGGAAGGTCCCGGATGGGGACCGAAACGTTGGTCGTGTTTTTTAATATAATTTGAATAAACTTTTTTGTTTGGAGAGCAGGAGAGCAGGAGAGCGAGAGAGCGAGAGCGCGAGAGAGCGAGAGAGAGAGAGAGATTATTGTGACAAAAGTACTCCTTTCCCTTGGTACCTTGTCCTGGGATTGGGGTGTTACACACAGTCTTTTCAGGCTTTAGAGACCCTTCACACGCTGGATGAGGTAAAAGGACTTGCTCTTTTTATTGTGGTTCCAAAATAGATGCACAGCAAGGTATAAAAGGTTGTAACAAAATATATAAAACAAAATGCTTGCTCTTCTGAGCACTAACTAAACAAAATAATTAGCTAACGGAGTTGGATGGCTTGTCCATTTCCCAACATAAACATAAACAACAACCTTACTGTTTCAGGGTTTTCAGCTCTCTGTTTCCACTCACAGAAATCAAACATGATCTCTCTCCTCCTTTGGCAGGAGATTACTTAATAGCATCTGTAATTGACAATCCTTTTCAGGTGAGTTAAATTAGGATTGAAACTCTGGAACTGGACTTCTCACCTGTAGGTTCCAAGCAATTTCCAAAATGTGGAGTGAAGCACTGGCCCACCCTACTCTCCAAGTGCTCCACCCCAGGGCCCAAATATACACATATTTAAAGTGCAATATTCATTTTAACAGAACACATTTCCCTGGGGCTAATTACACAAAGTAGGAACCTTGCAAAATCTGGGGAGATATATAGATTCCCTCCAGCACAATTCCTTGCTTTCGGTCATAATATATATATATATATATACATATAGGTAGCAGAGCCTTGTCCTAGCAGGGACTCTCCTCCGCCTGTTACACCAAAGTACAGTTAGGAACAAGTAAAACAATCCAATGGAGCAGTCAGGCACAGTAAAATAATCCAAGAATCTCCCACCTCCTCCCCAGCAACTGGACGACACACAATTTTATTGACACATACACAGCTTTTATGCCCAGTCCCATGCAAGGGGTTTCACAAGCAGAACATGCAGGGGATTCAATCCCAAGATCCTCAGTGCCTGAGAGATAATTGCCGGAGTAAACTCCTCAAATTCAATTATCTTACAGGCACAGAAAATCCACAAAATATCCTGTACCTCAAAAGTACCCCAACCATACATAGGAACCCCGCAAAAGGTACATTCCCTGATAGCCCGATCTGAGTGACCAACATATCCAAGAATCACTCAGATCGGTTTTGCAGAACGGGAATGCCATCGTGATGAAGTTTTGACCAGCCAGACAGAGGCACTAGCCCAAAATAGTTCCAGAGAAATAGGTGTCCTGGCTGGTCTCCATTCGTGAGGTTCTTGTGTGAAAACCATACAAGGGAATCTATAGCTTTCAGGATACAAATGCTCCCCCTGTTTGGTAATACAAAGCTCCCAAACGCCGTTCGTTTAGGTGGTCGCAAACAGGAACGGGCAGCGGTTGAAAGTTTACCAGTGTTTGCCTGATTGCCTAGCCGTAAAGAGTTCCAGGCACTGGACGACCAAGAACCGCTGCCCTCATGCAGGAGACAAGATGGCCGCCATTCTCTCTGCCACTTGTTCGGTTATACGAAATGGCAGCCTCCCAGGGGAAGCACTCATTAATTGTTTACCTTACGGTTTTCACACTTAAGGAGCTGGTGTCAACGTTCTAATGGGGCACAGGGGTGGTTCTTGTTCGGGAGACGAATGGATCGTATGAAGTCTCCCAAACGGCCAAAGAGGAACCACTCGAAATAACAGGGGAAAATACACAGTACTGTAACAGAGGGGGTACTGATAGCCAAATAAGGAAATAGATGTTAGTCTGGGGCGCTTTCCCTTTAAAGAGTATATATATAGGATATTATATGTTTAATCTTATATAACCTGTGCTGCTATCCTCTAATTTTCCCCTATGTGTAAAACACAAAATACTTGATATTTTGAACAGTGAGTTAGCGCACACAATTGTAGAAATCTCTCAAATTAGAGAGTTAAATATTTGTCGAACTTATTCACCATAAAGTTCATACAATTGAAAAAAATTCCTATTATATGTACAGTGCTTTTAAGAAATCCCAAGATTGTACAGTCCTCACCACAAATATACTGGCCCCTTTTAAATCCTCCAGCGCTCCGGGGGTTACAATGAAATAGTGATCTGGGGAGATGGGAACTAAAATGGTGTAATAACATTAGGTGAGAAGCCTCCACCATATACACCCTATGTGGAACTCTCACCTTATTGGAATGCACTTGTACTTGATTTGTATTTGGTCCCAATTAATATCTGAGAGACAGAATGTATAATAGTGTAACACTTTATATATGTGGGTTTGCAGTACTCTCCCTATATATCCTGCTCACCTGATTCAGGGACTTGTACTGGCCCCACAGTGTATCTCGCGGTATAAGCAGTAAGTGGATTTTCAATAGTATTCCAAACTTCATTTCTTTCCAAAATTAAAATAAACAATAAAATCTATATAGCTATAAAGCGTTATCTAGCTGGCTCACAGTTCGTGGGGTAGTTGTGATCGCTTTTACAGGTCCATCATCCACTGATGTTGCTGCTCTATCTTCCTCTCCCCTGGATGCCAGGTACGTAACGTCGGCACCGCGTGACATTCGTTCGGGACGAAAGGATGAAGTCTCCCAAACGGCCAAAGAGGAACCAGTCGAAATAACAGGGGGAAAGACACAGTACTGTAACAGAGGGGGTACGGATAGCCAAATAAGGGAATAGATGTTAATCTGAGGCGTTCGTTTAGGTGGTCGGAAACAGGAACGGGCAGCGGTTGATGTTGCTGCTCAATCTTCCTCTCCCCTGGATGCCAGGTACGTAATGTCGGCACCACGTGACTTACGCGTTTCACCCTGGTTGGGCTTTCTCAATGTCTCAAAGTCTCTGACTTACGCGTTTCGCTCTGGGTTGGCTTTCTCAAAGTCTGTGGTGCCGTTCTCTCTTAAATACTCTCATGGTAACACAAAATTGGCAATATTGCAGCTGTACATGATTCACAATGTCTTAATCCTACAGACTCTTCCCATCTAATTCAGCAACCAATTATTCCTTTAAAAACATATGTACAGAGAATATACCTTCAACATATCACACATAATAAAATAGTAGCAATTTCTATTTAAAGCGATACACCACTTCAAAATTGAAATATTATTCAAACATCAACAAAAATGTATTCTTACAAATATAGATACTATATAAAAAATATATAAAAATTATACAGAATATATATATGTATATAGAGGAGACCCTTATTGGTATAAATTACTTGTAAAGCAGCAGCAGTTTAGATCTAAATTTAAAGGGATACACCTCCGTAGTTTTAAAAAGTTTTAACCACCACTCAAAATTCTTAAAGTGCCACAAATGTTCTTAAGTCGGGTAATCTTTTTGCTTTTATATCTTTTCCCTATTTTGCAAAAATTACCCAATATTGTGAATATAACTAAAATCTCATAAATTAAATTTTGTTAATTTAACAACATAAGTGGAACACTAAGGTTCAACTTTAAGGGGATACTTCTCTTGAAAAATAAGATACTACTGCAAAGATATAAAAATATAAGAATATAAAAGAGTATAAAATTAAAAAATAAATATTGTAAAATATATTATATATAAAAAATCTATATATATATATATATATATATATATAATTCCTCTGGGGATTCAGGGGTGCATGGTGTGGAATACATAAGTGATCTACTCTAAAAAATGTGTGAGTTCAATGTCGATATTTAAACCATTAGGCGTTAAAGCCCCACGTTTAGCACAAGCACAAGAAATTAAGAAAATTATAAACAAATGGTGGTCAGTCTTGAGACGGGATGTACTAGTTCACAACAACTTACCGGACAAACCAAAGATAGTCCTCAGAGATCAATGCTAGCCCCGAGCCAACTTCCAGATAAGAACAAAAAAGACATGGAGAACCCCTTTAATTTAGGAAATGTTTTTTATAAATGTGGATCATGCAATGGATGTCGAATTAGTGCAAAAACCATGATTTAGATCATATCACACTGGAGAAGAGTTTAAGATAAAAAAAACACTTTCACGTGCAACACCAAAGGGGTAATCTATCTAGTATATTGTACATGTGGACTACAATATATCGGACGTACCAAAAGACCATTAAAGAAAAGATTGTATGAACACATATATAACATAAAAAGAGGCTTTGAAGTGTCTCCGCACACTTTTAGTTGAAACATGGGATGGATCCAAGGCAACTATATTTCTGTGGAATTGAGAAAGTTAAGAAGGATACAAGAGGGGGAGACTATACATAAAAACTAGCTATAAGGGAAGAGCAATGGATATTTAAGCTTGGGGCTTTAACGCCTAATGGTTTAAATATCGACTTTGAACTCACAAATTTTTTAGAGTAGATCACCTATATATTCCAAACCATGCACCCCCTGATTTCCTAGGGGCACCTATGTCTTGGGAGGGGGGCCGCGAGGACTCCTGTGCATGTTGCCGCTCTGGTTCCCCTATCCTATGGGCCTAGTGACCTATCGCCGTTACATAGATGACCTATTTTTTATTTGGAAAGGCTTTTCTAAATTAACTAAATAATAATGAGTGGGGCATCATTTTAACCACTAATTTTAGCAAACAAACTGTAACGTTTCTAGATCTTGATATTTTTTTTATAGATAACAAGAAAGTGAAAAAAAAAGACACATTTTAAAGACGTAGCCATCAATAGTTTTATTCACACTTCAAGCTGCCATTTTTCACCACGGCTAAATAGTATACCTAAGTCCCAATTTATTCGTATTAAAAGGAATTGCACAGATGAGGACACTTTTAAAAAACAGGCTAATAAATTAACAAAAGGTTTATTGGAAAAAAATGGTATCCGTCAGGGCTGTCCACTGTCGTCACTTCTGTTTGCTCTATCCTTAAAGCCCCTCTTGGAGGCAGTGCGGCAAAGTGGTGACATTGAGGGCTTCCACTGGCGCGGCAAGGCCCACAAAGCAGCGGCATACGCCGACGATCTCATGTTCTTTGTCACTCGCCCGGACACCACCATAACGCATCTCCTACAGCTACTAGACTCCCATGTATTGCTTGCAGGACTCAAGCTAAGTGTGAGGTGCTCTGGGTTTCTATGTCCGCTACTGAGACGGAGAACCTCCGACCCCGACTTCCCTTCAATTGGTGCCCTTCACTCATGCAATATCTGGGCATTTGGATCACAGCTGACACCCTAGCACTCTATCAGAAACATTTTGCACCTCTATTACTCCGCATACAGCAAGATCTCATAAAATGGCTATACCCACATATTTCTTGGCTAGGCCGCATAGCGGTGGTTAAGATGCATTTCTTGCTGAGGCTCCTGTACCTTTTTCAGACAATACCCCTCGCATTACCCCTGTCCTACTTTGCTTCCCTCCATTCAACGATCATATGGGACAACTGGCACAAGAAAATACCACGTATACGACATGACCTAATGAGTCTCCCGAGACACTGTGGTGAACTGGCGCTACCCGATTTCTTCAGATACCACCAGGCACATTCGACAGGTGTGCTCAGATAAACACCATCAGATATTCCCAGCAGCCCGGCACATCTCTCTGAAACCAAGCACGATGATTCTTTACTGTTGATGTAAGCTCTCTTTACACATTTATCTCACATGAAAGGGGATGCTCAGCAGTCAAATTCTTCTTGGAGGACTCCCATACATTTAAACCAGACCAAATTAATTTTATAATGGAAGCCATAAAATTAATCCTAACCAGCAAGTACTTCTGGTATGATGGCATTTTTTATCTACAGGCATGTGGAATGGCGATGGGTACCAGGTTCGCACCCAGCTATGCCAACCTGTTTATGGCAGATTGGGAACGCCAATATCTACAATTAGATCATGGCTGGGTGGAGGGCCTGGTGACCTATCGCCGTTACATAGCTTACCTATTTTTTATATGGAAAGGCTTTTCTAAATCAGCTAAATAATAATGAGTGTGGCATAATTTTAACCACTAATTTTAGCAAACAAACTGTAACGTTTCTAGATCTTGATATTTTTTATAGATAACAAGAAAGTGAAAAAAAAGACACATTTTAAAGACGTAGACGTCAATAGTTTTATTCACACTTCAAGCTGCCATTTTTCACCACTGCTAAATAGTATACCTAATTCCCAATTTATTTGTATTAAAAGGAATTGGACAGATGAATACACTTTTTTAAAAAAGGCCAATAAATTAACAAAAGGTTTATTGGAAAAAGGCTACAAGGAAGAGATGCTGGAAAACACTTTGACACAGGTCTCACATATACAAGGGCATACTTTATAACAAGAAAAGGAAAAAACAGAAAAAGAAAAAGAAACAAATGTACCCATTATATACAATTACAGCAGTAATAATATGGCACTAAAAATGATTTTTTTTTTGAATTTGACAATTTTTATTCGTTTTGTCATTGGAGGCATAAAGCGAAATGCATTGGGGTACAGAAGAAAAGATAGGGGAATAAGGGAGTACTTATAATGAACACATCATCAGTATAATGCAATCAAGATGGGGTACAAAATAGAAGGGGGGAGGGAGAGAGTATGTTAGTTAAACCTTGCTAAGGTAGCGTCTCGTGCACACTGCGGTAGGGCTGGTCTCAGTCCGTCAGAGAGTACCATTGGGCGAGAGATGCAGTGATAGTGTTGCATGGTAGGTTACTGGCGTCTCTTGGTGTATTCGGCTGTGTGTGTTCGGGTTGCAGGTGCAATGGCCGTTACTAGGGGTCTCAGAGATAGGTGTAACCGAAGTAGGGTCTTGGGCCTAGGTGTACCTGACCTGTGGAGGATCGTGTGGTGACCTTCGTCTCTGGCCTAGAGGTTAGGGTGCTTGTCCAGTGTCCTTGTGTGGTTGTCGGTGTGGGTAGGCTTGCGGGTCTCCCAGATTTCCCAAGCTAGAGACCAGTATGACATCCTGTCATGTGTGCCCCTTGCCATAGTTTCGTATGTTTTGTTTGTGTCTAATGCTTGGACACATTGGGCAATGGTGGGCGGAGAGGTTTGTTTCCACTTCCTGCTAATGATCGTTAGAGCAGCTATGATGATGTGGTAGGCTAGGTATTGTTGGTACAGTTTCAGCTTGTGTGGCAGCTGGAGGAGTAGAAAAGTCTCAGGTTGGTGTGGTAATTTTGTATCGATGCATTTCGCTGTTAATTCTGCCACCTGTTGCCAGAACTGTTGGAGCTCTGGGCATTGCCACCAGGTATGCAGCATGGTGCCTCTGTCTTCGCTGCATCTCCAGCAGATGTCGGATGAGTTGGGGAAATAACGCTTTAGACGTGTCGGGACCAAATACCATCTATACAGTACCTTTCGTGCCAGTTCTAAGTGGGTTGTGCAAAGGGTCATTTTTTGGTGCGTCCGGAAAATGTGTCGCCATTGGGCTTCTGAGAGTCGCCGTCCGAAATCTCGTTCCCATGCCACTATGTGGGTGGGGTTTTTTTTCTGAGACTGGGCATTTTCAGAAAGATAAATCACGGATATAAGTTTGGTGGGCGGTTTAGGAGATAGGTAAAGCCTTTCTACTTTCTGCCAGTTTGCGTTCAGTGTGGTGGTAGGCAGCTGTTTCGGATGTTTGTCAAACCATGACTTCAGTTGCATGTAGGAGTATTTCGCTATCGAGGGGAGAGCAAATTCCAGTTCTAGTTCTTGATATGTCTTTAGGTGCGTGTCATGTAGTAGTTGCGACATTGTTTTGATACCATGTCTATGCCAGAGTAAATGGTTAAAATCCGGTATGAGGTGTTGCAAGGAGGTTATGCTGAGAGCGGGCGAGATTTGGTCGGGGTTGGTCATCCGCTTTTTGTAGGCATTCCATATGGAGAGGGTGAGCTTAGTTGTGGGGAGCAGTTCGTTATGTTTTGGTAATCGATTTTTCGGTAGCCAGGCCAGTGTCGAAATGTGCATGCCATTCGCATGGTCTTTTTCTATTGTGGCCCAAGCTTTCGGTTCTCGTTGTGGAGAAGTCGCTAATATAGGTGCTATCAGTGCTGCTCTATAGTACCCCATTATGTTCGGCATTCCCATGCCTCCCTGTGCTATTGTGCCGTATAGAGTAGATTTCGCCACCCGTGGTTTCTTGTCTTCCCATACATATGTAATGAGCAGGTTTTGTAAGTCTCGGATGTAGGTGCAGGAGAGTCGAATCGGGAGGGTTCGAAAAAGGTAAAGTATTTTCGGTAAAGCCATCATCTTCACCAAGGCTATGCGTCCAGCCCAGGAGACGAACTTCCCTTTCCATCCTTGGAGGAGAATTCGAAGTTCAGCGAGCAGCTTGAGGTAATTCGATTTGTACAATGCTGTTGGTGTGGGAGTGAAGTTGACCCCTAGGAATTTAATATGGTCTTGCCTCCAGTCATACGTGAAGTTGGTTTTAAGTTGGTCCATCTCCTGTTTGGGGATATTGATTCCTAAGGCTGGGGTTTTTGTTATGTTCAGTTTATAATAAGAGCACTGGCTGTATTGGGCGAGGAGGGCATGGAAGTTTGGGAGGGAGGTATGTGGTTGTTCTAACGTTAAGAGGATGTCATCTGCGAACAGAGACAATTTATATTCGCGGCCTTTAATCTTAACTCCGTGGATGTTTGGGTCGTCCCTAATCATTTGCATGAAAGGTTCCAATGCCAAAATGTAAAGGAGAGGGGATAGTGGGCATCCCTGTCTGGATCCGTTGGATATGGAGAACGGTTTGGAGATGAATCCCCCATTGACCACTCGGGCAGAAGGTGCAGAGTAGAGAGCTGTGATGAGGGAGATGAATGTGGGAGGGAAGTTAAACTTGTGGAGGACCGCGAGGAGAAAGGGCCAGTGAAGTCTATCGAAAGCTTTCTCCGCGTCCAGAGAGAGAAGCACACTTGGGGCCCTCCCTCCCCGCAGCCCATTAAGAATGTTGAGGACTTTGCGAGTGCCATCGGCTCCCTGCCTGCCACTCACAAACCCTACTTGGTCCTCTTTAATCAGTGATGGGATGACTGGTGCTAACCTATTCGATAGGATCTTGGCTATGAGTTTTACATCAGTGTTTAGGAGGGAAATAGGGCGCAAATTTTGGCACCTGTCTGGGGGCTTCCCGGGTTTAGGGAGTGTGGCGACATGAGCCATTAGCATTTCTGGGGGCATGGTGCCGGTGTTGAGTACATGAGTGTATAATCTCCGGAGGTATGGGCTGAGTATTTGTGCGAATCGTTTGTAGTATGTGTTGGATAGTCCGTCGGGGCCAGGGTACTTCCCTGTCGGGAGTTCTTGAATGGTGTCTAGAATTTCTTGTGTGGAGATGGGGTGCTGTATGAGTTGGGCGTGGGCTTCCGAGAGGGTGGGCAGGGTGGTTTGTTGAAGGTATTCGTCTATTCCCTGGGCTGTGGGCTGGTGTGTGGTTGGGTCGTTTTTTAAATTATAGAGTGTATGATAATATTCAGCCATCTCATCATTAACTTCTTGCGGATTGTGGATTTTCACCCCAGTTTTCGTGATTAGGTAGGGGATTTTGGAGTTCGCTTGTTTATGCTTCAGTAGTGTTGCCAGATGTTTACCTGCTCTGTTGCCTTGAGTATATGATTTGATCTTCAGCTTCGTTAACATATAGTTCGTTTTGTGAAGGGCTATGGTGTTGAGTTGAGCGGTAAGGTCTGCAATGGATTTGGCTTGTGCTTCAGATGGGTGGAGGAGATGGGCATTTGTTGTGTCCCGGAGTTGTCTCAAGAGGCTGAGATAGTCTCTCTCCCTTTTTTTATGTAGGTAAGAAGCTCGGCTTATCAAGGGCCCTCTTATGGCCGTTTTGTGGGCCTGCCAGAGAGTTGCTATGGAAACTTCAGTCGTGTCGTTCAAGTCGAAGTATTCATGAAGATGGTCGGTTAGCTGTCGTACAAAGGGTGCATCCTTTAAAAGGGAGTCATTCAGACGCCACGGAGGTTTACTAAAAATGATTTTTAATAAACACTGGACTATCTTAAAACAGGACCACTCTCTGCCCCAGTTCCCAAAGATAAACCAAAAGTAATTTTTAGGGGTGCCACAAATTTTAACAGACTATTAGTGAAAAATAATATTAAAAATAAATAATCCCAACCTTTTTAGATAAAGGAAAGGGATTATTTGGCACCTGATTGGCATGTAGGGGCACACACACAAAAAAAGACATATTATCAGACTTAAAAACTCCACAGACGACGAAGAATTCCTTATAAAAGAATTAATAACCTGTCACTCGGTGCATGTGGTGTATTTATTAGAATGCCCTTGTGGTCTAAAATATGTAGGACGCACTAAGCGTAATTTACACATACGTGTGGAAGAACACATAAGAGATATTAAAAGAGACAGTATATCACAGCACTTGAAACTAAAACGCAATAGGGACTCTAAAGGCCTCAAATTTATGGGCATTCAAAAGGTTATAGGAAATTGGTGTGGAGGGGACTTTAATAAATGTCTAGGGCAAAACAAAATGAAGTGGATATTCAACCTCGGGACCTTACAACCCCGAGGTTTGAATATCGACTTCGAACTGTGCCACTTTTAAAAAAAACTTTTGTACAGTATCTAATTTTCAGAACCATCTGCACCATATCTCACTTTTAGCTTCCAAACATTTTAATTGTCCCAAGACATATTCTTTTAACTTTTTTTTATATTTATTTAAGCCATATACCCTCAGGAACAGAATTTTTTCATGATAGTTTATTTTGAGCCAAAAGCCCATATTATATATACATATACCTTTTCCCTCACTTACAAAAACTACTAATAGATGTATTAACTTTTTTCTAATATATAGATAAAAATGACTACATTCATTCTATAAAGATATCTATTTATGTGCATTAACTTATACTTATTGTGTCTTTTTTCTGTTTTTTCTCGTTATTTCCTGTTTCCTCCTATCCCTTTTTTCCCTGTATAATTTGCTCACACCATCTCCCTTCACAAATATGGCGTTTACATGCTCTTCTGAGCTGTTTTTGAGGCAGAGGAGGTTCCAGAGCAATGCTGTACGTCCAGATTGACAGCGCCACCCCTGGCCACCTCAGAACCCCTTTGCCGGCTGGATCCTTCCTCCCCCTCCTCTTACAGACAGACGCATGTGCGCCAAGTAAGGGGAGTGTTTGAGGCGGGTCTGTGATGCAGCGAGATTGGAGCCGGATGAAGTTTGCGAGGATATGCGGCGTCACTTCCGCCAACCAAGACTGGCGTCTAACGGACTTCCGCCAGCCAACACTGACCACCAATGACATTGAGAGGCAATAAGCCCGCCAAAATTTAGCAAATCAAATTTCAAACCCCCATATTTACATCATTTAGGATAATTAAAGAGACTCCTTAGCTTCAAACATTGGATAATTACCGACCCATGTGATTTAAGGGCGAGGACTACAAGGGATTTACAAATGAAAGATTCTCAGGACCATACTCGCAGCTGACTGAAGAAGCTCTACAAGAGTGAAATGCATTTCGGCCATATTCAGGACTTTTACGTGCTATATTCAGATATATATATTTTTTTGTTACATTATATGCTATATGTTTATATTGTATTAATAAATGTAATTATTTTTAACATGTCCTCTGGAACCTTTGGAATCTTCACAGGGGTAGTGCCATCCCCACACAATTGGCACAACACCATCACGCCGGTATTGGAAGTCTCTGAAAAAGGTGAGCATCATATTTATTCCTACCTTTTCACCTGATCTTAACAGACTGCACATTGGTTCCCCTCTCTTATGTTTTCTCTTTGAGATATACCTTATAATGAATTGGAGGTGTGGTGCTGCCATAAAAGCATAAAATCTCTATTATGGAGCCAGTATTCATACACAGGCTCCTTTAAATGTGAGTGCCCTGACTTCACCACCACCTATTTTATCTCATTCCACGTACCATCTGCACCATATTGTATTTTTTGTCTTTTACCTTTTATATGTATTTCAAGCCAAGGTTTTAACCAGGTTATGTGGGGTAAGTTTAGCGTTCCACTTAAAGGTATAGGTTTCTACTTACACCATCTTACAGATTTTTGGATTTTGGTGTGGACTAGAGGATAGAAGTGTATAGAGCTGCTATTGTTTATTTATTTTAGCACTTTGTGGTACACACACCCCTCCCAAAAGGAGGTGTATTCTTGCTTGTATCTACTGGTTGGACACCTAGAACACAATCATACCTCCAAACACACCTGGGAAACCATCTTGTGGAAAGCTTTTTCAGACACTCAGTGGGAAATTTTTTTGATAATGCCCCACAAGAGCTTGGTGAGCTCTAGATATCAGGAGACCAATTCCAAACTCCTCTCCTCCTTGTACAGAACACCTGCATATTTACACAGGGTTTTCCCCACAGTCCCCAACACCTGCTGGAGGTGCGGAGAGGCAGAGTGCACGGTCCGACACATCTGGTGGGATTGCCCCCAAATTATCCCATTCTGGAATGCGGTCCACACCGAGGTGTCAGAGATGTAGGGGAGACACAACCCTTCGAGGTTGAACATGTATTTCTGCATGCCCCCTCATCCCCATTGGCTGTTTACAAAAAATCTAATTACCGTCATCTCCTCAATGCAGCCAAATCCACGATACCTGCCCTCTGGAAACAAGATAAGACCCCGACAGTAGAACAATGGCTAGACAGAGTAGTGAAAATGCAGTCCACTGAAGCGCTGCAGGCGTAATTAACAGGGAACGACACGAAACACAGAAGAATGTTGGCGACCCTGGTTCGAATATGTGGTACGGGTGGATGCAGCGCGTGCTGGGGCTGGCCTGCGGGGGCTTGAATAGGGGCTTTGCTCCACGCTGGGCTTGGTTCCCCTGGGACCTTCTCCTTGCTGCACCTTTATCTGAACTATAACCCGTTTCCTCCCAACTCCTTTTCCATTCTACACTATAATACACTTCCCATGCCCTGCAAGCATTCTATTAGCCGAGTCAGCCAGATCCTAGGCAACATCATCTAACGAGTTGCCATTATTAAGATACTCGATAATTGTCATAGAGACGCTCACCTTCATAGAACTGAGAGGGGTAAACCATGCCTACACACACACTATAGCTAGAAGGGCTCGGTACCTCAATCCCAAGATTTGTTACACCCTTCCTCAACCTACCAACAATGTTCTGGCTCTTGGTTCCCCACTGCCCTATATGGCTGACCCTTATATACACATGATAGGATCCGACCACTCATACCTCTAAGGCTCCACCCTGTAGTATGCAGAACACCTGCACAATACGCCTGAGCGGACTCCACACTTAACTTATCGTAAGGGGTTGTCACCATTCCACACCAGCATCGGAACAGCTAACCAATTAAAAATTAAGCATACACAAGCTACTCCTTTTCATCTTCCTATATGATAATACTGCTTGACTTCACCATGTAACATTAAAGGGTTGAGTGATTACACATGAGACCTGCGTGTCTCGATAACTGCTTATATCCTTTCATGCGTTAAAGTGATTGTGTATGTAGTACACATTACATCCATTCCAGGAGGGCTACATGGTTGCACTTTCTGCACACTCTACCTACTGCTTTCTATTAGTTTTCATGACAATTCGACTGTATTAAGCTTTGTAACATTGTTGAATGTTTATATGAGAGACCTGCGTATCTCGTGCATTACTTATTTGCCCTACGACTCTGCCGTAATTGTTGAGATGGAACAAATATAGCTTCTCTGGAACCTAACATTGGGTATTTCTAAACTCAGGTTAAAATGTAGAAACTATTTAGCACGGGTGTTTTTTGGCAGTTGTAGATGCGTAAAACAGATTTTGGGGGTCAAAGTTTGAAAAAGTGTGTTTTTTAAAATATTTTCATCATATTTTATAATTTTTTATAGTAAATTATCTGATATGAAGAAAATAATAGTATCTTTAAAAAAAACTATTTAATGGTATATAATATGTTTGGGTACAGTAAATGAGTAAGAGGCAAATTACAGCTAAACACAAACACCGTAGAAATTTAAAAACAGCCCTTGTCCCAAACTGTAGGAAAATTGAAAAACGGTCTGGTCACTAAGAGGTTAAAGAAGATGGTGGGTATGTGCAGTAGGAGTTATTAAAACTATTAGTAACAGGCATCACAGTGCTATGTGTCAGAAATACCCCCTACCTTTGCCACCCCTGATCTTCCCTGTCATGGAGGTTGGTTACTCCAACCTCCATCACCACTTCAGCAATTTGAAGTGACAATGGTGGTAGGAGTATGTGTGTGCAGTGTTTCAGCTTAAAACACTGGGCATCCTGAGATATTTGCACTTGTGTTCTGGAGGCTAGTTGTACCCCCAGCACATGTACCATTGGCAGTCTAGAATTCTCTTCCAAGCTGTCGTTCTCAATTCTGTGCATAAAATACATCTGTTGTCAGCGCACACTGTACACCGGCAACAGATGTAGAAATTTTCCTCTAGCTATGCCCTCCTACCCACCTTCCTGCAAGCGCTTCCTCCGTTACATATTAGTGAAATTTGAATTTTAAAAAAAAAACTCCCTCCCTCCTCTTTCCCACTTCTTACGCCATCCCGGAGTGCATGCATGCGCTCGGAGCCAGGAATAGGTATTGTCACAAGCAACTCTATCAAGGCTGACTAGCTGCCAAATAGTTAATCCTGGTGCCACTGTCTATTTTTTTTTATTGATTTATTTATTTATTTTTTATTAAAAACTATTTGGCCACTGGCTGATTTTTAAAATTTCAGTTGTCTATCAGCGTTAGGTCCGAGTAGAATCCAAACCGTACTCAGGCTAGTTTCAAACTTTTCTTTTGCAGAATCCGGACTTTGTTAAATAGGGTGAGCAAAAAGCACAGCAAATCCGACCAGGGTAGTAGCTGCTAGTGTGTCCTCACGATTCCTAAGATAATGTGCAGATGGGAATTACCAACACATGCTCTGAGCCTGTTTTAGCAAATCGAGTTCTGCATAATCTTTGTTCAACTAAGTGGGGTACCCAACCAAAAAAGACTTATAGACTGCAACTTCGCAGGCAAAGGGAAGCCAGCAGATGCTGTGAAAAGGAGAATAATGAGACCATAATACTAATATATAGCAATATAATCATTGAATAACAAATAAATAGTACAGTTTTCCGTTAACTTCCAGTCAGGTCCTTTTAAGTACAACAGAGCAGACCTCATGTTAATGTCCATGTGGAGTTGTGTTTTTATTTTGTTTTTATTTACATTGACCACGGACCTCCTTCAGGTTTCCTCTACTCAGCAGATTTTCATTAACTAACCTTCAATCTTGTCAATATCTGTTTTTGTTGTTTTTTTTGCCTATCTTTGATAATAATGTTGAGCCTCGGTTACTAGTCAATGAATTCACTAAAGAATCCAACTGATTGTTACATTTTCCTCTGACAATTAATAAAGAATTTGGGACCTTATTCAAAATATATTTATAATATATAGACATATTCTGTAGCACTGCAACATTGGACCTGCTCAACGGCGGAGAACTGGGCTCCATGCCAACAAACTAAGAGTCCAGAACAAAGAAATTTAATTTCTCATCAACCTAAATAGTACTGTGTACCGTGGGATGTAAAGCAAACTTTAATTAGTACTAGTGAATTTTACCACATGACGGGAGACTTCCTATTTTGCATAAATTACTTTACTTATGCCTCCAGCAGCACAAGTCAATCATGAAACTTTAAACCAATCAGAAACAAGCATCACATCCATATAAATCCCTGATAGGCATATCTCTTCCTCTTTCTTTGCTGCTCCAGCCAAGCACAGGTCAGAGTAATTTGTTCTCAGCTCATTACTTTATTCTGTTTTGTATTAGATTTGATTGTATTTTTTCTGATACTATTTCCCCTGCTCCCTCTTCAACCTGTCTTGCCCTCATTCATTATTTATTTATTAATTTATCCATTTTCACCTCCTTGATGTCCTTACAATCTGATTTCCTCTCACCTCCATCTGTTGCGAGTCGCGGCACTTTCGCCATGATCGCACCACTTTGTTAGCAGGTTCTGGGGCATGCGATCGTCGGCCATCTTGAATCTCGCAGTACCGCGAGATTCACGTCGGCCATTTTAAATATCCAGATTTAAATAACCAGACTGACAACACTGGGTGACCACCAGTTGTAGGTGGAGGCCCACTATGTAATGACACTGTGTCATTACACTACTGTGTGTACTACTGTTTCTGAACCTGTTCTGTCTTCCACAGAGAGGAAGATTGAACTGCCCACTATGAGCTACTTACCACAACCACCTTCTCAAGACTTCCAGGCAATGATAAATGCATCAGTGGCGGCTTCGGTAAAGATGCTGGTGCAAAACTCCCCCGACATGGCGGGCTTTGACACCTCGACTGCCGCGGAGACTATGGGCCTCAAAACCCCTAAAGTGGAAGCTTTTGCATATAAAAGACACTGAAAGGGCACCACCTTGGGCCCTCTGAAGTCTAAGGGCAAGGCCCCCCTCAAAAGGAGTCGCCAGGCGTTCTGTCTGAATGTTTATGTATATGTGTGTGTCTGAGTGTGTGTTTATGTCCCCTCATATTCCATCCTCGGATGGTGAAGACTCCATCCCTCCCCCCTCCCTGGAGATTGTGAATGAGTGGAGAGCGGAGGAGACATTTTCAGAGGAGGAAGAATGGCATAATTTGCCATGGGAGGACTCAGGATACGTCCAATAAACGACCTGAGAAGGTCATTTTAGCAAGAGGGGTTCTCGCAAATCATCTGACATCAGCCTCCACAGGAGGCCCATGGTCGGAGGAAGAGGCGAATATCCATATAAACTGCCTGCAATTCATCGCAGGATCATTTGCGTTATGGCCAAGAACATGTCCAATTGCTGCATATTCCTACGCATGGACAATATCTCAGCGGAGGCCGATCGTGGGCCCTGCTGGAGGCGACAAGAGACATTTATCAATTTTGTCTTCCCCGCAACATGTCAATCTACCAGGGATCAACAACCTCACTGCGGAGACAGCAATAACTGGTATCTGGACACATCGATATTCGCCATGGTGAGGGCAAACAGGGGACTGCTACATATAGATGTTTTCGCCTCACGGACAGACGCACAGCTGCCGAGGTACTACAGTTGTCTCCCAGACCCACGATGCGAGGTGGTAGATGCTTTTCTACAACCATGGCCACCACAAGGAGCATATGCCACCTTTCTCGATTTTGGCGAGAATCCTTCATCGTCTCCGCATCACCAGGACTTCATTGATACTCATCACACTATTATGAAGGAGTCAAGCATGGTTCCCGGATCAGCTGGCCCTAGTTCAGGATCACCCACTGTTCCTCCCCTCGTTTCCCCTCCTTCTAACGAACCTGAAAGGGGACCCTCATCCTACAGGAATGTCTAGAATTTGTGGCCTGGAGTTTTTCAGGGGAGCCTAGTCCGTCGAGGGCCTATCGCAATCGACTAGGGACCTATTATGGGACTCGTGGGCACCAGGTACTAGACGTAGCTACATATCAGCATGGAATAGTTCGAATCGCTGGTGTATGGAGAGGAACTACGATCCCTTTATAGCACCTATCACTTCAGTGCTACATTTTTTATCACACCTTTTTTCATCATGTCGGTCATATCGTTCCATTAATGTTATACGTTTGGTGATCTTGGCGGCCCACGTTCCACTTCGAGGCACTCCGGTCGGGCAGGATCCTTTTATATGTCGCTCTTTGCGGGGTATCAATCTATCCAGACCCCCAGCTCCGAAGTATAATCAGTTATGGGACGTAGACTTAGTACTTTGGTTCCTTCGAGATTAGCCAGATAACTCGAATCTTTCACTCTGACAACTCACGTTGCTTCTATGTCTTTTCGTCATGTTTTGGACGTTCGTGTGTTCGATATGGACAGGTTTTCGGTATTCCCAGAAAGGGGTTTCCTTTACTGTGTCTCGTAGGACCAGAACGGACTCCAAATCCGTGTCATATCCGTTTTTTCCAACAGTGCCCCGTCTTTGCGTCGTGAATACGTTGCTTCATTACGTGTAGGCTACTACACCCCTCCGGTCTTCACAATCTGGCCAACTTCTGGTTTCTTATACTAGACCTTACAAAACAAGTTACGACGACCACACTAGCTAGATAGGTTCGTTGGCTTTTATCTCGGGCGGGAATGGAGACGTGTTTTGGTGCTCACTCTGTACAGGGTGCAGCTGCTTCTCGAGCTTTCACAGTGGGGGCTTCGCTGTCAGATATTCTACGTACAGCGGATTGGACACAGGAAGACACCTTCAGTATCTTTTATTTCCGCCAGACTTCACACGCATCTTTTTCTTTTTTTGCCACAGCGTTAAAAATGCAAAATAGGAAGCCTCCTGTCATGTTGTAAACTTGTAGATTATGCTAACGTAGTGTACCTATAATCTCAATTTTAATAATGACTGGAGGCGAGTATTTTCCCTCCCTGGGTTTCCCTCCCTGTGACTCTTGTTACATCTGGATTACTTTACTTCGGTTATAACGTTAATATGTATTATACTGCTAATATGCTCCTAAGTATAGTCATGATTGTATTACTGTTCAGATTTCTTAAATGCTTAACCTTTAATATGATGTGAGTATGTGGTTTTCGTATTATTCGTATACGTTATATTATGAATTCTAGAATATTGCTAAATTTAAGTTAAGATTAAGATGTGGACAACAGTTTATTTCCACCACCTTTCACTTGTTTCAGTTTTTTTCAGTGTGATCGCCATTTATGGATTCAGAACTGGACAAGCTGGACTAATCCACTCTTCAGCTCGAGGTTATGATTATCAAAGTTATTCAAGATTTTCGTTACGTTTCCTGATGTTTCCATAGACTGTTTTCGAAGAGGTATGCCTGTCAGGGCTTTATATGGATGTGATGCCTGTTTCCGATTGGTCTAAAGTTTATTGATTGACTTGTACTGCTGGAGGCATAAGTAAAGAAAGTTATGCAAAATACTCTCCACCTGTCATTATTAAAATTAAGATTATAGGTGCACCAGGTTAGCATAATCTACAATTATAAACAGGGTAGAATTAATTTTTTAAGAGTTAACTACCAAATCCCTAAAAAACACAAACAAAACAAAAAATATGAACATTGAACAAAGATGCTGAACATAGAGAACTCATCAGCTTTTATTCTGAGTAAGTAACCTTAGTCCTTAAAGGAATACTATAGAAACTGTAACTGCCTTATCTTTTGGAAGTGGTTATAGTGCCTAGAGTTCCCTAGAGCCATCTTTCCATTCATTAATGTTAATGTTTTAATGCTAAACTAGAGTTCCCACCATCACATGCCCTTTGTACTGCTTGGGCTAATGAGGTAGCAATAGCCAAAGCAGCAATTATTATTATTATTATTGATATTTATATAGCGCCAAACATATTCCGTAGCGCTTTACAATATTATAACAGGGCAAACTATTTAACAATAAATTAGACAATTTCAAAATGTTACAGGAACTATAGGCTGAAGAGGACCTGCTCAAACAAGCTTACAGTCTATAGGAGGTGGGGTATAAAACACAATAGGACAGGAGAGGACGATCAAATAAGGTGGGAATGAGGCAGAGCTGGAGGAGAGAGTAAAGTGCTGCAATTTAGGAGAGAGCAAGAGACAGGTATGTGAGGTAAAGGTTACTCAGGGAGGACATAAGCTTTCCTAAAGAGATGGGTTTTAAGGCACTTCTTAAACGATTGAAGATTGGAGAGTCTGATGGTGGTGGGCAGGCTATTCCATAGGAAGGGAGCAGTCCGCAAGAAGTCCTGCAAGCGTGAGTTGGCCATACGGGTGCGAGCAGCGGAAATGAGAAGGTCACAGGCAGAGCGGAGAGACCGAGAAGGAGCACACCTATGGATCGGTGAAGAGATATAAGAGGGACTAGAATTGGTCAATGCTTTATAGGTATGAATTGACACCTATAGGATACAGGTAGCCAATGTAAGAACTGAAAAGGGATGAGGTGTGAGAGGAGCAACCAGAAAGGAAAATCAGTCTTGCAGCAGCATTCATTACAGACGGTAGTGGGGCAATACGGCTTCTGGGAAGACCAGTTAGGAGGGAATTACAATAGTCAATGCAAGAGATTACTAGACCATAGCAAGCTCTTTAGTAGCATCTTGGGTAAAAAAGGGGCGGACACGGGCAATGTTTTTTAGGTGGAATCAACAGGATTTGGCAACACACTGGGCGTAAGGATCAAAACTGAGGCCAGAATCCAATATAACATTAAGACAGCGCGCTTGTAAGGATGGACTGATGCGGGAACCATCAACTCTAAGTGAGACCAAAAGAGGAGGATCAGCATTATGAGAAGGAATGACAAGAAGTTCGGTTTTAGACAGATTAAGAAAACAGGAGGACATCCGAACAGATGGAAGAAAGGCAAGCAGTGACACATTGCAGGAGGGCAGTAGAGAGGGCCGAGGAGGAGAGATATATATTTAGGTGTCATCAGTGTGTAGGTGGTAGTGAAATCCCTATGAGGAAATTACTAATGGATGGCTTTGATTGGCTGAAAGTAATATTTGACCATTTTAGCCCATCACAGCCACCCATTGCTCGTATGAATCAATATGGCTATTTCTCATTAGAAAAAATGTATAGTCTCTGCTTTAACAATATCTCCAATGGGAATTGGGCTGTGGGTGGCCAGGAACCCTCATTCAATCTTAAACCATTAAAACATTTGTGACGAAGTGCCCTTCGCCCCTTGGTCCTGGAGAGGCCTACTTGCCAGCCTCCTCCCCTGTGACTATGACTCTTTCATGTATCTGGCTTTAAAGCCCCTAGTCTACCTTCAGACAGACTATTTATGTAGGTTGCTTTATTTATCTTATGTTTTAGTCACCCTGTACCCATTATAGGTGCAGGGTGTGTGTAATGTAATTGTTTATAGTGTGTGTGTGTGTACTGTGTAATGTATTGCCTGCTCTCCTGTACTGCTGAGGTTTGCTACCAACTAGGTGGGTTTGGCTATGGAGCTGGTCTAGTGCCCTCTGTTGGTAGCAACAGCAATATGCACTACCTGAATTGCAAGACTGGTTCATTTGCATATTTGGGTAGATTTGCATATTGCTAATTCTGCAGGCAGGTGAGATATTTACTGTTAAATATTGTCTCCCCCCACCCCTTTAAAAATGTGCCATTGTGTTGTGATAAGTCACTGTGTGTTGCCTGCTATGGTTTGACTGTTTGTGATTTTATTGAGGTTTCACAACAATGTTATACCCTATGGGCTGGTCCCAAGGGAAATAAAGGTTTTGACAGTTCTTCTTGATCCCTCTAAACGTAGCCTTGTCTCGTTATTGGAGGGAGCTGTTTTAATCACACTGGGGATTGCTATGTTCTGCATGCTCCCCTGAGCTTGAATCACTTAGCTCTTTTAAGAGCTTGTTCCTGACATGCTCTCCTTGGAGGAGGGGTCTTCACCACACAGTCCTGGATGCTGGAGGTTCATACAGGGTGGAAGGAAGAGTTCTTTCCCACACAGTCCTGGAGGACAGAAGCTGATCCAGGGTGGAAGGAAGACGGCGAGACTTCAGTCAAGATACAGCGGTTGCGGAGTCTGCGGTGGTTGTGGTGTCTGCTGCAGTGCTTGGAGTCCTCAGGAAGCGCTAGGAGCATCCATCAATGGAGGGTACTCAGTCGGAGTACAAGGAGCTCCGTTACAACATTATTCCACATGGAATGGAGGGACAGCTCCATGGGACGCCCAGAACTATAACAAACTCAATGAGATAAAATGGTTGTAGTGCCTACAGTGTCCCTTTAGAAATACTATCCTATGAGAGCTAAATCATCCATGTCTTTTTTTTTTTTATTGAGAATAACTGAAGAAAGATGGAGAGAAAAAAATACAGAAAGTGATAAAATAATGACCCAGTTTGAAGGACAGACCGGTATTACTGCCCTTTATGTGAGCTTTGCCTTCTGAAGCTAAGCACAGGGTAATTATTGCTTCAAGCTATAATTTATTGCTGTAATATCTGTCACCAGGGATATGTTTGAAGACAAGATTAATTACAATATCGCTTAAGTCCTTTCATTTACACTTAGGTAGTTTCAGTCCATTGAGTGATTTTCAGATAAGTATTTGACAATAAGCAGCGAGCTATTACTAACGTACAAGAATCTTTCCCATAATGTGTTCCACACACATCTAGAACATAGGAACGTAGTATACTTTTTTCTAATATCACATCACATGATTTCTTTTATATGTTTATAATATAGTGACCAGCCACAACGTTAAAACCACTGACTGGTGAAGTGGATAACATTGTTTATATTGTTACAATGGCACCTGTCGTGGGGTGGAATATATTAGGCAGTAGGTGAACAGTCGGCTCTTGAATTTCAGGTGTTCGAAGCAGGAATAATAGGTGTGACTATAAGAAGAGCCGTCTTGTGGGCTGCTTCCAGTATACAGTAGTTAGTACCTACCAAAAGTGGTGCAAGGAAGGACAACCAGTGAACCGGCAGCGGGGTCAAGGGTGCCCAAGGCTCATTGATGCACATAGGAAGCAAAAGCTAGCTGGTCTGGTCTATTCACACAGAAAAGCTACTGTAGCTCAAATTGCTGAAAAGTAAATGCTGGCCATGATGGAAAGGTGTCAGAACACACTGTGCATTGCATGATGACCCTTGCCCACCACCGAAAGTGCCTTCAATGGGGATGTGAGTGTCAGAACCAGGGCCGGACTGGGAATTAAAAGCAGCCCTGGAAAAAAATTTTTTTACCAGCCCCATAATGCGTCGCGCCAGCATAATGTGCAGATACTGAGTTAGAACAGATAACTTAAAATTAAAAAGTACTTCAATGTAAAAAGCGCACTCATAGGCTTCAAAATAAACAAAAGTGCAGATTTATTTTAAGCAGACGTGCCTTTGCATGTAATCAATGTTTCAGTCCATCTACCTTGACATATTAAGGAAAGCTTGTTAATGGGACTGAAATGGTGAATGTATGTAGGGCACAACTGTAAAAAATGTTTATTTTGAAGTCCTGTGGGTGTGCTCTTCACTTTAAATATGTTATTGTGCTGGAGTATGCACCTAGCAACAAGATTGGGCCAATATCTGCTCATTACATATAGTACATATTAATGACATTTATCTGTGTATTATGCATATATAAATGTACATTAATTTGTGTAAATATAATATATATATATATATATATATATATATATAACAAATATACACATTAATATACATGTCATATACCAGTGACGGATCCAGAGCCTGAGCCCGGGAGGGGCACTTGTAGATTATTTAAAGAAATATTCCATGCACAATAACCACTACTCCTCTGTGTAGTGGTTATGGTGCCAGGAGTGTCGGCACCCCCTCCCAGAGTAAGTAGTCAAACCGTTTAAGAACAGTTTGACAACTTACCTGGAGTCTGCTGGGATATGGGGCTGTAGTAGGGTATAGGAGCAGTGGTGCAATGTGTGTGAAAGGTTCAGTGTGTGGGTGTGGGGGGCAGTGTGTGAATGTGTATGGTGTGTGTGTGGGGGGGCAGTGTGTGACTGTGTATGATGTGTGTGTGTGGAGGCAGTGTGTGAATGTGTATGGTGTGTGTGTGGGTGTGGGCAGTGTGTGAATGTGTATGGTGTGTGTGTGGGCAGTGTGTGTATGTGTCAATGTCTCCCCTCTCCTTCCCAGTCTCTCTCTTCCCCCTCTGCCTCTTTCTTCCCCTCCCCTTGTGTGTCTCTCTCATTTCTCCCTCTTTGTCTCTCTCTTCACCCTCTGCCTCTTTCACCCCCTTTCCCTGTGTCTCTCCCTCCTCCCCATCTCTCTCCCTCCCCCTTTCCCTGTCTCTCCCTCCAACCCATCTCTCCCCCCTTTCCCTGTGTCTCTCCACTCTCCCCATCTCTCTTCCTCCAACCCATCTCTCCCCCCTTTCCCTGTGTCTCTCCCCTCTCCCCATCTCTCTCCCTCCCAACACCATAATGTCTCTCTCCTCAACCCATATCTCCCCCTTCCTGTCTCCCCTCTCCCATCTCTCTTCCCTCCCCCTTTCCTGTGTGTCTCTCCCTCCAACCTTATCTCCCCCCCCTTTCCTGTGTCTCTCTCCCCATCTCTCTCCCTCCCCCTTTCCTGTGTCTCTCCCTCCCTCCCTACCCCCTTTCCCACCCAATGTCTCTCCCCCTCTCCTCCCCTGCCCCTTTCCCTGTGTCTCTCTCACTCTCTCTCCCTCCCCCCTTTCCCTGTGTCTCTCCCCATCTCTCTCCCTCGCCCTTTCCCTGTGTCTCTCCTCTCCCCTCCTTCCCCCTTTCCCTGTGTCTCTCCCCATCTCTCTCCCTCCCCCCTTTCCCTGTGTCTCTCCCCTCCTCCCCATCTCTCTCCCTCCCCCCTTTCCCTGTGTCTCTCCCCTCCTCCCCATCTCTCTCCCTCCCCCTTTCCCTGTGTCTCTCCCCTCCTCCCTCCCCCTTTCCCTGTGTCTCTCCCC
>OW240912.1:23141350-23181784 GCA_933207985.1 Pelobates cultripes | reverse complement strand
TAAATTGTGTTTAATATATAAATATTTGATGTGAAATGAAAGCCATGTTTTTCCTGAACAAAATTATATATAATAAGTGTGGATGCACTTAATTAGAAAGAGGTGAATTACGGTTAAACAGACATATAGCGCATATTCAAGGTTTTGTTTACGTTTTGTTTTGATCTGAACTTGTACAACTGCCTTAACCCCTTCAGGACGGAGTCAATAGTGCACGTTCTGATCAAAACAAAATGTAAACAAAAACTGGAATTTGCGCTATGTGTCTGTTCACCCGTAATTCACCGCTGTCACATTAAGTGCACCCACACTTATTATATATCATTTTGTTCAGGAGAAACAGGGCTTTAATTTATCATTAATTATTCATATATGGAACATCATTTATTATGAATAAAATTATTTATTTTTTTTGAAAATAAGATTTTTTTTTAAAATTTGTATTTCCGTCTGACATTTTAGCTGTTAATGTCAAAATACTGTTAGGTATTACTGCAAAAAAATGCCCATATTTGTAATCAGCGATGTCTCACAAGTACAGCAGTACCCCCCATCAACAGGTTTTATGGTGTTTTGGAAAGTTACAGGGTCAAATATAGAACGTTCCATTTTCAAATTGAAATTTGCCACATTAGTAATTTACCTTTGAGACGGTGTGGTAGCCCAGGAATGAGAATTACCCCCATAATGGCATACCATTTGAAAAAGTAGACAACCCAAGGTATTGAACGTGGGGTATGTTTAGTCTTTTTTAGTAGCCACTTAGTCACAAACACTGGCCAAAGTTAGCGTTCATATTTGTTTTTGTGTGAAAAAGCAAAAAACTAATATTTGGCCAGTGTTTGTGACTAAGTGGCTACTAAGAAAGACTGGACATACCCCACTTGCAATACCTTGGGTTGTCTACTTTTGCAAATGGTATGCCATCATGGGGGTAATTCTCATTCCTGGGCTACCATACGCTCTCAAAGGCAACATAACTAATCTGGCAAATTTCAATGTCAAAAAAATGAAATGCAAGCCTTATATGTGACTCTCTAACTTTCCAAAACACAATAAAACCTGTACATGGGGGGTATTGTTATTCTCGGGAGACTTCACTAAACACAAATGTTTAAATATTTAAACACAACTCTAGGGCTCCACCTAGGGGCTCAGCCTTCCTATTTATAATACATTGTTTGTAGTGACACTGCACACTGACATGTCTGGATGTAGATAATGGCATCCTGACCAATGGGCAAGTGTTACAGGAGTTGCTATTGCCCTATTCTCCTTCATCCTATTTAAAGGAACTCTCCAGCTGTTTTTATATTCAGGGTCCTGTTTTTATATTCAGGGTCCTTCTTTTATAAATTAACATGAAAATAATAAAAATAAAGTTTAAAATCTTACCTTTATTTCAGCGCTGATACAGTCTCCTTGCAGCAGACGGTCTGCTTTTTTTTTCTGCAGTTGCATCCCTTGCCTCTATGTTGTGTGTGATGATGTTGAATGCGAAGACTTTTTTTTTTTTTTTAATGTCTTAAAAGAGAAAAGAGACCTGTGTGGCCGCTATAGCTAAAGTTGGATCTGGAGTGACAGGTTCACTTTAACCTCACATAAATCTTCCATGTATGAAGTCAATAATGAAAGAAGGACCACTCTGGGCACCAAACACATAGCAATTGCATCTTAAGGAGACTGTTTTTTTTACCAGGAGGTACTTTTGCTATTTTGGCTGATAATTTTCCATTCCTTTCTCATTTTTCTTTAGTTCCAAGTTTATTTATTTATTTATTTATTTATTAAATTAAACCGATAGTGTGAAACATTGAAATCTCTCAGTATCTGAAATATTTTATAATTTTGTATGTGCATTTGCAATAATTACAGAACTGTAGCTGTAACTAATAAATAGCTAATCTCAAGTTCTATAGGATAACCCAGTCCTTTCATTCTCATTTTACGGGAAAAAGTGTGTATGTAGCAACAGTTCTTAATATCAAATAAAGGAAATATGTTTATGTGTATTTTGATGCAATTTACAATAAATATCAAGGGTTTATTTATTCACTAACCTGCAATAGTAGCTTATCTAGAGGGAAATGTTAAATATTTTTTTATGCCAGTATTTTCAGTTTTCCTATTTGCCCTAAATTTCGAATGTTTTATCAGCTTGTGGATATGATGTGTGAGTACTAGATTCAACACTAGAGGGCGAGTGGGTGCTTTGAGAAAAGTACAAATCTTGACACTAGATAAAAAAATGATAATATTTTTCTATTGGACGCTTTTTCTATAGCCTATGATTAGAATTAATCCTTTACCCCCTCAAATGTATTTGATTATTATTCTATATTTAACTTAGTAGAATTTCAGAGTTGCCTCAAAGTATATTTGTTGCTATTATCATTTTTCGTCACACGTACTTGATGAATTAGCAGATTGATGATGTGTCTATAAATAAAGGATCCCCTACTGATGTGTACAGAAGTGCCACTGTGTGACCTTTCCAGCCTATTCTTAGACTCCATGTGTACTCTAAGTATTAATTTAACATGTTTAATGCATTCCCCACCGGCTACATCCAATAGTGGTTATTTCAATAAGAAATGTATTCACTAAACAGTGACTTCCTCTAAATCAATTTTTCTTAAAGTTTAATTTTTATTTTTTATTTTTTTTAATAGGATCTCAAACTGGATACACGGCATTAGCCTGATGACATATTGGTTTGGGGCACAATCCAGGGGTAAACAGCCGCTGCTCTAGATTTCTGAGCAGGGTACGGTGGACCTCTTGTTTCTGATCACTTTAAAGTACTTCTGTCAAAATGCCAACTTCCTCAGTCTTACTATAAAAATAATTTATCTGTACATTGCTCGGGCCAAATTGCTGGCAAATTGATAAAATGTTAAAACATTAATTTGACCTTCATAGGTTTTACTATAAAAGTTTACTGCAAAAGTAAATTACTTCAATACCCTGATAACCACACTCCTGCGAACCCAAACAACTATTTCACACATTTAACTCTCTTCTTCGCCCTATTGTTCCTCCTCCACCTACTAACTTGATCGCCTCAGACTTTGCAACTCACTTCACTGACAAGATCTCTACAATCAGGGAAGAGATCTCTCACCTTTTTTTCTTCCCCTTACAATACTTCCCCTAACCTCACTCCCTCTGCTGTTCTATGTTCATTCGCACCTGGTACAGTGGAAGAGGTTTCTGCTCTGCTCCAGTCCTCCCACCCCACCACCTGCTGCCTAGATCCAATTCCCTCGCATGTCATTCGTACTCTGACTTCTTCTCTTTCTCTACCTCTCACTAAAATTCTCAATCTCTCTCTCTCCTCTGGCATATTTCCATCGCCCTTCAAACATGCAACTATAACCCCAATTCTAAAGAAGCTCAACCTTGACCCTAACTCCCCATCCAACTACCGTCCTATCTCGCTACTGCCTTTTGCATCCAAGATTCTTGAAAGCGTTGTGTTTGCTAGACCCACTTCAGTCTGGTTTTTCGCGCTAAGCACTCTGTGGAACTGGCACTGACCAAAGTATCCAATGATCTACTTGCTGCAAAATCTCGTGGTCTCTACTCTATCCTAATTCTCTTTGACCTTTCTGTGGCATTTGACACTGTTGATCATCAACAGCTTCTTCTCATCCTCCGCAATATCGGTCTAAAATATATTGCTCTCTCCTGGTGCTCCTCCTATCTCTTCCAGCGCTTTTTCAGTGTTTCTTTCTCTGGCTCTGCTTCTTCTCCCCAACTCCTCTTTGTTGGTGTCCCCCACTGTTCAGTCCTTGGTCCCCTACTGTTTTCCATCTATACTGCCTCCCTTGGTACTCATTAGCTCCTTTGGGTTCCAATAACATTTCTATGCAGATGACACGCAAATCTGTCTGTCCTCTCCTGATCTCTCCCCGTCTTGACTAGTGTCTCTGACTGCCTCTCTGCTATTTCTAACTGGATGGCTGCCACTTCCTTAAACTCAACTTGACCAAAACTGAAATTCTGGTCTTTACTCCCTCAAGTGTTGCTACTCCTGTGTCTGTCTCCCTCCAAGTCAACGGTGCTACCATCAGCTACACCACGCATGCTCGCTGCCTAGGTGTTCTCTTTGACTCCGACCTCTCCTTTACGTCTCATGTTCAGTGTATCGCCAAATCCTGCTGCTTCCATCTTAAAAACACAGCGTGCATCTGACCCTACTTAATGCCAGATGCGACTAGGGTGCTGGTCCATTCCACTGTCCTTTCTCACCTTGACTACTGTAATCCGCTTCTCAGTGGTCTTACATGCTTCCAACTTGCACCGTTACAGTCCATAATGAATGCGGTGGCGAGACTCATCTTTCTGTCCGCCCGCACCTCCTACGCCTCACCCTTCTGTCAGTCCCTACATTGGCTTCCTATAAGATATAGGGCTCAATTTAAAATTCTGGTTCTTGCTTTGAATCTCTACATAATGCTGCTCCCACCTATCTATCCTCCCTAATACCCAAGAATGTCCCGTCTACGCCCTTACGCTCTGCTGAAGACTTACGTCTATCTTCTGTCCGTACTCCCACCTCTGATGCTCGCCTTCAAAACTTCTCGAGGGCTGCACCGTTCCTGTGGAACTCACGTTCCTCCTCCGTTAGATGCTCACCCAGTCTCCACTCCTTCAAAAAATCATTAAAAACCCACTTCTTCATAAAAGCGTATCACTTAAACTATTAATAGCTCCCAACTGATTCCTCTCTTGCAGCTGTCATTAATCTACTACTATACTTGTCTTTTGTTTCATTTTACCGCACTCCCTCTAGCATGTAAGCTCATTGAGCAGGGCCCTCAACCCCTCTGTTCCTGTGTGTCCAACTTGTCTGGTTACAACTACATGTTTGTTCGTCCACCCACTGTAAAGCGCTGTGGAATTTGATGGCGCTATATAAATAATAACATAATAATAATAATAATAATAAGGCTGTCTGCATAGTAAGTCATAGTATTAATGACTACTGATTTGGAGCTCTGGACACCACAAACTTATGCTAGGCATGTTGGGGTGCCAATCATGTCATTCTGAGGCAGAATTGCTGGGATGAAATCACTGTGTCCATTCCAAGTGTGTATGGAGGGTAGTAAGTGTATCATTTTAATCTATATGGCTATATAGTTGCTGCCTTTGATATTGCTAGCACAGTTTATTGATCTATGCCTCCAGGAACTATGCTATCTTTACAATTTGTGAATTACAAGTTGACTTTAAATTGTTCATTTATGGTGGGGGTTTTTTTTTACTCCCATTTTAGAGAGCTCTGAAATATGATGACGCTATAAAATAAATGATTTATATAAAAAGTTTAACATACTTCCAAATTAAACTGGAGTTGTCAGGCCTGTTCCCAGTTTGGGCTTCTGTCCAACTTTCCCATGATAATTTCCTGGTGTGTCACATCTGGGGACATCAAGAAAATGCCCCCAGTCAGAGCAAGTGGTTAGTTAGACACAATTATTCTTTGCAGAGTATGTAACTTTAAGCCCTTAGCCCAGGCTCAGTGCTTAGCTGGATGTGCCAGAGTGACTGACATCCGCTTTTTGAGAAGGTCCACCTATTTTCACAGGTCCCTCTATGCCAGCCCTCCCATTTATTTTACATCCATATTTCCGGTTGCTTGAAGGTAACAACTTACTTGCGTGATGTTTTTGGCCAAATGGAATTAAATCTCTATTGTAACTAAATTAAAAACTATTAAATCCACCATTTTCTATTAAATTTCAAAAATCATTTGTCAACTTGTCAATCTCGATCTAGAAAATGTAGATAGGATACAAAGGAGATGGGCTTTAGCTCAGTATAAGGGGGAAGCAGACGGGGGGAGGGGCAAGCTCAGAACAGAGGAGGTATGTAATATTGATAAAAATTCACAAAAAGTCAAATGTCAACTCCACAACACCTCTAGTTGCACACCACAATTTTCGTGAAACTTCACATAAATATGAAAGCAACTACAGATGAAAGGGCTATGCTGTAAAATTGTATAATTTAAATTATTTAATGGTAATTATTGCTCCTAACCTTCCCTATCCCTCTTTATTTCTGTACCCGAATTGAACTTGAAATTAAAATGGTCAAATTGAAGTGACTCATGATAATATCAAATGTGTGCGTACTAACGCAAGGAGCATATATAACAAAATGGGGCGACTAGAGGCAATAGCATACACTAAACAATATGATATAATAGGCATAACAGAAACATAGTGGGATGAGACACATAACTGGGCAGTTAACTTAAATGGGTACACGTTATTTAGAAAGGATAGGAAAAACAAGAAGGGTGGTGGGGTATGTTTGTTTGTATGTTAACCATGAGTTAAAGTCAAATTTTAGGCATATGGAGTGTGACAAGGAAAATGTGAAAGCTTTATGGGTAGATCTCTGCTTGGGGCAAAAGAAGCGAAATCCATTATTGGTTGGGATATGTTATAAACCACATAATGTAAATATTAATGAGGAAGAACAGCTGTTAGAGCAAATTGGGAAAGCTGCAAATCGGGGTAATGTTAATTATTGGAGATTTTAATTACCCGGACATAAATTGGGATAGAGGGAAGCAAGGGGAATTAGTTTTTTGAACTTGTTAAATGACATCTTCATGTCACAACTGGTACAAGCACCAACTAGAAAGGATGCTTGTCTGTATCTAGTTATAACATACAATGTTGATCTTTTGACCAACATTCAAGTAGGGGAGGATTTGGGAAATAGTGATCACAATATGGTAATTTTTAAAATAAATTTAAAAAAGCAAAAAGTGCGTGTGGTATACTAAAACGTATAATTTAAAAAAAGCCAATTTCAATAAGATTAGGGCAGCTCTACAATATATCAACTGACATAAACTCCTTAGTGAAAAAAAACACTGAGGATAAATGAAAACTCTTCAAACAAATATTAGAAAGGTACATTTAAAGCATTTAAATTGGAAAAATCAGAGGCATCCTATATAAAATATAAGAAAGCCAATAATGCTTGCAAAAAGGCAATTAAAGTGGCTAAACTAGAAAATGAGAAATTAATAGCCAAAGAATGCAAAAACAACCCCAAAATCTTTTGTAAGTACATCAATTCCAAATAAAACAAAAAAATGAAAGTGTTGGTACACTGGAAACAGAGATGGGTCTGTTAGTTAATGAAGACCAGGAAAAGGCTGACATTTTAAATAACAATTTTTCTTCAGTATATATTAATGAGCATCCTGTGGCAAGAGATATGTAAATGATTGCTGCAAAAAACTTGCAGATAACCTCTGATTGGATGACTTGAGACAAGGTGCTACAGAAGTTAAAGAAAATTAATGTAAATAAAGTTCAGGGGCCTGACAGTATTCACCCACGAGTACTTACGGAGCTAAGTGGGGAAATAAATTAACCTCTGTATTTAATCTTTCAAGATTCTTTTATTTCAGGTATTGTACCGGAGGATTGGAGGAAGGCAGATATCGTTCCTATATTTAAGGGTTCAAAATCCTTGCCTGGAAATTATAGACCTGTGAGCTTAACTTCTGTGACTGCGAAAATAGTTGAAGGACTATTAAGGGATAATATTCAGGAATTCATTGGGAAGAACTTTGTTATTAGCAATAATCAGCATTGTTTTATGAAATAGGTTTATAGGTCATGTCACACTAACCTAATTGCATTCTACGAAGAAGTAAGTGGAAGTATAGATCAGGGTGTTGCACTGGATGTGATCTATTTGGATTTTGCCAAGGAATTTGATACGGTTCCTCACAATAGGTTAGTCTTCAAACTAAAATAAATTGGTCCAGATGAATATTCTTGTTCTTGGGTAGAACATTAGCTTAAGGATAGAGTACAACGAGTTGTCAGTAATGGTAAATTTTCAAGCTGGACAAAAGTGGTAAGTAGTGTCCCTACGTGTTCTTTTTTGGGACTGCTTCTATTTAGCATATTTATAAATGATCTTGAAATAGGATTTGAAAGCCATGTTTTAGTGTTTACAGATGACACAAAACTTTGTAACGTAATAAAATGTGAGCAAGATATTACTTTGCTGCTGAGGGATTTAGATCGATTGGGGGACTGGGCACTAAAATGGCAAATTAAATTTAATGTAGAGAAATGCAAAGTTATACACTTCGGGGTAAAGAATGCACAAGCAACTTACACACTAAATGGTAGTGAATTAGGGATAACCACACACGAGAAGGATTTGGGAATTGTTATAGACAACAAATTAGGCAGCAATATGCAATGTCAATCTGCAGTTGCTAAGGCCAGTAAGGATTTGTCATGTATAAATAGGGGCATAAATTCTCAGGATGAAAATATAATTTTGCCTCTTTATAAATCGCTGGTAAGACCACACCTTGAATATGCTGTGCAATTTTGGGCACCTGTTCTAAAGAAGGATATCATGGCACTAGAAAAAGTGCAGAGACGAGCTACAAAATTGATAAAAGGAATGGAGCATTTTAGTTATGAAGAAAGGTTAAAAAATTTTAATCTCTTTAGTTTGGAAAAATGGCGCCTCAGAGGGGAAATGATAACATTATACAAATATATTCGGGGTCAGTACAAACCTTTATCTGGATTTCTATTCATAAACAGGGCTATACATAGGACACGAGGTAACACATTTAGGCTGGAAGAAAGGAGATTTAATCTAAGACGAAGAAAAGGTTTTTTTACAGTAAAAACTATAAGGATATTAGATAAATACTTGCAAAAGCATACCATCCAGGGATATAATATCTAATTAGTGGGGTAATAGCCGCTTGATCCAAGGAGACATCTGACTGGGGGTCAAGAGGGAATTTACAGTACTTCAGAACACAATTAACTATTTTATTCATTATCAGTTTGGAAGTAAGATTGATAGAAAATAGATTGCATTTCCCTAAATGATAAAGTATATAACTGTTTATTTCCTCAACTAAAGCACTGGTTTTCTTGAACATCTACAAAATCATACTTTTAAAATTGTCAATAGTTCCACCTATCTCCACAGCCTCTCACTATTGTCTAGGACATGGGTAGGCAACTGTCGGCACTCCAGACGTTGTAAACTGCATTCCCCCTAATGCTTTGCCAGCATTACTGTTTTAAGAGCATTATGGAACTTGTGGTCCACAACATCTGGAGTGCCTGGTCTGACGAATCTCGTTTTCTTTTAGGATAAGTGGATACCAGAGTGCATGTGCATTGTTTACCTGGGGAAGAAATGACAGCAAAATGTACTATGGGAAGAATAGTGTTTTGCTCTGGGCAAATCGTGGATACTGGCATTTATGTGGATGTTACTTTGAGATGCACCACCTACCTAGAAATTGTTGCAGACTGTGTACACTCCTTCATAGCAATAGTGTTTCCTGATGGCAGTGGCCTCTTTCAGCAGGAAAATGCACATGACTGGGACAAGGTGTTGCCTTGTCCTCAAAAGTCCCCAGATCTCAATCCGATTGAGTATCTGTGGGTTGTGCTGGAAATTCAGATCTGATTCATGGAGGCCCACCTCGCAACTTGCAAGATTTAAAGGATCTGCTGCTAATGGCTTGGTGCCAAATACCACAGGACACGTTTAGAGGTCTTCTGGAGTCCATGCCTCGACGCGTCAGAACTGCAGCACTAAGTAGACCGTCACGATATTAGGCATATAGTTTTAATGTTGTAGCTGACTAGTGTTTTTTTTTTTTTTTAAATCCACAATTTAGTGAACATCATTTAATCCTGCAAATAGTTCATACAGATAGATGTATTCAAGGATTCTAGCACATTGTCCTTTAAAAAGACACAATATGCAGGAGATGAGCTTCAATTTTTTAATTACTGTATAAATTTAGCATTTATAAAATTATTCAAAAAACAATAAAAGTTCCCCCTTTAAGCTTCCTATAATACCAATGTTTGCAATGACCGGGAATTGGCTTCACCAATCAGGAGCTTTTCATTCTGGTCTATGGCTTTTTTTTCTTCTCCCATAAGTCTCTGCTGAATATATTTACTTTATAGATACTTCACTTGTATCTAATTGTTGCATAGTATCTTTCATGCCTTTGCCTCAGTGACTAATCTTGTAAAATACTCTATCCATTCCATTGTTGCTTAGCAACATCCACCGCTCTATTCTTATTAACTCACGTCCATGCTTCATTATGAAGGATATTAAGAAGGAAAATGGACACTAGGGATTTATTTGTTTTTACCACAGTTGCCCATGTTTTAGACTTCACAAAAGTGAGAATTGCAAAGAATTCAAAGTAAATTCAAAAATTTCAAAATTGAAACCCAAATCGCCCATTTAGAAACATGCTCCAAGTCAATTATGTTTTCTGTTTAGCTATTTTGACATTCTCATTTTATTTAATAACCCTGTATATGTTTACATTATGTTTCCCTCTTTTTACCGTATACTCGCAGTCCTGTGTCTTCCTGTGTGCAGCGTCTCATAGGACACTGAGCCTCCATTTAACATGGGAGACCGGTGTATCTTCCTTTAATAATCTTCAACACACCTCATCTCCACTCGCTGATAGTGGGAATATTTACATGTGAATGTATATTAAATGGGTTACTACAACCGTTTTTGTTATAAATGTATTTTAATTGATAATGACCTATTGGGCACTATTCCTTATACACCTGTAAAACAAGGATAAACTTACCTGGAATCCATTGTCGGGCTAAGGTGCCTGTGCTGGTCTACATGCCTTGCCCGTCATCACCCCTTCCCTCTCCGTTGTCCATTCAAATGCTTCTCCTAGGGAAGCATATGATTGTACAGATCTCCAGGCTCAGAGCACCTGTGTGGGGGTGGGCAAGGGTGGTGGACAGAGGGTGTGAATGTAAAAAAATTAAATAAGCAAATATATCAGTTTTGAAAATAAACATCATTCTTCAGTTGTATCTGGTTTGGCATTGGGGTTTGGCCACCCCAGGTATTGCGGCACCAGGGCTCCTTCATTGTTTGACATGTGACGTCTTAAATGTGTACATTGCATGTACATAACAGAATGAAAAATACTCTTAATGCCAGGGCACTCCTTGCACCTTAGCCAAATTACTGTAGTTGTTATGGTGCTTCTATTGTTTTTTTTGTTTTTTTTTAAAGTTTCAGCCCAGGGCTCTGTCTCCAGGATTCAAAATACATGAGAATACTATCAGATGAGATATACACAACACAACACGAATGTGCTAAGTATACAGAGACAGTAGTGTAACAAGGGGGATAGACGGTCTACTCTAGGTTACAGCTGGGAGGAAGGTGCACACTGCACAGTTTTTACGCAATGGGAAACAAGTTTCTTTGGGTGCAATGGGCTTAATAAGTTCCAGTCACCATGGTAACCAGTAGAATCTCTCTATCTGCATTTAGTACATTGCACTCAAAATAACATCTGTTTTGCTTTAATAAATCTGCCCCATAAAACGGTTCCCATGGTGATTGCTACTTATTTAGCACTGGTGCAAGATTTAGCTCATTGGCTACGGAAGATTAGCAGATGCTTTCAGCCAATGAGATGGCTCAGCGTGCAGGGTTTATATCAGAGTTAATGGTAGCTCCTGCCTCCATAGATAGGGTAACCAGATCCACTGTGTTATCAGGGACACACATAATTTTGTCATATTTATGAAAATGCATGAAAAGGGTTGCCCTGCAGAATGTATAATGCATATTCTGCAGGATTCTTCCTAATTGCCTAATTACTTAATCTTATACACCTTCTTCTGAATTATACATACTACAGGGCAACCCTTTTTCGACTGCTGCCCATCATTATGTATACGAGATATCTGCCCCAGAAAACATTGTGGATATGGTAACCCTACTCATAGAGAAACTGACCGTTCCCCCCTGCTGACCTTAAACTGTTAGCAAATGGTTTAACTACTGACATTGGTAGGCTCAAAGACACTGCCTGCAACTTATTGAATATAGCGTGCCATCATGGTTAAGTGCATGTTCCTTTAAGCATGTATCACTACGTGTCCAAAAAAAAAAAAGGCACCAAAATTTCCATTCTGCATAAGATTCGAACTGCGGCTAGTGGTCAAATGTTTAAGATAAGTCCAGCAGATGCTGCAAAGTGGTACAAGGCACGTATGAATATTTAGTCAGTCTTGTTGAGTTTGCTAGCAATTTATAAATCAGCTTCTGATATTAATAATAATAATAATAATTTAGTATTTATGTTGGTCAAACAGGTGTAACTCCTCCTAAATCTCTCTCTTTTTTTTTTTATCAGTTCACCCTTAATTTTGATAAAAGTAATTAGAGTAACAGAAATATTCAAAGAAGATGCTAGTTTAAGAAAAAATATATCCAAAGGAACAAACCAACAAATATTTTACTTTAAAAAAAAATAAAATCATTTAACAGAGTACATTAAGCTATAAATAAACAGCATGCACAATATAATCAAAATACATTTATTAACAAGAAAAAAATATAAAATACAGTATATCGATTTGAATAGGTATTTTTCTCAAGGTTCAAATTACATTTGTTTTGACGTACATGCTCTTGACAGATCGGAAAATCGCCATTATATCAATATATGCAAACCGTGAAAGAATGGTACTCTGTAGAAATATCAGAAAAACTTTGTTTTATTAAGTAAACAGTGAGTCATGAAGTGTTTATAAGCAACTTTCATATTTTAAGTCAAAAATAAATTAAATGGAACAAAATCTCGAAGTCTGAGATTTTTTTTTAACCTCACCATTTAGTAGGTAAACCTCTTTGACTTGGGAAGACATTTAGACTGTGAGCCGGGCATTCTATTTGCTCTTTTTTGGTGTATAACTTGTGCAAATGATTTGGTGAATTTGAACAATTGTTCCAGTGATAGGGTTGTATAAAGAAAGCTTATTGATAATTGTAGGATTAATCTTTGAAAATGTTGAAAAACACCACTTTAGTACCATTTAAAATGCCCGGTAAGCACTCACAATTAAAATAATAACAAAGGATGCTTAAATAATGATTACCATAGCTAAAATAGTTGCTAGTTATTTAATAAATATAAAAACTCAATGGCTAATACTTGTGAATTGTTGTGAATCCTACCCATTTAAATAGGGTCAGCCCTGTCTTTATATGTCAAACCATGAAAACCTATTTAACGTAGCATTTTAGGACATCTCTTATAGAAGTAAAAACTATGTAACATTTGTGAGAAATAAGAAAAGCCACACATACAACATCAATTACACGTGAGATACATTTAGCAAATCATAGTAGAATGACTTTTGAGAAGATGTGATGTGGTTTCGAACAAGATCACTGGTATTAATATCCCATATATCTTGTCGCTTAATGACTTTCACAGGTCAGAATATTCTGTAGGAATTACTACTGAATGCCACTGGGACACTGGGTAAAAAGCATAGAAGAGGATTCTTTTAAACATGTTTATTGGGGATCACACCTAAAAATAGCTGACAAATGTTTGTCCATGCAGTGCAATAGCTATCAAAGGAATGTTCCCACTTGTTAGAATTTTGAATTACTTTGATAAATCTCCACGTACACCTCAGTTATGGCTGTAATCTCCATGGTGATACATGGTATTAGACTTTAATTTTTCCGCCTTTCCGTGTAAAATTCCCTTAAGTCTTTGTATCCAGGAAGTAGAATGGTTATAGTCTATATACCTAACCCAACGATTTTTGATGGTTAAGAAAATATTTTGGAAAGTATCCTCAAATCATGATCTGAGCAAGAGAGATGTAATGTGTATCACACGTATAAAGGCATGTTCACTGTATATTAATAAATGTACTTTAAGTACGTAAATCAGGCGTACCAATCAGAAATACTATTGCTCAGTTAACATAATTGTACTCATTCAATAAATGCCATTGTTCTCTCTTATTGCTAGAAGCACATAATTCAGTTGTCCTATAATATATGGCTATATAATACTATTTATAATATTACAATTTACTTGGCAGACTTTAAAAGTTAGAGAGGTCATTGGATTTTTTTTTAAAGAACAAAAAGTACCTACACAAAAAGTGTTTTACCTTTTAGAAAATGTTTATCTTTTTAATGACTTCTTATTTTCTTAAATTTTTTAACATCACAACTAAAGATCCTTTAGAAATACAACTCCCATAATGCATTGTACAAGAGATAGAATGTCATGTTTCAGCTTCCCTTTCAATATATTGTATTCCCAGACTTTCAAAACACTTCAGCAATCTAGTTTTTTGTCATATAAAAACTTCTATCGTTTAAATATTGTAGCGGCACCAACTAAAAGTCAAATAAACGAGCTGCCGGACTATTTTGGGCAGTGAAAACATTCTGAATTTGAATGAAACTGAAATAGATATTTTATTTTTGGTATTTTTTTTTACTAATATATGTTTAGTTTCCCTATGCATTCCAACTTCACAACTTCATGCAAAAACTCTACACACTACAGAATTTCCTAGAAAACATTAAAAATAATTAGCAGATACTTCAGATTGTGATTTTCCCTCCTTTTTTTTGGATCAACAGCAAACACAACGGATATATGAAAAGTTGACGTATCTGATGTATTTGAGTCCATTTCTACACCTAAATAAAATTTGGAAAACGATTTAGAGGGAGAGGGTACAAGGCTGAAAGCTGGGGCATGTACCCTTATTTAATTAATAAAATACAAGCAAAAAAAAGAAAAAAGAAAAACGGTACCTTTCTAAACTTAAATTACTATGTAACTCTGCAGATACAAAACAAGACACATGGCTGTCTAACTGATGTTATAATCTACAATGGGAGGTCCGTTATCCTATGAAACTAACACGGACTTTGCCTTTTCAATCAGATTATCTGTTAGTATGATCACTATTTTAGGGATATAACTGGCTGATAGTGATGTCGTGAATTTTTTGCGAAAGGTTCGCAAACGGTTCGCCACGGTTCGTGGCGAACTGTTTGCAGCGGACTCCAGTCAGCAGACACATCCCGGCCAATCTGCAGCAGACCCTCCCTCCCAGACCCTCCTCCTCCAATATGGATGATGTCCAGGAGGTGGGAGGGTCTGGGAGGGAGGGTCTGCTGCAGATTGGCCAGGATGTGTCTGCTGACTGGAGTCCGCCCCAAACGGTTCGCGAAAAATTCGCGACATCACTACTGGCGGATGATTGGGGTCTATTCACCAAACAGTATGTCGCCGAGAGTTGAAAGTAACACTGAAAAAAGAGAACAAAAAAAAAAAACGATAAGAGAAAATCAAAATGTACTATACAGTCACATTGGAGATTTTTTTCCCCCCAGGTTTCTTGGCTAACATTTTTCAAGCACCCCAAACTCCATAACGAATACAGCTCACTGTAGTGATTATAGTGCTAGAGATATGTTAGCACCATTGCCGCTTTAGAACTCTGGGGCTCCACTGATAACGCAAAGAGGGAGAGAAATACATGCTTAATTTAGTGTCCTTTTTATATTTATTCATTTTTTATTATATAAATCATTTTTGGTTTGCATTTTCTTTAAGTTCAGTGTCCTTGCAACCTGTAAACGTTTTTTTATCAATATAATTTAAACCAAAATCTAATATTTATTTAAGCTTCAGGTGATGTAATGGGTATTCTAATTTAAAAAATACTTAGATTGAAAAATACATAATAGCACCAAAATAAGTAGATTGGTCTAAATGAGGTGTTCATATTTTATATTCAATTTTAAAATTAATTAGCAACCAATATCTTTAAGTGGATTTTCGTCTCTACCTTATGTTTAATTTTTGTATGCTTTAATGATTTTTTGGGTGTTTTATATATATATACTATCCACGCATGCTGATGATCGTTTGTAGTGATATTGATTGTAATGACTGAAAATAATATATTCATACAGATGACCCTGTTATGTATTTGTGATGTGCACTGCTCCCTTTTGCTAAATTAAAACGCCCAGTAAAATCTTTGGTGTGCTTCCTAATGTAAAGAACAGAGAAACACTGCAGTTTAGGAGGGACTGGAGCTCTGATTAGTAATCAGCCAAGCTGGAGTGTTTTAAAGTCAAAGGAAGAATGGTTAACATGCTTAATTGCATGCTAAACATGCAATTAAAAATTGTCCACCCAATCTCCCTACCTGGAGAGCTGGCGTGGACTTGTCCCTGGGGTCCAGTGGGTCGGGCGCCTATCTCCATACAGCAAGCGGCGAGGGAGCTGTGTGCTCTCTGCTTCCTCTCGCCGCACGCCGTTTGCTGATGGCGGGAGCCAGAATATGACATCATATTCCGGCTCCCAGCTACAGCAGACAGCCCGCGCGGCGAGAGGAAGCAGAGAGCACACAGCTCCCTCGCCGCTTGTTGTATGGAGATAGGCGCCCGACCCACTGGACCCCAGGGACAAGTCCACGCCAGCTCTCCAGGTAGGGAGATTGGGTGGACAATTTTTTATTAAAAAATAATAATTTATGAATGTGTGTGAGTGTCTGTGAGTGTGTGTGTGTGTCTGTGAATGTATGTGTGTGTGCCTATAAGTGTGTATGTATACACATGCAGCGTGTGTTTGTGCTTTAGGGTGCACACCCTAATGCAATAGGCTGTGCACGCCTATGGTAAAGAATGTGATTAAATATATTAATAGACATGCATTAACCTCTTTTTGTTGTGAAATAGCAGCATAACATTTATTTGAAACATGGGATGCATAGTTAATATATAAATTTGCATGATAACATTTTTATAAATATTTTACATTTTTTAATCGTTCACGCTTTATAGAAATGTTGGGGGTGTAATGTTATAGACGCTATATAGTTGTCCTTATCTTGCAATATTTTTCGCAGCTACTAAAAGGTTGGCTTTGAAGTGAACAAAATAATAAATACATTTTTTGTCACATACGATATCTTGACAAAACCAGATACATAGACATGTTCAAATAAACCCGCTAATGGGTATCTGAATGGACCCTTAAGGAATTATTAGCAATATAGATAGCTAAAATGGCAATAGAATATAAAACAATGATGTATTTTAGAATAATGCCAACATACAGTAAGTATAGCGAATAATCTGTAAAATACAGGAATTTGAAAAGTGTTATAGCAAGCAACCTCTGAGTGACATCCGAGTCCTCCCTAAATCTCCCTTGGTTATTACAATACAGCTATAATGTTTTCTTCCTTGAGGCTTACTTTACTGTTGGAGTTGGAAGTGGGGGGCTGTCACTTTGAACTTTTGCAGAGTTTCAAAGGACAAAATAGACCCTTGGCTGAGCAAATCATTCCCCTCAGGGTGAAACCATTCCAGGAGAATTAAAACGTAAGTGGTGCTTTGTGACCGTAACTGTAGTGCAAAATAAAAATAAATACAAAGTATACATAGTTTTAGTGTACCTAGTGAAAGATTTAAAACCATGAAACATATAACTGCTAAAAGTATTGTAGACTTTTTTTTAAATTGACCAGTTCACTTTAGAACAAATGTATATAGATATAAGAAAGATAATTGCCTATTTTTAAAATTTTCACTCTTCATTGACCTCACTCGTCAGGATTAAGGTCAATAATAAATGCTATTGTTCGGCTTACGTTTCTATTCATTTATCTCATTAAAATTGTGCATTTCACCAACAACACAATCATACTCCAACTGGCTTATCATCTGAAACTAGCGACTGCAATCCATATCACTGCGTCCTTTTCCTGTCCTTCTATTGCACCCATCTCAAACTCTCATTCTTAGGACTTCCCTTGGGCTGACCCATTTTTATGAACTACCTCATCTTGTTCCATAGACTCTCCTCCTACTGTCCAACTTAAAAACAATCCTTAGAGAATGACTTCTTTAGACCAAAATATTAATTTATGAAGTATTTATTTCCCTATTGCATTGTACTCTTGTCTAGTCTCGCATCATTTGGCCTCAGACTGTATCATTGCCATACTCTACAACTGCTGGATATCATAACTTAAATAAAGTACATACCTAGACAGAAATTGTAAACGTGGCTCTCTATTCAGTGCATAGTCCTCCATAACTGTGAAGTATATTTATCTAGTAAATTCCATCTCAGTCTGTCTACTCTGTTAATGACCGTTTCCAGTTCTCTGCTTCTTGCCAGCTCCAAATCTCCCTCTCTCTCTCTTATACAATGTTCTCAAATTTTCTCTTTTAATACTGAAGATAAAAACCCTTTACTGAAGACCTTGGTGGCCTCAGACCATTTGCTACAGGGGTGTCATTTATCTATGTAAATCATTCATATAGAATCTTCTATCTCAATGCTTAAGACGTTTCCCTAATATCCAGTCCAAAGAAAAACCCTCTTCATCAAAAATGCATAGCAAACTTTTGAGTGATTTATCTTCCTATTGTATTCGCCTCCTTTCTCACTTTGCATGATTTTCTGTTTTGTTTTAATATCAATTTGTAACATTATAGGTAATATATGTCATATAAATTATATAAATGCTATACATGTTATAGGGACACTATAACTACCCAAATACCCCCAAAAATAAATTAAAAAATCACTGTTTGGTAGACATACCCCAAATGAAAGCGTGTGTGCATTTAATTGAAGATGGTTTCATAGAGGGTATTTTATAAAAACAGCCTGCAAAAGCTGCAGATCTCTTGTTGGAATATTTTGCAAGCCCTCCCTTTGTTTCCCCGCCCAGGCTTTCTGTGGCTGTCCAATAACATACTTTCCAATGCAGCTCAATGAGAAGTATTTACAAGGCAGGAGCTCAGGGCAATTGCTGCCTCTTGAGTTTAGTTCCACTGAGCTAAACTACCAGGAAGTAACAGGACTGGTTGTCTGCTTGAAAAGCCAAGGGGGTGTAACCAGTATAATATATAAAAGTGTAAATTTCTGTTGAAAACTGTACTTTTTGCAAAATGAGAAAAAGATAAAGCATTTCAGCAAGCTAAAGTGCTTTAGGGGCTTGGAGTGTCCCTTTTAAGTATCAACGTTAAACCTGGCATCCTATCTTTTATTTTTTAGATAAATTGCACTTTCATACTTTGTCTATCACAATGGAATAAGTTAATATTTAATATTTTCGAGATACATAAACTAATAATAAACACTCTATATCTTTTGTGCCACTATCTTTCTTATGTTGACACCTCTACATACTTTTCGTAGGGTTGAACTGGATTTGGACGTGGCCCATATACAATCTATGGGTAAGGGCACTTGGACTGCCATTGATTGGAATTTATAATAATAATTATTTCTATTTTAATATAAAAGTATTTTAATCAGGAAAGGTACTTCTAGCTTGCCGTTAGTGTCTCGGGGTCTAGATGTTGGATATATCATTTCTTTCTTATATTTGTTTAAAAAAATAGATCATATTTGGTTGATGCGAGTCCCCATTATCTTCCTACCAGGGTATCTGTTAAAGTAAACAGCAGGACATGCAGCAAATCAATACATATATATGAAATGTATCTTTTATTTTCCAGCGAATAATTGTCTCCTTACTAGATTCCATGGATTGAACGTTGTGGTAGTACTATGAAATTTATTCATGAGACTGTTTTTCAGGAAGAAAAATTCATTGGGGTTTTCGAAGTTTAATGAGGCTTTAGATTTAAATGAAACTAATGCTATTTACATACATACCGGTGCGTCAGGGAATATCTCTCTACAACCAAAGCCATAGAAATACTTAAAGACAGTGCATTTTTCCCCATCTTCTTACCTTATAGTTCTATTCTCTATTTTCCTATTCCGAAGTCAATCATTATCCCATTCCGCACTTGGTTACATTCAGAGCTTTGCTATCTGATAGTTATATTTGGACGTTTGTCTTTGATAGTTTCACTCTGACCTTTGTCTGATGGGTATATTCAACATCAGCACTTTCCCGGTTATGGCTGTTACATCTCCCTCTCTCTTCATATGGTTCCATTGTACCTTTTATGTGTCTCTCGTGGTTCTATTCTGTGACGTGGACTATGCATCGTCTCTTTTGGTTCCAAGTTAACTCTTCACTTCAGTTCTATTCTGCATCATCCTCACTCAATGTTCTGGCCTACAGCTCTCACATTTTAGTCTACACTTTCCTTTTCATTAATCTTTTATCTTTTTTAGTAACAATTCTTTCCAATATCTTCTGTCTGTCTAGTACATGAACAGGACCAATGTTGCTTCTATGCCCCATATTTCCTCTTTCATAGTAATTTTGTAACTTGTTCTTACAATTTTTATGTCCACTTCCTCTCTGATGCCTATGGTTTACATCAAAGAACCAGTATCCGTTTTGTCCATGCTACTTATCCTTCTGCTGTTCAATGGGCAACCCGACTGATGAACGAATAATGTATCTGAATGATAACGATATGTAAACAGTTTCACAGTATAACAGGTTTGTCACCCTGATCCGATTAACAATCACGTGAATTGGTCTTTTATGGCTTTAACCCTTTGTGAGCCAGAGGGGAGGGGAACGCAATGCTGTTACTCTACGTTGCACACCCCTCTGGAAACCAAAGTGTTAAGAGTAAATAAACTGGTTAGAAAATCTCGAGGTACTTCAAATAGCTGCCAGTTCAGTGAACTGAAGTATACATTTGCTCTTTTTTTTAATTCGTGGAGTATGAATGTCATTAAAAATATCGGAAAGAAGAAATTATCTTATATAGTTTTTTGTTTTTTTTTGCATCACCTTAATCCTAGAATTATGACAGCCTATTATTAATTACACATGTATGTACATTATTTAGAAGCTTCATTCACGCTTCTTTTTTACATGCTGGGCATATTATTAAGTCGAAGAGAATATTACATAAGGCATATATACAGTGTTCGTATGATCTAATGATTTGTTTTTTTGCCTTGGCCTTAAAGCATGGTTTGATTGGTCAGGACACACAATATCCAGCCTGCTATTGTCTTCTTTTAAACTTTAACATGAAAACAACAGCTATTTGTACTTTTTTTTTTACCTTACCTCACTTTCTGAAATGTGCTGTTTACTGTCAGAAAAGGGAGAAGAATACATGCATATGTTAATCCGCAGTAGATGTACATATATGTTTATTACATTTTCAGTGTGCTGCCATTTTAGCCAACCTAATTTTACAGGATAGTAATTCAATCCACTTCCAGAAATTGTGGGAATTCCCACCAAATTATTTACTCCATAATGAGATACCCTCATTGGTGATAGTCTTAAACTTTAGATTCGTTCTCGATGTTTGCCACGTCCCCATTCCGTTCTGTTTGATCTTCATGATTTTTGTCTTGACTTTCGATGGCCAGCTCGGCTTGTTGGTTGAGCTTACTTGAGACCGACCAGCTCAATGGCATCTCTGCCCTGTTGAGTTTTTCAGCCAAATCTTTGGCGCTGCAAGACGGAGTGTTTGTCTCGTAAGTGTCATGAAAGCTGTTATAGTCGACTTCATAAAAACCGTCCTCCAGTGTTAGAACCGGCGTGAATCGGTGGCCCCAAAGGATCTCAGAGGTAACGTAAGAACTTCTAGCTTGGCATGTCATTCCTGTAAAGGGGAGCACAACATTAAATGTCTTATTAACAATAACGTTCACACTCATTAAAACCTAATAGATATATATATATTTTCGAAAGAGTACCAGTTTCTTACAATTGCTAAAAAACTTACAATTGTTATCTACACAGTATTTGGGCCATGTGCCTTCTACCCTCTCAGGCAAACTATTATTTTGGAGCTGAAGGGGTAATCTTTGAGAGATTCAGAAGCAAGTATTCTTTGGTGAGTTAAAAATATAGAATCCCCTCCCTATAATTTATAATTATAAAATAAAATAAAATAAAAAATAGATTGTTTTTTTTAAATTTAAAATCAAGCTGCTACAACACTAAATAGTGTTGAAGGCTTAGATCTACTACTGGACAATGACAGGTAACAGCTTGTTAATATCAAGAGAAATGTGGCTGCCACTTTGAAGTCAATACAGATCTTTGCCCCCATGTAAAGGAACAATTCAAAATCCCTTCAAATTAGTATTTTTTGTGAAAGGCTAAACTTGGTGGACCTAAGCCTCTATTACTATGTAACTAAGTACTATATAACTATGATAAAACAATATGCTGTAACATATATAAAAAAACATCAATTATCATAGTTGGCTAACGTGGGCCTCAATGTAATATTGGTGGATAACTTTTTCCAATGATTTGAAATTTTTGGATAAGCTTAAAATGATTTAATATTTTGATATTATTTGATATATGGATATATATAAATATGGTATTTAAAAAAAAAATGTTTTATATTTAAAAAAAATGTTCTTTTTTAAAGTTTATCCAAAACTATTAAATCATTCGGGAAGCTTATCCAAAAATATTATTTAATAATAATAAAAATAATAATTTTTTTGCCAAACGAGGGAAGTAGTCATTTTGGACATGAAAAACATACAGTATGAAGCACACTTTAAATGCACAATATTGCTCTGTCTGAAACCAGGCAGTCTCGCCTGATAGTGACAGAAGGGGAGGCTTGAATTTGAGCTACTTATGACATTTGCAATTCATAGACCATTACCTCCATTGATTGTTTTCCTATGTCACACTGACTGGAGGATTGCCCAGCCATGTGCTGAACCTATAATTTCAGAAAACTGTGTACAGGTAATGCCATATTGCACTCTTCTTGTCATGCTCGTTACGTAGAGCTTGTCGTAGTTAAGACTACAAAAAAAATCTTCAGCTGTGTTATAAAATATGAAAATATGAAAAAGCAAACCTAAAACACCTTTCACCCAGACACTATGCTCCCCATTCTTATTGAACAAGGTTAGAACGACGTACATTGAAAATTCATAATTTCTCCTGAAAGTCTTCTGTACGCAGTACACAAGGGTTAAAGAATCAGGTTATCTGTAATATTAAGAAATAATCATTCATTTACAAACTGGGTCCTTCTGCGTAAGATATTTTTAGGAAAAGAGTTAACATAGATAGATTAAAAATATTGAATATTATTATTATTAACTACTACTCATTTTATTGTTAAATGTAGAATGCAAAAATGAAAATGAAAATGCAGTTTTACTATCCTGAAATGTTTAAATGGGGCTCAAATGTTATATTTCTACATTATTCTTATTATGATAAGCTTTCATTTTTCTTTTGAATAATTTAAGAACACATTCTGTTTCAAAAGTGGTAGATTTCATTATGGATGCTTCTCTTAAAATTTAGGAAGTTGGTAGCCTAAAGTGGCACCCTATTAAATATAATTAGTCACTCTTTTTTTTTTTTTTAGGTGTTATTGTTCCCGTATTCTGTGTTACTGTGCCTGCACCAGCAAGCTATTGGCTTGGTTTTGTATTTTCTATATGTCTTTCATTTGCCTTCTCATACTGTGCGGTTGATTAAGTGCTTGTATTAGAGTGAAGCTATCATGGCATTCTTGTTAGTCCTGTACATTTGCGTTTTGCTGCCCAGAATGAAATATTTGAACTAGAAGTTTGCTGCAAGTGTAACTCTTTCCTACTCAGAAGCTTCAGGTAATTGTTATATCCACCAAACCCTGGTCTATCATACTGGAACGCTAGTGATACAAGCTCCAGTGGCGTACATACCAGGGTCACAGGGGTCGCGGCTGCGACCGGGCCCGGCCCACCATGGGGCCCGGCCGCCCCTGCGACCCGGTATGTACCCACAGGGCCAGCCTCTTCCCCTGGGAGGCCCAGGAGCCGGCAGGCGGGTGGCCGGTCGGGCAGGCGGGCGCACGAGGGAGCACTCAGTGCTTCCTCTTCAGCTCCCTCGCGCACCGCACTGATGCCGGAGCCGGAAGATGACGTCATCTTCCGGCGCCGGCATCCCTACGCGGCGCGCGAGGGAGCTGAAGAGGAAGCACACAGGGGAAAGTGCTCCCTCGCTCGCCGGACCGGCCACCCGCCTGCCCGGTGAACAGCCGCCCAGGAGCCCAGCAGCACCACCACTGGACCCCAGGGAATCCCCCCAGCACTCCAAAAGGTAAGGAGGCTGGGGGGATTAAATTTGAAAAAAAAAATGTGTGTGTGTTAGTGTGTGTTAGTGTGTGTGTGTGTGTTAGTGTGTGTGTGTGTGTGTGTTAGTGTGTGTGTTAGTGTGTCAGTGTTTGTTTGTGTTAGTGCGTGTGTTAGTGTGTGTGTTAGTGTGTCAGTGTTTGTTTGTGTTAGTGCGTGTGTTAGTGTGTGTGTCAGTGAATGTGTCTGTTATTGGGTGTGTGTCTGCTAGTGAGTGTGTTACTGTGTGTGTCTGTTACTGAGTGTGTTTGATGTCTGTTAGTGAGTGTGTGTTTGTCAGTGAAAGTGTATGTTTTGTAAGTGAGTGTGTATGTATCTCTGTCACTGAGTGTGTCTCTGTCAGTAAATGTGTGTGTCTGTTAGCTAGTGTGTATGCGTCTGTTCGTGAGAGTGTGTGTGTGTGTCTTCAGCATTTGCCTTTCTCCAGCGTCGGACTCCCCAGTGTCCGCCACTCAGCTCCAAAATGCACATGCGCGGCAAGAGGTGCGCGCGCATTTAAACCGCCCATAGGAAAGCATTACTCAATGCTTTCCTATGGACGTTCAGTGTCTTCTCACTGTGATTTTCACAGTGAGAATCGCGGAAGCTCCTCTAGCAGCTGTCAATGAGACAGCCACCAGAGGCTGGATTAACCCTCAGTGAAACATAGCCGTTTCTCTGAAACTGCTATGTTTTCAGCTGCAGGGTTAAAACTAGAGGGACCTGGCACCCAGACCACTTCATTGAGCTGATGTGATCTGGGTATCTGTAGTGGTCCTTTAAGTGTGTGTGCATACCGCGGTCGCGGGGTCGCAGCCCTGCAACCCCTGCGACCAGGTGCCCGCCACCATGTGTTGCGACCCCGACCCGCGCTGAGTAAGCACGGGGGGGGGGGCCCACGGATCAATTTTTGCACCGGGGCCCCATGGGTCATGTGTACGCCACTGACAAGCTCCCAACTCTTCGGATTAGTGATGATCTACCTTCATGTTATTGTTCTTACTTCATTTGTGGGCTGTCATCGGGGCAAATCTAACTGATCCTGACAGAAGGTGGGATTACTTTGAGCCATTTGATTTCACAAAGGACCAGACAAACAATAAAGGTATATATAAAGGAAGACAGAGGAAAGCCTAAAAAATAGGCGATACACACAATAGTGAAATAAGAGTCATAGATAAATGGTAAAGAGGAAATTGAGAGGGGGTATATAAAATTTCCTCTTCACCATTTATCTATGACTCTTATTTCACTATTGTGTGTATCGCCTATTTTTTAGGCTTTCCTCTGTCTGCCTTTATTTATACCTTTGTTTGTTTGTTTGGTCCCTATAGAAATATATATATATATAAATGGTTTTTGTCCTATCTCAGAGTGGGGATTTATTGGGGTGGAGGGCTGCATGATTCTTACACTGACCAATGTTTACAGGCTTTATAAAAAATTTTAAAACTATATTTCTCAACAATTTGTTTTCTGCTGATAAATTCACCAAAATAGAAAACACACTGTTGACTTAAAACCGTGCTTACATGGGAACGGTCTCTTCTCTGAGAGTTACACCAATGAACAAAACATTGAAAATCATAATTTGTGTAAAGATTTTTTTTTCATGAGATACTCTTTCAAACATTAAAAATGCAGCGAATAACCTCATGATCCTGCTCAGGGCAAGCATTGCAAATGAAGAGGAGAACTGGAAATAATGTAAATATTGTATAATTTGTCTTCTTTGTACAATTTCTCTATTCAGACTGCCAGATACAAAGGACAACGCTTATAACAACGATTGACAGGGGACTAAGAGGAAGGAGCCCATTTGCAGAATAAAAATATAATATCTACATTTGGTTTTTTTCACAAATCACAAATACATATTTGTTAAATGTAAACATAATATTAAAAACCATGGGGAGTGATACTCTTCCAATCTCAAGGCCAATAGGCAAAGACAGAGAGATTAAAAACAAAATGGGGGTTCTGCATGCTTTGTCATCATACAATACTATGGGTATCAAGCTAAGAGCTAAGCTGAGCTCTATCACTGCCCCATTCCTAGGTATGGATTTTTATGCTGTGAGTTGGAACATAGTTCTGCATTTGCCCTATCCTACCTGGGAGCAGGATTGTGAGGACTGAGCATTTCAGCTGAATGTTAAGTAAACAGTTAAACATTGATGCAGGTCCAGCACCAGTGGACTCCAGGCACCATAATCACTTCAATCAGTAGGGTTTATGGTACCTACACTGTCCCTTTCACCTCTGGGGTTCCAAATGGAATGTTGCTGAATTTGTTGGCTTTGTTGTTGCCTCACTTTTATAAATTTAACCCCATTATGTGAGAAAACAAAGTACGACTTGCAACATTGGAATCAAAGATTTCCAGAAAGCAGCCGTTGTAATTACTTCTCAAACTTTTTAGTAATTAACATTTAATGCTCATACATTATCATGAGGTTCTTCATTGGGGGTTCAGATGTCAACTTGCTCATACTAAGAGTAATTGTTGGTTTTTGGCACTTACAGATTGGAGATTATTCATCAGCTAATATTGTGCAATATAGAAAAATAATTTCCAGTTAATGAAAACAATAGCTTGCCAGGCGGCCATGGTACAGTTTGTACTATTGCCAGCTAGCTGAGTCATGGCGTACAGTGCATTGCTTTCATTCTGTATTAAAAGGTTCACTTGGCTTCATTTCGAAATTACCTGACTGTACACTCAACACCAAAGCTTTCTCTCGACCGGCCGAGCCCTTGGAGAGATGCCTTATATTGGCTGGATTTCCTAGTCTTGTAAATCATAGTTAAAGTGGAATTTCTTCTATTACCTGATGTGTGTGGTAATCATAGCTACCTGTTTAATGATTGCCAGAGGGTTTAATTTATATCCCAAGAGCTATATTTATCAAGGAAAACCACAGTATATCTTAGATGAAATGCAGAGTTAGGCACAATCACAATACACTGTCATGTTCCCGCTAGGTGCTGTGCCTGTGTTGTACTCTGTCCCTGCTTCTCACTAGGTCTGGTATACTTTTGTATTTTTTTGTATACTTATTTGTTTTTTTTGGTGTTTTGTATTTTGTATCTGATTTAGTTACTTATGATACTGATATTCAACAATTCATGCACTACGTATTTGGCGTTTATGCCAGTTTTTCTGGCAGTTGCTTTGCAGCTGTATATGATTATGTTTCTCTGTTTTATACGTAATGAGAGATTTACTTACTGTGAACCCATCTAATAAAGATTTTTTGGTGTGTACATATTTATGGTTGTGCTCCTTACTTGATTTATACCCACTAGGTGCTGTGCCTGTGTTGTGCAGGGATTTGGATGCAGGGGGGAATCTAAAAACAAGGTCTGAAAAGCTATTCATCAGTGAAATAAATAACTTTAAATTACAGATACAACAAGCCAAGTTAAAGCATACGTGTATACATTAAAAATGTAAGGTGAGTCTCTGCAGTATATATGGCGGGCCGGATGTTATATTGTTACTGACCGAACAAGCATTCCGTGGTGTGGACCACCTATTCCTAAATATGAAGGACTACTACTACATTATCAGACAGGAGGTGGCCAAAAATTGCGCCCCAGGAATAAAGTATAGGTTGGTTAAAGAAACACTCTTATTGTCAAGCATTCACTGTAGGTCACAATATTACTCTATGCAAAGAATTGGATTGGACACAAGATAATCACGTGATGATCTCAGAAGGTCCAGATTGGGCTGTGGTGAGGAATGGATACCATTTCACTGTTCAAAAAATGTCAATGTACTTAAAAAGAGCACTGAACTTCAAATTAGAAAGGAAATCCCTAAAGTTAAAAAACTGTTGGTTACATTTAATAATAAAACTGGTAAAATGTGCATAGGATAACAAGGAGAACTGATACCTGGATCAGAGCTATATGGTTTGCATTGATTAGTTGTTCCCATTGTACAGAGCTACTGAATTTTGCTGGCGCTATATAAATAATAAAATATTAATAATTAATATCTCCTCTATGGTTAATAGAACACACCAAGCACACTGTAATGGTTATGGTGCAAGTATTGCCTGGCAGATTTCCCCTTACCCCTCTTTGTAAGTAGTCAAACCAATTTAGAACAGTTTGATTTCTTACCTGGGGTGAGCTAAGACAAAGAACTTCTGGCTCTCTAACTGAGGTAGTGGAGGCAGGGACAAGTGTAAGATGCCAACCATTCTAAAACAGTTTGATTGCTTACAATAGATGGGATCCAGGCCGCCATAACCACTACAACGTGCTAGAATTGTAGGTGGTATTTAGATGTAAAGGTTAAATTATTTAGATGTAGCTTGAAGCAGGATGGCTCCTGGAGCTCTGATTAACAGTTATAATAGTGGTAATAGGAAGACAACAGTCTTCTACAGCAGGAAGTAACACGCAAAGACAATGAATACAGACAGATAAGACCCAATGGGAAGTCACTTCAACTTCTGTACAGCTGATCTTACTGGCATGGATTCAGATCAGGGGTTGGATTCTACATATCTATTTTTGTTTATTAGAATTTTAAAATAGTGTCCAGTCAGCCTCCGTTCCCTCCACACTATATTCCACAAACTACGCAGTATTTGTTTGTTTTTTTACTCTTGTATGTAGGCCTCTGTTGGGATTAGGATTTATAGGGCAGGGAGAATCCTGGACACAGAACTCTGGTGTTGGTTTAATTTGTACTCGGCTCACTGCCCAAGTCATCGTGTACTTAAATTTGAGCAGCTGGACATTTTTTGCCATTTGATTAGAACTAATCACCAATACAACTTTTTCTGAATTTTATTGCTACTGGTATGAATAATTTGATGTATTTTTGCATGCCCACTTTGTATCGTTTAAAAAAAATTAATAAAAAAAATTATGTTTTGCACATTAACTCCGCCTCCTCTGTCCACACATATTAGTTCCTCAAATACTTCCTTGATGCTGGTCACTATGTACAGCTGGCCCTCTTCCTAACCTGTAGTACTTAATAGCACAGTGTTAATGTCATCAGGAAGCACAGCAAATCTTTCTGTGAGTTGTAGTTTTGCAGTTATGAAGGATTTTGTTATGCCTTGTCATGTGTAATACAAGATATTTAAATAGTGAAGGCAAGATGCCTTCATTATTTAATGAACCACCATACTACAAAACAGACACATTGGGGTTAGTCAGCTCCATACAAATATTATTATTGGTGAGATAATCACTCAGACTGAGTTTATTGATATGGAGTAGTTAAGAAAGCCAATTTTGCTGATAAATAATGGACTTAATCATATTTTCTGTCTGGATCTGTGGGTTGCTCCCAAAGCAGCATTGTGGAAAATGGCAAAATAGAGAAAAAGAAAAAAAAAGCCACAAACAGATTGTTCCACCTCCCACAGAGCGCTCATCTTATATCCCGAAATATTAACAACGAGAGAAGCAGTGCAGTCAGCTTTCAAAAGCACAAAATACATAATTAAGAACAGACAGAAATTCTGTTTTGCAACAACCCCAATAAAAAGAAAGTCTTCCTCACAGTGTAAACAGCAGATCATCACGTGCCATTATACAAGTTTAATATTGTACTGGTTTTGGTGAATCTGCTCTTTGGGGTGAGCACCATTTGGGCAGTTAAAGGGAATGAATCTAACCTAAATCACCATCAAATAAAAGTCAAATGTCTCCCATTACAAGGACTGCGTAACAACAGTAGTCTTTAAAAAAATATATAATATTCATGATTAGAATATTTTCAACATTTTAAACGATCTTCTAATTGTATTCCGTCACCAAACTTGCTTATTGTAAAGGCATAGACAGGGCATTTCATGCTCAGTCCTCCTGCACTTCATACTTAGAATTATATTGGTGTGTGGGTTATTTTGCTTGATTTTTCATGTGTGACAGAGTTGGTTTCCTTTTATTTAATTTGGGAATTAGAGTAAGACACAGTTGGTTCTGCACTAATAAAGTTTGTGTGTGTGTACGTGTAGGGAGTGTTCCCTCTAAGGTGCGAATAGACTGGTGGCCTTGCATCCTCCAAGAACTGAAATACAAGAGATGATGGTGGGTTGCCTGTTGTTATTTCTGTGCTAATATTCGTTGGTAGCATTTGTTGGGAGCAAAGTATAATCATGTCGGTCTTAGAGGTGGAATACTTACACATTATTCTTCTGGGGCACAGTGCTGCTGCTCAGTGGAACTATCACAATAAAACCCACAGGGATATGACATTATCTTTAGAACCCTACTTGACTTCCTGTATATCCTTTGCTGAGCAGCAGAAAAACTAAGGGGGAATTTGTCCTATGACAGAAACGGAATGACTTCTAGTCATATCTCTGTAATTCCTAGAACGCAGGTGCTAGGGTTTGTGGGATGCCTCTCCGTCTCCCTAAGTGATATTTCCATTCTACCCTTCCAAGTGTAGATCCTTTATACATTTGTAAGGAGATTGTCTATTAGGCTTGTGAATTTGGTTTCAAAAGAACTTGGATTCGACCTGAATTTTGGACGATTGGCGTGTTGTCTGAATTCTGTAACTCTGAAGTGCCATTGTCAGGCCTCCCACAGCTTACCTCGATCTCCCACGCTCCCTCCCCCCTCGTGGAAACGCCGACTGGGGGTGCACCTTTTGGAGGATTTGACGCGACCAACTTGAAGCCATGAATTGGTAGTGGGCTTACTTTCCTGCTTCAATGGCTGTGCTGCAATCTCCTTGCGGGGATGCTAAAACTCTCTGGCAATGGCACTGGTTGATCCTGGGTGTACTTTTTTTAAAGCCCTTGACTGACAACAAATGTTAGCAGTTGGTCTTAATACCAAAGATAGTAACTAGTAAAGTAACTACTATTTTTAAATCTAACAATACAGGTAAATCATACAATATTAAAAATATTATTACGTGTAACAGTAAAATTTTTATCTACTTATTGGAATGCCCTTGCGGACTCCAATACATCGGTAGAACTATTAGACCCCTAAAAGTGAGAATAGCGGAACATTGTATTAACATAAAAAAGGGTTTCGGTAATCACTCTGTTTCATCACACTTTTGTGCACATGATAATAACTCTAAACAACTTACGTTCACGGGAATTGCAACCGTAAACAATCACTGGAGAGGAGGAGACATTGTAAAACAAATTGGGAAGACAGAGATGAAATGTGTGTACCATTTAGACACCCTACACTCCAAAGGTCTTAATGTAGAATTTGATTTATTTAAATTTTTATAATATTCATTTTTTCCCGCTATATTTTATAGCTATCTTATTATACCACTTAAGACCTTCCATTAAATCCGCCTCCTCTGTCCACACATATTTCTTCCTCAAATACTTCCTTGATGCTGGTCAATATGTACAGCTGGCCCTCTTCCTAACCCGTAGTACTCAATAACACAGTGTTAATGTCATCAGGAAGCACAGCAAATCTTTCTGTGAGTTGTAGTTTTGCAGTTATGAAGGATTTTGTTATGCCTTGTCATGTGTAATACAAGATATTTAAATAGTGAAGGCAAGATGCCTTCATTATTTAATGAACCACCATACTACAAAACAGACACATTGGGGTTAGTCAGCTCCATACAAATATTATTATTGGTGAGATAATCACTCAGACTGAGTTTATTGATATGGAGTAGTTAAGAAAGCCAATTTTGCTGATAAATAATGGACTTAATCATATTTTCTGTCTGGATCTGTGGGTTGCTCCCAAAGCAGCACTGTGGAAAATGGCAAAATAGAGAAAAAGAAAAAAAAAGCCACAAACAGATTGTTCCACCTCCCACAGAGCGCTCATCTTATATCCCGAAATATTAACAACGAGAGAAGCAGTGCAGTCAGCTTTCAAAAGCACAAAATACATAATTAAGAACAGACAGAAATTCTGTTTTGCAACAACCCCAATAAAAAGAAAGTCTTCCTCACAGTGTAAACAGCAGATCATCACGTGCCATTATACAAGTTTAATATTGTACTGGTTTTGGTGAATCTGCTCTTTGGGGTGAGCACCATTTGGGCAGTTAAAGGGAATGAATCTAACCTAAATCACCATCAAATAAAAGTCAAATGTCTCCCATTACAAGGACTGCGTAACAACAGTAGTCTTTAAAAAAATATATAATATTCATGATTAGAATATTTTCAACATTTTAAATGATCTTCTAATTGTATTCCGTCACCAAACTTGCTTTTAGTAAAGGCATGAACAGGGCATTTCATGCTCAATCCTCCTGCACTTCATACATAGAATTATATTGGTGTGTGTGTTATTTTGCTTGATTTTTCATGTGTGACAGAGTTGGTTTCCTTTTATTTAATTTGGTAATTAGAGTAAGACACAGTTGGTTCTGCACTAATAAAGTTTGTGTGTGTGTACGTGTAGGGAGTGTTCCCTCTAAGGTGCGAATAGACTGGTGGCCTTGCATCCTCCAAGAACTGAAACACAAGAGATGATGGTGGGTTGCCTGTTGTTATTTCTGTGCTAATATTCGTTGGTAGCATTTGTTGGGAGCAAAGTATAATCATGTCGGTCTGAGAGGTGGAGTACTTACACATTATTCTTCTGGGGCACAGTGCTGCTGCTCAGTGGAACTATCACAATAAAACCCACAGGGATATGACATTATCATCAGAACCCTACTTGACTGCCTGTATATCCTTTGCTGAGCAGCAGAAAAACTAAGGGGGAATTTGTCCTATGACAGAAACGGAATGACTTCTGGTCATATCTCTGTAATTCCTAGAACGCAGGTGCTAGGGTTTGTGGGATGCCTCTCCGTCTCCCTAAGTGATATTTCCATTCTACCCTTCCAAGTGTAGATCCTTTATACATTTGTAAGGAGATTGTCTATTAGGCTTGTGAATTTGGTTTCAAAAGAACTTGGATTCAACCTGAATTTTGGACGATTGGCGTGTTGTCTGAATTCTGTAAATCTGAAGTGCCATTGTCAGGCCTCCCACAGCTTACCTCGATCTCCCACGCTACCTCCCCCCTCGTGGAAACGCCGACTGGGGGTGCGCCTTTTGGAGGATTTGACCAGACCAACTTGAAGCCATGAATTGGTAGTGGGCTTACTTTCCTGCTTCAATGGCTGTGCTGCAATCTCCTTGCGGGGATGCTAAAACTCTCTGGCAATGGCACTGGTTGATCCTGGGTGTACTTTTTTTAAAGCCCTTGACTGACAACATATGTTAGCAGTTGGTCTTAATACCAAAGATAGTAACTACTAAAGTAACTACTATTTTTAAATCTAACAATACAGGTAAATCATACAATATTAAAAATATTATTACGTGTAACAGTAAACATTTTATCTACTTATTGGAATGCCCTTGCGGAGTCCAATACATTGGTAGAACTATTAGACCCCTAAAAGTGAGAATAGCGGAACATTGTATTAACATAAAAAAGGTTTCGGTAATCACTTTTAAAATATATAAAAGAATATGTATAGAAAAAAATACATACAAAGACATATATATGTACAGATATAGCAGTGATCACTAGTGGGTATTAGTGCTGTAACAAATAAAGTGCAATGGTAAAACGTAATAATGATAAGAGGCAGTAGGTGTAGAATAGGGGAGGCTACAACTCTTGTTTTCCAAAGATTGTTTGTGCCTACTCCCCAGCCGCCTCTTTTGGGGACCGTTTACACAAAAACACAGAAGCAGAAATTGTGGTGATACTTACCTGCTTCAGCCACTCTGCCAGACTGCTCTGCACGGCTGCAGGTTAAACACATACTCATTTGGCGCAGGCGAATGACTCCTCCGCATTCACCAGTGCCAAGCCGCTGATCTTCATAGTCAGATGTTCGGATGCTTCCGGCTCCAAGTGTGGGTACTTAATATATTTGAATATGATGATGTCACGTCTGCCCTTAAAGGGGCAACATCACCTAGGCAACCCTATCCAGTCGTGGAGATGTTGTGGACCAATAAGAACACATGTGAACCTATTTAAAGCCTGTTCAGGCCCTTACTCATTTCCGTACCGTGGTTTCCATTTAGTTACACATTTAGTGCTTCAGCAACTCTCTTGTGATTTCCTGTTATAGACTTTGATTTTGTTTTGACTCTGTGAACCTCTGATATCCAAGCCCGGCTTGTATATTGACCTGTGTATTTCTGGTATTCTGACCCGGCTTGTATATTGACCTGTGTATTTCTGGTATCCTGACCCGGCTTGTATATTTACCTGTGTATTTCTGGTATCCTGACCTGGCTTTTATATTGACCTGTGTATTTCTGGTATCCTGACCCGGTTTGTATATTGACCTGTGTATTTCTGGTATCGTGATCTGGTTTGTATATTGACCTGTGTATTTCTGGTATCCTGACCCAGTTTGTATATTGACCTGTGTATTTCTGGTATCGTGATCTGGCTTTTATATTGACCTGTGTCTTTCTGGTATCTTGACCTGGCTTGTATATTGACCTGTGTATTTCTGGTATCCTGACCTGGCTTGTATATTGACCTGTGTATTTCTGGTATCCTTACCTGGCTTGTATATTGACCTGTGTATTTCTGGTATCCTGACCTGGCTTGTATATTGACCTGTGTATTTCTGGTATCTTGACCTGGCTTGTATATTGACCTGGGTATTTCTGTTTCCATATTTCTATATCCCTGACCTTGGCTCCTCCGGCAATGGAGACACTCTAAGGTCCAGTAATACGTCTTTATGGAACCTGACTTTACCGGTATCCTCTTTCCTGTGTGTAAGGGTAACGGCAACCTTGACATTAATTTAGTGCCTTCTGTATCATTGTGCCAACCCGGTTCTGAGCAACTTACACAAGACTTGAACCTTGAACCTGAAAAAGAGAAGCATGGTTTGTCTACTCTGCTATGCTTCTTCCATGGGTTCTTTATAAATTCTGATTCCTGTGGGTAATTACCAGATTTTACTAATTACATGACATAAAGTCATGATTTTATTAAGGACACGGAGGCGAGTATTAGCCCACCTAGTACAGGTAAGTTTTACATTTTTTGTCCCAACCCAGGTCCATGATAGGTATTGATTTTAAATGGCTGGGTTGTTGTCTCTGTTGTTTATTATTATTATTGTCGTAGGAGATAGTTACCTACAGTATGCTTTATTTAAATATAACTGATTAGATGTTCTAATGGCAATGTGGTAATATGAATGATAGTCTGTGGGAACATATTTTACCATTTGTTCTCTCTGTTCCTTCCAGCTTGACACGTTATGATGCTTCTCAACAAAACCGCTATCTTCCACAGTTCGACGGAAGACTTCCCAAAGATCCGTTCCCTCTGAAGGAATTGCCTCGGCTGTTCGTCTGTTTGTGTTGATTAAGTTACTTTGTTTTTGATTTGTTGTCATCGATTATGGGCTTCGGCATCAACAGGAGGAGTAGATTGGGGTCACATGGAAGTATATGTCAAGTGATCTGCTCTGATTGGCTAGGATGTTGTGATGTAATGGTTAACACTCTGAGGGTATTTTTTAATTTTTTTCTACAATGAATATCTTATCATTCTTTGCTGCTGAGGAATAAAATAAAGAGATAAATCTAATAGGAGCCTCCGTGTCCTTTAATAAAATCCTGGCTACCTTGGACAAAACCCTAACATAACAAAAATCTGCCTTTTGACGGATCCTCATAGGCATGCCAGCCTAATAAAAGGGCTCCAGGCATATCGAGTCTTATAGTTTCTTCAACCAGGTTTCCATGACAACACACCTATTAACTGCAACAGGCTATATCTGTGATGTTTAAATGCTGCCTTTCCACAAAAACAAGCATTCCATTTTGTAGCATTAATATTCCTTTAAGCTTTTTTTCCTATTCATAATAAATGTTTGTTATTAAGTATGAAGATCTCTGGCGCACCAGCCTGACACTGTGAGTTATAGCGTTTAACTGTGATTGATGCAAACACAGTTACAAAATACAGCTATTAGCGTGTTCGCAAACTTCATCCACCTTTGTGCAATGCTAATGGTGTTGTATAAAAATCAATATATTTACTTATTTTTCACTTCCGTCTTGGGATTTGCAAATGTAATTTTGATCCAGGCAATGCCCACAGGCCTGTTTGGAAAATGATCACAAATCATTAATCTTTCTGCTGTAATATAATTGTTTCAGGGAACCACAGAGCATGGCTTGTGTGATGTCTTATTAAAAACATTTAACATTTTGATCAAAATGAGTCTTTAACACAGTACATATAAACTGTATAATGTAAAATTCACACAGTAGCCATAGAACCCGATGGTTAAGATCTATCAAATCAAAGTTGCGGTACTAATATGTTCCCCTACAAGTACAACATTACAGATGGTATTAATAAGTTGCACTACAACTAGGAGAACGCACTCTAACCTGTTCTAGAAACATAGAAACATAGCATGTGACGGCAGATAAGAACCATTCGGCCCATCTAGTCTGCCCAATTTTCTAAATACTTTCATTAGTCCCTAGCCTTATCTTATAGTTAGGATAGCCTTATGCCTATCCCAGCATGCTTAAACTCCTTTACTGTGTTAACCTCTACCACTTCAGCTGGAAGGCTATTCCATGCATCCACTACCCTCTCAGTAAAGTAATACTTCCTGATATTATTTTTAATCCTTTGCCCCTCTAATTTAAGACTAAGTCCCCTTTTTGTGGTAGCTTTTCTTCTTCTTCTTCTAGACGGTATGCACTTTTGAACAGGGTCCTCGTCAACCTATTGTTCCTGCAACATACATTATTGTTAAATGTCAACTGTTAAATTTCTCGCTTTATAATATATAATGTTGTAAAGCACTGTAGAATTGGTTGGCACTATATAAATAATAATAACAATAATATCCTCTAACGTTAAACACCAGAAGGAGGCCAAATCCTCCTTGAATGACTGATTTACAAAAAGTTTTACTTGTTGTACTATCTATCAGTATATATGTCACTATATGCAAACAGGTCCTCTATGTACATAGAGCAGGGGTTAGCAACCTACAACGTTGGCGGTACCTGGCCTGACCCTGGCATTACACCAGCGTGTGAGCTATTATTGCAAATTATAGAATCTGGCATTCTGACTGCTCCCACCATCTCCCCCCGTCAAACCAAACAGACAAGTTCTACACACCGCTCCCGACAGCTCGGACTGAAGTGATATGTGATGTCACCACAGAGCGGGCTGCGAGCAAGCAGTGTGTAGAACTAATTCCAGCTGCTCCTTATGGCTTTCCTTGCACCACCAGACACCAGAGATGTATGTATCAGCATGAGTGTGTGCATGTGTGTATGTGTGTTTGAATGAGGGTATGTATCTGTATGAGTGTGTGTGTGTGTGTGTGTGTGTGTCTGTATGAGTGTGTGTGTGTCTATATGAGTGTGTATATGTGTGTCAATATGAGTGCATGTGTCTGTATGAGTCTGTATATGTCTATATGAGTGTGTACATGGGTGTGTGTATGAATGTGTGCAGGTGTGTATCTGTGTTTGTATGAGTGTATGTGTCTTCATGAGTGTATGTGTCTGTATGAGTGTATGTGTCTGTATGAGTGTGTGAGTGTGTCTGTATAAGTGTGTGTGTGTGTCTATATGAGTGTGTATATGTGTGTCTGTATGAGTGTATATGTCTGTATAAGTGTGTGTGTGTCTGTATGAGTGTGTATATGTGTGTCTGTATGAGTGTGTGTGTCTGTATGAGTGTATGTGTCTATATGAGTGTGTATATGTGTGTTTGTATGAGTCTATATGAGTCTGTATGTGACTATATGAGTGTGTATATGGGTTCTGTATGTGTGTGTCTGTGTGTCTGTATGAGTGTGTGTATTTATGTCTGTATGAGTGTGTATATGGGTGTCTGTATGTGTGTATGAGTGCATGTATTTATGTCTGTATGAGTGTGTGTATGTATGTCTGTATGAGAGATGCAGGTTAGCTAATGTTAATTCTGTACATATTCCTTGCACTGACACTCATTGATTGGCTTGGAACGCACATCTCATGATCTCAGCCAACAAATGAATGAAAGTATTGGCATCTGCTATTGTCAATCAGCAGCTCAGCAGATGTCAGATGCACACCACAAGGCAGGAGAAGGGCCTCTGCTAAGATGGGATATTATTGCAAAGCGGTTTGCCCTATTACAGGGGTATGGCGCAAGGGTACTCCAAACTTCATATAGCAGGCTGACGTGGTCATAACAAGCCGTTAACATGATAACATGATATTATCATTGCATTATTTTTCTCTATTTTTCCTACATAGGTATTTAAATATATATCTGTTAAAAAATAAAATAAAATGGCATTATATATATATTGTATATATATTATCATTTTATATAATTCTATGACACAAATAGTTCAAATGACCAGTTCAAAATTTATATTTAGGACTTAACTACAACAAACCAAATATTTTTTTTTTTTTACAATAAATCCCTTAGTTATTTCACATTATCCTTATAAAAAAAGTTCATTTTATTTTTTCATGTAACGTTATAATTATGGTACAACATGAAATAAATATATATTTTTGTCTCTCTCCCTTTTTTTTGAGTGATATTGTAAAGAAGTTTGAGCCAATTTATTTTTCATGTTTAATTTCCTCCCTGTGTCAGTTTTACGATATGTCAGCATTTTAGAATGTTGTGGGTGAAGTGAAGCTTGTAACACATTAGAATGTACTGATTGCATGCTCTTATATAAATCCTTCATTATGGTTTGAAGATATTTATTGTGGCAAAACCCGACCCCTCACCTTTTCTCTCCGAAGCGATAAATTCTAATTAATTTTAATATTCTGAAGGCGTTTTTAGAGATGCGCATATGAACTATTTTAAATGGATTTCAACAAATCGTAGTGATCTTTAAAAAAAAAAGATTAAAATAATTGAGTTTAGGATTGGGTTACTCAATGTGAATTCGCAAGTGAAAAATATTTAAAAAAAATAAAAATACATTTTCAACTTACCTAGTCTTGGCTTAAAATATGGAATTTGTTAACATAACACTTGGGCGTTGCTGTTTGTATTTAAGGTAGCACTTTGCAGGTTTGATTTTAAATTGATCAGTTTAGGTTATCATAGCATTAGAATTAGGATTAGAACTGCCTTGTTTTATGTCAAATCCTCAAGTTGACAAAACTTGACAAAAGGCAGAACTAACTCAGTGGGAATAAGACACTGTCTCACTTAGACAATATCTAAGATTGTGAGACCTGGGGGTTACAGCATCAGCAACTACTGCATCTCTTGGCCTCCTCTCTTCAAATGGTGATGTCGTCATCGGGGGTCTTTTTAAAATATGACAGAGCAGCTTTAAGATACAAGGGAAATAAGTAAATGAAAACTGAAAAAAAAAAATGACAATGCCGCATTAAGGTGTGGATGATTTTTTTGTGTCTAAATTATGAGCATTTGAGACTAAAATGGGGCAAAAGGTGCATAATGAAGAGCTTCTTATCTTCTCAGAGAAGAAAGCTTTTTCCATAGAGACCAGGCACTAAATGGTTATATCCAGACCCAGTTTGGTCCTTTAGTCCTGTGTTTAAAACAGCAAACATGATACTGTATGTCCATTTTAGAAGAGCTGCCAATAAACGATCATATCTTAAATTTCTTGTTGTGTAGCTGCCGTTATTGTCTTTCATTATGCAAGCTTTGTCTTTGTGCAGTCCAAACATGCTGTTCCTTATCAATTGTTTGCAGTGTGCATGATACTGACATTCGCTAACTCGTACATCGCTCTTGGGCTTTCTTCTTGCCAGGAAACATTTTTTTACCTGTTCAAAAGATAAATATTTCAGGCCCAGCAGATGCTTGCAGGTCCTCCTGTTAATTGTTTCAATCCCAGACATTGTCATGTTGCCAGGGACGTGCCTTTATAATTTGCACGCGTTATGTACACAGCGTGCGCAATCATCTTCAACTGAACTTTTTACACTAACAGTGAGAGTGTGCACTGCTGGGATGCAGATCCCATGTCCTACACTTGTACAAAATGTATGAGCTTGTCAAACATTGCACTGTTTATGTAAACACAACCTAGACACAGCACTGAAAAGGCTCTGGTAAAATAGGCATCATATTTGCCAGATGAAGGTCACAGCTGGTATTCAGTTAGATATTTCCACAGCCTTTGACACATATGATAATCAAAGATTCTACAAAAATGGCAGCCATCATTAAAGGCCAATGACCAAATGGGATTGGCTCCTTTCTGGATAACTGCCCTCAAGAAGGGAACATGGGTGATAAAGTTAAACTAATCACTAAGATAACTAAAATATGCAGAGAAATATGTGGAATTCCTTTACTAATCTTCAATATCAATTGTACTGTTTAAAAAAAATAAAAAAAAATTATTTCAAAATAAATTAATTCAAAATGTACTAACTCTTTAGCTCACATTCAATATAAACCATTTCTACCATGTTGTATCTATAATACATTTCTACCATGTTGTATCTATGACTATCCCACACGTCTTAAACCCAATGCACACA